>CAOKZL010000311.1:1200000-1802112 GCA_948472985.1 Iguana delicatissima
TGAGTATTATAGTGTGTTTCTTGACTGTCATTGTGTGGATTATTTTCAGCTTGAATGTGGAAGACAGGACTTCATCCTGGTTCAGTCATGATCAGATCAGGTCAGTTTATTGAATGAGTCCACTGACCATTTTGAATAACTGCAAATAATAAAACAATAATAAACTTTCTCAGTGTGTTTGAGCAATTCAACATTTTTTCCTGCCCTCCCAATCCCCTCTATCCAGATTTTTTTAACCTGTGCTAATCCTCCCTGGGTTGTATGTGTATGAAACAAGACGTGAACGGAATTGACACATGTGGCAAGAAGCCATGGGAGAACATGCATGCAGCTCTGCAAAATGAATGTGAAACTTCTACATAATGCCATAGAAAATAGTTGGGGTATGATTTTCAGTTATTATGGTGATCGGCTATGGATTCCCACAGATTGCTTCCTCTAACATATTGGAAAGATCTGAGAGTTACACTGGATCATGAACCTTTGTAGTTTACATTATAGTCTCATATTGTATCCATTTAGCTTTAGTGAGCTTAAAAAAGAATGGAATGACAGCTTCTTTTGCATAACATGATTGTTACATATAATAATCATTTTGCTTTGTGGTATTTTCTTTTAAGTTTATACTTGTCTTCCTCAACCTTTTTAATCTAACCTCCTTCATCTTTGGTAATTGGACAGACATTCACTGTTGTTACCGTTTGGAATTTTGAATGAATACCCTATTTTATAATAGACTGCCTCCAATCCTTTTAGCCATGCTCTCTTGCCTATTGTGATGAAGAGAGATCTTCATTTCCAGTTCTTACACTTACATGTAGGGAAAGCAGACAGCAGGTGTACTAACTTTGGACTACGTATATCATTATTCAGGACACAGGTATTTTGTAATGGATTTTGCCCACTTAAAATAGCATTTTAAGTATGTATTTCAGATGTAGTGGAGCCTGTATGAGAATTTTGTCTTAGTTATGTTAAGTTTCTCACTCCCTCCTCAAAAAAACAAGAGAAAACTTTCTCACAAAATATGCAAGAGATGACGTCCTTTTTTGGTGCTTGGTATTTTATTATGTCTTAGTTAAATGAAAGAGAGAGAGAGAGGCAGACAGCATATGGAATAAATAAATGCTAATTTAGCTGAAAACAGCACAAAAGGGTGAGAAGACTGATGTCTATCACAAAACATACAAGAGGTCACTTCTTAGTCTTGGTACTCAGTATTTCAGCTGGAGGAAGTGCAGTAAATGATGCAGATGATAATTACTTTCTTTTTATTGCATAGTAAATAGCTGTGTACAGTCTCTCATAAATAGCTAGAGTGCTGCCCTGGAGCGCATAAATCTTAAGGAGCATTTTCCCTGCCCCGCTAATAATCCTCGTAACATGCAAGGCAGGCATCTTTCTCCAGCTGCCTTTTGCCCTCACGGCACACTTGAGTTTGCTACCAGGGTCTAGAGGAAATGAGCTTTCAATAGATTTGGGACTACTGATTGCTGCATCTGATTCATCCCATGTGTACTGCTACTTGCTTTGTGTTCTCAGTGCCCAGTGTGTTGAAAAGGGTGGGCGGGTGTCAGTGGGAAGGACTGAGCACATTCCATTGAGCAGTCATCATCGTGCTCCTATCAAATGGAAGTATGCTAGCAAGGAAGTAGGTCAGCCTGCATGGGAGACAGTCATCTGGTTGTCCTTCCCAATACAGAACTATAGAAGTAGGGCTTGATTGTCAACAAGTTTCAGCTTCATTATATGAGTCAAAGGACTCATTCATACTGAGTTGGCCATTGATCAGCATATCTGTTATTCACTGTAGACTCTGGAGGTTTGCTTCATCCATAGCCAGCTCATTGACAGCTGTAACTGGTGCATGCCAGAGCACCCCAAAATGTATTTCCCTGAAATATAGAGCCTAAACAGAGAATGAACGAAAGCACTATTTTTCCCTCTGCTTTTCATAAGAACACCAAACTGAGTGCCAGAAATCAAAAATAAGTTGAACTAATGAAGTCATGCAGGGTGTGGATTGGTTTGTATCTTTAAATCAAAAGCTTAGAATAAGAAAATGTCCATTTCTGTCTTGTGACTATATGATGAACTAAAGGCCTTTTCACACTACGTGGTTATAGCACCATAATTCCACTTTAACTGCCATGACTGCTCCTACAGAATCCTGGGTGTGTGATTTAGTGAGGCACAAGAGCTCTCTGGCTGAGAATTCCAAATTCTCTACTTTAAACTGGAAATTCTAGGGTTCCATAATGAGGGACCATGGCAGCTAAAATGGAATCATAGTGCTGTAATGATATAGTGTGGTAAGTTCCCTAATATGGTGCTACATCCATATTATGAGTGCCAGTCTGTTCCAATACTCTTATCTCAATCTATGGTCTCACTGTTTCCCCTTTACCTTCATGACATGAGGCAAAATCTTTTTCAAAATGTGGATCTAGTTATAGGTTGAAATGTTCAGAAAAGCTGTATACAATCTCAGAAACCTAATATTGTAATTGAAATGTTTACTATATTGCAAAGACAAACATTTCTAAACACAAACATTATGAAAATAATCTCAAATGCATTTGACGTGAGAGAAATGTGGTGAATTTCTTCTCTACTCTCCCAAGCTGCAAAAAGCAACTTGTAAGATTTTAAATGTGTGTGCGCATGGGGGGTGAAAAATGAAAAAAAAACACAACTGAAAACTAAAAAGATCAAGAAAAGATTGTTCTCTTTCATTCATATGGAAACAACTTGGAAATTAATTAATGAAAGACAAAATGCACATTTTAAGATATTTATTGTGCATGGAATATTTGAGGAAGGGGACTAGCACATTAATTTTGTGCACTGGGTATGTTGGGCATTTGAGAAGGGGCAGTTGAGTAGATGGAAGTATATAGGTGTTGTACTAGCTGGATCCAATATGTGGAGTATGTTGCTTAGCCTTGGAATGGAGGAGCAAAAGGCCCTACCCATGTTTCTTTCATGCCACTGTGTTTTTTTTTTCCCACTCAAATTTTGCAGGTATGGTGAGGCTTCTACCAAATTCTGTGGTAGTTGTTGTTGTTGTTGCATGTCTTCAAGTTGTTTCCAACTTAGGGCAGCCCTAAGGTTCTATCATGGGATTTTCTGGCGACTGAGAGTGTGTGACATGCCCTAGCTCACTCAGTGGGTTTTTATGATCAAGTGGGTAACTGAACCCTGGTTTCTTGGGTTGTCAGACCACTACACCACGCTGGCTTTATAGATCTACAGCTGACAAATCTCAACTATGGGACTGTACTATGAGAAAATGTAGTGATGGAAAAAATATTTGAAAATTTTCAGAAAATGGGTGAAAGACATGTTTTCCAAGTGTTGAGAACCCTGACAAGAAGAATCTTGGACTGATGAGAATCTTCACAGTTCAGGAGTTACTTTGTGCAAGATTTGCCTGTGATTGTTTTGTGCAGAAAACAGCATTTTCTCTGCAGCAAACAGCATCTTATGCATGGAGAATAATTTTTCATTGCTGAAATTTTGATTCCTGCACGGAAAAATGCCAGTTTCTGTTCAGTAAATTCTCTTTTGTTGTTGTTGTTGTTGTTGTTTTGTACCTTCAGGTCATTTCTGATTTATGGCAACCCTAAAGTGAATGTATCATGTGGTTTTCTGGGGCTGAGTGTGTGACATGCTCAAGTAAATGCTGTTAGGGATTTATTCTGTTTGGATGGCATTCAACTATGTGTAGTACTGTGGCTGATGATGCAACTGGACTCAAGCTGAAGAGATGTTCAGTTGTTGATGTGGTCAAAGGTGGAAGGAAAGTCCAGAGCTGCACAACAAATGTTATAAGAACACAGGATGTGAAGAGCATGAAATTGGGAAGGCTGGACATAGTAAAACAAGAAATGGAACACCTAAACATTGCAGTACTTGAGATGAGTTAAGCTAAAGTGGACAGGAATGGGATAACAGTTTGTTCATTGTAAACGCATTCTTCAAGCAACCAAAGAAGTGACTGTATATATAGACATCACCTGATAGCTAATACAGAAATCAAAGAGGCTACATACTTGGAAGCAGAAGATGGAGAAACACCATTCTCTGCAAAAACAAGAGACGGAGCAGACTGTGGCCCAGATTATAAACTGCTAATATAAAAAAAATAGAATAAAGCTAAAAAAGAACACTAAACTAGCCATCATCCCAAAATACAACTTGAAGAACATCCCTGTTTAATTTAAAGATGATGGCAAAACAGATTTGTACTCTAAAGCTTTATTGACAAGGAACCAGAAGAATGCTGGAATGGAATCAGGGACACTGTCAGGGATGAATGCATCCAAATAGAAAGAGAAGCCTCAATAAATAGTCTCAATAAATAATGGATGAAACTCATCAAACAATTTAAGACAAACAAGAAGCAAAAGTAAAAGGTGATAGAAATAGGGTCAGAATCCTGAATGCAACTGTTCAGTAACTTGTGCACAGGGAGATGGAGAACTACTGTAATAATTAATGCAGAGAAGTAGAAGGAGACAACAAAAAAGGAAGAATAAGAGACTCTTCCATAAGATCCGAGAAGTCAAAGGAAAGTTTAAACCAAGTATGGAGATGCTATACAACCAGAAGAGGAACACATTACATGACCAAATTAACACTCCTCCCCAAAAAAACCTGATGGAAACAATACATTGAAAAACTGTATTTTAAAAATGAAGATTTATTCAAGGAAGAACTTACAATTTTTGAAAGTGAAGCGGCCTTTGGAGCATTTGGGAGAAATAGATCTCTAGGACAGATGGCCTACTAACATTGCTGCTTCAACCTATAGAGACAGAATCTACTCTAGTTCCACCTAACATTTTGCAAGAAATGTAAAAAACAAGAAACACAAAAACAAAACAAAAAACAAATGTAAATGTAAAATGTGAAAAAAAAGAATGGTCCACAGACTGGAAACACTCAATATACATTCCAAGGGGGCACCAGTGATTGCTGTAACCACAAGACTATTGCATTAATCTCCCATGTAAGCAAAATGATGCTCAAAATTCTGCAACAAAGACTTCTACCATATATGGAGCAACAAATGCAAGATGTCAAGCTGGGTTAAGGAAAGGAAAAAACACTAGGGATCATGGTGCGAACATACATTGGATAATGGAGCTCACCAAATAATTTGAGAAGAAAATCAGCCTGTGTTTTATAGATTATAGCAAAGTCTTTAATCATGAAAATTATGGACTACTCGTAAAGAAATGGGTGTACCAAAGCATCTGATTGTCTTCATGCATAACCTGTAGTCAGGACAAGAGCTTACTATCAAGATGGACTCCAGAGAAATGGAGTGGTTTCCTGTTGACAAGGGAGTCAGGGAAGCTTGCCATTTATCATGCCATCTCTTTAACTTGTATACTGAACATATATGTAAAGCAGGATTAGACTTTGAGGAAGGAGGTGTGAAAACTGGAGGAAGGAACATCTACAAATTAATATATGCAGATGACACCATAGTACTAGTAGATAATATGAAAGACTTGGAATGATTTCTGAAGAAAATCAAGGAAGAAACTACAAAGACAAGTTTATAGTAAACATCAGGGGAAAAAATAATGGTCACAGATGATTTACATCACTTTAAAGATGTAAAGATTACATCACTTTAAAGATTAAAAAAAGTTCTCCATGCGTTGGCTTAGTCATTAATCAAAATGGAGACTGCAGTCAAGAAATCAGAAAACTTGGACTTGGAAGGGCAGCTATGAAGGAACTAGACAAGATCCTGAAATGTAAAGATATCGCACTGAACACTAAAATTAGGATTGTCCATGCCATTGTATTTCCAATTTCTATATGTGGTTGTGAAAGCTAGTCAGGGAAGAAAACTGATAGGAAGAAAATCAACTGATTTGAAATGTAGTACTAGAAAAGAGTTCTACAGGTATTGTGGACTGCCAAAAAGATAAATAAATGGATCCTAGATAAAATCAAGCCAGCACTCTCTCTAGAAGCTTAACTGTGTCTGCTGTACTTTGAATATATCATGACAAAACATGACTCGCTAGAAAAGACAATAATGTTTGGTAAGGTAGAAAGCAGTAGGTAAAGAGGAAGGCTGAATTACAGATGAATAGATTGAATCAAGGAAACCCTAGCCCTGAGTCTGCAACTGAGCAGGGATGTTGATGACAGAGTGACTTAAAGATGTCTCATTCTTGGAGTCACTGTAAGTTGAAGTTGACTTGACAGCAGTTAACTAGAAAGCAAAGCTCCCTGGAGCAGCAGCAGCCATGTCTGGGACTGTCCTGGTGGGGGTATAATTCACCACTGCTGGAGTACCCATCTTACTCTACTTAATGGATGAGTCAGCCTTGCATTTTTCTTAATTGCATCATTCCCCTCCTTTCTTAATAGATTTATTTCCAGAAGGTCTATATGAGGTCAATCTTCGTCATTCCCATTTTAGAGACAAGCAGCAAACAGTCAGTTATTGGCCCAAAGCCAGTAGCAGTTTCATGGCTCTGCTAAAATGCAGGTTTCTCTCTGTGAAATTTAAGTATTGGAATTGTTGCAAACCTTTACTTAAGTAATAGTTCTGTAAATAATAGTTGATGCAAGGCTGAACTTGCATCAAGCCTGGATGAAATTATGGAAACCGGACAAAAAAAAACTGTCCCCAGAATATCACCCTAATAATTATTGCACACTGTATTGCATTGTGCACAATACTGTTTTCATTCTTAAATGTTCTGTTCAGTCTAAAAGAAAATAGTGATTAGAGTACATTGGAGCATGTCATACCAGTATATTCAACAGTATAATAAAATACATCTAAATTGGGAGAAATATGGTGCTAGGACATTATGCTAACACATGTTTTGAGAGGTAGAATAACGGTATCTTTCTGGAAGAAGACATATTAATTTAGTAAATGAGCATCTGTATATTGTAACTTTTACTATGTATTTATGTCTGATACTGCATTTCTTGGCTTTATGTAGTCCACTGGAGAGAAGCAAAGCTTGATTATGAGAACTGTGCTCATAGCAGAAATAGCTAGAAGGCTCTGGCACTATAAAAGGAGGTATATTTTTAGTAAAGGAAACAAAAACATACCTTGGAAATTTGTCTGTGAATAGTTGGGAAGTTGTTAAATTGGCTTCTTCTTTCCTCCCCTGCTGGCATTTTTTATGTATTACTTTTATTCCTCCCTGTTATTAATGTGTTTAATGTGTGCTGTATGATGGAAGGTATGCAGATTTGATCTTTCAATTAGAAATGATAATGTTGAGATATGTAACTAAACCAAGAGGATGGGTGAGTGTGGGATGGAATTAAAATGTTTGTTCCTTGGAATGAGACAGTGCTATATTAAGCAATTGTCTCTGATGTTTATCACAAACAATAATGTATGAATTAAAAGATTCCTCTGTAGAGAATGTTTTTTTTTCTTCCTCCGTTGCTATCATTCAGTTGTACAACCACAGAAATAATTTCAATTATCTCCCATCTGTGACAGCCACAGAAATATGTCCTCTACATCTTACTCCTTCAAGTCTGTAGGGAGAGGCAGAATGAGGGGGTCACAGTGAGTTGTGTTTAGCATTAAATTCCTATTGCTGCTTGGTTGTTCTGTCCTATATTGTTATACATGATAGCTACATGGTATTTGGTTGTCTCTCTCTCTATTATTCTAGGGTTAGGCAGGGGTTTTCCTCATCACTTTTTAATGAGATAGTTTTAATGCTCTCTGAGAGCTTGAGGTAATACTTACTTTGTATTTCCTTGTTTCTCGGATGGAGTTAACAGCAGGAATTTTATCAGCCGACTGTCAAGAACAGAAAAGGACTTTCAAGAGGAATATCTAAGTATGATAAGGCTAGCAATGGATTGCTGTAGTTTTGGTGCGTGGTATGTGCACTGGAAACCGACTCAGCTGGGAAAGTAACTCAGCCAACCTTAAAATGGAGACGCCAGATGCATGATATTATACCTTCATGAAGCTTTAAAGTCATCTGTCAAGAGGTAGGTATAATAGATGCAGCAGAGTTAGCAAAGCAGAAATTTCCAGAAAACATTACACACTTTCTGCTTTGTGTATTATATATTAGATGGGGCTCAGTATTGTGTGGGGAGTCTACTTGAGCAGAGAAGGTACCCCATATTAACATGATCACTTCAGTGCGTGGAGGGTGACAAGGGTATTCTTGGCCCTCTGCTACTCAACGTTATGCTCCATTCGTTTAATCCAAGTTTCTGTTTCTCCTGATGGCAAACTAAGTGCATCTGAGACTCAAAGATAGTGTCTCTTTCCTGCTAAAACTTCCCAGAAGCTGGATATTTAGTTTCTTAGAAACTTATTATTTCTTCCCAGATTTTAAATAAATTTTAATTTGGAGATTGATGATTTGAGAGGGGACATAATTTTGGTTGTCATTCAGGCTTTGGCTATTTTCTAAATAGGACAGATATTCAGTGACAAATACCTTAATAAATGTATAGACATTCACTAAACAGACAAATGATGAGAAGAGTAACTAGAATTTTCTATATTAAGGAAAATGTTGTTCTGTTGTATTAAATGCCTATAGCATACTAAGCAGAGAAGTAATGTTTGAATGTGTGACTTCCCTTCTTAAAGTGCTAAACTTAATTGTGCATACCTGCAGTGAAATACTCTTAGAGTCATCAAATCTTTGGTTGCAGTTGCTGAAATAATGTTGTTAGAAGAATTGGAAGAGTGTGGTCTGGTGGGGAATGACATATTAAAACTTTTAAAATACAGAAGCACTGAAATCACTCTGAAAAGGCATAAACCAAGGAGATTGTGCACTGTTTTATACATAGAACAATTGAGAATGAGCAGTGTTATCACCCTAGAAATCTGGCTAAGCAAAATGTATTTCTTACATCCAGGCTGGTTCTCTGTTTGACAGTATGTGCTGGAATGCTGCAGCAGATATTATGAATGTGACCCAAAAGCATCTAAAAGATGTTGATTTGTAGTATCACTCTGTCCAAGTCTGTGAGCCATTGACATTATAAGAAGTTTGTTCATTCCGATGACCCCCCCCCATTTTGGAGCTTTGTTGCAAAAATTCCATTCGTTCAACATCTGTTTTTGTTTTTGTTTTGCAAAATGTAATTGTTTTGGAAAAACTTGTTTTATATTTTTTTAAAAAAACATTTCTTGTGAAGAAAAGTTTCTTGGGAAATTCTGAAAGTCCCAGGGTGCATAAATAAATATTAAATGGCAGAAAAACTCTTATAATCTCTCATCCAATGATGAGAAAAATTTGTTGGTGTGCTTTCATATTCAAGAAAAGAAAACAACAAAAAGATATACATCCCTAGCATCTATTTAGGTAATGTTCTCTGCAAACAAGTGGGCAGAGCCAAAAAAACTTCCAGTACTCCCAGGATATATACCCAATTAATGACCATTGCCAATACAAAGCTACACTGGTATTAGGGTCTCAGACCATTCCCTCACTATACTGTTATAGTGCTATTATTCCACTTTCAACATCCTGTGGAATTCTGGGGTTTGTAGTTTACTGAGGCCAAAGACTTCTGTGGTGGAGAATTCTAAATGCCACTCCCTAAACTGCAAACCCCAGGATTGCACAGGATGTTGAAAGTTGAATAATAACACTATAACAGCATAATGCAGAAACTGCCTCAGAAAATGGAAGTAAAGATGGCTGGAAAAGGTTTCATCCCTATCTATGCTACCACTTTCTTCTCATTTGTGCATCACTTACAACCTTCTCCCCATTCTGCAGAAACCCCAGTTGGTTGATTTTTTGGTGTAGGAGACAAGGGAAGAACAAATACATGAAAGACTGTGAACAACAACAGTAGAATTGAAACATCATAGCATTAGAGAAGCTGTGATGGAAGTAGAAGGGATCACAAAGGCCATCTAGTCCAACCATTTGCCATGCAGGAAAAAGTACAACTAAAGTGCTTCTGAAAGATAAGCATCCAACCTTTATTTTAAAGACCTTCAAAGAAGGATAGTCTACCACTGTCTGAGGAAGTCTATTCCACTGTCTGACAGCTCTTACAGTAAAAAGTTCTTCAGAATGCTTAGGTAGAATCTCTTTTCTTATAATTAAAATCCATCGGTTTGTGTTCTTGGCACCTGCTTGTCCTGTATTATTGGATTCATTTCGGCTTGTGCCAACCTGAGGATATGGATAGGATTCTTGGAGAAGTGAGAGCCACGACATGTATTCTGGACCCTTGCCCCGCCTGGGTTCTAAGAGCAGCTAGAGGGGGATTGGCTGACTGGATAAGGGGAGTGGTGAATGTCTCACTGTAGCAAGGAAAGTTTGCATCCTGCCTAATAGAGGCTGTGGTGAGGCCATTACTAAAAAAAAGCCCTCCCTGGATCTCACCATTCTGAATAATTATCAGCCAGTCTTTAATATTCCATTTTTGGGCAAGGTTCTGGAGCATGTGGTAACCTCCCAGCTCCAAGGTTTGCTGGATGAAATGGATTATCTAGATCTATTTCAATCTGCCTCCAGGCCTGGTTTTGGGACAGAGACAGCTTTGGCCACCTTGGTGGATGATCTATGTGGAGAACTGGACAGGGGGAGTGTGTCCATGTTGGTTCTGCCAGACCTCTCTGTGGCTTTTGATACCATTGACTGTGGTATCCTTCTGGGCCAACTCTCTGGGAAGGGATTTGGGGGCACTGTCATGCTGTGGTTCCGATCTTTCCTGGAGGGATGAACTCAGAAGGCGATGCTTCCGAGTTGTCCTGTTCGACTCCCTAGCTATTGGCCTGTGGGGTCCCTCAGGGTTCTGTTTTGTTTCCCATACTGTTTAATATCTACATGAAACTGCTGGGAAAGGTCATCCAGAGTTTTGGCGTTCAGTGTCGCCAATATGCTGATCGCACCCAACTCTACCTCTCCTTTCCATCTGATTCCAAGGAAGCTGTCTCAGTGCTGAACCAATGTCTGTTGTCAATAATGGACTGGATGAAGGCTAACAAACTGAAGCTTAATCCAGATAAGACAGAGGTGCTCCCAGTCAGTCAAAAGGCAAATCAGGGAATAGGGATTTTTCCTGTGCTGCAATGGATTACACTCCCCCTGAAACCTCAGGCTCACAGCCTTGGTGCTGGAGGTCCAGGTCTCAGCAGTGGCCAGGAGTGCATTTGCTTGTACACCAAAAACTTGTACACCAGCTGTGCCCATTCCTTGAGACATCAGATCTGGCATCAGTGAAACACACCTTGATTACATCTCAGTTGGACTACTGTAATGCGTTCTACATGGGGCTGCCTTTGGAAACTGTTCAAAAACTTCAGCAGGTTCAAAATGCAGCAGTCAGAATGCTAACCGGGGCCAGTTACAGGGAGCACATACCTCCCTTGTTAAAACAGCTTCACTGGCTACCTGTTTATTTCCGGGCACAATTCAAAGTGCCTATAAAGCCCTATATGGCTCATGTCTGGGCTATATACAAGCTAGAGTCCTAAGATTTGCAGGAGAAGGCTTTCTCTCAGTCCCACCACCATCCCAGGCTTGGTTGGTGAGGACATAGGAGAGAGACTTCTCAGTGGCTGCTCCCACTCTGTGGAACACTCTTCCATGGGAGGCTAGGCTTGCCCCCTCCCTGCTCTTCTTTTGCCAGCAGACAAAAACATTTCTCTTTAAACAGGCTTTTATGTGAGCTGGGGAGATTTTTATCTATCTATTAACTTGTTTTAAAATTGTACGTTGTGCTAGGTTTGTATAATTTTATATGTTTTTAATGTTTTAATTTTTTTTTTTTTTTTGGCAACTGTTTTTGGTCCCATTCTGGGAGAAATGGTGGCATACAAATATAAATAAGTAAATAAATAAATAAATTCTAGTCTTTAGAGCAGCAGAAAACAAGCTCATTCCATCCTTTAAATGACACCCTTTCAGATTGTGAACGATGGCTGTTGCATTACCGTTCAGGCCTTTTCCACACATAGGAATTAGCATGGGTTAATCCATTTTAGCCCTGAATATTCTGCACCTGGAAGTGAATTCGCTTTGGTTTATTTTGCATCGTTCTGCATATAATCCCAGGATAATGCACTGCCATGTGGTGGGAGAGTGCGTTATTTGAAATCCGGAAGAAATCCGGATCATTTCCTGACATCGAATCAGATTCGCATTTTCGCACTGATGCAGATAGGTACATTCGCACCAATTCGCAGTACTGGCCAGCAGGAGGCGGCTGTGAGCGTGGACACCTCTCCCCCTTCCCCCTCCCTTCTCCAGCTGTTTCCACCCAGCAAAGGTTAGGTTGTCGCCATTTTTGTCCGGCAAACTTTGGAAAGTAGAGATCCCGGAAGGAACAGAGCACAGCAGATTTGTTTGTTTGAGTGAAGCTGTTTCATAATCTTAAAATAAATTTCTTTTTTATATTTTATATCTTTCTGAATTTTTCTGTGAGTTGTTTGGGGTTGTTACTTGCCAGGGAGTGGAAAACAGTGCTGGAGATCAGGGTTGCTGGTGGAGGGTGGGGGTACTTCTCTTCCTTGGGATACAGTGGAGGATAGGCCTTCCGTTTGGTTTCCCTAAATCCCTTTCCCCTCCCCTCATCCAAATTTCTCCCACCACCTTTCCTCCCTCATCTTCCTTTCCTCTCCTTTCCTATGCTCTCCAAGCTGCCCCCCCCCCACAAAATGGCTCCCATACATTCTCAGGAGGAACATATGGTGTTCATTGCCTTCCGGCACCCTATGCCCCCTCCTTTACACCTTCGTCCTCCTTCCCTCTGATCCCAGAAAGTGAACCAAATTCCCTCGCCTCCCACAAAATGGCTCTCTATGGGGATCATGGGCCTCTATGGCTCTCTATGGGGATCAGTCTTCAGTTCTCCAATCTAAATATACCCATCAGTTTGTAAACTCTTAAGGCTGCGGAGCAAGGTGTTAAGGGATATCTTAAATAGCAAGTATTGCTGAATGCCATCCAGTAGCTCCTTTGCAAAAGAAAACTGTCTTAATATTTTACTGTAACTTAGATCCATGAAGAGCAATGCAGACTTAGAACCCTGTAATTCAGTGCTGGCTGAAGAAAGCTAAATGAAGCCTTACTTTCTGTCTAAAGGTTAATTTTTTTAAAGAATTGTCACACTTAGTGCCTCTGTTAGATGCTTACCATTTTGATCTTCACCCTGAAAGAAAATGGGATGAATTTGTAGCTTCATTATTGTATTACTTTCTACACATAAAAGAAAAAAAAATGGAATTCAGTCCCCATGGTAACTACAAATTCCACAACAAAAAGTAAACTGTGCTACTTACGTCTCTAAAGTGGAGAGGTAGGCTGGTGAATCACTGTTTCTGAATTGATACCATGTGGGTGGATAAGGTCAGAGGCATAGCAGGCCATAAAGAAAGAAAAGGAGGCACATTAGATCTTCATGTTACACATAATTGCTGCCTCATTCGCTGAATCTTAAAAGGCAAAGACAGTCCCAAGTCATCTCAGCGGTGTCAGTGGAGGTACTAAAGAAATCAGCCAACGTGCATTTTTGACTCATCTGCTTTAATTATATCCCCATCTTTAGATTTGTAACTTTAATCTGTAAACAAGGACATCATAAGGGATCCAGGTAATTACATGCATTAGATTGGAGAAACCTTGCCAGAGGAGATGAATTTTGTTTACCCTCTTGAATTTGGCAGGGATTGGCTTTTTGTTGAAGAGCCGCTGGAGAGCTATTGTCTGGGACTGGAGAGGACAAGAGAGGGATTTGTTTCTTTACAGATAAGAGTGCAGCAATCAAATATAGCAAGCACAGAAAATTGCAGAAGATGGAGACACCTACCCCCAAACGTAAAATGGGAAAAAACATTGAGTCAATCTACCACTTTGGAAACTTTGGGAGAGCCTGAAAAGAACCATTCATAGTTACTTTCTTTCTTTTTGCATCTCGTCTAAGCACAAAACTGGCTTAGGATAACTGCGCAAGCTTGGTTGTATAGATGTAAGAGACCAAGTGTGGTGTGGTGATTTGGATGTTGGACTAGGACACTGGAGGCTAAGGTTTGATATCCCATGGAAACCCGGTCGGTGACCTTGGGCAAGGGACAGTCTCAGAGGAAGGCAATGGCAAGCTCCCTCTGAATAAATCTTCCCAAAAAACAAAAACGGAAAAAAAAAACCTGTGATAGTTCACTTTATGATCACTGTCAGTTGGAAAATGACTTGAAGTCACATAACAACAACAATATACATGTAGGACCCACTGGGTTTAGTAGGTCTAAAAGGTTTCTGTTAGAGAATTTGGGATATCACTGTAGTGTTAGGTTACAGTTCTGAACCATCCATGAAGTAAGCCCACTGAACATGCTGGGACTTTTGTCTCAGCAGACAAGCATCACATTTCTGTTTTTATTTGTTCAGGATTCCAGCATAAGATAGATATTTAAATAAAATGTCAAATGTTGCTGAGCCCACACAAGTTAGTTGCTTTCTAAACAAGAAGCTTTTGTAGGTGGAATAAAAAGTGAGGACCAATTGCATAAACAGTTGGGTAAAAATTCTTCCAAGTATATTTACACATAGCACTCTAAGCCACCCACATACTTCTCTGTTTAGTAGAACCAGTAGCTAATTTGAACCAATGTTTTCGTGTCTGAATAGCACTTGACTTTAGTTTAAAGGAGAAGAGGGGGCTGCAAGACTCAAGCATCCTCCTCCTCCCACTGATACATTCCTATCATGGACTTAATTGCAATAGCAACCATGGCACAGGAGTATCACATCTTTCCATCATGCCATGCTTTTCCATGAAAAGTTTATAGAACTTTAGCAACTTTTGATCATGACATAAGCTTTTATAGGCCAGAACTTATTTCTCTCACTCTCCTTTCTCTTCCTCCCTCTCTGTCCCTCTCTCCTTCTCCCTCTCTCTCTCTCCTCCCTCCCTCTCTCCCTCCCTCTCTCATATGTTTATTGAGTTTTAATTAACATTTTTTTTTATTTTTTACTTTTTTCATGTGGCCACTTGAACTTCTTTTGAAATTAGGCTTTTGTGTTCTAAACTTAAGGACTTTAAGATGTGTAATTGACTGTCCAGAAGGTTGACTATCCATCCAGTGTAATTCTTCACTTTTACATCTGAGGAAGTAGATGGGATCCTGTAAAAGCTTATGCTTCTTGAATACCATTAATCTTTAAAGTGCTATAGACTTTTTGTTTGTACCTCTCCCCCTCCCCCCAATACTACTGGCTGCCATGGATACTCCTCTCCTATTTGTATATGCAACTCAGACAAAGAGAAAAAGTGTCACCCTTTTTAAAAGATTGGGTATGAGAGTGGGTTTTGTCAGTTACTGTGAATGGCCAGCTTAAACCACCATGATCTTGAAGTGGAATGAATGTACTAGTTTGCAGAGTGATTACAACAGTGATTCTACTTTTCTGGAACCCTAATATTTTCCTTTGAATTCAGTTCCCCATCCTCACCAATTTGCCATAGCTAGATTTATTTTTCGAAATTGGAAATCGCATGCTGAGAGCTGGTGTTTCCAGTTGTGAAAAATCTACCTATAACATGCTGCAATGGAGAGCTTCATGGAGTGCCAGGAGGAATCACCACTACTTCTTTCTTGACAAGGAGGAAAGAAGAGCCTTCAAAAGTTAATCTTTGATTATTCCTCCTCCCCCTCCTCCTCTTCTTCTTTGCCTATCTTAATGTTGCAGCTAATAAGTGCATTCAGAGAGCTCCAATTAGAAAAAATATGGAAGAAGTCTATAAATACATTGTTATTTCATAGCCAGTGGATCATGGGTTGACAAGATATGTCAAGGCAATTGACAGTGAAAATACAGGTTTTCCACTAGTCATAGAAATGAATGCTTGGGTGGGGGAGTAAGAGAAATTGGGGAGGATAGGTGGAATATGAGGAGGCTAGAGAGGCATATGGAAGATCAGAGGATATAAGGGCGGGAAAGGAGGCTTCTGTGTTCAGGGGTGAATAAATGTATTCCCCAAAAGATAAACACAGCTGTTTTTTGGAACAAGGTAGGCCATAACTTTTGTTGGTTATAGTTGCACATAAGCATGGTACATAGTTGGGTCCAGATCCAGGCACTGAATGGCCCACATGCCAGAACCACAGAGTTCCAACCCCCTTGCTAGGCAACTACTGGGATGGCAGATGTTACTGTGTGGTTCCATCGCAGTCAAAGTAGATGTCCTCAAGGTGGCCATGACCTTGTCTGCCATCATCCCCTTAGTACCACAATAGAACCCCCTTAATTATTTAGGATCAGGTAGATCCTAAATACTGACTTCCTGGATCTATATCTGATACCAAATTGCAACAGAAGGTAGGCAGAGATTCTCCCCATACCCACCTTCCCCTGAACCTACTGCAGCAACAACAAGCACTACAATTTATATCTTAGAACATACAACCGTGTATCCTTGCCCCATCCTACTAAATGCACCCCATCCTGATGATGCAGCACCTCTAACCAAAAGGAAATACCATGATGATGAATTCACCTTCTCCCAGAGACACCACCAAGTCCCCAGTTGCCTTTCTTCCTTTGCACCACACCACATTCAGCTTTTCTAGCTGTTTGTTCCTCCTCAGCAATGGTCTTCTAGCATATCCCACCATATATGATAAGTGTGTCTGGGAAATGGGGTTGATTTCCCTCACATTTCTCTCATCCAACATATCTTAAGCAGGATCCCAAATCTTTCTCATCCAAGTGGACAACGATCACATCAGGCAGTACCTTGCATTGAGCTTGATGCATTGTAGTCAGTATTAAGCCATCCCATGATATACTTCTTCTTCTGGTCCATGTGATATGCCTGTAGTGTTCTAGGTATTAGTGCTGTTCCCATCCATTGCTGGACACATACAAACCCTGCCTGGTAGACAGTGCTGTGGACACAAACCCACATCCTCTTGTGCCCTGCACCTGAAACTAGATTGTAAGGACTAGGTAGCAATGCCCAAATGGAGTGAATACATGATTTAAATACTCTAGATTCCGTCTCCCCAAATGTTGTATCATGCTACTTAGGAGACTACAGTCTATAGCTGCAGTAGCCACTGCTGTGCTAAAGAGTATCCCCTGAATTCAGCTGCAGGAAGCTCCAAGACCAAGAGAATAGTAAGGAATTATTGCAATGTGTTTACACAAGGCAGGGACATGCCCACATTAGATCTTGCAGAGTTAGCACTGATCTGTGGCCCAACTGATTGCTTTTTGACTGCCTTATAATCCTCATTGTGCCTCTTTCAAAAGAAATTTCTGTACTTTGTAAAGCCCAATCTTACCTATCAAACCTGGAATTGGGCACTGATTCTCCAATCAAGGGCTTCAAAAAAAAAGTATGCTGCCATAAACAATTGTCAAAGCCCCTCATCCTGTTGAAAAAAGTAATAGCTGCCAAATGCAGTGTCATTGTCCTGGGTGCAAGGCCTTCCTCTTCGAGGTAAACTAAGGAATGCAAAAGCTGTTGCTCTGAAGCTAGTCATACCTCTCTGTATCCCACCTGCTTTGTAAAGGAAAAGAACCTTGGTGCTGCCCTGCTATATGGTCACAGTATTGAAGGGGCTACTGAATTTAATATTCTCTGGATCGCACAACATTTTCAGGGTGCCACAGCTCATTCAGAAATGTAGAGGAATGCAGTACCACTTCCAGTGCTAAGGCACCAAACCTTTCTTCCTGAAATCAAGATTAAAAAAACCTATGATTCTGTTTTCTGTTCTTGTTGCGCAGAAACACTACACTACACGACTATAGTGCTATTATTCCAGTTTCAATCTCCTGTGGAATTCTGGGGTTTGTAGTTTAGTGAGGCCAAAGAATTCTGGCTGCTCCCCTAAACCTTCTACATGTCCCTCCCTAAACTGCAAATCCCAGGATTCCATAGGGTGTTGAAAGTAGAATAATAGTACTATAACAATGTAGTGTGGAAATAACCTATGTTAGAACGCAGGTAAGGCACAGATCTCCTCACCAGTCCCATAACTCTTTCTGAGCATGAAAATTGCCTGTTAATGACAGTTGCCACCACCTGAATGTGACACAACACACACACACTTTTACTTTTAAAGGCTTCAAGCCAACTGAAAGCCAGAACACTGGGGAACTGCATTTGTTGGGGGTCATCCAACTGGAATTAAGCCTTCTAGGTTCATTCCATCTTGCCCACCAATTAGTGAATTATATTTGACTGGTTAGAGGTTTCCCACTTCTTTCCAAAGCCACCCTAAAGCTGCAAACTCATGGAGTAAGTTATGGAGCAGTGAGTCATGGAGCAGGAAGAGAGAAACAGGGGATTGTTTGACTTTGCTATAAAATTTGAAAAAAAATAAAAAGATTGCATTGTTATTTAAAAGTGAAAGCTTGTATTTAAGCTTTTCAAAGATCTCCTGTTTAAAGCCAAATATCTTTTAAAATATATACCAGAAATAAACACCACTGAATTTGGTGATATTTATTCCTAGGTTTTTGAAAAAAACTACTGGGTAAGTCTCTTGCAGCATTCCCAGGTATTTATGTACAGCATTTCAGTCATGCCCCATAAAGTTAATTGTAAGATCTTATTCTTGAATTTATTTGTTTTGTAGGTCTGCTTTTTTGCGATGGAGTTTTAAAGGAATGTTTGAAAAAAAGCAAGACATATAAAATCCTGGCCATTTCCACATGGGGGCGAAAGTATGTATTAGCGCGAACTCGGATGGACGTCTTCTGTACCTTAGCGTGCGCTGCGTCATCTTTAATTTTTCAATTCTGCACCACGATCCACGCAGAGACGTCTCCAAGCGTCATCGTGGGCACTTTTTAAAAACCGGGCCTAGTGACTGTGGGTTTTCCTTGGGGACCTGACTGTCATACAGTTTCCAGTTGGTAGGAATTGCCCCCAAATTGTGCTTCCATTCACTTGGTTGCATTTTAAGTGAAAAGACAATTCCCACTATTTTGAATTCTGTACAAAGCTCAGAAAGAGATTGTACAACAACTACTTTGCTATTTGCATTTATTGTATTTAAAGCTATACCCATGCCTTTAGCCATATAAAAACACCCATGATACCATAATTTTGTCATTTTCATAATGTTAAGTCCACTCTTCTGAATGAAGGAGAAACAAGACTTATGCAGTTGAATAGCCTGGAAGATTACAGTGTTTCTCTATTGGCTTTTCTGTGTTACCTTTCCTAATGTCAAGTTGGTGTTCACTTACACTCTTTCATGTCCTGATGGTCCAGTGTGTATGCATCTACAGAAGCAGATTTTAAAGTACCTATTCCAAAAGTGAATTTCAGAGACAGTACACAGCAAGAGGGTGGGGAGTTCTGCTGAGATACCATTATAACCGCCGGTCTATATCTACTTTTTTTTTGAGATTTGCCCCCTTCCTATCCATGTCATCTCCAAAATTGGAATGTCTGTGTCCCCACTTTCAAAATGCCATTTGAAAAAAAAAACAATCTGCAGCACACAGAATGTTCTGAAATAAATATGCCTAACTGAAAAGTGCAGAGTTTCATATCTTTTCCTCCCTCATTATGCTCGGAAAGCTAGTTATAATTTGTGTCATTACTATGTGCTAGTTCTGTTCCAGGGTTTTCACTAATAGATTTTAAGACCCAGAAGGGACCATTATAGTCTTCTATTCTGACCTCTATTGTGCGCATTACATAAAGAGACACTGGTGCTTAGTGGACCATCGATTTCAGTAGTGTTTCATACACCAGGGATAAATTTAGCAAATTACACTTATTAGTTTAATCAGGTCCTTCTCCTGCTACTTGAAAAGAGCCAGAAGTGGGAGGGGTAATGGCAATTCCATTTTCGCAGGGTGGATGACAGCATCATAGAAATATACTGATCTTTTTAGTGTCATATGTGCCAGTTGTGTTCAAAAGAATACACAGATGTGGGCACAGAGTTCAGAGCCCAGGGGAGACTCTCAGTTCTCTGGTGCATAGGAAGCAACTTCTAGTATGTAATGGGATGAGCAAGACATCTCTGAAGTACAGAGCTGTCTATACCTCCTCCTGCTCTTCACCCTGCCATATCAAGAAAGTAGGAAGTAGTGGAGATGCTTTGTACCACAGCTGAGCCTGGATCAAGCTTTCTCCTGGTATATGTAAAGATATATGCTTTATGTGGGGCTGCCCTTGAAGCCAACATGGAGGCTGCAGCTAGTTGGTATACAGCAGCCAAATAGTCTAATAATAATAATAATAATAATAAATGTGAACTAGTAGATTCCCAGTTGAAGCTACCTCCCTCAGTCTACCACCTTCCAAATATGGTCAGCTGTATGTGCCATCATTCCCACCAGTAGGGTCATTGTTTCGTGTTTGATTGCCATGATGTGAACTGTAGCCCAACATTTCTTGAGGAATGGCTTATTAAAATAGTTGTAAACTTGTGGGGGGGAACCTCTTTTTCTTCTACACAGCTCAAAACACATATTTCTAAACAGTCTCTAGGCATCTAAATTTGTTATTGCAGATGAAGCTGGAACCAGAGTGGTCTGTTAGGTGCCCTTGGGTAGTGTGCAAGAGATCCTCTGTTTAGTGATATCCCATAAGGGGGATGATGAAAACATACCGAGCATGAAGGTACCCTAGAGTTCTTTTACACAATTATGGCACTATGATTCCACTTTAACTGTCATGGCTGCATCCTTTAGAATCCTGGGCTTTACAGTCTGGTGAGACGCTAGAAATCTATGGCTGAGAATTCTAAATGTGCTCCCTAAACTGCACGGCCCAGGATTCCATAGGAAGTTGTCAAGTCATTCTGAGTGGAACTGTAATGCTATAAGAGTGTAGAGTTAAAGGGCTTCTGATAAGAGAAGGGAACTCATTCTGTGTGCTTCGATGTCTCCTAGAACAGTGAAACACAACATTATTATAGTGTGAGGAGACTATCAATCAATGATATAGAGCAGGTTGTAAAACAGTACTTGAAGATTTACCCTTTTGTTGCATAGGCCATAAAAACTCTTTGAGGCTAATAGCAAACTTAATTGTCTTTTATTTCTAATTTCATCTTTTAGGATAGAGTTGGAATAATAGCACCTGGGCACAATTTCCACCCATCCTACAAGGAGAGACTGAAACACTGCATTTGCAGTGGCCCAGAAGTGATATCATGTCGCTTCAAGTTTGATTTTAGGTGTTTTTGATTTGGTTGAGTGTTTTTTTTTTCCCTGAGAGGTTGAGAACATGGCAATGTTGGTGGGTACAATAAGAAAAATCAGTGCATTCTCGGGTGGTGTTGACAAATTTATAACTTTTTCATAAAAATTGTGCACCAAAATTTGGGAAAGTCCAGGCGCTATGGAGTCTTCTAGGTACCTGGAGGGAGGGATTTGGGGATGTAAAAAGAGGGTTGAGGAATGCAAGTAGTCTGTAGGCCATGCTTGTCTAACTTCTGTTTTGAAATAACCCTTTGCAAGGCAGCCTGCTAGATTCAAAAACAATAAACTCATCACCCAATCAGTGAAAACACTCAAGGCAAAATTTTTATATACATATGTAAGGAACAACTTTTTTTTCTTAAAAAAATCAGCATATTCAATAGAAACAAATAATACAGTACTTCTTATACAAATGGATTTTCAAAAGACGCTGAACTGTGTATGGAAAGTGGTTTTACAGATTTCTCCCTGCTCATTATTCAAAGCCAGGAGCTCTTTCAATGTCCTTCTGAACTGAACTGTTTTTATATGTTCTATACACATGTATATGTATGCATTATTTTAGTGGAGTTTAAACCTATATGTTTGATGGGGTTACACTCCCCCTGAAGATGCAGGTTCACATTTTGGGTGTACTCCTGTACTCAGCTTTGAACCTGGAAACCCAGGATTCTGTGGTGTCCAGGAGTGCTTTTGCGCATTTAAAGTTAATGCACCAATTGTGCCTGTTCATTGAGATGCTGCCCATGGTAGTATTTGCCTTAGTTATATCCCATTTGGACTAATTTAATGCACTCTTCTTGTTCTCCTTGAAGATTGTTCAAAAGCTTCAGCTGGTCCAAAGAGCTGCGGACAGACTATTAATTGGGGCACCTTACACACACCATACTGTGCCAACTCCACTGGCTGCCAGTTTGTTTTGGGGCACAATTCAAAGTGTTGATTATGATTTATAAAGCCCTGTATGGTTGAGGTCCAGGCTGTTTGGCAGACTATATCTCCCTGTATGAGTCAGCCTGGGCTCTGAGATCATCAGGAGAGGCCTTCTCTCAGTCCTGCCACCATCTACAAGCACAGCTTGTGAGGAGACAAAAGGGGGTCTTCTCATTGACTGCCCCTAGACTCTAGAACTTCCTTCTCATGAGCACCAGAATAGCCCCCTCTTTGTGTCCTCCTGTCAGCAGGCTAAAACCTTTTTATTCAGACAGGCTTTTAAAAGAGAATGTTTTTAAAGGACAGGGGTGCTGTATTGTTTTAATTGTTTTTAAGAACTTTTTATCTTTTTAAATTGCATTTTATTCTTTTACTGAAGTGTAATTGTTTTAATACTGTAAGTAGTTCAATTCTGTTTTTTGTATGTTTTTAATTGTATTGCTCTTTTAAATTGTGAACTGCTTCAGGTCTCAATTTTAGGGGGGAAAGCAGAGTATAAATAAACTTAATAAATATACCCTCAAAATGGTCTACAACAATCAGTAAAACAATATGGTAAAATTACACAAAGTCAATGATAAAATGTTAGAATGTTGCATGTAAATAAATCAGATAAAGTGTTCTGATAAAAATATCGGCAGTGTATAAATGTAGGCACTGAGGAAGCAGTGACAGCCACGCTACTTACCAAAGCTGGTTGGAATAAAAAGATATTTAATGCCAACCTGAAAAGTCAAGAAAGAAAGAGCCAAGTTCTCCCTTCACATTTGCACAGAGAAGGAAGGCAGGTGTGCTCAGGCAAAAGGCAAGGGAAGGCTGGGGGGGCACACGTCCACCTTCCTTCTCCTCCCTGGAGCTCTGGCTTCCATTTCCATGCATTTTGCCCTGGTGCAGGGAATGTGTGTCAAGGCAAAAGGCAAGAGAATCGGGAACAGGGGAAGGGAAAAAGAGGGAGAGCATGGAGGGAGTTATTCACTGTGTTTCCACTTTTGCAGAGGTTTTGTACCCTGAACCTTCATTAAAGTGGAGAGGGCCATGTATTTTCCATTGGAGAGTGTACCAGAGGATATTCCGGAGATGCTTATCCACCATAGAAAAAGTGCTGTCTGTGGTGTACACTAGTCTAATAAATCTCAGTAACAGACCACAGTGAAATCTTTCAGGCGCTGTTTTTGAAGCTCAGCAGGTAACTCTTCAGGCAATCCTTCAGATAATGACATTAAAGATTAATATGTTCATCTTAAACTGGGTTCAGATAGGGAAGGTGTCCGATATGATTAGTGCAGAACATGTGGAATCTGATCAGAATCTTTAGCTCCTACCAAAGTTCTTATTTTTGTAGTCTGAACCAATAAAATCTTCCTATTAAAGGGACAAAAGGAGGAAGTAATCCTGATTCAGTGAGGACTGATATCTATTATTGGAAACAAACAAATAAGCAAACAAACAAACAAAACTAATGGATATGCAGCTAAACTCCTGCCTTGTACATGGTTGTGAGTACAGTCAACCCTCCACATTTGCAGGTTTCACTTTTGTAGATTTGCTTATTCACAGATTATTTGCTGTCACTTTTGTTACCTCCCTGTGCCATTTTTGAGACTGAAAATCTGCAAACGAGGCTTGTAAGTCTCTATTAAAAATGGGGCAGCAGTGGAGGTGGCAGTAAACCCCACCAGCCACCCACTTCTGCCTTTTGAAGGAACCCTGATGTCTCAAAGAATTCATGGTGGGTTGAATATAGTGATCATACTTTTTTGTGTGTTTTAATAATGGTTTGGGAGGACCTAGAATTACTCATGGTTTTTCCATTTTCATGGGGGTTGTGTGCCTCTAACCCTTGTGAATATGGAGGGATAACTGTATTGTCATTTGATATCCCAGCAATGGCCAAAAATTTCAGGAGAGTGTTACATCTCACTGTGATCATTTAACACAAGAATATGTTTATAGTACAGAGTTAATAATGTCCTGCAATAACTTTTCTCCATGTGTATTATAGTTCAGTGGTGGTTTGGGGAGTTGTGTGCCAGCGATCTCTTGACTACACTGTCCTGGACTTTTGTGGGAGGAAAATCCCTCACAATTAAGCTGGTTTGATATAAGATGATATATGTTTGCAGTATCAATATTGTAATAAAGTCATTGAAGCTAGCAAACTGAAAGGGGAACGAGTGTAAAAGCAAACCTTTATGTGTATGTTAAAGCAAAGGGCATAATGAAGGAAGGGTGTTTGAATGTTCTGTTTCTGTTAAAGTATCTCTTTTTGTTCACCTTTGAAGGATCAAGCAGATGAAGTGGGAGGGGATGGAACTGAGCTGCAATGGCAGTACACCAAAAATTGAATACCTTGACAGGTATTGTACTAACTTGGCAGAGGAAATTGAGATTGTGATCATTTCCCTTTCATCTTAGTTTCTCGAGCCTAAAAATGCCCTTTAAAAAAAATGTTTCCTTCTGTGATATGGTCTTGATGATCTTTTCTACCTCCTCTGGAATGCCCTTCTGAGAGAAAAAGGGGGAACAGTACTCTTGTGATTTTCTAGAGACTGGATGGACAATTTTCCATCTTGACAGATCTCTTTCTTTCAAATCATCTCCTCCTACTCACCAAGGCATTATTACTGACTGCTATCAGTCAGGCTAAACCTCTTCATATATCTTATCATCTCTAGCCACTTAAAGAAATCAGAGCCCATCTTTTAAGAATTCCTGGCTCAGTCCCAATACTAGGCAAAAAATAATGAGGACTCATGTTTTGGCTTTACTAGACCAAAGCCCAGTTAACACAGAACTTAACAAAATCTTGTGAAATAACCTAAGGATAGCTTAGCATCTGTGTAGTTCTGCATATGGGAATGTTTCAGGGAGAAATTCCCTTTTAAAACAATATAAGTAATTTGTTGTTGTTAGTATCCAGTTATTAAAATGAATCTGTTTTGAAAAAAAAAAAAGAGTGGGGAAAAAATGAAAGTAACAATCAGCTGGAGAATATTAAATATTAGTCAAGTCTAACTTGTTACATACTTGAATAGTCCCATGTTGTCTACAAAAATCTGTTAAGTGAATGAAGTGTAGCAGTGCCACCTAGAATACCTGAGATTTTGCACCCTAAAGGGAATCCTGAATGAATCATATAAAAGTTTTACTTCTGAATGAACATTCAGAGTTCATGGATTTTTCACAATACTGCATTGCCTTGTAACTGGCTAATTTTTTTTTGCATGCAAGATTAGACTCATTAGTTCAATGGAGTTTATTTGCTTATGTGCTGCTTTTTCTGCAATAACCACTGTCTTCAGAAATGACAGAGGGTAGCTTGCTAGACATCATTCTCAAACATGAAGCCTATCTCACAACTGAAGAAAATGATATTCCATCTTCACTAATGGGATGGCTTTTATCAGTCTCAGATTTCTATAACCATAGGAGACTTGATTCTCCATGTGTTGTCCTGGGGGAAAAAAATCTAAACAGGAGTCCACATATGGTCTGTCTTTGATCATCCTCTTTGCATGAAAGTCTCCATATTTCATGAACTGTAGATTAATGTTTGAATGTGTAAACTGTCTTCTAAATATACTAAATGTGTGTGCTGCAATAATTAGGTGTGCTTGCAGCTGCCACACCAAAGAAAAGATACTGTGGAGCTAATTCACTTTAGTAGATGTTTTGCTGAAAGAAAATATAGAATAAATACTAGACCAGTAGAGAGCTAGTGCAGTGAAGTGTAGTGGTTTGAGTGTAGGACTTGGACCCTGGAAACCAGAGTTTGA
This sequence comes from Iguana delicatissima, assembly GCA_948472985.1. Classification (NCBI taxonomy): domain Eukaryota; kingdom Metazoa; phylum Chordata; class Lepidosauria; order Squamata; family Iguanidae; genus Iguana; species Iguana delicatissima. The sequence continues at coordinate 1,225,895 of CAOKZL010000311.1, forward strand.
TTCCCCACTCAGCCATGGAAACTTACTGGGTGACCTTGTGTGCCTCATACACTCTCAGATCCATGATAGGTTCACTTAGAGTTGCCGTATGTTGGAAACAACTTGAAGGCACACAACAATAATAACAACAACAACAACATTAAAAAGAATCCATAAAATTCTGTGAAAACCTCCAAATGTTTGCATGGAATTGTTTGCTGGAGAAGAAGTTACACAAGACAGGAGAACTTGTTAGTACTCTGCAGAGTTGCATTAATTACTAGGAAGGTTAGAATGATGTCATTGCACCATAATGGAGAAGAAAGCTCATGTATAATTATGACCATCAACATTTCTGGAGTTTTGCTGCTGAAAGATACCATTTCAGGATATGTCTGCACAGGAAAATGAGGATCCTGAAACCAATAGTAGATCCTGGAAGAACCAAAAAGGAAAGATAAGAAGGCACCAAATTACTTTGAGGTGGTGTGCAAAATACTTGTCATCTTCTTTTTAAAGGGCTGGATCAGTTATCCTTGGGAATGAATCACCAGACTTGAAACACATTGGCTAAAATCCTGTACTGGCTTGGTGAAACATAAAGCTCTGTCCAGTTTACCTCTACCTCTTGCCCTCTGTGTGTCCATCAACCTATCATCTGCCAGTGAATGCCACTATGACCATTTAGTGGATATAGGAGCACAAAGAAAACACAAGCAGCAACAAGCAAGTCATAATTATTATGGACTTCTGGAGGATTTCTGGGTAGTGTTGACAATGTCATCTTCTTTGTGTATTCGACTTCAGAAACTCATCTGAATGCTGCCTGGACATACTCTACCCTCCCTGGGACATCAAATGGCTGTGGGTTGTCTGGTGGCAGCACAGGGAATCATAGAATGAAGGTGTTAAATATCTCCTTCAGCAGCAACTTTAAAAGGATATAACACAAGTATAACAAGAATTTACTCCTGTATATGTCACCAATAAGATTCTGGCTGTGAGTCATTAAAATATCTTCTGTGTAGTATTTACCTGCAAAACAAAACAAAACAAAAAATAGATTTTCTTTCCACTGGAAGAACACCAGATGTTCAGACAAAAACAACAAATGTGCCCTTTTAAGTCCATATTTAGCATGAAGTGCCCTCATACTTCCCATAGCAAGTTCTCAGGCATATTTGATTTAGGAGAAGGCTATAAAAGCAAAGGTCTAGTGTTTTTGTTTTGTTTTTTCATTAAAAATGTTAAGCATTGCTGATATTAATAAGTGACTTTGAAAACCTATTCTATTGATCATTTTACGTCTCTTGTTGCTAGATTCTTCCCAGGTGTGCCTTCCCCCCCTTTCCTGTCTTCTGCCACCACCTTTTCCAGGTGAAACATTAGGTTTCCAAGCATGCACCTTTCTAGTCTTTGAGATCTGCCTGTGACTCTCAGCCTCACTTCTTCATCATGCTCTCAGCCTTCATGTAGAAGCCAAAGCTGCAACCTGAAAGTGAGGCAGTAGTTATATGTCAGTTGCCCTTGTCGTTCTTTTGCAAAAAGGTTCCATCCTATGGTTGTTCGGTCAGGGCTTTCTGTGTTCATAAAGGCTCTGCATGTTCTGTTATTGCCTAGAATCTGAACTGAAGAAAGAAGCAGAAGGAATTAAAGCAGCCCCTTGGGAATGGATGATCGGGCATTTAATTGTACAGTCACTGGATGGCAGTTTGAATTAGCACTGGAAGGCAGTTTGTTGGGTTAATGCAAATTAGAATATGAGTCCTGAAGTGCTAAAAATTAATTGGACACTTTTGGGATAAGAAACAGATTCCCTAACAGCAAAGCAGTTTATTAGTACCATGGATATTCTTCTTCTTTTTTTTTTAATGTAGTTTGATTTCTCTGTGCTTCAAGCTGCTAGTAAATGTAGTAGCTCCTTTCACTTTGGCAATGCAATCAAACCAGGTCAGCTTCATTTTTTTTTTAATTGTCAGTTTTCTTTCATTTTTAAAATAGATCCCTAAAGCTACCATTTTCTTCTGCATCCCTGGGATGTTATATAGGAATGTTATAAAGGGCCAGCTCATGGCATATGTGTATTCTCCATGGCTAAAGACATAAGGCTAGGGAAGGCTAAGTTTGTAACTCTTGATTTGTTTTGTTCTTTGCATGCAAGATTCTTTTTTCCCCTCATGCAATTCTTTTCTCCTCACTTTTGATATAAGTGAGATACTTACTGTCAGCCTCAAGAGAGATTTCTCATTTTTAAGATTCTTGTACGAATCTTGGCAATTGCATAAATTGGATATCTAAGCTGAAATAACTGCTCTCTTGCTGCACAAACTTTTAAAAACTACAAGCATTGGATATGTTGTTTGTGTCATTTGGATCAATCAGTCAGTCTTTCCATGCTTGCTGAATGGGTGTACAATTTTTTTTTTCACCAAGGGAAAAGCCACTAGTGTTGCACAGACAGATTTCTTTTCAGACAATTAGGCAGATTTAATCTGTGCAAATAGCATTGCACAGGCAGATTTTTTTTTCACAAAGGGAAGAGGCAATAGTGTGGCCTAGACAAATTTTCGTGCAAATTACAAAAACCTCAGAACAACCTGCTCCTGCATCAAGAACTCTTGCAGAAGTTATTGACTTCATAGCAGCTTGTTCCAGCATGACTGAGGTAGCCTCTGTCACGAAAAAAAGAGAAATTTTGTGAATTTTGTTTATATTCTTCATCTCGCTAGTCCCATTTATACAGGCATATTAATTAGATGGTTGGCAACCTGAATAGATGGAGGTTAATTCACATCAGGCTGGTGGCTTTTATATCATAGAATCATAGAGTTGGAAGAGACCACAGGGGCCATTGAGTCCAGCCTCTGCTTAAAAACCTCCAAAGAAGGAGACTCCACCACACTCCAAGGCAGCATATTCCTCTGCTGGACAGCTCTGACTGTCAGGAAGTTCTTCCTGAGGTTCGGATGGAATCTGCTTTCCTGCAGCTTGACTCCATTGCTCCTTGTCCTGGTCTCTGAAGCAGCAGAAAACAAGCCCACTGCCTCCTCGACATGACATCCCTTCAAAATATCAGTAGAATCTGTGGTGGTTGGTGGCTTTTATATCAGTCAAATCTCTTCTGTCTGACCTTTAAAGGAGCTATCTAAGGTGCAGAACACCTTAGGGAGCAAAGTTTAGCAACTTAGCCCTTTTAAATCATCTCCAAGGTGGAAGCTACCGCCTCCCACTTCATCTTACCATAACTTCCTTCTTCCTTCTTTCCTGTCCATTGTGATGGAGATTATTGTTCTTCAAGAAAAGAGGTTCTTTCTCACTTACCATGAGTAGAAACTGATGCTATGTTAGCTACTGCAAACCTTCTAAATGTGATTTAAGCAGATGTAATCAAAACGGTGGGTACTTACCATAAGGACAGATTCAATATCATATTGTTTCTTCTGAGCTATCTTGGGAAAAGGTTACAATCAGTCCTGTCATTATATTTTTTAAAAAAATTCTTATTCAAGGCTAGATGAGTAAGTTTTTCTTTCACATCTGTCAAGAAGCAAGAGCTTTTAGACTTCATGGAAAAATCCCATGATGCACATTAGACTTATCTTGTGGCAGGTGATATATATATATATAGGTGAAGGCCATTCATGGAAGTGAATGTGGTACACAAAAAGTGATTATTTTGTGACACATACACTGTTAGAATGTCTGCTATTTTGAAAAGCATGTTGCTTTCATTGCTAAGTAAACTGTGCCTACACATTTTCTGCTCTGTTGTGTATTGTTTGTTTCAGAAGCTGTATATTTTCTGTAACCCTTTTCATCAAATAGGCAGATCATGTGGAGTAAAACTGCTCTCAATTAAAAAGTGGTAAGAAGAGATAACTTGAAGTTCTCATGCTTTTATTTTTCACAGCTGTGATCCTGTTCAACAGTTATGAAACATGCATTCACACTAGCATAGCAGGTATGCTGAAGTTATCTTATGCCAGAGTTTTATCAAAATGCATTATTGCACTGCTGATTGTGCTACAGGTAACCTCCTACTCTATTGTTGTGTTATGATGTAGTTACTCTCCGTCCACTAAATGAAACAGAGGTTCGAGGATGTGCCACAGCTTGCACAAAAGTTACTCTGGTATAATGCCACTTGCATTACCCAGATTAGGATACCACCTTTGTGCAACCTTCCTGAAAGTGCAGCCATTTGTGATTCATTAACAAGGTTCCAGTGAGGTCTCTTCAGTCTTTTTTTTAAAGATTTGTTGGACATCACCCACATTTTTAATACTGAAAAGGCAATATAAAAAAATAGTGATAAGAATATGACAAGAATTATGAAAGTTTACCAGAAATACTTGGGGAATTTGCCTTTTTTGTCTGTATTCCAATCCACCAGTCCCTTTTCAACATCTACACTCCATAGAGGAAGAGATTAAATCTACTGCATAATCATTGTTTTTCTAAGGAACTTGGAATAATGATTTGTAAATGTTAGACCTCCAGATGTTTTGGACCTGATTCTCTGATCATTGGCTAAGCTGGTTGGAGCTTCTGGGATCTGAATTCCAAAACATCTGTAGGTTCAAAGCTTGAGAACCACTAAGTTGGAAGAAAGTCTTAATGACAAACAAGGGCAACATATTGTCATACCTGATATTTTGAAAAGTCTTAAGGACTTCATCATTACCAATTAAATTCTAGTACGGTCAGTCTTGGGTCCAATTTGATTCTAAATTTCTAAGATCAGTGAGGCTTACTGGTTCTTATCATGATCCAAAGTATTTTCAGATGAGGTACTATTGATTTAGCATGTGTCTGTGTATCCTAAACTTTCTAATACCTGGACGATGTTGTATCTGATGATCTCATGGTGATCACCACCTCATACATTCAGTGAACAGATGTAAATGTATTCATGTGGCCAGTTCTACGGCTTACTACCCTGCCCCAAGTCTTAGGTTGGGTTAATCATTACAGTTTGGTCCTGAAAGTGGAGGGTGAGTGTGCTGAGGCAGGAAGTTGCTGTGTTCAATGATGAGGGCAGTCTTATGGAAGTGAAAACAGAGTATAGATATAAGCCTAAGGGAGCCTTGCCATAACTTACATTGTAGTGGGAATAGTCAAAGTTAACTTGCCTGTAACAAAAGAAGGAAGGATGTGAGGAAAAAAGACCTTGTATATGGGGGGCGGGGCGGTGAGGGAGCCAACTGAAAGGAAAAGAAAAGAAAAATGGTTAATTAGTTGTTGTGTGTGAAAAAATGAACAGAATGCCCTCATTTGATTTCTGTCCTTAATGTCTAGGGAGAGAATTGATGGGATCTGAATATGTTTGGGAAATATCTGTAAACTCTGATTCCTAGTCAAATTCTGTGGTGAACAGGCAGTTGCTCCATAGTAGAAAAATGCATCCTGCTATGCTCAGAATTAAATAGTTAATAGTTGATTTGTATTTCTGTTTATGAACCAGAATTGGTAGATTCAGGGAGTGGTATTTGGCTAGTCCTTTGTTTTCGAGCTTTAATGTCCTTCAGATATAATATGAGATCAATATCCCAAACAGGTATAAATTGCAGTATAATTCATATATGTGCATAATACACATTTATGAATCATAACTTGCAGTGTTTGTTATATACTTCCCTGATTTCAGAGTGGTAATCTGCTTGGGGTATTAAGAGGATCTTCAAAACAGGTTTAGCACCTGGGATAGCTCCTTTAATTTTCATAATAAAACCCAGAACAGATTCGCTACCCCAATGACATGGAGAACACCAGCTGCCACTGATGTAGTATGTGGCGTGCATCACTGCTTTTGCCACCTGAAACCACCTGCTTGTACGTTGAGAACATCTGATTGCTCATTGTGGTTTCCCCATAATAGTACAGCAGACAATTCTGATGGTTTTCAGACTTTTCCCCTAGCCTCAGTCACTGTAGCAGAGCCCCTGTTATCATTTCTGTATATAATAGGATCTAGCTGGTAATGCAGGCTGTGTCCATGACTGACTTGCTATGAGAGCCTGGGAAAACTATGCAACTTCCCTAATGGCTCAGTGTACTCATCAGTCAAATGCATATAATAATATCAAACTGCCTCACAGTGAGATTTAATTGAGAAATGATTGCTCTGTGTTGGCAGACCTCTGCTATATGAAAGTCCTCTCATAAAGTCCTTTCTTCAGCATTTTCCCGTTAGCCTCGTAGCAACATATATAAACAAAATTGCACTGTGACTGTTTTCATTAATAAAGAAAAAAATCGATGCAGCAGTTTCCCCCTTAGGTAAAAGGTAAAGGGAGAAGAAGGGGGAAAGCTATCTCTGTTTTGCTAGAACAGCAGCCTCTCCCACAGCACATTATTTTTCCCAGTGAGTCCACTGAGCCAGCTGCACACAAGTTGTAGTTCTTAAGCCTTAGGCGGTACATGGTATTTAAAAGCAAAAGGATCAAACTCTGTATTTTAGGATGTAAAGCTAGCTACCTATGCAAAGGGAACTATGGCCTTGAGGAGCTGCAGCTGAGTGTGGCGTGCTGTAGAAAGAAATTTAGTGTGTGACCACAGTAAGCTTCACTTTGACTTTTTTCAGTCATCCCAGTGCTGAAAATGCTGAAGACCATTTTCATGGCAAATGATCCAGGGTAAAACACCAACAGCATTCTGGTCCAAATCTTACAAAACTAAAGGCAGGAAGAAGATGCAGGTGGGTTTTGGAGTAACTCAGTGAATTGGAGACTGAGAGATTTTGACACTCCTAATATGCCTGATAATAATGACATTTTGTCACTCTTAAAGAAAAGTTGTATATAGGCTGGCCAAATAGCTGACAACTCTGTTTGCAGCCAGGTCTTTATAGCCAATCTAACAGCAAATCTAAATAAAGGAGAATCTCTGGGTTGCAATTTGGAGCTAGAACATGCTGCCTGGAAATCCCCCTTTCTATTTACTGTTGAAATGAGAGGTAAAGCTGCAATAGTACCTTTCCCTTCCTTTTTTCTTCCTGCCCCACCAGCTGTGACACAAGGCTGCTCCTGTGTGGAGCCTACCTTCTCTTACCACAGCAGGAAGAGAAAGAGCATACAAAAGAATGGATGGGAAAAGTGGTTGGGATAAGCTGCAAAGCCTAGTTTTCCAAAAGAGAAGTGCAAACATGTGGGATTTCAATCTGGCAAAGCAGGCAAGGGTTGCAGTGGGAGTCTGAGCAGAAGTAAAAGAAATATCCACAAAAAAAGAAAAGGCAGCATGCATTTGTAGGACTAAACAGTCACATGTTAACATTCTGTGAAAATGTTCTCAAATATAGGCCCATGTTTAGACATCTAATACATGTTTAAATATCTGATTCTGCTTACTCTATTCTGGACATCGGCACCTATTTTTATTGTACAGTTCCCCCCCCTTCACATTCCTTATTTGTTACTCCTCTCTGACTTTGGAGTACAATTTCCTTACCTAGGTTTCTACCTGTGGAACTTGGCTGGATATCCCCTTAATTGTTATATATTGGGCAGTTAGCAGTGATGCAGACTTGAGTTGATTGATTAGACTCAAGTCAGGCTCAAGTCACTTCAGTGACTCAACTTGGCAATAAATGAAATGCTGATTTGATTCAACTTATGACTAGTATAGTTTCAGAGACTGATGTGCTGCCCTTAGTTCAGTAACATAACACATTCATCCTAAACTTAACAACTTGGAACAATGCCTCCAACTTTTTTTGCCTTATGGTCACGTGACGATCTGTCTCAAGCCCAAAGGTTGGGCCATTTCTCGGATGGGAATACAAATGTGTCAAGCAGCAGGCTTGAGGTGGGGTTGAGGTCTGATTGGCAGCCTATCTCTGCTGCCTATCCAAGGAGCATTCTAAAACTTATAAAACTCCCCCCGAGAGCACAAGGAAGGATCCTCCCTTTTTCAGATTTTAAGTTTCAGTAATGGGAAGTAAGACGAATCCTATTCCTTACTTTAGAAACTGGCTTTTTGACTTGAGATATGACTTGAGACTTGACTTGAAAGACATACTTAAAAGACATACATCACAGGCAATTAGTAAATGTACCTAAACTGTTTTGTTTTGTGTTTTTTTGCTTCTTCTCCTAATTGTGCTATAGAAGAAAACCATGGCTCCAGTTGCTAAACTGAATCATAATGCAATGATTAAATAATTAAAAACCACTTTTGAACACCTTCTCCTCAGCTTGCCATGACTTTGGACAAAAGCCCAGAGAAAGAAGGAGGGAGTGAAATTAATGGGGAGAGAATTCATTTGGTAGAAATGATTTGCAGTATTTTTTTTTTTGATCAAGGCAGGAAATTGATAACAAGCATTAGTACATCTAAATCATACTGATTTGTATATTTGTCTAAGTTTATCATTACAAAGATACCATGGGTTACCATGCTACAGCTAGGCTGATGGTACATGTTTTGGTTCTCTCCCATGAAAAAACACCTTGGTGTTGAATCTTGCTTCCAAGATTCTTTTAAGGGAAATCCTGGATGAGCGTTCATAGTAAAGCGTGCGACTTTTGAAGCTATCTTTGTCATTTTTTTAAGCAAGGGTGTGCACTTTGAAAGGTCTTTGTTTTTGTTGCCAAAGCAAACCCACTATCTCTTCATGAAATGACCTAAAAGCTGTCATACTCCAGAAAACACACACAAACAAAGCACAATCACTATTTTCTTGTCAGTTGCTTTTAGAGGGGTGCCTGTGTGTGTACGTGTAGATAAATATGACTGTATGTAGGTGTAAAGAGCTGACAGCTTAAATATTACAGCTTGCTGCATTAGAGGCAATGCTGATGGACAAAAATTGATGCAGTGTTTGGATCTTCATTTGCTGAAGTAAAAGAAGCAGAAAGAGCTTTATTTCCCACAAGGCTGTGTTTCCAATGTTCTTTTTAAACTTTAAAAAAAGCCAAACAAAAACAAACAAACAAACCAGGCCAAGTCGGTTCATCAGCCCCAGACAGGGTAGATGAACTGTCATGCTGCATGAATGCCTCAAGACATATTATCTGCTTCCTGATTATTTCATGAATGGCACCTCCATTGGGTACCTTCACACACTGCTGTAACCAAATTCTCCTTTCATGAGATGGGCTCTTTCAGCAGTATGTCAAACTGCTCACAGTGATTTAGTAGCATAAATACTGGTGTTAGCCCTCTGTGTGCCCACTCAGAATATCTATATGCATGTTAATATTTCAAAGGAAAGCACACCTACCTTTAAAAAACCCATAATATCCAGTTCCTACTTTGCACAAGTGTGAACAGATTCTTTGAAGTTTGCTAACTGGGTGGTGAACTGAAATCATGGTAATGGCAAAACCATTGCATCTTCACTTTATGACTTGCCTCTCAAGGAAGTCTTGTTGCTCAAAAGGCTGGGTTCTTGTGATTTAATTCACTCACTATTGAAAAACTTGATGAACAGTGTGGTTAGGTACTCAAGCTTTTCAGCAGGTTCATTAATGTAGTTGAGCTTAATGTATGTTTTTCTAAGAGGATAATGTATTCTATGTCACGCAGTGCTTTATTTACTGTATTTTTTCCTTGTAGAGCAGATGATTCAAAGCAAAAAATATGGGTTCAAAGCAAAAAATATGAAAGTAAATGTAAATCAAAATAAATAATACAGTTCTTATTTCTGCATCTGTCCCAGTTTGGAAAGCATACCTGTTCTGCTTTAGCCAGCTTTGTTTACAGGACATTTTCATTTCTCTCTCTCTTCTGACCTTGAATAAGAGCCAGCATGATGTAGTGGTTTAAGCATTTGACTACACCCATGGAGACCAGAGTTTGATTCCGCACTTGGCCACAAAAACCCACTGGGTGACTTTGGGTGCATTACACACTCTCAGCCCCAGAAAGTACCATTATAGATTTGCTTTAGGGTTGCTGTAAGTTGGAAACAACTTGAAGACACACAACAACAACAACAACAACAACAAGAACAGCACACTCTAAATATCCTAAATCCCATATGGTCTTAGAAGCTAAGCAGGGTCAGATCCAGTTAGTACTTAGATGGGAGACCACCAACAAAGCTAGGGTGCTGTAGGCCACATTTCAGAGAACAAAACTTTCAGAACTACCTCTGAATATTTCTTGATTAAGTGTTTCAACTTTGTAAATTGTTTATTTTTTTTAAAAAAATTATATTTTTATGAATGCTTTAATGATTTTTCTGATTGTTTTGATGTTGTTAGCTGCCTTGATTCTCATTGTTGGGAGAAAGGCAGTGTAAGTGAAAATTCAGTTTTTCTGCTGAGAGAATTCTAAGTTGACACATAATGTTGGTTATAATATATTAAACATACCCTGAGAAGAGTCCAGTAATATTAATCTTGCCATTCTATTTAAATGTGTACAAAGCAGAGTTCAGGAATAACTTTTGATTAACACTTTGAGTTACTAATTTACTATTTTTATGATTTCACCTAACTGTCTAGATTCTCCAGTTAATACTAAGGTTAAGAAATGTGGTTTAGTTTTTTCAAAAATATTTTTATTGAAAGTTTTGAAATGCATTAAAATTCTACAAATGCATAAAGAGAAACAAAAAAGAACAGGAAAAGATTAGAGAATAAAGAAAAAAATTACTTCCATTCTTCCTTTCAATGATATCTAACGTTCAAATTATTTCAAGCCTCTCTAAATGAAAATCCGACAGATTTCTTCCTTGCATCCCCGATTACATTATTTCTTCACAGCCAAAAATATTTTTCTTCTTCTCAAGGTTGGCATATTTAGCATTAAATATCAACCAATATCTTTCTATAATCCTATCAACTGTCTAAGCTATTATACCATTTTATATCATGATAAGTAGTATTCCATTTTCTCACTTTTAATAATAACAAGAACTTGCTAACCAGATTACATAGTACCAATCCCACTAAATATAGCTATAAATCTTTTACATATAATATAGCTTCACTAAATCCATTCTAACTTTAAACTGTCTAACTCTAGAATTTCCACTGTATTTAAACTCCTTCAATTTCATCATGTAAAACTCTTTTTCAAGCTAATACACATGTCCCATTCTTATTGTCTTATATCTGTAACGGAATCTAATACAGTTGGCCCTCCTTATCCACAGATTCTGTAACCACAGATTCAACCATACACAGCTCAAGAATATTTAAAAAATCCCCCAAACCTTTGAGTTGTTCGCTGTTTTATATAAGAGATACCATTTTATATCTAATATATAATGGTCAAAGTTTGTTTGTCTGTGTCAGGCAAAGACCTCATATGACTGGCTGCCTAAGAAGATTCTATGGAATCCTGGGGTTTGCAGTTTAGGGAGGGACCTTTAGAATTCTCAGCCAGAAAACTCTTGTACCTCAGTCAACTGGGTCTGTCTTGAATAGGCTAGTTGTTATGGAGACAAGGCCTGGCAGCAAGGATGAGGGTAGTATATTCCCTCAGGAACCCTACCTCTGCCTGTTAATAACTCTGAATACGGATTGGATTGGGAAATATGGGGAAAAGTTACAGGTACTGGACAAGACAGTTTGGGAAATTAGAGACATAGGATCTCAAATCTTTCTAACAAGTATTACCTACGAAAAAATAAAATCCTGGGCAATGCTGGGTGTATACTCTAGTAATTTTGTATAATGGGACTTGAGTTTCCACAGATTTTGGTTCCATGGGAGATCTTGGAACCAAACCCTAGTGGATACTAAGGGTCTACTGTAACCTTATTGAACCAGTCATTATTTCTTCTATTTTGCTTCAACTCTTATTCTCTTCTCCCTCCATCATAACCATTAGCTTCCTCCCCACCCCCGCAGTCTTCTCAGATTCTCTTTTTTATGGCTTGTTGTTTTTTCCACTTCCTTCCAATTTTCTGCTTTAAAGGAATTATCTTGAGATTGAGGCCATTTCCACACGGGGGGGCCCGAAACGCGGCAGAACGGGGAGGCGCACGCGGGGATGGAGTTTACCTTAATCCGAGTGGCTCTGTCCTCGCGGGGAGCAGCACGCGTTTGCTGCTCTACACGGCAGCGTCGTCCGGCAGTGCCTGGCAGCGTCCGGCGGTGCCCAAAATGGCAGCCAGCGGCTTTCTGGAGGTGCTCCACCAATCGGGGCAGTGCGCCAGCCGGAAGCCTGCCCCCGGGCAGCTCTGCAGGGATGCGCTCGCGCACACCTGCAGTTCTTCACGGGGCGCTGCAACGGGCTAGCGCGATCTTGTTTTAAAAAGACCTCTTGAAAGGTGGTCTTTATAAAACATGCGACACCACTCCCGCAGTTGCGCAAGGGTGCTTTGAGGTGTAGAACCTCACCTTTTCAAACCGCCCTAGCGCACCCCGCGGTGTAAACGACCTCCTGGTGAGGTCGTCCCAGTGCGGGCTATAGCCCTGTGTGGAAATGGCCTGAATACTCTCCTGTTTCATTTTACTCTCTCCACATTCCTCAGTCTTAAAGACCAATCCTTTTATTAAATCATTATGAGTTTATTTTTGTATCAGTAGAAATTCCTTGGACATCAATTCCAGATTAGGCTCCCACTTCTCCCCCGCTTTTCACTGTAATTCCTGTTTCGCAATCCGGTATTACTTGGACCCTCTTCAGTTTTACAGGATAATCCCTCCATTGAATCAACTTGAATTTCTTTATCCCATACAATTTTCACTGTTCACTATTTGCAGATTAGCCCCACATTTCTCCCCCCACCTTGCATTACATTCCAAAGCAGTTTGTCTTAAATCCAGCAATCTCCTATCTCAGATCTTATGTCAAATCTGTCCACAACCTTGTCATAATAGTTAGAAATCCCTGCTCTCTCAATGTATCTTGAACAAGATTTGTTGTAAAAAAAATAAAAAAAATAAAAATCTTAGTGTTCTAACTTTATTCAATCCAGCACTCAAACAGTTAACAGTCAGACTATTTGCTCACTGCCACCTGGTTCAAGACATCTTATATGCTTTAAAGAGATAATATCTTCACTTTCCCATGATATAATTTCTCTTTCCTCAAATTCAGTTCAGTCATAAAAGTAAAGAAAAATCCATCCACAGAAATGTATGTTCTTAAATACTTTGTTATATCCTTTTAAGCACATCAACCTCCAGTCCTTTTATTTAAGTCCCAATTTTGTTAGGTAAACACACTTACTCAATAGTTGCAAAAAGAAGGCAACTTAACAAGGATTCCCTAAATCACCTAAATCAGAAGAATGTTTTGCTTATATGATCCTATAGTTTTATTTACAAGTTTTAAAAAAGCAGGTGCCGAATAAGTGCCCATCATATCAAAACAACTGCATTTCATGGCAAGGGCAAAGATGTAACTTTCTTGGTCATTTATTGTTCATTCTGCATTTACTCATGAGTAAATGCAAGTAACAAGAATAACAGGTCCTTATGAGCAATTGTCTCACTCCCCCTTTAATCCAGGGAAAGTGTCACGAACTAGAGATCCCTCTGGCCAGCATTTTCACCTTGAAAATTCTCCTCCTTGCAGAGAGCCAGCAAGAAGATTCAGTCTCGTATCCTGCCCTTAAGTCCAAAAATATGGTTTAGTTAATAAGGTTATTAAAACTTGTTAGAATTTATTAGGGTAGGTTGTTACATTTAGTAAAGGAGAAAGGCCTGCTGCCTCAGGAGAATTTGAGGAGAATATTAGAATTGCAGGAAATGTGTCACATGGCTGTGTTCTTGGGCAGAATAACAATGAAATTCCATTTCTTTGGGAAGATAGCAAGAAGGAGGGCAGAATAGAGAGAACTTTCTGGAGCCATATCACATAGTGAGTCATAGAGTGGAACAGGCACAGATAAAAGCAATTTATTTGCTTAACAGAAGAGCAAGGCCCTCAAGTAGAACTTGTCTGTCAGAATGGCTTTAATGGATTTATGTGGAAGGAAAATGCTTAACGTCTTTTTTTTTTAGGGGGTGGGGGAGGGATGAAGGTACCTTATGTGTATATGTTTATGTCCCTTCAGGTCACATGATGACTTGTGGCAACGTCATGAATTTCATAGGGTTTTTTTGAGCAAGGAATACTCAGAGGTGATTTTTCCAGTTCCTTCCTCTGAAATATGGCTTACGGCACCTGGTGTTCTTTGGTGATTCTAGTACTAATCAAAACTGACCCTGTTTAGTTTCCAAGAGCAGAAAGTATCTGGTACTTTTAGGGTATTTAGGGCAGGGTACATTGAGGCTTTGCTCAGCATCTTCTCCCATTCTATTGACTATGTTCTGGACTGATTTCTAGTGTATATTGTTGCATAATATATGTTATAATAATATCTCAGGTGAGATGTACTGAGCCCATTTGCAGTTCTTCAGTGCATTGCTCACACAGTGCTCTTAGATAATTAAGTGTAAAGTTTTTCTCACACGGATCTTTTACTTCTTTCTCTCAGCTGCTCTTTATCTCTTCCCGCTCTTTTCCGTTTGCTTTTTAATCCCTCCCTCTCCCTCCTCCTTCTCCTCCATGCCCTTTTAATTATGAAGTAAGGATAAGATGGGTACGTGGAGCAGAGAAGAGTGGCCTTGTTAGATGCTTGATCATTAAGTGTCTAATAATAATTACATCTGCAGAAGAGACAGATTCTGTTTGTGATCTGAGGCTCTTGCATGCAGAACCTATGCTCTGTCACTGATCTTTGCAGATCTTCTTGATTGGGAATGGGAAGACAGAAAGGATGCAGTTATTCTATTGCGCAGGGGAAAAAGAGCATTCTGCATGTGAGCAGAGAACCTCAAAAACTTCAGGTTCAGAATTCTCTGCTCTTAATATACTTCACCAATCATTGTAGCTGTCCACTTATTGGTGTACTTGCAGTGCATCAATGCACTCCAGTTGAAATAAATCACTTCTGGAAACATTTAACAGGCAAGGCACTTGAAGAGTGAGTTAGGTATATATGCTGGTGGGAGTATAAAAAAGAGAGATGCATATGCAGACTGAATTGAAGAAACTATAAGAAGAAATCCCAGGCAGTACATTAACTAACAAACTCTCAAAACTGGGGTGTACAGCTTTCCTGGCTGAGATTTGGGGGGATGTATATACCACACACCTTTTTTACCTTTGGAACACAATCCATCTAATAATTTGTGGCTCCAAAAGTTCCAACCACAATCTGCTAGGGAATTTGCCATAGGGGGAACAATTTGCCAGATAGGGCCATTTTAGCTATGGGAGGAGGCAGGTGGAGAGGAGGACCTGTTGAAGGCTTCAAGAGGCTTTTTTTTAACAAAAATTAGAAGTGACAGCATACATCAGATATAGAGTGACTTCCTGTTAGTGACATAAGGCTGGCTTACTCTGATGTATCTATTTTTGGACAGAATGCAGAGGGCTACTCTTTAGCCTTTTGTGACTAGTCAAAAATTTCTGTCCTGGCAGCTATTAAGCTTGCAGTTGGGCCACTGCTGATGCTGTGCACTTGTAGAGAAAAGAGGGTCGGAATGGCAAATCAAATGATATAGCTGCAGCTTCTCTGGGCTCTGAGGGGAAAGAAAGGAGTATGTACTCTAACTGTAACCACAACTTCATTTTCTCCCTCCAAGTTGTGACCTGCTGTTTCTTCATCATCTGAATTACCTCTGTCTCCCTCTTCTTCCCACTGGTGAGCAACAGCAGTGTGGACTATCTAAAGGCTTAATAGAAACCAGGGTGTGAGTGTAACATTATGCTTTACATGTTCTCAAAGAAGTATCTCTGCTATGTCTTAAATGTAAAAAAGAGGAAGGAAGGGGGAGAAAACAAATTAAAAAAAAGGAAAAACAATAGCCCTGATGGTAACTGTTTTTGCTTTTCACATGAGCATTCATAGGCCCTTTCCACACGGGGTAAAAAAACGGCTTAGGGCGACCTCATCTGGAGGTCGTCCACACTGTGGGGCGCGCTAGAGCGGTTTGAAAAGTGGAGGTTCCACACCTCAAACCGCCCTAGTGCGGCCGCAAGGGGTGGCGCAGCGCGTTTTTTAAAAACCACATTTTATGTGGTTTTTAAAAAACGTGAGCGCGCTAACCCGTTGCAGCGCCCCCTTTGAAACTTCAGGGACGCGCTAGCGCATCCCTGCAGAGCTGCCCGGGGACGGGCTTCCAGCTGGTGTGCTGCCCTGATTGGCGGAGCGCCGCCGGAAGTTGCCGGCCGCCATTTTGGGCGCCACTGAATGCCGCCGAAATTCGCCAGCATGTGGAGTGGTGAACGCGTGCTCCCCACAGGGATGGAGCAACCCATTTTCAGGTAAGATCCATCCCTGCATGTGCTGCCCCGTTTCTCCGTCCCCCGTGTGGAAAGGGCCATAGATATACCTATTTCTTTGGATACAGTACCAAATGGGATGATGCCTGAAGTCTTAGTACTTGTTTGTATATCATGTTAGGTCATCTTATACCTATGATATACATGAGTACTACTAGTGGAGAGATGAATGATGTATTGAAAGCTGAATAAATATGAAGATAAACATCTATTTATTGTTCCTATTGGTTTTCTTTTTTTATTCTCCAGGGCATCAACACTTTGGAGCATGACAACCCATTGTTTCATTTTTAAGGAAGATCTAAAAGAATGATGTGTTTTTGGGTTAAAAATGATACCACAGTTAAAAATGAAACATTTATCATCTTTAACTGATGGATGGGATATTCAAAATGCCTTCTTATTTGGCCCTTCTTTAATTTGGAAATAGCATCTTGGCTATTTTACATTTCTTCCAGGATCTTTCTAGTGCAATTATACAATAAATGAATTTAATAAAACATTGCTTGGCATTTTGATTGAGTATGTGATAAAAGAATGCCTAGTGCATCGTTCCAAAATTCATCTGGAACAATATCACTATAGAATGCCTTCCTATTGTAACAGTCTATATTTGAAGTTTAGATGGGCACCAGTCTTTCCATGATTAGACCTTTTCAAAATAATTATCTCTCATGCCTCATTTATATGGATGAGTAATCAAACTATCGAAGTAACTTCTAAGAACTCCAGCCTGTGATCTTGATTTCATCTTGTTTGGCCTTTTCATTGATTCAGCACATGCTACTTGAAATTCAAACTGAATTGCTTCATTATTTTACTGAATGCATTGACCATGATGCTACAGTATTAATATTTTCAACATGAAATGTAATTGTTGCATTTTAATGTAACAATTTTAATAGAATAGTGTTGTGATTGGATTATTGCTTCCAACCTTACAGCAATCCTAAGGTGAACCTATCATGGGGATTTTTTGTCAAGAAATATTTAGAGTGGGGCTTATTTTTGCCTCCCTCTTAGGCTGTGGAGATGTGACTTGCCCAAGGTCACTCCGTCGGTTTCTATGGCCAAGCGGACATTTGAACCCTGATTTCCAGAGCGCAATGCTCAAACCACTACACCCTGAATAACACTGTATATTTCACAACTTTTGAAAGCCATTCTGATGTTGGTCAGCCATGTGTTTTCCAGTTTTCATCTCTGAAATGAAAAGCCATTTCTTTTATTACAATCTGTAAATGAGATGTTACTGTTTGTTTTAAATTTAATGGAAATGTGAATGTATCCTAATAGAATCCTGTGGCTGTTTTCAGGCAGTATCCTTAACAATGTAGCCTGGATAAAGATTTTATAAGATTTTATTCAGATCCAGTTGGAATGATTAGTTTGGGGCATCTTCTTAAAAGAACCCACAAATGTGTGTGTGTGTGTCCGTGCACGCATGTACGCGTGAATCTGCTCATGTGTAAATATTATAAGAATTCCAGTGGTCAGTTGTGTGAAGGAGAAGAGTCAGAGAGTGACCCTAGGCCTGTTGAATGATAGCTGGAATAAAGCTTAAAAAAATTATCTGCTTGTGTGCTGCTGTATTGGAGAGAGAAATTGGCAATTATGTGTTCATGAAGTTTCATGGCCAGAAAAAAATGGGTATGTGAAATTTCAGTTCTGCCCCCATAAGCTGGTATTCTGTTAGGGATATGTGGTTGAATACTCTCCATGATTTCAGAGATGAAAACCAGAAAACATGTGACTGAACAACATCAGAGTGTGGTCAAAGGGTGTGGCCAAGAAATAAGAGGCTAAAAGTTGTTAATGAGGAATAGCAATGGAACTGCTATTTTAAGCAGAGAGACCATGCAATGTATGTACTGTTAAGAAAGCCCGGGAAAAAAAAATTAGTCTACTGGGAAGGATAGAATTGTACCCTTCTCTTTTCTTCTCCCTCTTGCTCAATTAGCTGACGGCAAACTTACCTTTGTGGTTTAAACTCATTTTGCAGTAATTGAAATAAGCCAATGACAAAGGAGAGAATGGGAAGAGGAGAGAAAAACTGGTACATTTTTAAAGCAGCTGACAAACTGGGACATAAAATGATTAACTGGGGCTATCCCTCCCAAACTGGGACAGTTGAAAAGTATACAGTAGGTGAATGGGTGTTTGGCCTGTGTATGTTCTTTTTTTTTTACATTGGAAAAGGCTGCCACCCTGGTGCACAGCAACAGCTTGTATCAATAGGATTTACACAAATATTGTTGATAACTAGTCAATAATTCAGGTAGTTCCTCTGTTCTAGTTGGGACTCATAAATGGATTAGAGGTGCAATGTGTAAAAGGGCCGTTATGAAATACTAAACTCAGTATACTTGAGTTCCGTGGATTTTCTGCATATGTATATCTATTGAACAACTGTGCCAAGTCTGTAATCTTTATGGATGTTCTTTCTTATGGTACAGTCATCACACATTGATTGTTAACTCTGTTCTGGCTTACATGAACATGTGCATATGGGTGGTGGGAACATGGGCAATTACATAAGTCCTTTTGAATATAGCACATACATATTTAACAGTTTACTAGGTCTCTGAGTGTTAAGTGCAAAGTCTGAAGAGATATTGGAGTATAAAAACGTATTCTGATGACACCCAGCTCTGTCTTTCCTTTCCAATTCCAGGGAACCTGTCTGTACTAAACCAATGTCTGCTGTCAATAATGAACTAGATGAGGGCAAATAATTTGAAATTTAATCCAGATAAAATAGAGGTGCTCCTGGCCAATCAAAAAGACAGACCAGGGAACAGCGATTTAGCCTGTGTTGGGTGGTGTTTCACTCCCCTTTAAATCTCAAGTTCACAGCTTCAGTGTGCTCCTGGACTCAGACTTGAGACTGGGTACCCAGGTTTCATCAGTGGCCAGGAGTGTATTTGCATAGCTAAAGCTGGCACACCAGCTGTTCGTATTTCTTGAGATGTCAAATCTCACTACTGTGACACATGCCTTGATTGCATCCCATTTGGATTACTGTAACACAATATATATGTCTACCTTTGGAAACTTTTTGGAAACTTCAGTGAGTCCAAAATATTGCAGCCAGACAGCTGACTGGGGCAGGTTGTAGGAAACATATAACCTTCTTGCTGAAACAACCCAACTGTCTGCCAGTCCATTTCTGGTCACTACTCACAGTTCTGACTATCACCTTTAAAGCTTTACCTGGCTTGGGTCTAGAGTACGTGAAAAACTGTATCTCCTAATGTGAGTCTGACCATGTTCTAAGATCTGAAGGGAAAGGCTTTCTCTTGGTTCCACCACCATCCCAGGCACTTTTGGTGAACACATGGGAGAGAGCTTTCTTGATGGTTGGTCCCATTTTGGAACTCCTTTACCCAAGAAGTCCAATTGGTCCCCTCTCTGTCGTCTTTCCTCTGGCAGGTAAAGACCTTTTTATTTAAAGAGGCATTTGGCTTTTAGTATGCAGTGGGAGATAAGAACTTTTAGTGGGGAGTGTAGTGTTTATCTTTTATTTTATTGTGAATTGAATATTTTAATGAGGTTTATAACTTATTTTTTTTTAAATCAAAGCTTAGTTTGCTTTTTTTAAAAAAGAAATGTATTGCGTTTTTAAAATGATATATACCACCTTGAATCCTGTGCTGGGAGAAGGATGGCATATAAATTAATTAAATAAAAATAAACAAATATCTGTAACCATGTTCTGCTGAATATGGCTGCAGAACTCCCATGACGGGAAATCTTGATTAAGCCAGACTCCCACACATAGGAACTTTGTAGCTGTGTTAAACTTACCAAGATACAGTGACTTCATTAGACATTTTGTTCTCAGTGTGCAAAGGTCTAGGATCCTGTCAGGTGCATGGAGACATTTTGGGAGTGAAGATATAATGCACGTCCACATTCTCATCACCTGTTTAGCCTTATACGTGAGGAGGCAAACATTTGTATGAGTCTCTACACTCCCTCCTCAGGAAAATGAGCATACCAGGATTATGTGCGTATCAGGGTTGCAATTGGCACATGAATTCTGCAGCTTCTCAACACCTGTGACTAGAACAAGATAGATGGTCATGAGATTTTCCTACACTCACATAGAGCAAAATGTCATGTGGGAAGCATTTGAAATTCAGTGATTTCTACATCTTGTTACTATTGCTGCTGAATATTTATTAAGTGGTAACAGTGTGCTCCCCCATTGCTGTAAACCTATTATATGTAATTGAAAATTGCATAACTTCTCTTCAGCACCTGTGAAATGAGAGGCTAATGAATGAATAAATGAATAATGAATTTGGTACTTACCTTGCAGGGAACAGGGGAGATTGATTAAAATTTGTACAGCCTTTAGAAATCTAAAACACAATGTACACACTGAGCAGAACGGTGAGGGTAATGGCTTGTGTTGTCTAAGATCGCAGTGAAGGTACTGCAAAAGTGTCACTGATTTTTAAAATTACCTAGTTATATCTCGGAGATTTTGTACGAGGAAACCTGCTGAATCAACTCAGCAATCAATCAAACTTTTGTCAAATTGATCTTCTTCTTCAACAGCAATTGTAGAAGATTATTGAAGTATTTCAGTATCCAAAAAAAAGCCCCCCAAAAAAAAGAAAGAAAAGAAAAGAAAAGGAAAAAAAAGAAAAGAAAAGAAAAGCACCTGTTGTGTATTAGCTTCTTTGGTTTCCATTGTTGATTAGGAATAGGGAATGGACGTCTTACATAACCAAACTTAGACTGATAGAGAGCAACTTCTGGAATCTGTCAAACTTTGACACTCCAAATCTTCCAAGCCATATGATTTTATTTTCTTCCTGAACACTAGCGTCTGCATGGAGTAATAAAATGAGACTTTTCTTGGTATGAGAATCATTTTTTTTTAAAAATGTACAACTTTATAAGAAGAGTAAGAAACTTTTCTCAGTATAAGAATCAGTTTTTTTAAATGTACAACTTTCAATAAGAAAAGTAAAGGAGCTGAAAAACTGTTCACTAGAGCCAGCCTTACCTACTTCATGTTCCCCTCACTAGCACCTATGGAGAGAAATGTGCTTGTATATACAGATGAAAAAATCCAAAAATATTTTCATTGCCATGTGGTAATAGGAAAGCTTTTCTGCATTTTCTGATTTTTCCTCTTTTCTCTGCATTTGAAACCTTTTTGATTTTTTAAAACAATCCACTTGTACAAGAAACATAACTTCTTAGGCAGAAAACATTAGGAGTTGCATAAAATGTGCATATCTTTGTGTAATTTCTTTTTTATTTCTTTTTTGTAGTTATTCTTTACATCTCTATTGGCCATCACTACACACCCAACCAGAATCTTCAGGATCTAGTGTGTATCAGAATCAATAGAGAAGCATGGCATATGTCTGTCTGTCTGTCTAGGAACTGGGACTAACATAGTCCTGCTTGAATACATTTGTGGGGTAGGTCAGAATAGATTAGGATACCCAGAAATGGTGAAGCAGGACATGTAGTTCTCTGACATATCCCCTTCTCCCTAGAAAGTCTGAATTTCAGAAACTATTCAAACTAATGACTGTTTATTCTTTTCTCTCTCTCCAGCTACTAGGCTAATTGATTGAACAGGTCAAGCACTAGCTATAGAAAAAAGAAACTGTTTCCTTAGCTTTAATTGAAACTGTGTGCTGCTGTGCAATTACACTCTAGAAACATTATGGCTTTGTTGTTGCAATGTCCAATTAAGGTTTTATTCTTCATAATTAATATTTTATTAATTTTAATAAAAGATACTGTAAGCAGTCAAAGGCCTGAGAGGGATCTGATGTGAAGACCATTTTATGGCTGTTCCTTTGGAAAGGCATTAGAAAACAGCCCTTTTGCAATAGTTGTACTCAATGCTGAGTCTTGTGCTGTCCAACACAGAATGAATATTAGGAATTATTAGTCAGAAGCAGCAGCAAAGTATGAACCAGAGATATGGAAAAAAATAGCTAATGTCTTCTATATGGCCCCTGGGCTTAAAATAACAGTTGGCATAGTAATATTTGTTCTCATATTCCCTGGGGGACATGGGGGCTGTTTGAGGCAAAAAAGTGTAGGGGCATAGTTTTCCAAGTTCATGTAGAAGACCAAAGCACTGGTTGTAATCCTGCAAAAGTTGAAAAATTGCAGATATCAACATCTGTGTGTTTGTGTCTGTGGGAAGGGGGCTGAGGCATGAGTGGACACCCAGGGTCCATACCAAGTCAGGGAAAGGAGAGGGAAAGGAGGTGGGTTGACATGGTGGCCCTATACTTCATCATCTCTCTTGCCCATCTCTTTCCTTTGTTTGTGTTTGTTTGTTTGTGTGTGTGTGTGTGGGGGGGTCATTGGGAGAAAGTTTGTGGTGATGCCAAGAAATCAGCCATCCTTAGTTGGCCAGGCAGCTGGTGGTGGAGGAGGAGGACCAGAGGTGGGTTTTTAAAAGGGCTAAATGGCCTGATTGAAGCCACTAAGAGGGAAGATTCTCCCAGAAAAGAAGTAGCTGAGGTAGGAGAGCAGAGGTTGGAGAAACTCACAAATAAATCCATGAAAGTCAAGCCCGCAAATGTGGAGGGCTGACTGCATGTTAAGAGTGGATTGAGACAACCATTGCCCCTCAAATGAGGCATATCCCCATCCCCAAGACATTTCCTGGTCATACGATTTGTATACATCTAGTAACAAGCCACTGATTTGTTCAGTGTGCCCAACAGAGCCCTCAAAACAATCCCTTTCCATTTACTTTTTTTAAAAAACAGGAGAGCAAAAGAAAGCAATGGAATGTATTTGTAATAGTAATAGAATATGTTATCAGATGATGTTCTCTGACTCACTGATATTTCAAGAGGTACCCTATAGGTCTGGTTGGCTATCCTGCAGCTTTTTTCTTTCTCCAGAAGGAACACAATGCTGAAGAACAACTGCACAACAGTGAGGAACATTTTGAATCCCAGCTGATATTACTTGAACCTCAGGTTCAGCACTTGCTGTGAACCCAAGCCGGACAAGAATTCTTCTAGCAACAAAACCCAAAAAACATTATAGTCTCTTAATACTTAGAGTTATTAAACAAATAAAGAGGTGACTGTTATGCTGAAATAATGATGATATTCTTATTACATGAGTTACCAAAAGGTAACTGGAAATTTAATATACACAAATTGTTAACTGAACAAAACATGATACACAATTCATAATTTCAGTTAATAATTAACCTAATAATTTTTTGAGTTTCTTTTTTTTAACACAGAACACTTCTTAAAGATTAAAGGAGTGGCCATGGCTAGCTCAGTGGCAGCCAGTATGGCTAACTTATATATGGCCTCTCTGGAACAAAACATCATTCTCAATTCTGAAGTGAATCTTTTCAAAGATTGCTTTTTGTTGTACTCAAGATTCAGAGATTATATCTTTTATTTTATTTTCCAGTTCCCATTTGGTAGATACTATATTTGCCAGTGTATAAGATGCGCTGGCATATAAGACGCAATCCACTTTCAAGATTATTTTCTGGGGGGAAAAAAATAGTTCATAAAAAATTAGTGAGGCTTTTGCCACCCCACCCCTTCCCTTCTGTTTTTCCTTGTTGGGAGTTTTCCACGCTGAGGCAAAATGGATAGGAAAGGGAGGAAGAGCTCTAGGGAAGCCTAGTGAGAGCATTCCTTTCTCTCCCAGAGCTCCCCTTCCTTTTCCCGTTCATTTTGCCTATGCATAGGAAAGGGAGGGGAAAGTCTAGGAAGTGAAAGGAGTGCTTACATGAGTATTTCCCCTCCTTCCCTTCTGTTTTGCCTTGGTGTGAGTTCTCCACACCGAGGCAAAACAGATGGGAATGAGTGGAGGAGAATGGGGAGGGAGGTCTCACAGGAGGCTTCCCCCACCCCCATTCTCTTCCATTTTGTCTCTGTGTATTCGCATACAGGACACACTGTATTTTCAAAGGTTATTTTCCAAGAATAATAGTGCATGTTATACTCTGGCAAATGCAGTAATTTTTTTTGATGCATTAATAGTATTAATCCTTACATAAAATTCAGTTGTCATGTCAATAAATTTTGCATTGCTTTTTTGGATGTTTTTGTTAAGACTGTGAACCATACCATCAAAGTCTTCAGTTATAAAAAATCATCAAATCGGAGTACCTTATTACATGATTCGGGTTGCCACAATTATTACTTGAAAATCATTTTACCCTTTTCCCAATTCTTGAGAATTAAAGGAAACTTTAAGGATTATCTTAAGGAAGGTAACATTCTCATCAGTCAGTTTCTAGAAAGAGGTTATACCAGGTGGGTCATTAGTTATTTGTTGCAGAGGGATTCAAGTGTTTCATATCAGGATCTTTTTAAACCTAAGCCAAAATCTTCCTGGGGCAACATGATTTGGACAATGACATTTTCTCTTTTGGTGCACCATATTAAGAGGATAGTGCTAAGACATTGGCATCTTGTTCTAAGCATTAAGTGTTGCAAGACTCCCCCTACTGTAGCTAATCACCACACAGAATTTCAAGGGCAAGTTAGTTCATTCATGTATTTACAACATTAGATTTCATAAGCATTTAGCTGTAGTTGGTCATTATCCTTGTGAGCATTATTCCTGTTGTAAGTTATCCCTTAAGCATTCAGAATGTCATTGATACTCAGTTTAGCAAGGAGTTTAAATTGTGAGATTTTTCTAATTGCCATACCAGCGATGTCATTTGTGTATTAATTTGTTCCTGCAATAGGTTGTATGTGAGTCAGACTTCAAAGTCTTTAAGATTCAGAGTGATTGAACCTAGGAACTGATTAAAACAAGCAGCAACAGATTCCCCATTATATCAGCATTTTCATCAGGCAGGTCACAGTTAATGATTCTTTTGCATCTTTTTGTCACCCAAGTTAGCCAGCCCAAATCTTACGGTGATACTTCAGTTTTGTTGTAAAGAATGTGTTTGAATACATACATTTCATTCTGTTATTCTTTTTGGTCTGAATGAGAAATAGGATTTTTTTTTTCCAGAGTACACTTGAAGAGAGTTACTGATGGTTTACTTTTGCCATATCTTCAATTTGATCAGGCATTTAGTCTTTTCCATCTTGGATGGTTCCCCTTCAGACCCAGGTCTTTAGACACAGGTGCTGCTGTATTAGCAAGAGTATTTAAGCAGGTCCTCAGTGTGATTTAGCAGGCTGTTCCATTAATTTCAAGCCTTAAGCAATGGTGGTGTAGGCATCTGATTGGAAATTCTTGTCTTATATTGCAATTGTACGTACAGTGTTATGTATTTTTAGTTCATTTTACTTAGGCTTTAGTGATGAAAGTTACTTACAGTATGTTATTTGTTATGAATATAGCTAAGAAGCCCAGTCGTGGTAAAACAGGGTCTATAATTCCCAGGGTCCTCTGTCATTGTTATTACTACTATACATGAAAGCCTAAGTTACATCTCAACATCTTTGCATAATAAATCAATGTGTTGATGAAGTTATATCTCTTTGTTAAAATGAACTTTCTGTCAAGTAGTTGTTATAGGCTGTTTGAATTATATTTAGTGTATTCAATGTATGGTAATTGCATGCAGTAAATAATCATTGTTAAGTGGTCATTATTGCTGGAATTTCATTTCTGTATTGTAAAAGCATATAGTCAGCACTATGTGCTGTATTTTGCTCAGTCAACCATTTGTGTAGATTAAATTTCCAGTTACTTTTTTGTGACTAATGTAGTGGGAATATCATCATCATTTCAGCATAATAGCCACCTGTTTATTTGTTTATTATCCCTAAGAATTCTTCTAGCACCTCCAAATTTAGTAATGCAAGAATAATGGGAGATGATAGATGCTTAAAGAGCAATATAGGAAAAATTGTCATGTCAGGCACATGTACACAGGGGAAGGATTTCTAACAGTTGGAAGGGAGGGTAGAGAGGGCAATTCTTGACTTCATCCACTAAACTAGGCTTTTTCAACTTGATATCTTCTGTAGTTTTTGAACTTCAATGCCCATAATCTCTGATCCTTGCCATAATGGAAGTTGTAGTTCATAGCATCTGGAAAGCACCAAGTTGGGGAGGTTGCTGTAGCACATGAATCAATCACTTTAAAGTCGAGAAAGATAGATCTATGGTACAATCCTAACATGTTTATTCAGAAAACAGGTTGCAATGACTTCAGCGGGACTTATTCTCACTTAAATGTGTATAGACTGGCAACTGCAGTCCTATGCAAACTTATCTCCAAGTGAGCTTCATTGAAGTCATTGAGGCTTGTTTCTGAATAGGTATGCATAGCATAGCTCTGTGTGGCTACAGTCCTAGAAAACACCCAGGAGTGGAGACAACTGAAGGCAGAGAGATTTACTTCCCAAGAATACATAAACAGGTGGAGGTGGTATCAATTCTGTTTTAAATTAATTTTAATGGGACTTGCAGTGGTGGAGGAGAACCAATTGTTAATACAGTCCCATCTTGGGTAATCACTTTACATAGTACAGGAGGACCCAACCCTGCTTTGAGAAGGCTTATAAGCAAATTCTTTGTGGGTAGGAAAAAGCAACAAAGAGATAAATATCTAAAGGAGTTAAAATGAATTGCTACACTTAACTAAAATGAATTGTAAATCCAAGCTCCATATTACAGTGTTATCTTTATTAGGTCCGTCAGAGAAAGGGACAAAATTACAATGTGCTTTCAGAATGCACAGGGGAATTTATCCAGGCTCCAGCCTAGCATCAGCTTCCTTTCACTTTCCTTGGGAGCAAACTCAGTCATTTATTCCAGCTATACACACACATGGTATCTGTGGGGTTTATTTAGTATAGAGAAATGATGTTTGTGCAGAAAATATGTGTGAAGCAAACCACAAAAGCCCTTGAAATAAATGATATTTTTTTGCCTAAAACATGACTATAATTCCACTTTCTTAAGCATTACTATTAGTGCTTAAGCATTAAATCCATTGTTATACTAAGTGTCACATGAAAGTTAAGATGGATCATTCATGAGTAACATTGATAATTTTATAGCTACTCCTGAATAAAATATGTCCACATAGAATAGGTTTGCTGTCTCTCATAATTCCAGGAAATGCAGATCATGAGCATCTTTTCATTGTTCATGAGCCATGCATCTGTAGCAGAAGGGATTCATTTAAATACACTTTTGCTTGTTCCTTTGTCTGAGGTTCTTACAGACCTTGTACACCTAACTTGGAACAGCTGGAAAATGTTGCTCCAGCTCTAGGTACATCTCAGCTTTACAAGCTTAGGGACTGAAGCAGGCAATGAAGATTAAAGAAAAACTACACACCAGCAGTAAATGAGAGCTATTACCATGTATCATAAACTAGCATTTTCATTATAAAAATCTCATTAAAATGGAGAAGAGAAGAGGTAAGTAAGAAAACTTGACTCCAGATACTTTGTCTGTGCTCTTAAAGAGAAAAGAAGTTCAAGGCTTGTTTTATACAGATCTACCCAATTATAAATTTACATGCACAATATGCTAAATGGAACCTGAAGTGGAAAATAGCCTTTTTAATGACATATATTGAAAGCTAGATCATCAAAGGATAATGATGTAGTTCAAGCAAGGTCTGACTATTGCTCCCTGCAAACCGTAATCTGATAATCAGACCTGGAAACAAAAGCTTTCCCTTTCCTCTACCTGTTATGATGTGAATTCTCTTTGTTTGCCTTAATGTTAGCCATGAT
Source organism: Iguana delicatissima (assembly GCA_948472985.1). Lineage (NCBI taxonomy): Eukaryota > Metazoa > Chordata > Lepidosauria > Squamata > Iguanidae > Iguana > Iguana delicatissima. Next base: position 1,253,803 of record CAOKZL010000311.1, read on the forward strand.
TAACAAAAGACCTGGTCTCTCTTAACTAGGATTTGAATCCTGGATTTAAAATGGGGTTGCAAACCTTAATCAAGAGAGGTATTGGTTAGCACTAAAGATTAGCATCAACACTGAACCATATTTAAAACTAAGAAGAGAACAGGTGCCAAAAGCGTACCTAGGAGAGGACAGAAGATAAGAACCCTGTATTCCTACGGCTGGCTTCCAAATTGCAGTTCATGGATTATAGGCAGTCAGTATTAATTTATATCTACACTGGCAATAAGATCAATAATGCTTACTGCCTATTATTATAAATAACTCACCCTAAAGAAAAGTTAGATTGTTTCTTCTTTGGTAGGGTGGGGCTGAGAGCAAATTAAAAGTCATACTCAATAACATAAATAAGAAAATGTGGACAGGTTAGTAAGGCTTAATTCCTTAATGATAGGTAATTAATGCTGATTCCAAGATTTCTTTTGATAGTTTTGGGGGAAAATATTTTGAAAGGCAATTTTTTTAAAGCGAAGAGAATTCTTTGAGCAAAAAGAAATAATTGGGGTAGAAGGGAAGAAGTACATATCCTATATGTAAAGGCGGATCCAAGACCAAACAACAGACACTAAACCATGGGGTTCCAAGCAATAAACAAGCAGGAAGGTTCCAGGAGGCAAAATCAAACACAGTCCCAGGTCAATAAAAGTAAGGTTTGAAAATAAAAGGGTTAACAGATAGAACTCAGCATTGCGTTTGTTTGCAATAGTTTTACTGCCCCCAGAAGTGTTATATGTATAGCTGAATTACTACACCTCCATTCTGCCCTCTCTACTTTCCAATGAAGACCCTTCAGGTATCTTTCTTATAGCCAGGCACTTGGCCAGAGCATTCCAACAAAGTTTGTGTCTTCAGGGATCAATTACTAATGACCTGGGAGAGGGTACAGCTGAACAGCCTAGATCAAGGGAAGCAGCCTCAGGTATCCCCGACGGTCCAAAGTCTTCAAAATTGGTTAGTTCTTTGCCTATCTCTGGTTCTGAGGATTCAAATTCCTCTTCACGTGAGGAATCATCTGGCAGGATAATGACACAGAAAGGCAGTGAACTCTCATGTGTTGATATCACACTGAACTAGAATGGAAGTATGGTCCAAAAGTTGTAATCCTGATATGAATGCAGCACTAATGGTACCAAAGGAGAAGGAAAAGCCAGCAAATTCCTCCATTCCTTAGGATCACCTTGTTTTTTTGGATGTATCATGTTCGTGATTGTATATCTAAACAGTTTGTCCCAGTGGTGGACAAGAGTGAGGATATGAAAAATTATTGATCTTATTGTGCTAATTTACCCCTTTTCACATTCCTTATTGATATCAGTTTTTTTTCTTTGACATGGAAATTTGTACAAATTTACCATTTACACTTTATCCTTTTCACCAATACATGATTCTGTATGCCTTTATCCTATTGACTTAAGTGTGTTTGTGCATTTTTTCAAAGATGCACACATTCTGAACTATTTTAAAAACGTATGACTGGTTTTTGTGTGTATTTACTTCTCTGAAACATAGGCATTTCTGCACTAGACTGTTATAGAGCTGTTATTCCACTTTCAACATCCTATTTAATCCTGGGATTTGCAGTTTAGGGCCCCTCAAAAGCCCCTCCCTAAACTGCAAACCCCAGGATTCCATAGGATATTGAAAGGGTAATAATAGCACTATAACAAACCAATGGAGAAATGGCCAGAGTCATAGAATGACAGAGCTGGAAGGGACTACATAGGCCATCGAGTCCAACCCTCTGCTCAATTCAGGAACTCTAGCTAAAGCAGCCCCTGTCCAGCCTCTCTTTGAAGATGGCCAGAGAAGAAGACCCAACCACATCCTGAGACCATTGGTTCCATTGCTGAACCACTGTCATTTCAAACCTGGTGTATATGCAGATTTCCAAGTCAAGTGTCAGAATCATGCATTGTGTGGACAGAGTATAATACACAGCCCATGGATTTCCATCTCCCTCTGGGTCCCAGAAGCCCTCTCCATGAAGTTTTTTTAATGGCAGCACATATACATCATATGGCCAGAAAGACAATAAAGACAAGTAGTTGCTTTAGCTCTAGCCCTGAGGCCAGACTTGGTCTAGCAGGATGATTGCTGTTCAGCTTAGAACAGCACCTCACTGTACTTAGAATTACTTCTGGCTCTTTAATTTGTGACATGACAATGAATGTCTGTTTCAAAAAAATCTCTCCTCTTATGCACAAGAATGTTTGGAACTGTGTAGGTGTATGTGTTTTGACGGAAAGTGGTGTTTGTGCTTTCTGCAGACTGTAAAAGTCTCCACACCCAGGACACCATAAGTCTCCACACTCAGGCTTTTTGGTTCTGGCCACAATTATCTTATGGTTTCTTAAGTGATCCTTGGAAAAATAGATAGTCTGTGTAGCAGCATGACCTTGGAGGGGTTAAATTTTAGCACTTTCTCTTATGAGACAACCCACAAGAAACTTTAAACTTACACGTAGTTAGACTTACATCTAAATTAGGCTCCTTCATTTGCCATTCATCTACTTTGTAGTATCCATTTTAGTTGTATTCTCTGTCGACCCATCAGCACAGAAGCATGTTTGTAGACGTACAATAAGAAGTGAGGAAGCACCACCTAAGTTGGGATTCAAAATCATGTGGTCCTCCAGACGTTTTTCAACTTCATATCCAAGTGTTTCTCATCATTGTTGATGCTGACAAGAACTACGGGGCATGCAATCCCAATAACTTCTAAAGGGTTGCACACTTTCCATCCCAACCTAAATTTAATCTCAGGTTTTGCTAATATAAGGACTGCTAGGTTACTTACGGCCTTTTTTTTTAAGTCAATTCAGGTATTGTGGCAAACAGCACCAGATATGAACTGATACTTTCACACCTAAGTATTCACTCTGGAGCATTCACCTTGGGAGTTAGATTGGTTGCAATCATAATGACCACAATATCTACCTAGATTTTTGGACTTTCTTATTTCCTTCTCACATCTCCTAGGTTTTGTACTTTTCCAGTTCTGGTGAACTCAGAAGCTCACATACCTCTGAGACATTTTGGACGATCATAATAAAGCTATTCTTGAACACAAATTTTTGAGTAAAAGTTTGTTTCTTCTTTGATAGTGAGGAGAAAAAATTCATGTGCTTACGTGGTATAATAAAAAGGGGAGGAACAGCAAAGTCTACCCTAAGTCATTCGTTACTTACAATGATTGTTGGTGGCAAAGGATAAAAACAGAGCCCTGGAGGAATGCCAGCACTATTAGGCATACTAGATGCTGCTGGTGAAAGGATAGGGTGCAATGGGAGGAGTGTTCCTGTACAACTTGGAATAGGTGTAGGAGTAAATGGCAGTAAAATCAAAGAATAGATATGCTGTTCCATGGCAACAGATTCACTGACCATTTCTGGCTGTACTGCAGTTAGATGCCTGGCTTCCTAGACTACATTTAGATTTTCTTTCCCCTCCACCCCCAAATGTGTACTTAGAAGCAGCATGTGGCCTTTTGGTATTTGAGTTATAAACATGAAATTTAATCTCATGTAGTCAAATTTGATTATTGTGGACTGTGCGGTATTTTTAAACAACAGGTATTTATTAAAGTTTTATAAATGTTACCAAATACAAAAATAATTGGAAACAGAAAGAAGAGATTATTGAATTATAAGATTGCATCAGCTCGTATTTCTTTGGTGAGACATAGAGGCTATAGGTTCAACTGTGGAGTACTATCCAATTTTAAGTAACATTGCAAATTAGTTTTCAAATTGTATCAAGTATTTAATCAGTAGTTCCCAAACTATAGTCCTCCAAGTATTTTGGACTTTAGCTTCCAGAAGCACCAGCCACCTTGTCCAACAGTCAGGAATTTTGAGAGCTGAAGCCCAGAACACTCATGGGACCAGCGCTAACCATGTACTCAAGGAATATTTAGCCAAAATTTCAATGAGGTAGAAGACTACATTTGTGATCGTATGATTGGTGAGTAGTTATGATCTCACATAGATGACAGTTCTAAGAATGTTATGAGGAAGGGTTTTTATTTAAACTCCAGTAAAAGCAAGTGCTTTGATGTGGGTTCCCGCATGGCAGGGGTTTGGACTGAATGGCCTCTGTGGTCTCTTCCAACTCTATGATTCTATGATTCTATAAACGGAGGTTGGCTTATAAAGAGTCTCATCTTATAATCCATTGATAAATCATCATCTAGATTGCTTTCAAGCAATTTCTGTTCATTTGAATAGGACTAATCATGTGCTTAAAAGCTGTTATGATCGTGTCTGGAACTGAGGCCAAAAATGCATTCCTTTTTATTAACCATGGCAGTCATAAAGTATTTGAAATACATAGAGGAATGTAAGAAGTTGTCTTATTTAGGTCTTTCAATCTGTTTGGTTAAACAGAAGAAAAAGAGACCCATTAGGTAAAACTGTCATCCTCAAACTGTTATTAGACCAGTAGTCACACAATGGTATTATTATATGTGATCTTCATAATGCTAACAGGGTTTTTCATTCTTCCATCAACCATGGTGGTCTCACCCAGGTGTATATAGCAACTATATATAAAAGTCAAGCGAGTAGCCACCTTTCTTGAATATTCATGAAGTAAATAATTCCAGTGAGTGAGCAATAACCCAGGTTAGGAGAAAGAACACAAATAGCACGTGAGAGCCAATGTAGCATAGTGGTTTCAGATGAGGGTTGGACTTCCAGCTGAACTGGATGACCATGAGTGAGTCATACTCTCAGCCTCTGATGAAGGCAATGGCAAACTCCCTCTGAAAACCCTCAGAATATAAGTTTGAGTTCACTTTAAAGCACTCACCATACACAGAGAGAAATAATAGTTCAATACATTCATTACCCAGTCTTGCCAGTATGTTACCTGGGTACTGACTAAATTAGCAATGCTCACAGAACTGAACTGAGTGTTTTATTTTGTATAGGAATGGGATGTTTTAGCCACAGAGATGTAAAAGTACCATCAAGTTTCAACATCTTAGAAACCAGTTATTTATTTCTGTGGATATTTCATGGTTGGGTAGAGATAGGATGATACGAAAGATGAAGGAGAAGATGGGAGCTGTGAAGAGCTTTTAGTAGCACCAGGAGACTCTCTTCTGTTTGTTTAGTTAATGTCTGAGCCACTGTTGCTCTTTTGAAACTGGTCTTTGACAACTGAGAGGAGAATCTGAGGAAAGAGATTTTTTCCCCTGTAGTTTATTTATATGTCTGTTCTATGGGGTGTTTTCTACAAGAGAACATGACCCACTTGCTGGTTTTGAATAAAGTATGAAATCTCTTAACCTGCCAGCCTGTGAAGCCAATTCTCATTGTAAATGAAGACTTATTTAAAAGTCATATGAATAAAGCACAATAAAAATTGATATTATGGCCTAAATCCACTTACCAGTTCCAATTAGATTAGAACCATTGAATAAATTGCTGAATGGTAAATCAAAATCTATATAAATCCACCAGTTCAATTGATCTATTCTACTGGGCAATAGCACTTGGATTCATATGTGTGTGTGTGTGTGTGTGTGTGTGTGTGTATTTTGGCTTCAAAGCATACAAAAGAGCCTCTGTGTGCGCGCGTGTGTGTGATTTTTCCAACATGTTTTGGGGCCAAAGTCTGCATACGTGTGTGCTAATTTTTTGTTGTAAAGGAGTATGAATCTGTATATGAAAGAAATTGTACTATCACAGGGATTTCTTAGCAAAGAGGTAACATTAATGTCACCAGAGAAAGCTGGCATTGTCCAAAAGCGTAACCACCATAGTAAGGTCTCTTACTATAAATAAATAATTTAATTAAACACTTGGCACGCAAGGATCCTACAATGGCATCTTGCTTTCTTATAAATCTAAATAGTCTTATCTAAAAGAAACTGCCTTTTCTTAAAGCAAAGAAGCTAGTAATGCTTTTATGGAGAGAAGAGGAAATAATCTTCCCAAGATAAGATAATAGAAGAAAATAGAAGAAAAAACAATGTATCATCAAAATGCTGAGAATGGAATTATTGATAAACAGCCCTTTGAAGGTCCAGTATCTCTCAATTTTATATGTGAAAATCAAGGAGGTACATAACATGCCACCAGGGAGTGATCTATTTAAATCTTTTACTCCAAGTCTCAAGTCCCTATCTTCAAATCTAAAGTTGAGTCTCAAGTTTGGGAGCCAACTTAAATAGAAATAAAGGTGGTGGTGGTGGTGGTGGTGGTGATATGGGTAGGGAGGGGGTTTACATTCCAATAACTAGAATATCAAGGCCCCATCCTGTCACTCTGTCACTCTCTTTCCCACCTTGCCTCAGCAATGCTCAGCCAGACTTTAAACCCTTCCCATCGATGTCAATCTTCAGTCCTCCTCCTTTGATAAACTGGATCAGATTTGGCAGTTTTAGAATCCAGGCTTTCTTTTTTTCATAGCCAGGGACAGTGCATCCACTCTAAACTTTACTACTGCTCTTCCAACATGTAGTCTGATTTGAACGGGAGCTGTGCAGGATCCTAGTTTGGCAACAGCAGAGCTTCATTTCAACTCAGAGTGGCTGCTGAAAAAGCAGCAGTAAAATTCTCAAGTTGATTTTCCAGCCCTATAAGTGATTCTGTATCATAGCAGCTTAAGCCAATGGGGAAGGAACTATTTTTATTAAGCTCCTTGCCCACTTTGTCTTTTCAAAGTTATCGTGATCTTTGTGTAATTTTTTTGTGAACTTTTGCAAATCTGCATCTCTCTCTAGTTTTGACAGATTCCCCAAATCTCCCTGGCTGCTATCCTGCATGAGTCTTCAGGATCCAGAACAGATTACTGGAAAATACTCTACATGGAACTGCATTTGAAGGTTTAGTTTCAACTATTACAAAGTGCAGCGACAAGAACTGTAGCAGAAGGCAACCACAAGTAGCTTGTAATGCAGAGATAGCACAATGTGGCTTTCCACATGTCACTTGTCTGCACGTCCCACCTTTTCATCCTATTGGCTATGCTATTTAGAGCTGATGTCAGTTGCAAACCAACAGGGCCACACTATCCTCAGCCCTGCTGTGTTAGCTATGCTTTACCAGCTGTGTTGTGTCTCAGATCCTTTAAAGCCCAAATATCCTTGGGCCAAGGTATCAAAAAAAAAAAAAAGCCTGTTTTTTTTCTTAAGTCTTCTGCAAAGAGACTACATTTAAAGAGTTCAGACAGGTGGACACAAGGAATAGGGCTTTTTCCTACCACAATCAATGGATTTTTCTCCTCATGGGATGTTTAGTTCATCTCCTTCCTCTTGCCTTCTGCTATGCTGTAAAACCTTTTTCATTCCAATGAGTGTTTCAGGATGTCTTTATTATGTCTTCTGGTACATTTTTTTTGTCTTCTCTGCTAAAGTATTTTTTTTCTTTATTTTCATGAGTATTGTATTTTATCTGATAGTTTTACATCTTGTTTTCATTCCTTTGAACCATTGTTGATATCTGTTTTCAAGAGGAAATAAACAAGTAAAAGTGATTTAAAAAAAGCAAAAACCAATAGCGTAACAATAAACAAACAGAAGCCAAACAGAAACTTATCCTATCAGCTCCAAATGGCTCAATAAATAAGAGAATGATCAAGGTAGACTTTGATGTACAAATTCAGTAAACATGGAATAAGAGATAAGTTGTATGTATTTTTAGTAGTGGTTTGAGTTCATACTGCAAGAATCAAGTCCTCATTTCCTGATTTATAATCTCCCTTTGGATATAGCACTCACAGTTTGTTGAGTGAATTTTCAGTCTTAGGCAGCTATGCAAAAGAAGACAGGCCATTGCATTTCAGACTGGTAATATACATCCTCACTCAACATAGTGTAATGTTTTTAGTGTTGGACTACGATTCCAGAAGACCAAGGTTCAAAACCGTGTTTGGCCATGGAAACACATTGGGTAACAGAACCTCAGAGGAAGGCAATAGCAATCTCCCCCCCAAAAAAATTTTGACAAGAAAACCCCATGATAAGTTTACTTTGGGGCAACTGTAAGTCAGAAATGATTTGATGAAACATTCACATGCTTATGGATGTTTCCAAGAAACCAGGAACAGGAAAACTGTTAATTTATGCCACCCAATGAATTTCAACAAAGTCCGTGTATTATCAAGAAAAACAATTCTATTGTATATGTGTCTAATCATTTGGTTTTCATAGATGTGCTGAATAAACTTCATTCTACTTCCAAGGAAGACAGCTGGCAAAGAATGTAGTGTGCAGTGTTTGTTGGTTTCGGTAATTCTTGCTCATGCTTATCCAACATAATATATTGTATGACAAAAAAAGAAAAAAATCCCCACTTTTAATTTCCCTTTAATTTCTTGCCTTTGTTGTTCTTCCAGCCAGAGGAAAATGTTGCCCATTTTATTCTCATCAGGGAGATGGCAATGCTAAGTGTTGAATTACATTATTGAAATGATAAGTCTTGCTGACAGAATGAGGGGAAAACAATGCTTGAAAATGGAAGGGGTGTTCTTAGACTCAGGGAGCAGACTAATTAAAAACCAAGCTAGTAAGTTTGATTAAAAAAATAAAAAGTCATGTTGATTATTCATTAAAACTCTAATAACAGAGAGGCAATTCAACTGTTCAATTAGAGTCTGGTTTAAATGAAAGAGGCCAGATTCCTACATGATTTAATTCATAACCACGTAAGTCTTGAATGCTGCCACCCAAGCATATTCAGAGTTGTGACACTGTAATCTTCTCATGTGTACAGAGCTGATAACGGTAGCACACCAACCACTTATCTGAGTAAAAAGTTGATAAAAACCTCAAAGAAAGCGATTTGCCTTATGCCATGTTAAACAATAAGGTAGCGTAGCTCATTATTGGGAATTCCGAGGTGGGCAACTCTGGCCTTCTAGAATCTAGATGTTGTCAGACTACAACTTAAGTAGTTCAAGACAGCTTAGATCATGATAAGGGGTGCTGGCAGGGAAGTAGCTATTGGTACAGGAAGCGAATGAGAGCACTGAGGGCACCAAATAAGAAGTGAAATTTTCCTTTAGGTCCCAAATTCTAGCACTTCAGAGAGTGAGCCACTGAAAAATGTTCAGACCTAGAACTTTTATGTTCACATTCTCTTGGTCATATTGACTGTTCCTTTTCTTTGAATATTTCTAAATGCCCAGCCAAAGTTTTAACTTACTGCAATGCTAGAAACGTGATGACTGAAAAAAATGCATTAGTTGTGGGTGGGGAGGAATTCTTATTTTGGGCTCAGCACCCTCATTTTGCTCCTTGATGCTGAGAATTAAGTCAAACATCTGAGGGGCCATAGTTGCCTTTCTCTAATATATTCCGGAAGTAGCCTCTTCTACCACTTTCTACCTGATCTTTTTTTTTTTTTTTTGAAGTTGAATATAATAATAGTTGGGCTTGGGTCTTTCTGAATAAAAAATACTTATGAGGAACAGATGAGGATTTTGTATTGGTTATTTTGTGCTATTTATTTTCTGCGCAGACCTTACCAAAAGTCACAAAGTCATCTTAAACGTGATGGAAAGAATTTTGTTTAAAAATGCAGAAGAAAGTAAAACTGGTAAGTTTATCTATACAGAAAGATGTCATGAGTGCTTAATTTTTGAACATGTTTGTCCCTATATATTGTGAATAAAAAAACCCAGTATTTACATAAAGAAATATTGACATTAATTATATTAAATGAGTGATATATAACTTTAACAGTGAGATTTGTGTGTATATATGGTTAATTATCTAATTTTATTAGTTATATATAGCTTACAAAACCTAAAATATTGCTAACAGTGTTGATTTGTGGTACTAAATCTGGCCACCAATTTTTACTGAAAGGCTTTAACAACTGCGTGGCGGGTACAATGCTATTTGGCCCTGTAATTTATTTATAACCATGGTGGAAAGAACTTGACAGAGGAAGAGGGAGAGATCGATGAACTGTGGGACAGTCCAAATGGATAGGTTTGTCACTACTGAACATGTGCTCAGCACTGAGCTAATGGCCTTTTGGTGAAGGATTTTTCTCTGGTGTGCAACCAGAGATAATTGAAATGAAAAGCAATACCCCAAATGATTGTTCTAGTGCACTGGTTCATTCCAAATGGTTATAGGGAATCATTGGAAGATTTTGTGGACCATCTCCAAATCAAAATACCACAGGAAACTATTAGACGTTTTTTAGGGATCATCTCCAGATCAAATACTTGCTTCCAATGCTGGTTTCTAGAAAACAACTGCAAATGATAGTTTGTTGGAAAGACTCTCAGTCTGCCTAACATATATCAGCTGAGTATTTCCGAGTATGAGCAGAAAGTCAGTAGTGTTAGCTGGTGACTCCCATGTCATTGGGCCTGTGAATATAGTCTGGGTTTTTGTTGAACTATGGAGCTGGAAGAGAGCACAAGGGCCATCCAGTCCTGCCCCATTCCACACAGGAATACACAATCAAAGCACACCTGACAGATGACCATCCAGCTTTGATTTAAATAACTCTGAAGAAAGATAACTCCACCACACTCGGAGGCAGCAGATTCCACTGTCAAATTTCTCATACCAGCAGGAAGTTCTTCCTAACATTTAGATGGAATCTCTTTTCCTGAAGCTTGAAGCCATTGCTCCATGTCTTCGTCTGTGGAACAGCAGAAAACAGGCTTGTTTCATATGACATACTTTCAAATATTTAAACATAACTATCATGTCACCTCTTAAGTTTCTCTTCTCCAGGCTAAATATACCCAGCTCCCCAAATCTCTTCTCATAGGATGTAGTCTCCAGACCTTTTACCATTTGAGTTTCCCTCTTCTGAACATGTTCCAGCTTGCCAATATCTTACACAGTATTCCAGGTGAGGTCTGACCAAAGCAGAGTAGAGGGGGTTCTATTACAGTCATCCCTCCACATTCATGTGTTTCACTTTTGTGGATTTGATTATTCACAGATTTTTTGTTCCTGTCTCCACTACCGCCCTATGCCATTTTTCATAGGGACTGCAAGCCTCACAAGGCTGAGATTGCAAATTAAGCTTTGTAAGTCCCTATTAAAAATGGTGTAGGGCAATAGTGGAGACAGTGGCAAGCCCCACCAGCTGCCCACTTCTACTTTGCAAAGGAACCCCAATTCTTCAGAGGTATACACAGTGTGTTGAATATGCAGATCATACTTTTTTTTTTTGCATGTTAAATATGGTTTGTGGGGAGCTACAGTTATTTGTGTTTTTTTCCACATTCATGGGGTCTTGCACCCTCTAACCCCAGTGATATGGACGGATGATTGTACTTCTTTTGATCTAGACACTAGAGTCATATTGAAACATGGTAGATTTGCATTGGTGCTTTTAGTTGCTGCAGCATGCTGTGGACTCAGATTCAGCTTGTGGGCTATCAGGACTTCTAGATCCCTTTCACATGCACTGTTTTCAAGCCACGTATCATCCATCCTGTATCTGTGCATTTCATTTTTTTTCTGCCTAAGTGTACAACTTTACATTTCTCACTGCTGGTGTTTGTTTTGTTAGTATTTGCCCAGCTCTCTAATCTTTTAAGGTCATTTTGAATTCTGGTCCTATCGTGTGGGCTATTGGCTTCCTCTCCTAATTTGGAGTCACCTGCAGATTTGATAAACACACCCTCTACTTTATCATCCAAGTCATTAATAATGGAACCATTGAGGTGCAACTTTGCGTTTGGTCAGTCAACCGATTACAAATCCACTGTTACCTCACTGGAAAACCCTGTCCCGGGGTCTACAATTTTGATATCAAAATATGATTCCATGTGCCTGAGAGGTCGCCTGGATGGGCACATAGGCAGCAACGGTCGAACGATCGAAAACCAGGTCAGGCCAGTAAAAGCCCCCGTCACATAGCCCCAGGAGAGCTCAAGCTGTGTAAACCCACAGTAGACAAGGGGTTGTCAGCCCCTGAGAAGCCGACTTGAGGGGATTTGTGTGTTTGCCCCAAGTTGAGCACCGATAGCAATAAAATCCTATCAGACAAGGACCATTTACATAAAGTCACACCACAACCTAATGCCACCGAAGATCTTGAGACTTTGGCAACACCTTGTAATCTTATCATGCAAAGGAAGTTACCATTGTGGAGCTTCTTTCTTGTTGCAACACCCATTGTTCTCCCCAGGAAAGGATTAGCCCTCCAGGTACTTTTCCCCCATCAAATAGTCCTAGTTTTTGAGCTGTTCTTTGGATCACTCCCGGTCATCCTAGCTGACCGTTTCTCTGTCCATTGAGTAATCCCCTCAGCCCTCTCCATGCTGAGCTCTACTTCTGCACTGTTTTTCCCAGACCAAGGACTTCAGGAAAAGGTGCAGTATTACCCCAGCTACAACCTCTTCAATATTCACCTATCCAGTTTCCTCTCTTTTGCTTCTTAATAGATCTTGAGTAAGTGTGTGAGTGATTGCATTGGTGCGTGAGACTTTCATTCAATAAAATCATTTTATTGGACATCTTCATTTGGTTTTTGGCTTGGTCTGACCACATAAAAACTGGATAAAAAGACCCCGCTAGGTTACCCTGCCTCTTGCATTGCTATTGCTTGTGCTCTGGCTAGTTTCCATTCCCCATCACAAGGAGCACATTGAGGTGTCTCCCAAGGGACGCCAGAAATCAGGGTAACACCACCTAACAGTAGAATTGTCTAGCCCACATTTTACTAGCTGGTTAGCAAGAAGATCATAGGAGACCTTGTCAAAGGCCTTATACTGAAATCATGCTATATCCACTGCATTCCCTTCATCTACCAAGCTTGTAACTCTCTTTGAAAGAAAGAAAGAAAGAAAGAAAGAAAGAAAGAAAGAAAGAAAGAAAGAAAGAAAGAAGATCAGTCTGGCATGACTCGTTTTTGAGAAACTCATTTTGACTTTTAGTGGTCATGGCATTCCTTTCTAAGTAATTACAAACTGTCCTTTTAACTATCTGCTCTAGAATCTTTTCTGATATTGATGTCAGACTGACTGGGTGCTAGTTGTTTGAGTCCTCTTCCCCCCCCCCCCAGTTTTGAAAATAGGGACAACATTTGACCTCTTCAAGTCTCCTAGGATCTCTCCTGTTCTCCAGGAATTCTCGAAGATTATTGCCAGTGGTTCTGATAATACTTTTGCATTTCTTTTAATATGCTTGCCTGGCCCTGGAGACTTGAATTCATTTAGAGTAGCCAGGTATTCCTATAATACCATTCTACTTGTACTGTGCTGCATTTCCCCTCCTGCATCATCTGCTTCATTTCCCCCAGGTCAAGCATTGTTTTCCTTTTAAGTGAAGACTGATGCAAAGAAGCTGTTGAGTAGTTCTGTGTTTTCTCTGTCCCCGTTAGCATTTCACCATCTTCTCTATGCAGTGCCCCTACCATTTCCTTGTCCTTCCTTTTGCTATGGACATAATAATAATAATTTTAAAAAATCTTCATTTTTTTTAACCCTTCTAGCAGACCTAAGCCTGTTCTGTGCTTTAGCTTTTCTGACTTTTTCCCTGCACATGTTGGGTGTTCATTTGAATTCGTCTGTGGTGATTTCCCCCTTTCTGCATTTCTTGGACATGTCACTTTTAAATCTTTGAAAAGTCTTTAGAAATCCATCCTGGTTTCATTACACACCTCCCATTTTCCCTCCTCATTGGAACTGTTTGAAATTGTGCCTTCAATATCTCACTTTTAAGAAACTCCCACCCATCATGAGCTTATTTCTCTTTTAGTATTCTTGACTACAGGATCACACACAGTACTTCCCTTTGTTTACTGAAATCAGCTTTCTTAAAGTCTAAAATTCATGTATGATTATGCTTGGATTGCCCTTTCAAATATATAAGGAACTCCATGAAAATATGGTAATTCATATCTAAAGACCCTACCACTTCTACCTCATTTACTAAGTCATCAGAGTTGGTTAAGATCAGATCTAAAATAACTGATTCACTTGTTGCTTCTTCCACTTTCTGGGCAATTGTCTGCAAGCCACAAGAGGGATTTGTTGAATCATATATTCTTGACAGTTACTTCCAACAAATATCAGGATAGCTGAAATCTCATATTACTGCTATATGCCCCCTTCAGAATGTTTGGTCATCTGTTCCAAGAAGGCATCATCCAGCTCCTCAGTCTGGCTTTGGGGTTTGTGGTAGACCCCCACAATGACATCACAATTGTTTTATCTCCCACTTAATTTTTATCCAGATGCTCTCAGTGCGGTTTCCAAAATTTAAGCCATGGATCTCTTCACAGATGTAAGCATCTTTGACATATAATGCTACTCCTCCTCCTTTCCTGTTTGATCTTTATAGGCATGTCTTGCATCTAGAAGAAGAGACAGAATGACAATCTGTGCATCAAGGTCCTTCAACTTCTATCCCAGAGTCTCACAATCTCTTTTGATATCTTGAAGGGTGGTGGCATTGGTTCCTATGTGGACCAAAAGGAAGGGATAATAGTCGGTGGACTTGATGAGTCTTGTCTGGCTCTGTGCTACATCATGGATATGCTGTCTTCCTCTTTTGAGATATACTGTCACACTCTTCTGTTCCCCTCAGGAGGGAGTCCCCTTCCACCACCACATGTCTTCTCTGAGGATTGGCAGGGGCCATTCCATGTGTTGAATCTTCCAAGGTCACCTGCGTGTTCTCTGAGGAGTAGCACTGTTGCTCTTGCTCCTGTTTCTCTTCGTCACTGATAAGAGAGAGTGCTTTAAATTGATTCTGTAGCTCCAAACTTACAGAATCATCTTGGTCCTTCTACTTTTATGTGTCACATTCCTTCAAATGTCTGCCTCCTGTGTTTGGGAACTGGCTTCCTCTTCAGAGTTATTCCCTGTACATTCCTCATTCAGGACAGTCTGCTACACTCTAAGACAACCTTGAGTTTTCTAATCTGCTGAAGAATTGCTGGACCTTCACTTCCAACAAGGCAACCAACTTATACTTGCTGCAAGAGTAGTTACCCATATCCTCCAGCAAGAACAAACTTACCGCAGTTGTTGTAGGTGATTACCAGAGCTCCCTCACCATCCATATTCAGTAGTGTTAAATAGGCGCTGAAACTGAACTCCAGGCCTCACACTCAAAACTCCCCCACTAAATGACCACATAAAATGGTTGTAGGTCTTGCCTGTTAACTGAGCTCCAAGGACCGGGCCTGCAGCTATATAGAGACCTAGTGGCTACTAACTCCTCCCCCAACCAAGTGTCTGACTCACTTCCTCTTAGCCTTTCCCCCAACAGATACAAAAGCCTTAACCCAACAAACTTGCAATATTCTCTGGGGCTCGTTGTTGCTGTGTGCCTTCAAGTCATTTCTGACTTATGATGACCCTAAGACAAACCTACCACAGGGTTTTCTGGGACTGAGAGTGGTGATGTGTCCAAAGTCATCCATTGGGCTTTCCTGGCTTAGCAGAGAACAGACCTGGTCTCCAGGGTTGTAGTCTAATTCTCAAACCACTACACCACACTGGCTCTCTGGGGCTATAGAGGTTTAACTCAACAGACACTAGTACAGCTTATGCTGTCTTTGCCACCCCACCCACACAAAATGGATGTTGACCATGCCCACTATCTGAGCTCCTAGAATAAAGAGGCAGCTTCACTGTCACATTGATTTAGAAGACACTAGCTGCAACTGCTCTTTCCATTGCATCACAACTGTCAGTGGATCCTAGAAACCTTAAGCCCACAAACCTCTTAAATTACACAACATGGTCTGTTCATGATAATAGTCTGTCCCTCCAAAGGTACATAGAAATCGGTCAAGAGTCACCGTGCCCCTAACAACACAATGGACTTACAGACTGACAGTTTTCCATAGAAACTGGAAGAAGCTCCAGGATTTCCTATGGGTTCACCAAAGGAGTTTCCCACTACAAGTTTTTCTGTTTCAGAAGTGTCCTTCTTCAATGGAAAGAGAACATATTGCTCTTCCTAATGGTTAAAGGAATGCATTCAGTTGATACTAATCCCACACAGGAAACAGAAAAAAATCACAAATATCATTTGTGGGTGAATAGAATAGAAGTTTCACCAGCTGGAGGCACGAGTTTCTAATCTTCATCTTATTAGAGAAGGGGAGGAGTTTTTTGATAGGGCAGAGAAGACCTACCAGAAGACTGAAAGCGTGGAGGAGCTGCCAGATCAGGAAGTCAGCACACTGTGCCAGGAAACGGAGGCTTGGAGGAATGTCACACGGAGGAATTAGAAGGACCAGGAAGGTAACAGAGACTCTCAACCTACACAATCGCTTCAAAGTTCTTGGCCTTACGAACGATGAGGAGCATCAGAAGGAGGGAACAGAATGTCAACAAGAAGGAATCCAACTTCAGCAACAGGAACTAGATCAACACTCTCAGCCTCAACAGAATGGCCAGGCAGTCCTAGAAGAACATGCTCATCGAGGAGCCCTGGATAAGCCTCAGAGGAGGCGAGTTCTGGTTGTTGGGGACTCCTTGCTCAGAGGAACCAAATCGGCAATTTGCAAACCAGACAAGCTGAATCGAGAGGTCTGCTGTCTTCCTGGGGCCAAGATCAACCACATAATGGAGAAGCTAACTAGGCTGGTCAAGCCCACTGACCATAAGCCCCTCATTTTGGTTCACGTCGGAACCAATGACACTGCAAGGAGCAACTTTTACCACATCGCAAAGGACTACGAGCTTATGGGGATGAAGCTTAAGGACCTTGGTGCGCAGGTGGTCATTTCGTCTCTCCTCCCTGTTCAAGGATATGGCGCACGTAGGGAAAGAGTAATAGCAGAAGTCAACAACTGGCTCCGCTCGTGGTGCTGCCGGCAGTGGTTTGGGTTTTTGGAACACGGCCTGAATTTCCATGAACGTGGGCTTCTGGCAAGGGATGGGCTGCACTTCACGAAGCTTGGCAGGAATATTTTTGCAAACAGTCTCGCAAAGAGGATTAAGAGGTCTTTAAACTAAGTTCCTCTGGGGAGGGAGACAATATTATGCAGGGCAAGGACTCGGAGAGCGCAGGGGGAAAAGGCCCAAATGAAATTGGCCAAGTAGTACAAGCGTCCAATGGTGGGAGGAGTAGAAACTATAGTACAGTACTTGCAGGAAGGGGCCAGGGACTTAAGTGTCTCTACACTAATGCACGGACTATGAGAAACAAGCAAGATGAACTTGAACTCCTACTACAACAAAATAAGTACGATTTGATAGGCATCACTGAGACCTGGTGGGATAAGTCTCATGATTGGAATGTAGGAATAGAGAGGTATAGCCTATTTTGTAAAAATAGACCAAACAAGAAAGGAGGAGGAGTAGCCTTATATGTCAACGATGTTTTCACCTGTGAAGAGATCCGTGACTTAAACCCAGAAAGCCAGGTCGAGAGCATCTGGGTAAGAATTAAGGGAGCGAGAAACCATAGGGATATTCTGGTCGGGGTTTACTACAGACCTCCAATCCAGACTGAGGACTTTGATGACACCTTCCTCAACCAAATGACTGTACATTCAAAAAGGAGAGATACAATAATAATAGGAGATTTCAATTACCCAGATATATGTTGGCAGTCAAGCTCTGCCAACACAGCAAAGTCCAGCAAGTTTCTTGCTTGTCTTGCAGACACTTTCCTGGTCCAGAAGATGGAAGAGGCCACAAAGGGATCAAATATTCTAGATCTGATCCTGACCAACAGGGATGACTTTGTTAATGAGGTAGAAGTGGTTGGATCTTTAGGGGGGAGTGACCATGCCCTGTTGGAATTTGGCATTCAGTGGGAAGGAGAAGATAAGTGTAGCCAGAAACTCATCTTAGATTTTAAAAAAGAGGACTTCTGTAAACTTAGGGAGCTGCTGGCTGGAATTCCGTGATCAAGAATAGTGAAAGGGAAAAGAGTTCAGGAGGCATGGGAGTTCCTTAAAAAGGAGATACTGAAGGCACAGTCTAAAACTGTGCCAATAAGGAGGAAAAATGGAAGGCATCTTAAGAAACCAGAATGGCTGATTAAAGAACTCTCAGCTGAGCTCAGTGTTAAGAGAAACATATACAGGAAATGGAAGAAGGGGGAAACCACCAAAGAAGAATTTAAGCAAGTAGCCAGGAGATGTAGGGAGGAGGTCAGAAAGGCTAAAGCACAGAATGAACTTAGGCTGGCCAGAGACATTAAAAACAATAAAAAGGGCTTTTTAAAATATGTCCGCAGCAAAAGGAAAAAGAAGGAGACGATAGGGTCGCTGCGCAGAGAAGATGGCGAACTACTAACAGGGGGAAGAGAAAAGGCAGAACTACTTAACACCTTCTTTGCCTCCGTTTTTTCTCAGAAGGATACAAGCACTCAATCTGGCGGATGGGGAGTAGGTGAGGAAGAAGGTGCAATGAGGCACATAATAGATAGGTGGTATAGGAATACCTGGCCACACTGAATGAATTCAAGTCTCCAGGGCCAGATGAATTGCATCCTGGCAGAGGTCATTTTGGAACCGCTTGCTATAATCTTTGAGAAATATTGGAGGACAGGAGAAGTTCCAGCAGACTGGAAGAGGGCAAATGTTGTCCCCATCTTCAAGAAGGGGAAAAAAAGAGGACCCACATAATTATCGCACAGTCAGCCTGACATCAGCACCCGGAAAGATCCTAGAGCAGATCATTAAGCAGAAGACTCTTACTTACTTTATTGCTTTTGGCCAATGGCTGTTGCAAAAACAACAATAAAACAATTGAACAATACAATAAAACAAAAAAACAACAATATTTAAAAATACAAAAATACAAGTTAAGAAACTATAAAATTTTACATTTAAAAACCTTGACATAGGTGGTACACTTTGGATAAAATCACAAAAAAGCTCAGAAAGTAAACATTTTATATAGAATTGTCACCATTGCAAGATACAGCTATCTCTGTCAGATGTTTCTTTCTAATTTTTTTTTGCAGCAGTGGCAAATAAAGCCACACACCAAGTCACATATTTGTCTGTGTCCATTAGAAGGTAAAGAACCATTTCTTGAAAGTTCAAAAAAAAATCTATTCCAAATTAACAGTGAAATGAATCATTCCCTTGGACCACTGTACAAAGGACAACAGACTAAATAGTGGATTAAATCTTCTGAGTAAGGGCAGCCAGCTAAACATCTGCGGAGGTTTTTTGGTACGTTATTAAGTTTCCCATCTCTTTCAGATGACTCAAACATATTTAGTCTTAGTTCTGTGAATGCACGACACAATTGAATAAAAGTTAAGTTGTTAAAATAATCAGGGTGGTCACCGAATTGTCTAAATCTATAATATAGGGGAGCACACGGGGAACCTTGGAGAGTGTACAAATCTGCAAGTGTAGCAACCTCCCGTATTGTATTATTAATTAATTTCTTCCTTGCAAACTGATTGAGTCCTTTTAGGTTTTCAATTGAGAGCCCATATTTAATAATTAATTGGGCTACCGCATGTACCCAATTTTTGACAGGTAACCTGTTATTTTTCCCCCCATTATTTTTATTAGAATATTATGTAATAGCTGATATTTACAATAGTAGAACAACAAGAAAATTCTATTTATACTAATATATATAGTACAAAATATAGTACACTCTATTTTCCATTCCATACTTCACATACATCAACGTTTGATATATCTTCTTTGCTTGATTTCCATGCATAGTTTCTCTAATACTAAAACAAAAAACAAAACAAAAAACCCAACCAACAAAAAAGCAGAGAGAATTTAAAAAAAAAATTCAAAAAGAAGAGAAGAATAAAACAACAACCACTCCCGAGATCTGAACACATACCCTTGTCAACCAATACAAGAAAAGTAATATCCTTCTCCCCCCTCATCTCCTTTCAGTATAAATTTCTTGAATCTTCTCTGTACTTTAATACTGTTCCTTGTAAATATTATATTATATATGTTCTATGTATTTCAAATCCCATTTACTGCATAGGAAATTCTTTACAGGATCTCATTTTCGTAATATCACATCCGATTTCTCTTTAATTTTTATAGTAAGCCTATCATTTTCTTTCATTTCTATTATTTTAACCATCCATTGCTCTATGGACGGGGGTTCTTTATTTTTCCAACCTTTAGCTATTAAAATCCGTGCGGCGGTAATAAGATATAATAAGATCCTCCAGTATTTCTTGAAAGCTTTCTGATCTATCATCTGGATCATATTTAATAAGAATATCTGTGGCTTTAAAGAAATTTGTATTTTAAATATTTGCATCAAATATTTCTTCACCTCTTTCCAGAAACCTCTAATTTTTGGACATGTCCACCACATGTGTATATATGACCAGGGTTTTTCCTGGCATCTCCAACACAGATTATGTGATGTATGATACATTTTTTGTATCTTGACCGGTGTCAAATACCACTTGTAAAACATCTTTATAAAGTTTTCTTTAAGGCCTTGAGCTACCATTAACTTCTGTGTTAATCTCCAAGTTGTCTCCCATTGATCCAATTCAATCGTCTGATTTATCATCTTTGCCCATGATATCATAGGTTCTTTGACTATTTGATCTTCTAACTCATACCCTAACAAATACCTGTATAGTTTAGCTGTATTGTGACCTACTTGATTAAATATAATTGTTTCAAATTTGTTTTTTATCTGTCTAGTATCAATTCCTTCTAATTTAGCATCTATTTTAAACCTTTCATATATTTGTCTGTACAGGAACCAAGCCAGCTTATATCTCATACTTTCTAATTTTTCTCTCGTTTTTATCCGAGGAACTAAAGATTCCATAGTACTTTCTAATAGATCTTTATATGTTAGCCAATTTGTATTTGTCTCTGCCCATCTTCGTTGGAACGCCTCCTGTGGTGATATCCATGATGGTATTCTATTATACAATTTCTTTTTTATCTGCACCCATACCTTCAATAAAGATCTTCTTATAAAATGATTTGTAAAATCCTTATCTATGTTAGCTTTACTGTACCACAGGTAGGCGTGCCAACCCATTCTGTTACCTGCCCCTTCTAACGTTAATGTTCTTAGATTTTTTAATTTAATCCAATCTATAATCCAGTTTAAACATGCCGCCTGATAATATAGTTTAAGGTCAGGGAGGCTACACCCACCTCTTTCTTTTCTATCTGTGAGATATCTCCACGCGATTCTTGGCATTTTACCTTGCCAAATAAAGTTCACAAGCTCCTTCTGCCATAATTTAAATGGTTTCTCATTCTTAATTATTGGAATGTTTTGAAACAGAAAATTCATTTTAGGTAAGACATTCGTCTTTACCACAGCTACTCTTCCTAGAAAGGATAAATACAATTTATTCCAATTCTGAAGATCTTTTTTTACCTCCGTCCAAACTTTTTTATAATTGTTGTTAAACAAGTCTGTATTTTGCTTAGTATATTGCTTATGCCGAGATATTTAATCTTCTTCTGAATTTGAAATTTAGGCTTTTTAGTTAATTCTTCTTCTTTCTCCCTGTACATATTTTTTGTTATGATTCCCGTTTTTTCTTTATTAATTCTAAATCCAGAATTTTTCCTGAATTCATCCGTGATCTTAAGTAACTTTTCTATTCCTTCTAATGGGTCTTGGAGAAATATAACCAAACCATCGGCATATGCCTGCAATTTGTATACTTGATCTTTAATTTTAACACCTTTTATTTCTGAATCAGCTCTAATCCTGTTATTCAAGATTTTGAGCACAAGAATGAATAAAAGAGGTGAAAGGGGGCAACCCTGTCTGGTGCCCTTTTCTATTTTTATTTCCCTTGTTCTTTCCCCGTTAACTATCACCCTCGCTGTTTGATGCTGATATATTTCTTGTATCCATTTCACAACTTTGGAACCACATTGCATTTTTTCCAGAGCTGTTATCATAAACTTCCATCTCACTTTGTCAAACGCTTTTTCAGCGTCTAAAAAGATCATAGTGAGTTCTTTATCATTATGCTTCTCGAAATATTCTATTATGTTTATCACAGTTCAAACATTATTTCTCAATAACCTTTTTGGTAAGAACTCATTTTGGTCTTCGTGAACAATACTTTGCATGACTTTCTTCAATCTCATTGCTAATATACTAGCATATATCTTATAATTGGTATTCAATAATGAGATGGGTCTGTAATTACTGGGTGATGTTACATCCCTTCCCTCTTTTGGAATTAATACAATATTCGCTTCTGTCCAGCTTTGAGGCTCACCCTCATTTAATATTTGATTAAATGTCTCCTGAAGAGGTTGAAGCAGTTCTTCCTCAAAGATTTTAAAGTATTTCGTGGTAAACCCATCAGGCCCTGGCACCTTTGCATTTTTTAAGTTTTTAATTGCAATAGAGATTTCCTCTTTTGTAATTAGTTGATTTAGCATTTATTTTTCATCTTGTGTTAAGCATATTTTAATCTGGTGTTCTAAGTACGACTGCAAATCAGCTTTGTCCTCTTTTCCTTTTTTATTCTCCCTGTATAAATCCATATAATATTTATAAAATATGTCTTTAATAGCATCTTGGTTTGTATGACTTTTACCTGCCAGTGTTAGCTGTAATATCTGCTTTTTCTCTCTGTTTTTTCTTATTTTATAAGCAAGCCATTTGTCTGGTTTATTGGCATTTTCAAAATAGTTCAATTTACTGTTTTTTATCTTCTTTTCAGTTTCTTGCAAATGCATTCTTTTTAACTGACGTTGTATCTCCTTTATTTCCTCTATTAGCTTTTTATCTTTAATATTTTTTTCTAACTCTTTTTCCTTGGATACCAGTTCCTTATAAATCTTCATTACGTTATCTGCCTCTTTCTTTTTATTTATGCATCCTATTTTAATAAAGTAGCCCCTTATGACCGCCTTACTGGCATCCCATATTATTTTAGTTTTTAAATGTTCCGTCTTATTTTCCTCAAAATATCTTTTCAAAGTCCTTCTTATGTCTACATATTCTGAATTAGTTAGTAATGAATCGTTAAGTCTCCAAAGATAATTTTTGTGCCTTGCTTTCAAACTTAATTCTATTAGACTGTGATCAGAATATGTTCTTGGTTGTATTTCCTTATCTTTTATTTCAGTATGTAAATTTTTAGAAAGTAAAAATAAATCGATTCTTGAAAAAGATTGATGTCTATCCGATAAAAAAGTGTAGTTTCTCTGATCTGGGTATTTATATTTCCAAACGTCAATTAAAGCTAAATTTTCTGTTAACTCAAAAAAACTCCTTGGTAATTTTCCTTGATTCTTCTTAATTTGTTTTACAGAGTCTCAATCCTGCAAGGGGTTTACCACCGCATTCATTTCACCCATTATTAATATGTTATTTTGGCTTCTTTCCATTTGACATTCATTTATTTTCTGCTGTAATTCATAAAAGAATTTCTCTTTGTTTCCCTGTGGTGCATAAATCCCAACAGCCAATAATGTATAATTTGGTAATTTAATCTCTAATCCTAAGTAATACCCATTTACATCCACAAATACTTTTTCTACACTATATGTCGTTTTTACATATAATGCAACCCCTCTCTTTTTCTTTGAATATCCCGTCATAAAGCAGTTCCCCAATTTGGGGTTCCTTAGATATTTATTATCTTTTTCCCTAATTCTTGTCTCTTGTATCAAAATTATGTCAGCTTTTTTTTTTCCAAACAGTGAAATATTTGTCGGCTCTTATAATCAGAATTTAAGCCTTTCACATTCCGCGATAATATTTTTAATGATATTTTTTCCCCCTTCCCTTTTCCTTCTCTTTGTGCCTTTCTAGTTATCCTCTGTTCTTTCTTCTTTTTCCTCCTGATCTTTATCATCTTCTTCTTCGTCATCTCTTTCACTTAAGTCATCTTCTAGTTGGCCTTCTCCTTCTCCTTCTTCCTTATTTTTACTATGTTCTAACTCTATTAATGTTTCTTTTTTTCTTCTCATGTCTGGTATTTTCTGTGTTTTCTGCATCTGATGTGTCTTCTTGTAAATTATCCAGCGGTATCTCATATTTTTTTTTTACTCACTGGTTGTTCTTCGATTTTGAAGTCACTTTTTATTTTTTCAAATATTTGTCGCGCTCAATTTATGGTATTTATCTTGATACGCCTCTGTTTATATGTGAATGTCAAACCTTCCACTCTATTCCAGATATAATTTATTTGATGTTTAAACAAAAATTGCAAGAGAAACCTATATTCTTGTCTCTTTCGCAGAATTTGAGCTGGGATATCTTTGAAGATTTTTAATTCTTTATTATCTATGAAAAGTTTCTTTTTGTAATTTTGTTGCAGTGTCAACTCCTTAGTCTTTGTCCTAGTAAAGCTAATGATTATATCTCGAGGCAGCTTCCTTTCCCTCGCAATCCTAGAGTTTACACGAAATATCTGATCGATATCTTGTTCCAATATACCTGAATCAAACTCCATATATGTGGACAAAATACTCAACACCCTTTCATAGGTGTTCCCCTCTCTTTCTTCCTCTAATCCTTGTATTTTCAGGCATTTATCTCGATATCAAAGTTCTAACTGTGTGATTGCCATGTCTTCTCGTTCCTGAGTCTTTAATATTTGCTGATTTGTTGTTTCTGTTATTTCAACTCTTTTTTGTAGGTTTTGTAGGTTTTTATTGTCGCAATATCCGTAGAAATTTTTTTATAATTTTTCCCCAAAGGAATTTAATTCTTTCTTAATCTCTGTTCTAATCTCAGATCTTGTGTCCTTAAGTTCTTTTTGTATTTCTGTTCTAAAATTCTTAAATTCTTTTAACATCTCACTTATTTGCATAGATACATCCAATATGTTGATTGTAAGCTCTGATTGAGGCCCTTTCTCTTTTATTGCCTGAAGCTATGTTGCTTCAGTTGCTGTTGTTGTAAACTCTAATGATGGCCTTCTCCCTTTAACAGCTTGGGCTTGAGTAAGTGAAACTATCACTCTCTTTGCCACCATTCTGCTCGATTTCATACTCCTTTTACTCTTTTACTATTTATACACATACTTTCTTTCTCCAATTTTATATTTTATATTTTATATTTATACTAATATTTGTTAATCTCCACAGAAGGTACGTTTATATTTATAGATATACATATACTTATACATATACCTATAAAGCAGGCTATATAACTAACACTAACACTAACAGTTGTCTTACAAAAACTCTTCTTCTAATACAAATGTCACTCCAGTTCTTCCTCTTTAAGTATATTGAAGCAAATTATATTAAACCAACATACATAAGATATAGATATTGTATGGATACCAATTACTTAGACAACTTATTTAAATCAAACACTTAAATCTTCAAATTTTGTTAGATAAATTCACCTTCATACAACCAAACAATATCCTTTTCTAATTCCAAGTATATTTAATAATATTAAAAAATAATAATGTAAAGTACACCAATTCACCACTATTATTTCAAGCTTATTATTAACTCTAACACAAAGTACTTTGTATTCGAAATACTCAACCCCAAGTTCTATGTTCTTTATTTACTTAATTCCTGTTTAATTGTTTAAGTTTGATAAAGTCCCAACCTGCTCTTTTCTTCTGTTCTTCTGTTCTTCTTCTGTTTCAAAACTTCTGTTTCAAAGCTTCTTCTTCTTTCGTTCTTCTACTCCTAGAGGCTGCAATTTAATTCTAAATGGTCCCTTGCACCCGTTGTTCTTTCTCTGCTTGGAAACCGCTCCACGCTACCCTCAAGCTCCGTTGTTATCCCTCAGCTTCACTTCTCACAAGAATTCCTTTTCCTCTTCTCTCAGTTCCTACCTCTCTTTTCTGGCTTCTTTCTGTGACTTTCTATGGCTTCACTCTTCGCTGCAAACCTCAGAGTTTCAAATTTCACACTCCTCCACTTTTACAACACTTTTACTTCTTCTTAATAATAATAATAATAATAATAATAATAATAAAATTTATTTTTATCCCGCCTCTCCCAAATGGATCGAGGCGGCATTACAGAACATATAAATATATTAAAACATCAAAATGTAGCCCACCCTCCCCACCCACCAACCCTACCATCCCCCTAACACACTAACTATTAAAACACATTAAAATAAAATTAAAACTAAAAATTAAAAACAAAAACAATTAAAAACAATTAAAAACAAAGGGACAATTGATGAGAGGCAGTGGAACACTAGTCTGGGAAGGCCTGTCGGAAGAGAACAGTCTTGACTGCTTTTTTAAAGCAGTCAAGACTGGTAATGTGCCGGGTCTCCTCCGGCAGGCCATTCCATAACTTGGGAGCGACCAAAGAAAAGGTCCTCTGGGTAACTGCAGCCAACCTAGTTCTGATTGGCTGCAGTAAATTCCTCCCAGAGGACCTTAATGTGTGGGGCGGATTATATGGGAGAAGGCGATCCCGCAAGTAGGCTGGCCCCAAGCCATGAAGGGCTTTAAAGGTAAAAACCAACACCGTGTACTGTGCCTGGAAACTAATAGGCAGCCAGTGTAAAGACTTCAAAATAGGTGTTAAGTGGTCAGTTTTAGATCTTCCGGTGACCAACCTGGCTGCCATATTCTGAATTAATTGAAGTTTCCGGACTAAGCACATGGGTAGCCCTATGTAGAGCGCATTGCAGAAGTCAAGCCGTGAAGTTACCAGTGCATGTACCACTGTTTTTAGGTGTTCCAAGTCCAGGAAGGGGCGCAGCTGGCGTATCAACCGAAGCTGATAGCAGGCGCTCCTGGCTGCCGCATCAATTTGAGCTGTCATCTGAAGCGCTGAGTCCAAGAGCACCCCCAAGGTGCGGACACAGTCTTTCAGGGGAAGTGTGACCCCGTCTAGAACTGGTTGACAAACCTCCATACCTGGGCTTGGGCCCTTAACAGCGAGTACCTCCGTCTTATCTGGATTCAGCTTCAGTCTGTTTTTCCTCATCCAGTCCATTACTGCTTCAAGGCATTCATTTAGAGGTGAGATGCCACCCTTAGTCGATGCTATTATCCGAGGCATGGAGAGATATATCTGGGTGTCATCAGCGTACTGATAGCACCTTGCTCCATGCCTCCTGATGATCTCTCCCAGCGGTCTCATGTAGATGTTAAATAGCATTGGGGACAGGACGGCGCCCTGAGGGACGCCAGATTTAAGCTCCTTTTTCGAGGAGCAGCTGTCCCCAAGCATCACCATCTGGTATCTACCCGAGAGATAGGACCGGAACCACTGAAGCGCAGTGCCTCCGATCCCCAGCCCTCTCAGGCGTTCCAGAAGGATACCATGGTCTATGGTATCGAAAGCCGCTGAGAGGTCCAAGAGTACCAGCAGGGTCACACTTCCCCTGTCGATACCCAGGCGTAGATCATCCACTAAGGCGACCATGGCAGTCTCGACTCCATATCCTGCCCTGAAGCCAGTTTGAAACGGATCTAGATAATCTGTTTCATCCAAGACAGCTTGGAGTTGAAGGGCAACAGCCCTCTCGATCACCTTGCTTAAAAATGGAAGAAGGGAAACTGGTCTGTAATTATTCATATCCAGGGGATCTAGGGAGGGCTTTTTTAGAAGCGGACGTATAATTGCTTCTTTTAAGCAAGCTGGAAAATTGCCCTCCCTGAAGGATGCATTAATAACATGTCTTAAGTGTGTCTTAATCGCAACTCCTCCCTGGACAACCAGCCATGAAGGGCAGGGATCAAGAGGGCAAGTTGTCCTCCTTACCTTTCCAAGGAGCTTGTCTACGTCCTCGGTACTCACTGACTGAAACTGATCCAGTATAATCCTATTCACGGGGTTGCCGGACACTTCATTTGTAACCTCTGTTATAACACTGGTATCCAAATCGGCTCTTATCTGAGAGATTTTATCTGCGAAATGATTATTCAAAGCATCACAGCAAGCTACATTAGGTTCTAACAATGAGTTCAGGGGAGTGGGTAACTGAGTCAAATCCCTTACCACCCTGAACAGCTCTGCTGGATGAGAAATCGCAGACGCAATACGTGCAGAGAAGAAAGTCTTCTTCGCTGCTTCTATTGCCACTCCATAGGAATAAAGGAATTCTCTATAGCGTGTCCTGTCAGATAAGAGTCGGGATTTCCGCCAGTTGTGCTCTAGTCGTTGTCCAACCTGCTTCATATTCTTCTTATTGTGTTTATGACCATCCGGGTCTTCGCAGCATCTGCTTTATGGTAGTAGCTTCTCTTTACCTCAGAGAAATCTGCTCAGCTGCAATGTACACTATTCTTAGTTACAGAGTAGTCCTCTTGGAGTTCTTCACTTGGCAACAAAGGTAGGTGTTCTCTACATTATACTTAGATATGTTAGAAATAATAATTTTTTAAAAAGTGTTCCGTGGTGTCGACAGTGCTGCAAAAAAAAAAAAAAAAAGGCAGCAGACAGCAGGCAGCTGTGGTGACTCTGCGACCCAGTCCTCACTCCACGTCACCCCCTCCTCACCAGGTTAGGGGGGATTAGGCGGACTTTAGGGTCCACTCCGAGCCCCCTCAGGACTTCTATTGCCCTAGAAGTAACTTGGCCAATGTGGGATATATAGGAGTAAAGAGTTTTTCCCTTGGCTAGACTGCCTGCGACGGTGGTTTATCACAGCCTCTCCGACCAGCCACCTAACTCGACACCATCGACAGGTAACCCGTTATTGAGTTCCAGCAAACATTTTTTGGGGAGTCTGGAAAGCAGCATCTCTTGAACCTTAAACCAGTAGCACAGAGACTTTTTATCTATTTGACTTTCTAAGGTCAGAATAGAGGTTTCTAAACAGATCATGGCGGTAGGGGTGTCCCTAGGAAGACTTAATAAAGCCCTTAGAAAGTAGTTCTGAGCTGGTTCTAAGCCAGAAACCTTGGATGTGCCCCAGATCTCTGCCCCATAAAGAATCTGTGACAATGTTTTAGCTTTAAAAACTATTAGAGCTGGATTTACAAGATTCCCTCCCCTATTAGCACCAAAGCTCAAAATTGCTTTGGCTGATCTATGTGCCTGCATTTTAATGTTTACCTGATGTTGTTTCCAAGAGGATGTCTCTGAGAAAGTCATGCCCAGATATTTAAAAGTCTTCATTTGTTTTATTATATACTCATCTAGGTGCCAGGTATGTTTTTTAGGATGCTTACCAAACACCATGACCTGAGTTTTATTATAATTTACTGTTAAGGCATTTCTCTTGCAGTATGACGAGAGCTTGGCAAGTAAGCGTCTCAGGCCCACCTGGGTTCTAGATATAAGGATGATATCATCTGCATACATTAACAAAGAAAGTTTAATCAAGAATAGTAACTGGGGTGAACTGTAGGCCCTCTAACTCTTTTATTATGTCATTGATGTAAAAATTAAACAAAAAGGGTGCCAAAATAGAGCCCTGTTTGACACCCACAGAAGTATTTATCTTCTGAGTGAGGTGGCCTGCCAGGTCAACTTTGACCTGTATTGACATGTCAGTATACAGAGCCTTAACAAGATGCAAGAGATGACAATTAATGCCAGCGATTTCAAGTTTATGCCATAGCAAGTCCCTAGAAATTGAATCAAAAGCTGACTTTAGGTCTATAAAAGCAGCGTAGAGTTTTTGTTTCATATTTAGAGTATATTTACAAATCAAAAAATTGAGTACGAAACACAGATCAATGATAGATTTCCCTTTTTGAAAACCAGCCTGGGCTTCCGATATCAAATTTAACCTTTCAGCCCAGTCCTCTAAATGTTCCAAAAGAAAACACGCATACAATTTGGAGGAAATATCTAAAAGGCTAATTGGCCTATAATTAGCAGGATCTTTTTTTATCTCCCTTTTGATGTATAGTAGCAATGATACTCAATCTCCAACCCTCAGGTATACGTCTGGATTTGTTTATATATGTAAACAACTTGGCCAAAACAGCGGCCCAATATTCTTGTTTTGCCTTGAGTAGTTCCATGGGGATCATATCCTTCCCAGGAGCTTTATTAGACGATTGTTTGGCCATATTTTTTTTAACCTAATCTGGAGTGACCTCTAACCAATCTGGAAGTTTAGATAAGTTAGAAAGGGGTATTTGAAGGAGTGAAATAAATTTACAACTATACGTATTAGCAAAATATTTCTCCCATACATTAGCTTGAATAACTACTTCCAAGGAGTAATCTACCCTTCTGGTCGCTTGTGCAATAATATGCCAGAGTTTCTGTGAATCTTTTTGGGAGGCTGCATGGCCTAATTATTTCCATTGTGTTACACAGTAATTATATCTCTTTTCCTTTAATAATGTTTTATGATCCCTTTTCAGCCATGCTATATGTAACTGTGTTTTCGTAGCTTCCTTTGTGGACTTTGCTTTTAAATTGCTTAACTCTTTAGCTAATGCTTTCTTGGATTTACGACAATCTTCGTCAAACCATGTCCGGGGTTTGAACCTAAGAATTTTAGGGATAGAGTATGATGTCAGAATTGGCTTTAAAGAGGATAATGAGGTTTCGTATGATTTAATGACATTATCAGAATTATAGAGTACATTCACTCTAAGATTAACAAATTCAGGAGATTCTAGGATATTAATAATGTTATCTTTAAGCTGTTCATTCCACCTCAATCACCTGCTTCCTAGGACCAAGTAATTAGACCCATCCACTCTACTGGGAGTGATTAAGGGACCAGATTTAACCAGAAGCAGTTCTAAGGGACTATGATCGCTTTCAGCTTTAGGTGTTATTACAAATGAGTCATGAAATACAGGAACAGGGCTGGTGGCTAAAAAATAATCTACAGTACTAGCATGTCCTTTAGGAGAAATAAATGTATAATAACCTTTTGGGTCTCCTAGGCCATGACCATTACAGAGCTGAAGGTTGTATTTGATTATTATGTCACAAAAACATTTCCCAGCAGTATTAACAGTTGTATCCAAAGCCACCCTGTGGGAAATTTCTGGCACATAATCCAAACATAATCCAAAAATTGTGTTATCAGGAGAAGCCAATCCAATCCTGGTATTAAAATCTCCTCCTATAATCACGCAAGGATTAGGGGATAAAATATCTAGTTCCTCCAGAATTTGACTCAGTTTATCTCAGGGCGAATGTTCTTTAATGCCCAATTTACCTGGAGGGATATACACGCAAATAATGTACAATATTTCAGGGAGTATATTAGAGATTGTTAAGACTAAAAAATTAGAAGAACTTAATGAATGGGATTGAGAAATAACAGCATTAAGCGAGGTCGAAATCAAAATAGCAAGCCCTCCAGAGGGCCTTCCAAACTTCATAACCTTTCTAACTGGAATGGTATAGGAAGTAAAACCTTGAAGGTTTATGATACATCCATCTGGAACCCATGTTTCTTGAAGAAGAATAATGTCATGTGTCTGTAGATATTTTAGAAAATCCTCATCCACTAACTTATTAAACCATCCTGCTACATTCCAAGAGAGCATTTTAAATGAGTCTATAAAAGGTTAAGATGGATCTTTAGATATCCGGTTTAATTGGAGAGAATTCCTTGATGTTTTAGTGATATCCGTCACTTTAAAGAAATTCCTAATATCACCTGTTTTAGGAATATTAAAGTTATTGGACAAGAAATTAGTATGTAAATTATCATCATTATCAAGCACTGGACGGTTAATAGGGGTAGTGACCGGCTCATCACCTTGTGTAATCATACTATCAGCTATATACTCAGATTCACATAATTTATTCAACCTGGCTTGAAGCGAGTTCAATCTACCTATGATGAATAATTTATCTAAAAGAGGAAGTCTTGTGAATGATTCTATTAAGCTGAATTCATGCGTTTCATCCACTAGTACGTTATCTGGGGAATTCTGTATGTCGTAAGAGGTTTCAAAATTTGGCCGTATATCATCTGAACAGATTAAATCAACTTCCTCAGCTATCAGAGCAATCTTATCAGATTTCTCAGATGGTAACTTTTTTCTACAGGCTGATGTATTTACTAATAAAGGGTATGGTGCTACATGGGAAAAAAACTCTTGTAACTTCTATATGTTGTTGAAGAAACATTTTCTTTAGGTTATATAGCTTTAAAGCTATAATATCATCCTTAAAAATTATTAAAGCTCTGGCCGTCAAATAATTATAAAATAAATATTGGATATTTTTTATGTCCTCTTCTTTTAGAAAAGATATCCCCAGGGCTTTAGCCTGTTGGAGGAAAGGGGTTTTCTATAAGATTGAGAAATAAAGCCATATGGCCTGGGATAATTGATAAAAGCCAATTGAGATCTTTTAAGGACTAAAGGAGGAATATTGGGGTTTAATTGAGGGGCATATGAGTTCTGCTTGTTTTCCCTTCTGTTCGGCTGGGCCATATTATTGTTACCAATCTCCTCTGATTTATCTGGTAATTTGCCCTTCATCAAACAACCTAAAGGGTTATTTGAGTCTGCCTGAATTGGACTTGCTGGTTTTGCCAACGGCTTTCCTCTATGATCTTTCTTCACAGTATGTACTGTTACATCCCCTGTCTGTCCCAAATTTATATAAGACTTCGATGAGCTGTCTAAAAGGTTAAACAGTCTCTTAAAATTTAAGTTTTACTACCCTTCTAGTTTTAAATAGTTCCTTCTCCAAATTTAGGCAGACGACTTTCCTTTTAATTTTTTCTTTCTCTTTTTGCCCTTTTTCTTAGATCTTTTATCTGAGTGTAAAACAACTGGATCTGATTTAGTGTCATCTTGTAGTAAAGGATCATCAAGATGGCCTGTATCAAAATTTATATTTGATGGATCCAGGGCTTTTAGAGGGGCAACCTGTAATATCCCTTCCCCTATGGACCAGTATATTACATCAATGTTAGATTTGATAGTAGTTATTAAATCATACTGGTCTTTTACCATATTGAATAAAATTGAACAATGACCATTCTCATTCTCTTTTAGCACCTTTTGATCCATATCAGGATGTACTAAGGGACACGGGTTCATCTGCTGGTTAACAAAATCGACTTCCTTGGCACTAAGTTGTTCGAAGGTAGTTTCCCTATGCTTACGATAATCTGCCAGTGCCCTCTTTCCCTTTCTCGTAAAATTTCCAGGAATGGCATATTTTCAAAGAAGGATAAAAAATCATCCTCATTATTTGGGGGGGCACTTACCTGATCTGAAGATATAGAGACGTCTATAGAGATCTTGTCAGAGTCTAATTCCACATTTTTGGATTCGAGAAGCAAATTCAAATTCAGACTGGGGGCCTGAACCGAGCTCTTGGGTGGACTATGTTCTTCTGAAATTAAATGGGGTTCAAAATTAGATGTAGTAACAGAATTATCACAAGTAGTATTCTCAGTGTGGTCGTATGTCTAGAGACTTTCCTTGCAGACTCTGATGTTCTTTCTCTTTGTCTTGTGAGCTATTTAAATACCTGGCCACTTTGCCTCTATTCCCTCTCTTTATTTTAATAAAAGGCCAGACTGAATTGAGAGTGGTATTTTTACTGAGTTTGGAGGATTTCTAACTTTCTTTAAAAGACCTGATTGGCTCCTGATTACAACCATAATTTCTTAAAGCAATAAAATAGGACCCTTATACAAACAGATATAAACAACTAAATGTAACATAGACTATACTCTATGAGTTAGGGCAAAAAGTGCACACTAACTATTAGAGCAAACTCAAAAATAATTAAATCTCTAAAAACATACTTCAAGGGACCTTTAAATAAATAAATTAGAAACTAAGTTAACAGGAATAGTGCTAGCCCACGATAAAAAATATTTTGGGAATTGAGGAATGTAAATCCAGGCTATCATACAGATGAAATATAAAATATCACAAATGTAGCAAAACAAATGATATGAACTACAGTAACATTCCAAAACTATTATTCTTCCCAGACACAAAATGTAGTGCCAGGTGGGAAGAAAACTACTCCTCAACAATAGTGTTTCATTAGATAATAAGCCGACAAAAAGAAAGTTACTTTAGAAGTTACAGCTTCAAAGGCTGAGGCTAAACTTGCCTATGCAGACAAAATGGTCTCTTCCACCTTGAGGGAGGCCAGATCATTAAGCAGTCAGTTTCTAATCACTTAGAAAGCAACGCAGTAATCACGAGAAATCAACACGCATTTCTCAAAAATAAGTCATGCCAGACTAATTTTATCTCTTTTTATGATAGAGTTACTAGCTTGATAGATGAAGGGAATGCTGTGGATGTAGCATATCTCGATTTCAGTATGGCCTTTGACAAAGTTCCCCATAACATTCTTGCAAAAAAACTAGTAAAATACAGGCTGGACAGGGCTACTGTTAGTTGGATTTGTAATTGGTTGACTGACCGAACCCAAAGGGTGATCACGAATGGCTGCTTTTCATCCTGGAGAGAAGTGACTAGTGGGGTGCCACAGGGTTCTGTCCTGGGTCCAGTGCTGTTCAATATTTTTGTCAACGATTTGGATGAAGGAATAGAGGGCACGCTCATCAAATTTGCAGATGTCACCAAATTGGGAGGGGTTGCTAATACGCCAGAGGATAGGATCAAAATTCAAAATGACCTGAATAGATTGGAGAGCTGGGCTGAGGCTAACAAAATGAAATTCAACAGAGAGAAGTGTAAGATCCTACACTTAGGTAGAAAAAATGAAATACAGAAATATAGGATGGTGGACACGTGGCTGGATAGCAGTACATGTGAAAGGGATCTAGGAGTCTTAATAGACCACAAGCTGAACATGAGTCAGCAGTGTGATGCGGCAGCCAAGAAAGCCAATGCAATTCTCAGAGGCATCAGTAGGAGTATGGTGTCTAGATCAAGCGAGGTACTGGTACCACTCTACTCTGCTTTGGTTAGACCTCATCTTGAATACTGTGTCCAGTTCTGGGCACCTCAATTCAAGAAGGACATGGTCAAGCTGGAGCAAGTCCAGAGGAGGGTGACCGAAATGGTTAGAGTCCTGGAAGATTTAGAGAGCTGGGTATGTTTAGTCTGCAGAAGAGAAGGTTAAGAGGGGACATGATAGCCATGTTTAAATACTTGAAGGGATGCCATGTAGAGGAAGGAGAGGGCTTGTTTTCTGCTGCTCCAGAGACCAGGACAAGGAGCAATGGATTCAAGCTGCAGGAAAGGAGATTCCACCTGAACCTCAGGAAGAACTTCCTGATGATCAGGGCTGTCCGGCACTGGAATATGCTGCCTCGGAGTGTAGTGGAGTCTCCTTCTTTGGAGGTTTTTAAGCAGAAGCTAGATGGCCACCTGTCGGGAGTGCTTTGAGGGTGTTCCTGCATGGCAGGGGGTTGGACTGGATGGCCCGTGTGGTCTCTTCCAACTCTACATTTCTATGATTCTCTGATTCTATGAATCAAGGAAACCACCCAGCACCATTGAAGCCTACCGTTGACTCTCACAGGTATTCAGGAGAACAGACTTTTCCCACAGAGGAGCTATGAGAAGACAATTACCTTGAATTGTTTGTTGGCCCAAAACAACAGCAACACTGGAGCATCTGCTGTTTCTCTTTGATAATTTGTCTCAGTTTCATGTGTCCTACAGCCATTCAGAAGGGAAGTTGATTTCTGTGTCCATTTGGAAGAATAGGATATTCCCATGTATGGTACAGGTCAATAAAAGACTTTTAAGATGTTTTGAGGAGGAACATTTCACTCACAACATAGTAAAGTTAGTCCAAAATTAGGACTGTTATCCAATGCATTCTTATAGCCAAGGTGGAAGGACAATTGATTCTGTTGTCCTTTCATAAGGAAAGCATGGCTGAGGGAAAGGCTACGGCAACAGAAGCTTCTTATTATGGTTCCTGGTGTTCTTATGGGTAAACAGTTTCAATCCAATCTATTCCCGTGGTCATTAAGAAGGACAGCTGATTTCTATGACAATTCTTCTTCCTCCTCCTTCTCTTCTTCTTTGTCCTCCTCTTCTTCTTCTGCTTCCTCTACCTCCTTCTCCCTGTTTTACAACAGTAAATGTAAAGATGCATTTCATGCTACATCTAATTTGGTTCACCATCTTACACACAGACCCAAACCTGGACAGAGGAAGAAACATGAAAAGGCTTACAAAACCAAGGCTCACATTACTAAACATTTTAATTCCCAAATGGGTTCTACAGGGGTTATCCAAATTCATTTATAAGACACGAGTAACAAAGTTAATGGCAAACTGTACTCTCTCAGATGTTGAAAAGAAGCTGTTCCTGATGTATAATTCAGTAAAGCAAAACAATTTATACTCCAGTATATACAGCAGACTGCAGCTGGCAGAGATAAAGTACAGATAATGCACAAACACTGTGTTTCTTTTAGGTCGGCAAAAATGACGAATGTGCAAGCTTTGCATTCAAAACAACTTTTATTTCCCTCCAGCAAGTATGACCTGCTTCATAAAACATTGCCAACAAAACAGCAATGCTCAAAATTAGGCTTCATATATGCCATCTTGAATTAGATTAAAAAATGGGATGATGTAAGTGGTAAATGCAAGGACTGAATCTCAGGTTTTTAAAGGGGGCGGTGATGAAGAATTGATTACATTAGGATTGCGGGGTGGGGGTAGGTGTCTAGTACAGTCTGACTGGAAAGCATCTTGCACCATCTCTTTTTCTGTGTAGGTACAACATGGAGAAGAAAAATGTCTTTAGACAAACAATTCACCATTAAGTAAAATTCTCCCTGGACTACACAAGACAGGTGGGAGGATCACATAATGAAGTCCTCTGTGGAGCACATAGGAAATGGAACATAGTTTTTCCATATACTTCTTTGCTGTGTATTTATGTATTTGTTCAGAGAAGGAAATAAAAATGGGAAGACATATCCATTTCATTCATGGGGAGAAAAGCAATTGGGGTGGGCAATTTTTTTTAAGAGAAAGAAAAAAGAAAAGAAAAGGCTGTACTTAGCTTTCCTTTTTCTGAAACTAGCAGTTTGTTGCTCCTACAGCCACTTGCCAATTCTCCCATTAGACTGTCGACTTGCTGTTCGTTTGTTACAAGGGTAAGTCAGCAGCGTGAATCCTTTGGATTGCTGGATGCTATTGGATTCTATCAGCCCCAGCCATCACAGTCTCAGGAGTCTGTGATCCAACTTCATCTGAAATGCTACAAGTTCCTAAATCTCAATGAAAACCCTTCTGAGAGGAAAGGAAGGAAGACAATTTTTTTTTTTACTTACTTAGAGTAAGCTTTGCTGTTACTCTTCCAAGTCCTGTTGGTAGTTGTGTACATACTGCTAGACTTGTCCTACGTTATAAAATTGGTTTTATATTCTAAAATTCTATGTCATAAAATAATCTTGCTAACTTCCTTATGACTCAGTATGACCTAGGTATATTGTGGGTTTATGGGCTTAGTTAGAAGTTCTTCTTCTCGATAATTTTTGAAATGAAAATGTGAAGATAAGGTTTTTGAGAATAAACCCACTCTTAGCAATCCATGGAAGAGCTTTCATATTTCCTCAGGGAATGCTTCTTCAAAATTCTATACTTGCAGAAAGAAAATTAGCATACCAAATATAAGATTAGACCAGTGGTTCTCAACCTTCCTAATGCTGCAACACCTTAATACAGTTCCTAATGTTGCGGTGACCCCCAACCATAAAATTATTTTCATTATTTATTTATTTATTTAGTTATTTCCAACATCGAATAGATTGGAAACACTGCCCTAAATCACTGCTCTGGATAGACTTCTAATGCCTAAAAACTGGTAACCCTCCCCCCTTTTTTAAGCACAGAAAGCGTTCATCAATGCCAGAATTAAGGCAGTAGTTCTAGTTTTGAATGTTAGGTTTCCACAGTTCAAAAAGCCAGTCACTCCCAAAGGCAATGCCGAAACAGCCCACATTTTACACGAACCGCCATGAGGAAAGGACAGGGAGAGAGGAAAGATAGCGTCGACATAAGCAGATGCATTTTCTTTCACTCCCACTGTCCCACCCTCCCTCCCTCCATTAAAGGGAGCGCAGCTGCTTGGACACACTCACTCCCACATCGCACGGGCCCTTCCTTCCTCCTTTCGTCCCTCTGAGAGCACAACCCTCTGGAAGCCGAACAGACTACCTTTTCATTTTGTGTGTGTATGTGCGCGCACGGCCATGGATGCTGAACATACAAAAAGTGAGGAATGCAAGACAGTCAGGGTGAGGAACACAACACGTGTGTGTGGCAAGCGCCAAGGGTCCACTCACAACAAAAGCGAGAGGAGAAAGTCTTCCTGGCTATTTCCGCACTAGGCTGTTATAGCACGATTATTCCACTTTCACCATCCTATGGAATCCTGGGGTTTCCAGTTTGAACTGCAGAATCCCAGGATTCCATAGGATGGTGAAAGTGAAATAATAGCTCTATAACACTGTAATGTGGAAATGGCCAAAGTCCACAGGATGGATCAGAGCAGCGCTTTCGGGTCAAAAAACCAAAACAAAAAAAACCCAACCAAGGATTCTTGGGGACTCTTGCTACACAAACTGAAGCCCTTGGCTGTCTCCCCATGCTCCTTTTCCAACCAAGTTCTCAGTCTCGGAGGGGACAATCTCCCGCATCGGATGGCAGATCCGCCGCAAGAAAGTTTCCCCCTTTGCCTGCCGGACCAAAGGCGACAGCCACACCGACAACTCCCACGGAGCGGCGTGCCCAGAATGAATGGGCAACCGGGCGATCGCTGCTGCCGCAGCCCCGCCACTTTGGGAAGCAAGCGGAGCCTGGCTGCTTGCTCATCCCGGCAAGCAACTCTGCTCACCGGCATGAATGTGCAGGAGACAAAGAGGGTGAGGGGACGGGGTCTTACCTCCCAGATGTCCCGATGCAGTGCCATAAATAAACCAACCCACCTGGGCAGGATCCGCCGCAGGCTGAAGACCACCACCAACCAACCACCAGGTTAGCAACGCAGGTGAGCTCCAGCCCTGAATGGGAAGCCCTGTGTGTGTGTGTGGTGCACATGCAAGTGTCCAAGCAGTGCCCTGCTGCGCCTGGCTGCACGCCTCCTCTCCCCTCCTGCCAGCGCGGAGTCTCCTCTCCTCACCTTCACTTCATGCTTGGGCTCCAGCTCTCTTCTCTCACTCTCCCTACCTCCGGCTCCACCCCAGGCTCTTCCAATGTTTCCCCACCCGGCAGGGAAAGACGGGGAAACACCCAGCACGCCTCCTCTCCCCTCCTCCCAGCGCGGGGTCTCAGAAGCAGCGCTCCCATTGGCTGTGAGGCCGCCTTCTTTTAAAAGGGGGCGGGGCAGGATAGAGGAGCAGCAACCCCTGTGAAATGGTCATTCGACCCCCAAAGGGGTCACAACCCCCAGGTTGAGAACCGCTGGATTAGACCAAGACTCTTTTTCTTCCTGACATTTAAGACCCAAATATCCAATGTTCTGTACAACTACAGTTGGACCTCCACATTTTCAGGTTTGACTTCCACAGATTTGATTATTTGCGAGTTCTCCAACCTGTCCCCCCCACCTCAGGTACTTTTTTTCTGAGAGAATCTTCCCTCTGGTGGCTCTGATCAGGCCCTCATCCTCCACTCATGGCAGCCCTGGGTGTGCTCCATGACACACCCAAAGAAGGAGATGGATGCGAAAGAGGAAGTATAGGGCCACCATGATGATCCACTTCCTTTCCCTCACTGTTCCTGATCTGGTTTGGACCCTGAGTATCCCTTCTCCCCTGTGCCCCCTTCCCACAGACAGATAGACACACACACATTTTGGTATTTGTGATTTTCCACTTTTGTGGGAGTCCTGTGTTCCTAGTGATTGTGGAGGGCTGACTGTAGTCCTTGACTTTTAAAATTTGTGTGTAATGAAAACAAATGGTGGAGGCAGGAATGAAGAGTCCTCTGCCTAAGATCCCTGCTCTGCAAAACATCATCACCCAATCCTATCTTTGTTTACAAAAAGCAACAGGGAAAAGAGTAGAAGTGTACAGGTAGGAGAAAGAAAAGACAGTTCTTGCTTGCCTTCCTCTTCATTGCCCTAGTGCATTGAATAATAGCACACTGGGTATAAAACATAGAATCACATGGGCAATGTAGATCCCCAATCTATTTTACTTTGTGGCTTCCACATAAATTGTTCGTGCCACTCTTGACATTACTTGCCATTGTCAAAGAAAGAAAGGAGGAAATTTTTGAGCTGTAGTGGCTTAGTATAGAGGGCTTTTGAGAACATGGAGAATTGGTGCAGGTAAAAGCTGGAAATTCTTAGTTCTGCTACTTGGATTTGGATTGGGGAGCTTGAAAATCTGTATGGCATTTAAGGCAGGCTTCTGATTCTTTGAAGTTCAGGGGATTCTCACTGGCAATTCTATAGGTGATGTACTTTTCGAGTAATATTGCAAGCCAAGAGTGACCAACCATGATGGCAGGTATGCAGGAACTAAGGTATGCAGAGATTATGGTAGAATCACCACTTATGTACCATGTCCTATAAGCTGTGCTTTTGATCTCCTTGAATCAGCAAGTGAAAGCTTTTTGAGTCATATAGATAAGTGTTATCACCAACAGCAGAGTTGCATGGATTGGCTCACAAACTAGCCACCCAGGTTCAAACACTGAGCACTACAGAAATATGGAAGAAGCTTAGAAGCAGAAGTAAATATCCAGAGAAAAAGAAAGAAAAAAAGGTTACAGCCGAGGTCAGTCAGGAGAGTCACACTTTAGATCAAAGACCAGCAGAAACCAGTAAGATTTGTAAACGGGATAATATTCAGGCCAAGGATGGAACTTTTGTTGGCATGGTTTTGTGATTCTCTCTGAGACTACCAATTTTTCACCTTTCAAGATATTTTTGTGATATTTTGCCTTTCAGCTCCATAAAATCATGAATACATTTTTAAAAGGTAACAGCTAAAGTGTACATTTAAAAAGCATACATTAACATACTTTTCTTAGTGGGGAAATGATGTACAATATGCTTGTAGGATATATGCATAAATAAATGTGGATCTCACAGAAATACTAATTTCTACATGGGAAGGGGAAAAATATCTCACTCCTATAGAAACAAAGGGTGATATGGAAATACATGTGACACTCTGAAAAATATGACTTTCTGAGGGGAAAAAGCTTCAGTATAAACCTGAACACTATCAATATCTATTTCTTTGTTTTAAAAGCAGTTTTCTGTATTTTGTATTATATTGTAGCCTAATATAAGAAATAACAAAGGCATTATTATGAAGTATTATCAGCTACCACAATAATGACATTAAAGATGACATTAAGCTTTTGTTGGTTAGAGAGTGAATGGAAGCATAGTGCTGTTATTTTAGGAAACTGGGGAGTTTCACAGTTAATCAGATTGTAAGATATGGATTTAGTGAGCTATTGAAAGATTAAAAACTATTACAAATTGAACATTTAAATTACAGATTGAATTAAATTACATATTACAGATTGAATTGACTAGCAGGTAATTAACCCTACTCTACTCTCTGCTTGCTTGTCCCTCTTCCCAGATACAAAGGAGTTACTGCATGTTACAGTGAGGCTTAGGAATCTGAAGGAAAGAGCAAGACTCTGACTTTCATACTGTAGATCATCATAGGAACACCTTATAGGAACAGGGCACAATGACGCAACTGACGTTGGAATGCAGCAAAGCTAGCTCCCTGGCCTTTTTCGCAAGAGAGACCTGTATATGTTAACAAGTCTTGTTCTGCACCCTTCCAACTAGACTGCTGACCATTAAGTGTTGTGGAGGATGCTTCTGGTTGTCAGTATAAAATGAAGAAAGTACTATAATGCCTTTTTTTTTGTCTTCTATATGTGATGTGGAAATAAAGTGCCATTTTATCAAGCTCAGTCAGTCAGAAGTCTTCAGCTGTCCCTGCGTAGGAAATAGCCTCCAGCTCTGAGACCTGGGAAACTATATATCTTCAAATGTAGGTGTGAGGACAGAAATACTGGATGGTAAAGCAATTTGTCCACAATATTGGACAAGCTCCTAGGAAAGCTGAGAGATATATCTGGCTATTTTCCTACTCAAGCTTCACTCACCATCCTTGTGTTTTTCAGGAACTCAGCTATCCCTTTCCTCTTGATTTGCTCTGAAGTGAATAATCAACTAAGCTTCTTTTCTCTTCTCTTCTCTCTTCTCTTCTCTTCTCTTCTCTTCTCTTCTCTTCTCTTCTCTTCTTTTCTTTTCAGGCGAATTTCCAACTAGTCTTTCTCTTCCTCTTTGAATGTTCAATCACTTGCTATCTTTGATTGAAAAACATTTGCCTTTCATTTTTCTTTTCTGGAAAGTCAATAGCATGACAATAGGAAGAAAGAAAAATCATCATAACTCACATCAATGAACAGGAAGACCATTATGTGTTAACAGAACATTGGAATGGCACAAGAGAATGAACCCACAATGAAGAAGTACAGATAATATAACACATGTGGTACCCTCTTCCTAATAATGCAGCAAGTTTCATAATGCCTTTGTGGAAGGCCATGCATTGTTGTTGAAACTTCTTTTATCCATTCATTTTGTTCTGGCAGGACTGTTGTGTATTTATCAATGGCATGGCAGGTAGAGGTAGAGCAGGTAAAGACTTTTTGTGCTACAAAGATCAGTGATAAGACAAGTTTAGGCTGCTAATCATGTATTCCGATTTAAAGTTATAAGAGCCCTAAAGAAAAAAAGGTGGCAAACAAGAAATCAAATGTCACATGACCTTGGAGAATATGGCATGCACAAAGGGTCTGTAGCTGAATGCCTCATCTCAAGAAGACAATGAAGATGGAAAAAGTGTGAAAAAGCAACTTAATACAGTGGAAGGTTTTTTTTTTCCATGCTAAAGAGTGAGGGAGGAATGGACAGCTGTGGCCCTATAGAGATTTTTGATCTACAGATCAATTCGTCTCTAGCCAGCATAGTTAATGGTGAGCGATTATGGTAGCTTCAGTCCAAAATCATCTGAAGGGGATAGAATTGCCAGCCTAATTGTACAGATTGGGAGGAACTGTCTCACGTTAGTGTAAGGCAAATTTGCCAGATCTCTTATCTGAAACTAGTTGCACCAGTTATCTTGATTAGGTTACCATTATCCTACCATATTGGCTTTCATAGGCTGATTATGTGTTTTTTCTGCACTCAGTTTTTTCCACTCTTTCTT
Source organism: Iguana delicatissima (assembly GCA_948472985.1). NCBI lineage: Eukaryota > Metazoa > Chordata > Lepidosauria > Squamata > Iguanidae > Iguana > Iguana delicatissima. The sequence continues at coordinate 1,296,733 of CAOKZL010000311.1, forward strand.
GGCAAAAGACCTTCTGCATCTCAGTAGGACAAGGACAAATACAGTGGCCAGTGATGTAACTGTGATTGGCTTCATTACTGCTGAATAATGTATGATTGCCATAGTAGTTTTTTTTTTAAAGGCATTTTTATCCAGCTCCTCAGCCACAATATCCTCCAGAACGCAGTACAAAAATTGGTGGTCAGAAAGGCCCTGTCCTGAAGCTTGCTGCATACAATTCAAGATATACAAAGAAAAAGAGATGGAGAAGAGTAGAGAGGGGGAAAAAGAAGAAGAAGAAGCAAAAGTTTCAGTTTGTATAATGTCATGTGGGATGAAAACAACCCAGGTAGCCTGATTTGGCTGCTACTAGGTAATGATGTGTTAACTACCGGTGATCTCTCCCAATAGGTAATAAGATAGCTTCCTTCTCGTCTTCTTACCTTTAGCTTGGCAGCCTGATGAATGGCTGACAGTAGGTGATCTCTAGGTTTTTCTCTTATTTGTACTGTTTAAAGTAGTGTTTGCTGTGTCCATTCCACACCTGGTAACTTTACAGAAGGTTATAAAATTATGATTGACCCAGAGAAAATGAATGGGGAGGTTGTCTGCTTTCTCTCAGCATTCAAAAAGTGGGATGTGGAGAATTTCTTTCTAAAACTGACTAATTTTTTTAAATACATATTAAAGCAAAAATAGATTTTGAAGATGAATTACATGAACAGTTTAAGGATATGTCAAATCTACCATACCAGTGGTGACAGAATTTACTACTAAAGGATTTTTTTTTCAGCATTATTTTAAACCAACACAGGAAAGGAGAGGGTCTTTCAGTTTTCAAATATTCTAATTTGGTTCTCCCTTGGTTAGGTGGTGGTCTAAATAACTCAGCTCCAGCTCCAGCAAAGATTCATACTATGCTGACCAATCACCAGTCTGTGGAGAATTATTCAAGGGAAGAAAAGGTTCCCTGTCGTCTGGTATCCAGGAACTCTTGTATGCAGACACACACAAAAATCTTTATAACCAAAACACACTTGGCACCTACTTGCACCTGTTGTTAGTAAGGTTGCCAAATCAAAAGCCTTTAGCAAGGGAATCTTTTGGAACGTGCGGATAAACACTTTGAACTACTAATATCAGAAGATCAAGCACTTGTTATAGGCACAACTAATAGATGATGTATGATATATGAGCTGCAATTAAGGTGCAAAAGACAGTGTTAGTCTAAGCCTAACAACATAGATTTTATGAAAGGAACCCCATCTATGATAGGGAAGCTACTTGGAATGCTACTTTATGTTTGCTATGTGGTTGCATAAGAGCAGAAAGAGGACTAATAAGAGAAGGAAGTGAAGTCATCCAGAAAGAATATTAGTCTCCTTTAAAGAGGGAACAGAACAGGTTAACAAGAGAGAAAACACCCATATGGCCCTAAATATCAGGTTACCCTTGTAGGTTTTGTTGGTTCTTTGTGCAACAAATTGTCACAGTAGTCTCCATTATAATAATAAATTCTAAAGCTGAATGAAAAATTGGTAATCCTGGATTTATCCACATAGCTGTAAAGTTTGAGAAATGTGAGCTAAATTCTTTTTTCTCCAAAGATTCCTGTTCCTCTTGACCATTCTGGGTTTGTCCATGGGAAGTAAAGGTTAGGCTGTAGAAACTGGGGCCGTTGTTACTCAACTAGAACAGATCTGCAATAGCAATGCATTAATATATTGCTGCAAAAGCATACTGCTATATACCATTGCAGGAGAGCTTTGTTTTTTTTCCCTAAATAGTTCCACACTGATGCATTACTCAAGGTCATATTTGATAGACCACTATTGGGTTTCCTTTCCTTTTACCTTCTCCTTAGTTAGCAAGTAGCTCCTTTCAGTTGCGAAGTCTCAATTAGCTTTAATTACAGTTGGCTGTGGAACTTTAATTAAATATAGGTGATAACCCTTCTTCAATAATTGTCCCCCAGAGAAATTACTTTGGAGGGTGCAATATCTTTCATGAGAAGCAACGACAGTGGATTTGGACTGACATGCAGTGAGAGTGATGGTGCAAAGGGAAAAAAAACTCATCTCCTCATTAATATTTGAACGCTGTCATTCTCCCTCCCCCTGCCATTAAATTTATAGCATCTCTTTAAGCAAGTGGAGAATGACACAACTTAACAGGATATGATGGGAGCTTGAAGGAGCTGAAAATCTACTACAAAGGCCTTTTGATATATCTTTGTCAATGATTATGACAACCAAAGCACCTTTAAATCTACACAGGTAACTGAGTTTAACTGGTAGCAGAGTCTCATGAGCTTCCCGTAATTCATGCTGCAGAGTCAAATTTCTGTGACTGTTCAATATAAAGTATCCATTACCTTTCCTTTATAATAAAAGCTTTGGACATTGGCAATCAGGCAATAAAGTTCAGTTGGGTGGCTTTTCTTTCAGGGGGATGAGGAAATCATTCTGGGTTTCAGTGTGAACTTCAAATGGTCTGTCTGATTTGCTGAAACTATCACCAAAACAGATGCAGCTGCTTAGATAGCTCTTTTAAATGTAGGACTAAAATCTGAGTGGATTCATCATCCCAGTGACATTGTAAACACCAGCCCTCCATTGAGTGTACATGATAGGAAACATTCTCCAAATTCCTAGAGCATCTTTTTCTCCCAAAGATGGGAAGTCTTATAATTTACAGTGGTGAAACTATGCTATTTATAAAGCAAGCCATTTGCAAGGTCAAAGTAAACAAAGAAGAACTGCAGAAGCATTTGTAAGAGAGGAATGTCAGTCTTTGCAAATTTCATTCTCATTGCAAGAATGAATAATTTTTACCATTTTTCTCCTTGCTGTCAAAAAAAAAATAAAATTGAGAATTGTACAGTTTTTTAAAGTCTGCAGCTTGGGACTTCTGTTAAATAAAGCACTTTTTTCATAGAAAAAATTCTCAGATTCCTGCTTGCCTAGGATTCTCTCGTCAGCAGTGACATAGCGTAGCACAAGTGGGATGGGGATGGGGATGGCGGAGGAGGAGTGGGGACAGGGTTATGGTGCATGGAGGCAGGGCTATGGTGCCTGTGAGTGGGACTATGGCACCTATGGGCAGGGCTATGGCACATAAGGGGCAGAGAAGGAACAGCAGCACCCCCAAAATGCTGTCCAGGGTGAATTGCTCCCTTCATCCCCCCCCCAGTTACTATGCGACTGCCTGTCAGGATTTCCTAAGAGCCGAGAAACACATTTTTGACAATTGTTCAATTATTTGCAAGTGCTTCCTGTTTGAATGCCTATCCCTAACTTATCACCTCCCATTCCACATACAGAAGTCAACAGGACTAGAAACTGAAAGTCAACTGGATACTCTTTTAGTCATCTACTGCACATAACAACATCAGAGAACTTGAGGGCACAGGGTTACTAAATGCCACCTACTAGTACTGCCCCCTGATGCTTGAGAGAGCCACCACCCCAAGAGAAAAGCCCAGATGCACTGTTTCTCTGCATAAATGTGGCTGCATGATACTGATATTGTACATTTTAAAATGTTTGTTGAACACTCAGTGAAAGCATGAAAATATTCTTCCATGAAATGATCCATGTTATTAATGACTTTTAGTACTATTTGAATTACAGACATACTTCTATTGTTGTATTAGGTGTCAGCCATGTCCACGAGTTCAAAAGTAACCTGCTTTTAGGGGGAAATGCATTCAATTGCATCACCTGGAAAATATAGATGAAGGCAGTAGAATGGGAATGTAATTAATATAGCCTGGAATCCTGTTTTGTAGTTAATTTGTAAGCACTGTAATTATGGAGCTGCACAGTGATTCCTGCCCCTGTTTCCCCACTCCCCACTTACTGGGCAGTAGCCACTGTGACTGATGAGGGTCTGTTTCCTGGTCTATCAGGAAGCAGTGAACTAATGTTCACACTCCCTCCTGTGAGTAATCTCCATTGTGGGGTCCCTGTTAGAATTCCTCCTAGTGCTAAAGATCACTTTTGTGGGGGGATGGGACCCCCAGTCAGCTGCTTTTTGATTAGCAAGGCAATAGACTCCCATTGATAGCAGTGGCTACTGCCCAGTAAAAGGGGACTGGGGGACTTTCACAATCTCTGTATATCCCCTAAACTTCTTAAATGAAAAGCTTAACCTACATGGAAAAAGGCTACATAGTGGTCTTGAATATGAAACAGTCATGAGTTACACATTCTTAACTGCCCAACAAGGTTCTGGACATAAGGTTTATTTTCCTGATTAAAAGCTTTTGTTAAAAAAAAAAAAAGTCCTCCCAGCTTTTCCATCACGGACAGGCAGGCTGCAGTTCTGTGCATAAGTAAGATCCATCGAAGACAGTATAATTTCTGATAGGGTTAGGCTATATGTATGCTTAAATTACTTTATACAGTTGGAAAACTGTGGAGTCCACATAATTTTACTGAGTTTAGATTTGAACTAAACAAATTTCTGAGGGCTTCAGTTTCAAAGCTATCCTTTGTTTAGACCTTAATTTAGATTGTTCCCTCGACATATGCTTTTTGGAAGGAATATGTTCATAAAGGACACTGTATGTACTTTAATTATTCAAACTTTATTTTTCTTCTTTTCATTCTCTCTTTCTCTCTTCCCCACCCCCTCCACATTTCTTTTAAAGTCTACTCTGATCAGCTGCAGGAGTGTTCAAAGACAAGATTTCCCTCCCTGCAGCCCCATGATGATAAATCTTCTTGGCATCTATGTAACAATTTTATCTTCAAAGTGTTGCATGCGGTAAATAATTCATTCCCTTGTTACCACATATGAGACAGGTAGGGGAGCCCCATTAGCCCCATTTCACAGCTGCAAAAGAAGCTGGTAAACAACAAGGGAACCAGAGATTATCACTTAACTTTATAGGACTACATTTAAATCAATCTAAATTATCTTTCTTTTTTGGCCTTAGTAAAATCAGCCCAGGAGATCTTTGGTTATGTGTAATGACAGAGGAAATAATTGGTTTGATTGACTAGTAGTGAATGGAAGAAATACATTTGAACTCTCAAAATGAAAATACCTGTAATAATTTGTCATGAGACCCAAATATATCTAACTAGTTGGTGGTCAGCTGAGATAACTCATAATTAATCCTGTTTTGTACTTTAAATCGCTTGACACCCTCTCCCCCCACTCCGTTCAGAACCCTCAACGTAAAGCGGTCATGGGAATTGCCAAAACCTCTACAGAGCCAAAGGTAGCCTTCTTTAGACTAAATTGAGATCTTCTTAACAGCATGAAGTCATATATTTTTACTCAGAAGTAAGTCCTGTTGAGTTTAAATCAGTTTGTGCCTTTGTTATAGAATTGCAGTCTAAGGCCACCGACCTATTCTGTGTCCTGGATTCTATTAACATGAAACAATATTCAGAATGTCAATGGTGTGTGTGACACCTTTGTTTGAAAATGAAGTCTGCAGTGCTTACAACATTTAACATTTGCCACCCATCATTCAGCTGTATCAAAATAGGCACATGAAAACTTTTTTAAGAAGAGAGATTTATGAAGCTCTGCAGTATACGTATTTGACACTTGGGATAATGTGTGCTGCAGTCTCTCTTATTAAACGACAAAACTTTCCTATTCAGAGCAAAGCACACTGCCTGCAGTTCAATTTATGCATGAATTTATAGTTACAAGATGAGCTGTAAGTTATGATCTATGTTTCAGAATTTCAAGTATGCTGATATGTACTTACCTTTACATGACAGCATTATAAGAATTTTTTTCTCCCTTGAACACTTGCTTTAAGTTTTTACAGTACTGTTTATGCTTATGAAGCTTTTATAATTTATAAGTTAAATCAGATGTGAAGTAGAATCTGTATTTTGAGAGATAGTGACTGTTCTTTTTATATATAGAAAATATGACTGTGTTCCATCAGTGAATGTGTGGAAACATATCTGTGGATTGCATTGGTTCAAAAAGTACTATTTTCAAAGGAGAGTGGAAAGCATTTTTCCAGACCTATTTGGAGAAATGGGCACCTATAGGTCAAGAGTGGGAACTGTGTGGCCCATGGTCTATATATGGATCATCAGGACCAACAGTACAATCTCCTTCACCCCAAAGAAAAAAAAATCAACACTTGTGAATTTTGCATGGCAGTTCTCACTCTAGGACCTCTGTAATGTCGCCAAGACAAGATGTCCCACATGTTCCACTGATACAAATGTTCTTTAGTGTTATCAGCTTTCTTTGACAACGACAACCTTGCCTTCGAATTTATCAAATAGTGAATAATCTGTTGTGCAGTACAACTAATATTCTAAAACCATCCAGCATTACCTTCAATGACCCCTTCTTACATTCTCTTCCATGGAAGTAAGAACCTATGGATATACTTTTTGTCTAATTCGCCCAGTACAAATTATTCTGACTGACAGCAGTACTTCAGAGACTCAGTCTGAGGTCTACAACATCACCTGCTCCCTGTTCTTTCTATGTGAGGATGTCAAGAAATGAGGTTTGGACATACTGCGTACAAGATATCTGTTCTACCACTGCCTTGTTGTAGCTCTTTTAGGTATGTACAATGGTGGCACATTGAAGAAAGAGTGATGACAGTATGGAAAATGTCATGCTGTCACTTTTTGTTCAGGCAGACTACTGTACTAAAAAGTACACATTTATATTTAGAAGTATGATTTTATATGAATTATTGGAGATGGGATATGCAATTGGATGGATCTCCATTGAAACACTTTGAAATTATTTACACACATTTTGAAAAATATCAGCAAAAGGAGAAAAAACACTGCATTCTACAAAGGAGTTATCCTAGTAACCAAACAATACTATAAAAATATTTTTTTTAAAAAAAGGTGAAGGGTTAATATGCAAAGATACCACAAAGCTATCTACCTTTGCACTGGGTTTTTAAAAACTTCTGAAACTCAGTTGAAAAATCTACTAACATTTCTGCCAAACTCTGCCTAGACAGATATAATATCATTAAGCAAGAGACAATGTGCCAGAAGTAATTGCCTATTGTTTGGGGGATTCTCGTGTAAGCATGGGAAATATCTGTGAAAAGTGCATCATTGTTTGAGGAAATTGAAACTGCCTTTTCCATGGCATCACTGAAAACAGAAAGCCCAGATTAGTTGTTTGTTGCTGAAAGAGCAGCTTTATAATTTGCTAATGGGTTTCTTTTCTGCCTCAGTTTGGAAGCTTTCTATAAAGCCACTGTTTCTAGCTCCTCCTCAGAAACTGGCATCACTGTTGTAACTCTAAACTGCTGGGCAGAAAGGAAACTTTACTCTCTCTTTGCTCTGTCATGTTGGGGATGACTTAGGTTACGTGAGGAGTATGTCATTAAATACTCTGTTAATGAAAACAGATTCCAACAAATGAGAACAGAGAGTCTGCAGTTTCACAGACAAAGAACAATCTCTCTCCTTACACTAGGGGAGCAGAGATATGGAATTTATGTGAAGCTAAAACCATTATGTGGTATGGAACATGTAAAAATGACAAACACTGCTCTCTGCTATCTACCTCTCAAAAGAGTGCATAGTCCTGCTAAGGGAGACCTATATATCAGGCTTCCCAGATTCCTACTAAGGAAAATTACCACAGTTCACTTCAGTCTTGTTCTGTCTGAGAACAACAAAAGCCAGGAGGGCTCATGTTGTTATTGTCGTCGTCGTCGTATTCTTTCAATTCATTGATGTCCAATCCCGAAATAGCGAGTCCAGACACAAGACATTGGGTTAACTAAGGGCCACCTTTATTAAATTTAATAACTATTTAATTTGCATGGGCCTAGAGAAAGCAGCAAAGAGGGGGGGACTTGATGCATGTCCACCTGAGGTCAGGTGACATACCATTGTCCACCCCCTCAGTCTTCCCTTGGGCAAGCTGCCTGAGCCTCTAAAGCAGCTCAAGAGGGGAAGGTAAACCCAGAAAGAACTGAAGCTGAAGTCTCAGGACCCTGCAGGCAAGAGTACAATTCCCAAGTCAGCCTCAAGGGCAGCCTCCTTCATCACCTCCTGGGTCACAGACTTTAAACAAGTAGATTCAGAGTCCCACCCTACACCCTAAGTGAGTATCCAAGGTGTCTACCGGAGCTGATATCTTTACCCCCACCTGCCAGATGAGTACCTATTTAATGACCCACCGTATGCTAATTTCCCAATTCCTTTTGATGTAGTGTGGGGTAGGCACTCCCCCCCCACAAGCCAGGGGGAAAAATTCCTACCCAGCCTCGAAATGACCTGATCGTGCACACTACGCCACTCAATTGAAAAGACCACGTGTGGGGTGAGCAAAGTTTAAATAGGCCATTACCCCACCCTGCCACGTGATGTGTCTTGGTGTACCTGTGCTGGCCATGGATTAGGTGGCCTCTTCCAGAGAAGGCATCAAAATCTTCCCCTCCACACAGCAATGGGGCTGCGTGTATCTAGGTAAGTCTTTCCAATGTATGGTGATCTTAAGGCAAACTCATGGGGTTTTCTTGGCAAGATTTGTTCAGAAGGACATTTCCATTCCTCTGAGGTGAGAAAAATAACTTTCCTGAGGTCACTCATAGGTTTTAATGGCTGAGTGGGAATTCAGCCTCTTGTCTTTCAGATTCCTAGGCCAACACTCAAACCACTATACCACACTGGTTCTGGAAAGTTGACTAATCTTCTGTTATTCTGAGGATACTGGAATTGGGACAGGCCAGTTCCACGAGCAGCCTTAGTCAGCTAGAAGTTGTTAAGGGAAATGTGACTTGCCCAATAGCAGTGCCAAACAAGGTATGAATGGAAGGACCTGCCTTTGCACATCTCTCAAACCATGCATTTTTTAAACCAAGACAAAAGACCAAGTCTGCTTACCTAGGAAATTATCTAAAGGCTATAAGAAAATTGCATGCAAAATCTTTCATTGCCTTTTTTGTACATGTCAATATTAAAACTTCAAAAATTAAAATTCTTCCCTTCTTCTACAAAGTAATATTATCTTAACAGTTAACAACTGTATGGAACTCATTCCTCTAAATGGATTCATCCTATATCTCCTTGCCCATTTCTGTGTGCAAGAGTTTAAAAAAAGAAATGCTACCTGATTAGTTTTGAGTTGAGCTGTCAGAGGAAAGCAGTCTGGTCTTCAAAACTGGTTCTAACTGTGGAGGGTGCTAAGTAGAAAACAGCTCAACAATTTGGAACTTTGCAGACCTTTTCAGAGACCTCTGTTAAGTATCTTTCCCAGCAACTATTTTGGGAAAGATATGAAGAAAAAGGAGAGAAAATCTTAGAGATTAGTTGATGTTGTTATCTATGAGGCATTTGCAGGAGCACTTCTAAAGAGTTAATAAGAAATTAAATCCAACACAGCTTGCAGTTGGCTGAGTTCATGTCTTCTAGCAAGTCAGAAAAATAGAATGTTTGGGGAGTTTAAATGGAAATAATCCCTAGTATCTCTGATAGAGCTGTACAGCAGAATATCCATTCCATCAATTCTGATCCTAAGGATAATGTCCATCCTTCAGGGTTATGTTATATCACATTATGTTACATCACATTTTATTCACATTTAAAATTGCAATCCTAGGCATACTTACCTGAGAGGAAGCCCCACATAACAGACATGTTTCTTCTGAGAAAGTCCACATAGGATAGGGCCAGATAGGAATAAACTACATGTTTCCTGCTTGAAACTGCTTTTCTTACTTTTCGACATGTGTAAAACACAGACATTAAAATCAGCTAAGATGGAAAGATAAAAGGTCTTGGGTCAGTTCATGGTTTTCAGATGAGATGGGAGGCAGGCTAATTAAACTCCACTGGGAGGTTGCTGCAAGAGTCCTTGTGTGCTAGGGCGAAAGAGTAAATGACAAAGTGAGAGAAGTTTGATAAGCCCTTCTTCTGGATGACACCTCTGGCAGCTGGAACTGCTTTTCAGCTCAGCAAGGTTTCTCAATCAATATCTCTACACTCCATTGATCTAGTGGAATGTACTATAAAACAGCAGCAAGATTACATCCAAGCCTCCAATTTTCTCTGCCTGTAACTCACAGGGTTGTGATGGACCAAGCATGAGCCTGCACTATAAAAATTAACATCATGAAATATAGCTTTTACATTTAAAAACTGGGGAAATAGATTATCTGGAGTGGTGTTAAAGCTATATGTACCTAATTTCACTGATACATGTTTGGGATAGGTCACTAACATAAATGCTCTAAAATGCAGAATATTGTCTCATGTGCTCTCAGACAGTGGTGGTGGGAGATAAGCCATGATCTTTCTGTATTGATAGAAAACAATGGACCGTGCACTCCATTGGGTACTATATTAATATCCTTTTTTGGTTTATGTTGTGTGAGCTTCAGTCTGTACAGCTTGGTTACAGGCACAGTACTTTTTCACTTTCCAGAATGCAATTCAGCAGAAGAAAATGGTACCCGGAAGAATCTTTATATATAAGTTTTATTTTTTGACCCTGCTTAGAAGTCAATATGGGCAGGCCTGATCAGCTCATCAAAGACGAAAAGTGGCTAATCATCATAGGTCAAAGGGAGAGGTATAAGACTTCACTAACAGCAAAACATATTCCCAGGTATAGCCTGTTGGATTAAAGTTCAGTGCACACCCTTGAGGCAACTAAATAATGATGCTTAAAATCAGAAAACAATCCTCTAGTATGTGACACAACAATATTGGACATGAACAGAGTTAAAATGCTTTCACAAGTGTTTTCTGTGGTTGTCAGTTGAATTCCCACAGGGCTGCCTAGAATTATTATGTGGCAATGTAAACAAAGCCAGTGACAGCCCAGGGGAATATTTGTATGCAATTGATTTTTTGTAAATTTCTTTGCTAATTTCCCCTTACTTACTAGGAATTCCATAGCCAAGCCCCATCAAGCCTTGGAATGAATAAATCAGTTTGTTATCTTGTCATATTCCAACGTGGCAGACTAAGGAACTGCATGTTGATTAGATGTATGACTTCATGACGACATCTGCTTGAAGAGTTTGGTAAGGCTCTGATATCATCACTTCTATTGTGCCCACACATACCAAGAATAGAATCATAGAGTCGGAAAAGATCACAAGAGCTATCAAGTCAAACTTCCTGCCATGCAGGAAGACACGATCAAAGCATTCCTGACTGATGGCCATCCAGCTTCTGTTTAAAAACCTCCAAAGAAAGAAACTCCACCACACTCCAAGGCAGTGTATTCCACTGTTGAACTGCTTTTACTATCAGGAAATTCTTCTGAATGTTAAGGTGAAATCTCTTCTCCTGAAGTTTGAAGCCATTGCTCAGTGTCTTAATCTTTGGAGCAGCAGAAAACAGGCTTGCTCCATTTTCCATATGGCATCCTTTCACATAGTTAAACATAGCTATCATGTTGCCTCTTAACTTTTCTTCTCCAAGCTAAACATGTTCAGCTCCCTAAGCTGCTCCTCATTGGGCATGGTTTCCAGACTCTTTACCATTCTGGTCATCCTCCACTGTTCCAGCTTCTCAATATCCTTCCTGAACTATGGTGTCCAGAACTGGACACAGTATTCCAGATGGAGTCTGACCAAAGCAAAAAAGAGTGGTACTATCATTTCCCTTGACCTAGATGCTATACTCCTATTGATGAAGTCCAGAACCACATTGGCTTTTTCAGCTGCCACATCACACTGCTGATTCATCTTCAGCTTGTGGTCTACTAAGACTTCTAGATCCTTTTCACATGTACAATCTATGGTAGTATCAGTTATGGAAATTCTCACATGCTTCCAGACTACCATGCTACAAAAAACAAAAACAAAAGGCAAAACCAATACTGTCCTATAGAAAAGTCTATAAGTATCATTGCCCGATATTTCAAAGCTGACTTCCCTCTTTTCCCTTGCAATGTACCTCCTGATGTTCTGTTTGCTTGGCTTGCTTGGCAAGAAGGGACCCTTTAGGCCCTTTAGATCCTGGTCTGACTTCTACATCTTGCTCCAAATCTCATGTGGCTCCAGTGAGACCAACTGGTACTGACCAAACATATTACCATACAAGGCCCATCCATACTTTCTTTCCATTTGGCAAACTGCTTTATTCTATGGAGGGTTTGTGTGTGTATGTTTGTGTGTGACAAGGAGAGAATAGGAGAGGAGGAGAACATACAAGAATGAGAATTAGGAATGGGGATGGGAATCACATAGGTTAAAGATTTTTCCTTAATTTTCAAGATGTGGTTTGCAAGAGAATTAATACAAGTTTGTGGTTATGTTTCAGTTTCCTGTTGTCATTAAAAACAAAACTGCAAGAAGTTGTGAGAAAAAGTACTTTTTTTCTCACCTTTCTTATAAATTATATAGAGAAATACACACACACACACACACACACACACACACGTATGGAGTTGAGGGTTATACTCCTGTTTACAGGCATAAATAAAATGCTTTTTAAACATGTGCGCAGAAATACTTTGGCTAATAGGATTCATACATTAGGAAAATGCATATGAAGATATGTACACATTTGCACGTGGGGAAAAACGTCATCTGATCTAGGACTTGGACAAAATAAGAATGATGCTCATCCTCTGAAAAATGCAATGAAAATAAAATAGTGATTTTTACATTGTGTGTATGTGCGCGTGCACAAACACACACACAAACACACTTGTGTACATGCTGCTCTCAGTTTTTGTGTCTCAAGTTCAACTTCAGCTGATGTTCTCCTTCCTTTCTGTGGCTGAGGCCTGATTAACATATTATGTTTCTTAATAAATATTGTCAATATATATGAAATGATATTTTAGTTCTTAACTATAGGGTTAACATATTACCTCTTGTGTCTCTGCCCTAAACGGCTGTGGAAATACCTACAACTTCATCTTTTTTTGGATCTGTTTTGGTCAGATGTAGTTTTGGACAATTAGCTTAAAATGATGGCTCAAACTAAAAGGGAAGATTTTGGAGAGGGTATTTATCAAGCCTTGGCTGCCCTCTCTCAGGCCATTTCCACATGAGACTGTTATAGCGCTATGATTCCACTTTCAACATCCTATGAAATCCTGGGGTTTGCAGTTTCGGGAGGGGCCAGCCAGCCCCTCCCGAAACTGGAAACCCCAGGATTCCATAGGATGTTGAAAGTGGAATAATAGCGCTGTAATAGTGTAGTGCGGAAATGGCCTAAATCAATCCACCTGTAGTGTAACTCACCTTCTTTTCCTAATGCCTTCTACTTTACTAAGCATTATTGTCTTTTCCAGTGAATCACAGCATCTCATGATATGTCTCATCAGCAGTCTCATCTTTGCCTAATAGTGAGAGTTTAGGCTTGATTTGTCCTAAAACCCATTTGTTCATCCTTTCACCAGTCCATGGTATCAATAGAGGTCTTATCCAGAACGACATTTCAGATTAATTGATTTTCTTCCTGTCAGGTTTCTTCACTGTCCAGTTTTCATAACTATATACATAGATATTGGAAAGTGAAAACATTATTTTCATTAAAGATATAAAAATAGCATTGCCGCTGACTTATATTAATATTTATTTAAAACCCTTTTTTTTAAAAAAAAAAAAAACCTGGCTGCAAGTAAGTGAGGCATAAGTAAGTGAGTGCTCTCAGCTTATTCCAAACATGTAGGTTTACATGCAGAAGGAACACTGAAGATACTCTTGTGTTTTCTGCACCAAACACTTGAACTTTTCAACAGTCAGTTATGAGTCCTCTGTAAAAGAGGGAATTTGAAAGAAGGAAAAATAGGCTCAAATTATATATATCCCCACCAAATGTTAAACTATTCTCAAAGGCAAAAGAAAGTGGTCCACAACTGCAGTTAGATTTTTAAAAAAGGGTTTAGAGTTTAGCTATGGCATGACCTCCAGTAGTGTTCCTCCACACTTTGCTGTTAGCCTGAGTATCTCAGTTCCCACCATCTGTTGAGTTCAAGTTTAAACTTGGATGTCAGTTTTTGGCTTTAAGTTAGAAGCCTGGAAAATAAATGACCATCTGTTACGTTCTGCCTGGCATTATTATGAAGATCCTTCAACAAAAGAATTTCACATTAAATAAAATTTTGCTTTATCTGGCCCCTCTACAATAACAGAATAAAATCTTTGTATAATTTTTTATCTTTAGCTATATTTTAGTGATGTGTGAGGCCATGAAATTGATTTGCTTTTACCTCAATATTTATCAGCTTTTTTTTTCCAGCAAGCATTTGGAAAAACTTGTATCTACTTTCTCCTTGGCACACGATGCTGGTATGTATGCCATGACTGTGCTGCATTCATACATGCTCATAATCACATTTCCTTTGACAAATGTAATTTGGTTTTGTACTACATCCATATTACACTTAATTCAGATGCTAATGTGTCATAGACTGAACATTATTTTCTTACCCTTCATAGTCCCTTCCCCCGTAGATTGCATGCCTATTTAAAAAGTTTGCATAGTTTTTCAGTGATCAGTGGACTGGATTGAAAAGCTGCAATAAGTCCTGGTCCTTGGTCTTCATTCCTGGATGCTGGCCTACAACTTGTTCAAGTTTTAAAGAAATTAACAATGGAAGTAGTATTGGTCCACACAATCTGCAATTCAGCTCAAAAACCTGGAGAGAAATTCAAATGGCAAGAATGTTGAGAGCATCTCTATTATTTTGTAACAAGAGCAGCTGATATCACATTAAAACTAGAGGCTTCTTAAGTATACATGTGTTTTTCAGTCATTCATTCTAATTGCATCATGCAACATTCAGAAGCTATGATATCATAAAACACACAGTGTTCATATATTTACACAGGTGACTATGTACTAATGATGTTTAGGAAGAGTTTGTGGGATTTCTCATGTATTACAGATTAGAAATTTCCAGAGTTCAGTTGCTAGTCAGCATGGAATGAGCTGAATGTGCTAGTAATCAAGCTGAAAAATAACAGCATACCTGGGGAAGATCAGAACAGTACCGTGGTTCTGGAATTAAAGAGCTGATTGGAAGTTTGAGGACTTAAAAGTTTTCCTTTTCTTACAGACAAATCCTTTCTTTAATTGAGATGAAAATGCTGGAGACCATTAAAATTTAACTATGTGTTTAAATAATAGAAAGTATATCAGTTCACAGACTGTGAACAGGCACCCAACCAGGAGAAAACACATGTTCAGCATGAAAAGAAAAACCATGAAACAAAATTAGTGAGGGATAAAAGGAAACACAATTTTAAAAGTGGAGAGAGACATTACCGCGAAAAGTTAGAGATGTCTAGGAAAGTTTGAGTAATAAGACGATTCAAAATAACTTTAGTTCAGAGAGGATGGATATATTTTACAGTTCTTCCACACCACCACCGTTTTCTGTGGAAACCAGATTTGGACCACACAATGTTTCCTTTGGGGAGAAAAAAAAGTCTTTATAGAAGGATTTTGAAATTGAGCTGAGGTCTGGCATTCTAGGAGCTCTCTTTGGTGGGAAGGAACCCCTGTGTTCAATGGCAGATTTCTTCATGGGTTCCCTCCCCCCCCAAAAAAAATCACCTGCTCTACAGTTTATTCATGTTATGTAAACCGAAGAAGAGAGAAAGGATGAATAATAAATACAATGGACCTTCAGTGTCTGCTGGGGCTTAGTTCTAGGATCTCATGTAGATACTGAAAAGTCTCATTATATACAATGATGTAGTAAAATGATGAACAACTCAAAAAGTTTGCTTTTTGGATTTTTTAAAAAATATTTTTAAGTCATGGTTGGTTGAATCTGCGGATGAAAGATCGGTGA
This sequence comes from Iguana delicatissima, assembly GCA_948472985.1. Classification (NCBI taxonomy): domain Eukaryota; kingdom Metazoa; phylum Chordata; class Lepidosauria; order Squamata; family Iguanidae; genus Iguana; species Iguana delicatissima. Next base: position 1,312,456 of record CAOKZL010000311.1, read on the forward strand.
ATGCAGAGGACTGACTGTATACTGTTTTTCCCATTCACTGAAGGATACGTGTTTGTCTATGTATGTGAAGAGTGCATATGTGTAAAAATACTCTGATTCTATAGTAAGATAACTCCCTTGAAAGGTAAATGGAAAAGAGAATTAAACACTATGATTCCAGATGCTAAGGTTTTTCTCAAAGGCAAGGGAACCCTTTTGAGAAGTTTGCCTAGTTACTCCCTAATATCTACTGAAGTTACAACAATTAATTAATTAATTAATATCTATATCCTCTTCAATAGTCAAGAACCTCCATGCAGCTTACAGTAATATTAATTTTTAACAGTTTCAAACAAACAGTGATAACAGTTTAAACAGACTGAAAGCATGTTAAGCCATTTGACAAGTTTAAAACTGGGCAAAGGAGTAATTCTTTCTCAATGAGCAAACTCAAGGAAAAAGAAATACTTGCACTGTAGTTTACTTAAGATGAGCTACACAGTTTTCTAATTGACTCGTTAGTGTGATATGGGAAACACTTCTTAATAAGGTTGTATTTTGCAGGTGGACTTGTCAGCTGGTTCACTGGATCTGTCCTTTACCTTTAGGAGCAGCCTGACATGTAGTCACTGAGCACATGCAGAAGCTTTTCTGACATGGATAGAAAATGATTAGGAGAACTTAGTATCTTTGTGTTTGGAAGAGAGTGTGACTTCCTCAGTAGTGAAAATGTTACATACCCAAATTAAAAGTAGCAGAGACACATCCCCCTGGCCAGCATGGCCAGTAGCCATACTGGCTGAGGGATTCTGGCAAACGAGGTTCCAAAAAGGACTATTTCCAAACTCTGGGTATCAGTAGAGACAGAGCTTAATTAGAAGTCATTCTACCTATTTTGCATCCATTCATTCCCTAAGCTAGAGATCATTAAAAAAGAAGTTTGGATTTTTAAAATATTATTATAAAGAAAAGAAACGCAAAACAAAGAAGGGTGAGGTGGAGGAAGGAAAAAAAAGAGAAGGGTGTTAACATAGGTGTTAACAAGTGCTATGCAAATGCAATGATACAAGCTGACCATTTTCTAAAAAAAGTTTTCTTGAATTTGATATATATGAATTATATGTGGATGCATAACTAAACCAGTTAGATTTAACTGCTGAATGTCAAGATTGTGAATGTCTACCTTTCTAGCTGTAGAGTATAAGTCTTTTTGCAACAGTAAAGGCAACCAAAGGAGGAACCAAAACATTAGACTTCAGTTAAATTTCATGTTGCGGGAGTGAAGTAAGATATACTTGAGATCTTGAAAATTCATGAACAAAGCTGCCATGTATGAATCCATCCATCCATCCATCCATCCATCCATCCATCCATCCATCCATCATCCATCCATCCATCCATCTTGTCTGTCTGTCTGTCTGTCTGTCTTCTATCTATCTATCTATCTATCTATCTATCTATCTATCTATCTATCTATCTATCTATCTATCTATCTATTGTCTACATATATCAATGCCTTGTCATTTCAGCCTTTCTTTTGCTTTGTACTTTGCTTTCAGTATCAAAATTGTTGAAAGCCAGCATGGTGTAGTGGTTTGACTGTTGGACTTTGACCCTGGAGGCCAGGGTCTGATTCCTATTTTGGCCATGGAAACCCACTGGGTGACCTAGGATGTGACACACGCGCACGTGCGCACACATACACACGCATGCATGCACACACAGATAGCTCCCAGAAAACCTTGTGATAGGTTAACCTTAAGGTCACTATAAGTTGGAAACAACTTGAAGGCACACAACAACACATCAAAAATGTCACTAGACCATGCTTTGTTTATTAACAGATCATAACTTACTTTATTTTCATGAATGATACTGACTTCATAGCATGTGCTACTAAGTTTGTTTCCTGTTAACTTAATGCACATGGTCTAATTTTTTAAAAATCACTATTAACTCCAGTACTATTCTATATTATTCTCATCTGGGGGAGAGATATGTGAAAAAAAAAGTCTAAAATTTTAATGAAATAAAACTTCCTTTTTGAAAAAAAAAGCACAAGTGCAGGACATATATTAACAAACTTACAACCCTTTTTGGAAGACTGTTTGCCTTTGAAATATGGCATCTTCTCCTTTGTATTTGGCTGTTCTGCAGCTAAATAGGTTGCTTTTATGTAATTTGCTGCTTCAGTGATAACTGGTACAGTGGATTATGAATCACCAAGGTGCACTGGTGTGATCTGACATAAAGATGTCAGAGCATTCTCATTGCATGATGATTCTGTTTTCCCCAGATTTTCCTTAAACATGTTCTGAGAGCATTTTAAATGAAGCAAGGGAACTTTTTTTTTTTTTTTACATTGCCTTAACTTCTGCCCAGCCTCTTTTTGAGCCTATTTATTTTTCTAGAATAGATGGTGGAAATTCACCATATTTTTGGGGTGACTGGCTGAGTGATATAGTGACTCATTTCTCAGGTTCCTCTCATAAGTGGGAATCATTCCAATGCCTAAGATCAAAATGTAGCCATCTTAAAAAGAGTTAAGTTAGTCTTCTTTGGGTATAAAAAGAAAGGGTGAGAGGAGTTTGTGGTACCTTCAAAATTAGCATATTTATTTTAGGATAGGCAGTTGAAGTTTACAATCTACTCCCTCATAAGCATTCATTGAAGGCAATATTCAAGTATGAATGCACAGTTACATAACTGTCGTATCAGAGTGAAATGGGATACGTAAAATGATAATTGCAGTATTGGTCATAAACCTTTAAAGGGCTCATTTAGTATAAACATCCAGACATCCGTAAACTAGCACACAGGTCTGCTAGGTTGTTGGCAGCACAAAATATTCTTGTAGGAGTCCTAGAAGCCTAAAATGGAATGGCAGAAGTAACAAAGTGGACCCTTCCAAGCTTTCATACATGGGGTTTGGAATAAATGTTTGGAATAAATGGCCCAAAAGGTGAGGACTGCATAGTACTGGTTTGACTGGGTCCTGCCATTCATGTATGAAAACAAATAACTTCACTAGGAATCCCAAACTGTGTGATGTTCCACATTATCTGAAGTTTGTAGCAGGTTTTCAACATTTCTTGCAAATCTACTCATACTGAACCAACCACCTTTGCACATGATAGATGGGAATTCAAATGGATAAGGAGAGCAGTGAGCTGGAAAAGAGGAAGAACATGAAATCAAACAACAGTTGTTGAACTGGGTTTGGAGTCATTTTAGCTGGCTGCTGTTGCAAGCACTTGGCCTATTTTCCATTGGAACTGTCAACGCGTGATAAGAGAGCTGAACATTTCACATCCTTTTTCTGAAATGAATACACCAGCCAGCATTATACCCATATTATGATGAACCTTTCTAAATCAATTTCAGTGAGTTTGGAGGGTGCTCCTAGTTCTTTGCCTGCAGTAACTTTGACAGGCAGGATGAGAAGGAAGACATCTAACCTATATACAGTTAAGAAAGAAACAATGAACAAGATATACCATAAAAATGTGAAAATTGTCTGTAATCCTGTAATATTTTATTGCATAATTAACAGCTCATGCTGACATGCTCTCCCTCCTGACTCCCTTTAACTTGAAGCATCTGGAGAGGGTGAAACATGGAGCCCAGTTCCGTTCTCCCCATACAGCAGCATTCTGAATAATTAATCATTGTGAATGTTTGAATAATACATTAAAGATAAACTTCGATGCTTGGTAGGAAAAAAAAACAAAACAAAAAAAGAAAATGTTGCTCTTGTTACAGAAAAGATGTGGTCCCCAATCAGCCAGCAAGATGTAAAGGTAAATATGGTCTAGTGCTCCTTGTGTGCACAGCAACAAGAGCCTGTATTCATTTTTGCAACAGAATATTTTCCAGCAAAGTTGTCTGGCAAATTGGTCATGTTTATGATTTGTAGTAGTGGTTGGTGAAATGAAGTGGGAAATTGATTGAGTATTATAGCTATCGCTGGCCAGTGGCTTACGTGTTAGGGCTATAGTGAATCTACTTTGTGGTTTATACTGGAATATAAAGGAGGTATCCAAGGTACTGAAGCTATTTTGACAGGAGGATGCAGCACCTTGGATAGATCCTTTAAATAATAAGTCAGTGCTAAATACTCTGAAGGCCACATAGACCATCTGATCTCAGACTGAGTGAGACCTGGTTAGCATTTGGAAGACAGCCAGAGAATAATGGATGCTGTAAACTATATTCAGAGAAAGGCCATGTCAAACCACCTCTAAGAAAACCCTGTGAAATTCATAGGGTTTCCATAAGTAAACCAGTGTCTTGATGGCACATACTAACTTACTTAGAGTAGTTTCATCAGTTTGGTGAAGCCATAGGCAGATGCTTGAAAGAGAAAAAGGCAAACAGGTATATAAGAAATGCAGCTCTAGGTACTAGGGTTTTGAATAATATTAATTCTAAATTTGGAATTTTCCAATTTATATTTGTGTTTCATTTTTCAGATTCACAAACACACAAATGTAAATTTTAGTAACCTGCCAACTTGCATTATTGATATTAATGATATCAATTGACTCTGTTCTCTGGTTTTAAAGCTTCTATAGTCAGGTGTAACTTTGAGGATTTTTAATGGTTGCTGTTTGGAGAAAGATAAAGTAGTTGAAGGCTTCTACAGATCTGTTTGGAATATTTGTATCCCAGAATGAATTTGCCTTAATTCAAATAATTATTTTCAGTGCAGAGTCTATTTTGCTGTAAAGATTTTCAGCATATCCATTAACTAGACTTTTACAGTCCTTTGGAAGTGTCATTGACCAAATAACACTTGAGTTGATATGAATGCATTATAAATTGGATTTAAAAAATGAAGGTTAGCAATAATGGAAGCACTAATGGTATAGTTCTGGTAGCTCACTTAGACTCAAGAGCTGTTTTTACTGCTCAGAAGTAAGGTGATTGGCAATTCCACAGTGATTGTCAAATGTGATCTAAAACATCTTCTTTCTGTTAGCCTTTTCATGGCTATCACAAACTCCTGTCATTTTCAGAGCCATATCAATTAATTAATGGAAACAATTCTGAACAGAGTGTAACCAATCTGCTGAGCAGAATCTCCCTGATGTATCAATATAGTCTACGTTATGTTGCTGTATCTAAATAAATGCACTGATCAGCTGAACAATATACAGAAGAATCCTTGAGAGATCCTCATCCACATGTGTCTTATCATGTACATATACCCAAACAATACATTTCATGATCTTCAAGAAAAGTCATAGTGCATTAAAGCAGAAATTGTAGCATTTAGATAACACAATAGAATCCAAAGTTTAGAATAATCAAGACAGTGTTTATTGTTGCTGTTTGCCTTCCAGTTGTTTCTGACTTAAAGATACTCCCAAAGCAAACCTGTCACAGGTTATTCTTGACAAGGTTAGTTCGGGAGGGGGGGTTTACCATTGCTTTTCTGTGAGGCTGAGAAGATGTGACATGCCCAAGGTCACTCAGTGTGTTTCAGTGGCCAAGCAGAAATTTGAACTCTGGCTTCCCAGCATCCTAATCTAACATTCAAACCACCATGCCATGTTGGCTCTACAGTATTTATTACCTAAATACAAGAAGTAGGTATATCATAAAGCATTTGAAGACGACCAGGCCCTATTTGGTTAATTTTTTGAGCAAGTTGAATACATGGGGACTGTAGGAAAAATGTGCAAGTGTTTCTGGAGATGAGGGAAAGGAGACTGACCCACAATAAGGAAAAGGAGGAATCAAATACACATTGGTGATACAAATCTTTGCTTATTTCATTCTTACATACAAGAATAAATAATTTCAAAAGCCTTTCTCCTGGTGAGGGGGATTGCAAGAATTATTATATTTTCGGATTGTTATTTTCTGAATTTTGGGAACTTCTGCACAATGTGTCTATGAAAAAAAATAACAACTCTGGGAGTTTTGCATTAGAATAGTATAAAAATATGCTGGTTTCTGCACACAAATTGATTTTTGTGCAAATGGTTTTTGTGGAAAAATAAAATCCAAAAAGGCAAAAAACAAACAAACCCCAAACCTCATGTGAGTTGATTGCTTTCTTATCAAGGATGGGAAAATGTGCAAACATTCTTTGCATTCATAATATACAGAAAATATTAACTGCATAGATTCTAGCAGAATTACACATACATTGTCTTAATGCTTTCTGGAGTCTCATAGTTGTTTAAGGTGATATTCTCTGGATCTCTTTACTGTGAAAGTCATCCATCTCTTTGCAACTCCCCTACAAATGCATCCAATGTCTTGTACATATTCACATATTAGACTTATTTTTACTGCTTCACCTATCTCTTTAGAATCATATCTAGTATTATTGTCAGCTCTCTCCACCCTTCTTTTTCTATGCTCAAGCCGTGCAATGCCTCATGTTTACACAGCAAGCCAGTGAGAAAAGGTCAGGTTTATTTCTCTGACCTTTTACAGTTTTGTAAACATTGGCAGCTGGAGGTCCTCATTGCCTACATGTCAGTTACAATGAAGTGTTATTTCAGGTAATGACATGCAAGCACAAAGTCAGTGAACCAACCACCCGTGCTCTTCACTGTGTATTACAGATCTTCTTTCCATCCTGCTATGATGAGAGAATGCTGGAGCCCATCAGATTTATATCCTGAGGCTACATTCCCATATAATTTTATCTGTAAAGCCAGACAATGTGTGATATAGAACATGAGGCACTGCCTAGCTTGCTTGTTTGCTTGACAATCCAGTGTCAAATTGCTTGGTTGTAAAAGAGGAAACATAAATTGAAAATCTGAGAAATAACTAGGATTCTCTAGAGCAGAGTCTGGTGATGACTTATCAAGCCAAGATTGCAAAAGCAAGAGCAAAGGTCATACTTCTATGGAGGGTAAGGAGAAATATTTGCATTTTAAGACCAACTCCATCTTGTGCTATTTTGGGTAAGGCAGGTAGGGTCACTGCCATTTGTTCATAAGCAAAGGATGAATTCGAAAGAAGGGCTGGGAATCAGACAGCTCTTCAGCAGTGATAGAAGGAATATCTGAGCTCTGAAACATCTAATATCTGAAAAATGGTTCAAAAACATATTTCTGAAGTGTTGGGAAACCCTGACGATGAGAATCCTGGATTGATGATCACAATTCAGGACTTACTCTGCACAAATTTCACATATAAATTTTTCTTTTCAGGAAGCAGGGAGTGGAAAACTGTTAAAATTATTTGTTGCTTCCTTTGAGATTGAAAGTAGCACATAATTGAATACTTATTCCCCAGCTGTTGTTGAAGTGCAATTCCCAGCATTTCTCAGCATTGTCTGTTCTGGGAACTGTAGTCCAGCAACATCTGATAAATAAGGCATGGGCTTTGCAAACCAGGCACTCATGCTTTCTCTTGTATATTGAAACCCAGATCAATAGGATTACATGGGAGTTTCCCTGCTCTTAACTCATCACGCAGTCTCTGCAACCAAGGAGACAAAATCTTCATTCCAGCATGAAAGGCAGCAGGCTTTGGCTCTCCATATACTTTGGACATCAGTTCTTAGGATTCCATTGATCATACTTTTTGTGGCTTCTGATAGCTGAAGTGTAAAATGCCTGTAGGCCAAAGTAGACTAACAGCTTATGTACATCAATTATCTTCTAACTATTTTCTGCTGTGCTTTTAAAAAATGTAATTCCAAGTTGTCTTTTGCTGTAAAACTTCACTTCTTACTATTCATTTATTAACTGAATTTCTATGCGATGTGTATGGCAAAGATCTTAAGGTACAATGTATACCCCCATCTTTTATTCCTGCAACAGTACCATGAAGTAGGATAGTCTGGGCTTTAATGACTAGTCCAAGGTCACCAAGCAAGCTTTGCACCTGAGTAGAAACCTGAATCTCCCTGCTTATAATCTGGTGTTACAGTATCCCCAGTCTCTATTTGTTGTCCATTTGGCTTGACTATGTTTTCTGATCTCAGCTTGCTGGCCCTTCATCTTGATTCTGATTCTCTTCTTAAGCATAACCTCCAAGATTTTGCAACACCCAAAACTGATTGCATAGTGGTTCGCCCAGCGTGTGATGCATACCATCCTGTTTCTGATAGTTTCAAGCCATGCAAACCTTGTGCTTGTGTTATATGTTGGCCGTAGTCCTGGCTTTGAATGCAAGCACACAGGTTTAAAATTCTTCTCAGTAATGATGTCTACCAGTGTCTTTGGGCTATCTCTTGCCAATCCATGTCATAATATTTTTGTGACATAATAAACCCACTCATTGTCTGTAATATGCTATGGTGGGCATCTCTACAAACATGAATCCTCCTGCTGCCCTATGAATGACAGATGCAAACAGATGCACAAATTTCACAAATATACACATTAGAGATCAAATGTCCCCATCGTTGCCAGTGACTTTTTCTACATGCTTTATAGAAGTTATGTCTTTGTAAGCGGGCTTATGTTGATCAGTTTTGTAATGTTGGTGTCCAGTAGAGGGATGCTGTTATGTCACTAGGTACCAGAGCCAGCAAAGTTCCCAGTGCATATTGGGCACTTTTCCTGGAGCTCTAATATTCATCTTCACCAATAACTAAAAGGATTTCTTAGCATCTCTGTAACTTAGCTAAGGATATGTAAAGTTATGTTAAATAAAAGGTGATACAGGATTCTGGCAAAAACGATAATGTCCCAGCATTATTAATGAGATAATTCACTTGCTGTTCTCTGAGATATGAGTAAATCAGAGCTAAGAATGATAACATTCATAGTATCATTCAGAGTCTGTTCAGCATTCAAATCAGTTTGAGATAGAATCATAGAGCTGAAAGAGGTCACAAGAGCTATCTCATGTAGGAATACACAATATACAATCAAAGCATTTGCAACAGATGGCCATTCAACCTTTGTATAAAAACCTCCAAATAACAAGACTCCACCATACTCCAAAGCAGTGTTGAATTGCTCTTCCCATCAGGAAGTTTTTTCCCCCTAATGTTTAGGTGGAATCTCTTTTCTTGAAGTTTGAAGCCATTGCTCTATGTCCTAGTCTCTGGGGCAGCAGAAAACAGGCTTGCTTCATAGCTATCATGTTACCTGTTAACCTTCTCATCTCCTGGCTAAACATACCCAGCTTCCAAAACCACTTCTTATAGGACTTGGTTTCTAGGTCTTTTACCATTTTGGTTGTCATGAGCCAGGCTGATCTCACTCCTGATTCGCACTTGGACTCTGAACCTGGGGTGGGTCCCTGGGAGGGACCTTCTGGAGGGGGGATCTCCTTCAGAGCCTAGAGAGGAGTCTGCCTGTGACTCCACATCTGTCCCTGGCACGGAGCCCGGGCCAGCACCTGCAGCAGACGTTTGCACTCCAGAGGCAGAGGTCAAGGTTTCTGACTCCAGTCCAGAGTTTGCAGCAGACCCTCCCCCCACGTTCCTCCAGAGGTGACTGGAGAAGGGGGCAGTCCGGAGGTCTCAGCCACTGCGGGAGAAGCGCTTGATGAATTGGCTCTGAACTCTTGAGAGGCTCCAGCTGTGAGCTGGGCCAATGGACATTTGACTGGCCTCAGCTGGGCTAAAACTGAGTATTTGAGTCAGACGCTGTTGGGGTTGGGCATGGGGCAACAACCATCTACCAACTGGGAAACTGCATCCTGCATCGGGAGCTCTTGGTTCCAGTCTGACCTCGCTGTTTTGTGTTTGCCGCTCCTGGAACTTTGCTATTTGTTTACGTTGACATTTGGTGAAGTAACCTCTTTGATTTATTACCACTAAAGCTATACAAATCCAGCTTCTGCCTCCGTGTCTGCTTAGCTGCCACCTTGACATTGACATTGGTTGCCTTCCTTTGGACTTGTTCCAGCTTGTCAATATCCTTCTTGAATTGCAGAGCACAAAAGTGAATGCAGTATTCCAGGTGGAGTCTAACCAAAGCAGAATAGAGTAGCATTATTACTTCCCTCTGTCTAGTTACTATACTCCTATTGATGCAGCCTAGAAACACATTGAAGATTCTTTTCTTCTTTATGGCATATGCTTATTTATGCATGCAGGTCAATAAAGGAATTGGGGGCTGGCTCACTCATACATCAAGTTCCATGATATCCAAACTCAAAGGTGTACATTGGGAATTTTGGAAGCAGATGCAACTGAGGTCTGTGCCTTATCCGCACACTGATCAATTTGCTTGTGTGAATGGATGGTTCCCAAGAGTGAGAGTTAATTAATGTGTCACTCAGTTCTTATGGCAGCATTAATTTTTATTTCAAATATACATGCAGCAAAATTGGCTATATAATATTTGAATTACTTGAGATATACATGTGCATGATGGGAAGGCAGCTCTGGAATCTGGATAATCAGAAATATGGTTCCATGTCAGCACAATTGTAGACAGAATTCCCTCCAGAGAAATTAGTCACTTCCCATCCTACATAAGTTATAGCTGACACCTTGCATTCTACCTGGGGCTGGATTTCTCTAGCTGATAATTGAGTTCTGCATTATACACCATTTGGAATGTGCTTTGTGATTCCCACAGTGACAGATAGCACACCACATAATCAGGGAGATGTTATTACTCATTAATACTGACTAGCTGGGTCACCCTCATGCATTATGCAGGGAATACACCTCTGCTGCGCTTTAGCCCAGGGGAAGCATTAATGGTCAGGTTCCAAATCTTAAACCAAAGACCTAGCAGGTAGTTAAGTAGACATGTTGACATCTCTGTTAACTTTAGTGGCACTCTTGGGTATTTTTGTTCTAATGCGTGCAAGTCCTTTTGTCTCTTACTAATATCTCATTTTGGTTGCTGAATATTTAATATTGGGGATCTGACAGTTACATGCTGTGATAATTTCTATCAGTTGCATGAACAGTGTTCTCTCTTCTTTTTTTTTTAAAGTAAGAAAAGGGATACTTCACTTTGCAGAGATAAAAAGGGAAGATCAAATGGTTCGAGGCCATTGTTTAACACAATAAGAAACAGTGGAAAACTGCAATTAGGAACCTGCAGAGTGGAATTTATCATTCTGATTGACAAACAAAGTAGTGGAAAATATCTTACAGTCTCTCAGAATGCAGTGGATATAATACAATAGAGAGGCTGCCTTAACTTGTTTTTACATGTTGAATTTGTTTAGAGATCATGTTGGTTTCTCTGAAGAGACTTCAAGGAATAAACATAAAAAGTTGCCTTTAATTAAAGATTCTAATCATGAAGATTAGTTCTATAAGATTTAGCACTTGCCCAGGAAAGTGCATGGTTTAAATGCATCTTCTTGAAGAAGGGAAGGTAATGAGATTGAAGCCTTCATCCATCCCATTGCAAGAAGAAAAGGATGTATGCCCGTGTCTTTGCTTTGAATGGCAGACTTTTTCCTTATCATGCCAAGCAAATGCTTCTCTCCATTTGTCACTCACTGACCATATGATTATAGTTCCTTTTTTAAAAAAAACAACAACAATTGTCTGGCATACTTAAATGTTAAAGAAAGCAGGGAATTGTTAATAGCAAGTACCTCCTGCAATCTGAGTCTAGGTATCAGGGAGATGTTGAAATAGTCCCTTGGAAAACACTACCCAGCAAGTATTTCTGCTATCTAGGTGCACGTATCGGGAAGAAAACAATGTTTAATCATTTCAAGTGCTTCAAGAACATCCATATTTGATTGTTAGATGCCCAGCCTTATGTTTCAATGTGATATGACTATTGATTAATTCTTTGTACCCTGTCCTCCATTGAAGATGAAATGTTCCTTGAACACCCCTTGCCATGTCCTCCCCAGCTGTCAGTCCATGAAAAGAGTACCAGATTGCATGGTTTCCAAAACAGAAGCACTGTATTTCTAAACAGAAGGATTCAATAAATCACTTCCAGGCTCTTGAAGTACAATATGAGAGTTCATAATAACAATATATTGTGGGAAAGACGGCTTTGAGGTTGCTGCTTTTGCAGTTTATACACCCCAAATCTCTCTGCATCCACCCTGTTAGCTCTGGAAGAATGGTTGGATCAAGAATTCAAATGGCATGTGTCGTATAAATGCTCATATTTTTCCTGGCCAGATCCAATACTAGCAGGGTAACCACACATGCAGTTCTCTGTTCAAAGAAATGTCAAAGGGCAGCTTTCATTTGAAAATGCTCCTTGTTTGAAGGAACGTCCATGGGACCATCTGGCCTTCTATTTGAAGGACTCACCTATAGCATGGTTGTACAACCCTCCAGATGTAATTTGGCTGTAGGTCCCAGCATTCTTTGTGGGCCTGGCTATGGTTCCTGGCAGCTGTAGGTCATTGACATCAGGAGCTATGGGAAGAGCTCTCTGGACCAAATTGAGTTTAGAGATAAAGAATGATAAGAAGGGAGAAGAGGAAGCTTGATCCTAATGACATCTGGAGTACAGAATGAGGAAGATCAGCTGGAAAAACTTTTGCATACAGTGATGCAGTGTATTGTATTTCTATTTGAATTACAGTAGTATATCTAAAATTTGCATCTGTGTCTAGAAATTTGTTTACATCTGTGCCTTCTTTTTGGAGATCTTTTGGAAATTTCTTAGTAATGCGTAAGTAGTCATCCCACAAACCTGTGGTACAGGAGTCAAAAATATATCCAGACCTGCAAAACAGTTATGGGTTTAGACCCCAAATTCGCCAAGAGGAGATGTCCAAGACTGAAGGGGGAGCCAGTAAAGAAGTAGAACCAATTACTAGGTACAACTAAAATAGACCTACAGGATCAAAGTGAAGTTGGTAAATTGACACATACATGTGTTCCATTGTTTCAGTGGGTCTACTCTGGTTGAGACTAACCGTTGGATTTAAATCAAAGAAACTTGTAATTCTTGGTCAGCATTTGATACAATCTTCTATCATAGGATTTCAATTTTTTAAAAAATAAAAAGTCCACATAGAACACAGAGATGTCTCTTCACAGGAGGAGAAAGAGGCTTGACTTTTCCATAGGACATAAACTATATCAGCACCTAGTATCATTCAGAACCTGGCAGAGTGTACTCTTGATACATGTCCTGGAACCCTGTAATTACTGGGAATTTTGGGATGGGCATTTGTCCACCCCTCTTAGCAACACCATACAATTCAGTCTAGCCATATTTTTAATTTTCTATGATGCCTGCATCCAGTGGTATAGTGATAAATTTGAAGTGCAGCTACTTATTATAATAGTCCTTATAACCATGACCTGCATGGATACTCCAAAGATACAGGCAGGTGTGTGGAACTTCATCAATGAACCAGTTCTAACAGGTTTTGTCTTTACCAGAAGTGAGTCTTTTGCAAAGTGAATGTGTATTGCTCATGGAATACAAAGATACCTTAAAATTGCACTGTCCCAGGGATAGTCCCTTAACTGTGCTTTGCTGCTGAGAGTATTTTCTCCTCAGCAATGTGTGGACTGAAGCTATTCTCAGAGGGAACAAGAAAACTTGAGAATGATGAGAGATGACAATATCACCTCTGCTAACCAGAATGTACTACCACTTTGACCATGGCACTTTGAGCAAAGATGAGCACTTTTCATTGATTTCACAGGGAGAATTGCATTAAACATATTTAGCATGTATTCAGATCTATCATACTGAAATCCATGGGATTTATAACTAGGGCCCAAGTTGTTGTTAAGTTTTGGGGCATCACTGAATTTTTATTTCCCCCTCCAATCAGTGTTTAGATTTGTTGTTTTGTGATTTCAAGTTGACTCTGACTTCTTGGAAAGATTTATTCAGAGGATGTTTCCATTGCCATCTTCTTAGGATTAAAAGAATGTGATTTGCCCAAGGTTACTCAGTGGGTTTTCATGGCTCAGTGGGGATTCAGTCCCACTTCTTCCAGTATCCTTGTGGAATACTCAAACCACTACAACACACTGGCTCTCAATGTTCTCACAGTCATACAAAATTCCAGCTAAGAATATCTTAGTGGACAAATCACATCTTCTCTGGCTTTAAGGCCAAGCATCAAATACTCTCCTTTTTTCTGAACTGCTCACATTTATGATCAACCTTTATAAGAAACTTGTAACAGAATCATTCTCAAATAGTATTATCAAGCTCATGAAACCCAAAGCTTCCTCAACCCTGGATCAATTCATTTGAAAATTCCCTAAGCTCAAGTAAAAATGTTACACCATGATTAGCTTGCTTTACAACACTTCAAAGCTTCAGTAAAGCCAGTCGATGCAATAAATAAATATCTAATGAGCTTTATCTCTGCTAAGTAAAGGGGGTCTAAACAGCAGGTGATTCTTTCAATCAATCAGCATAAACCCTGCCTCAGCTATGTGGAATTCTTTTAATATGGAGATTGGGATGATGAAACACACAATTTCAGGATGGAGAGGAGGCATCTAATGATTAACTTTCTTGCCGATAGTAACAATAAATGCCACCTATTTGAATGTCCTCCAGTAAAACCAAGTACAAAGCTTCTCCTTGCATGTTGATAAATATACACAGTCCCCTTCTCAGGTCTTTAGAACACCTGAGTACTGGCTACCCCAAATTAAGAGGTGTGGCTAATACCCTGGAGGACAGAAGAAGGGTTTGAAATGACCTTAACAAATTGGAGAGCTAAGCCAAAACTAACAAATGTGGGCCAAAACTAATGAAATGAATTTCAATAAGGATAAATCTAAGATACTAAATATAGATAGGAAATCTAAATGCACCAATACAAGATGCATGACAGGCCTATGAAGAATGGCTTAGGGAACAGAGTATGTTTAGCTTGGGGACAAGAAAACTGAGAAGCAACATGATAGCTATCTTGAATATCAAAAAGGATCCAGCAAGCTTGTTTCCTTCCTTACTCCTTCCTTTCCTTTCCTTTCCTTTCCTTTCCTTTCCTTTCCTTTCCTTTCCTTTCCTTTCCTTTTCTTTTTTCCATACACTTGGTCATGAACCAAACTGCAGGAAAAGATTCAAATTGCAGGAAAAGATATTCTGCTTAAACATAGAAAGAACTTCCTGTCATTGAGGGCCTTTCCGCCCTACACTGTTATAGTGCTATTATTCCACTTCCAACATCCTGTGGAGTCTTGGAATTTGCAGTTTAGGGAGGGGCATTTAGAATTTTCAGACAGAGAGCTCCTTGGTCTCAGTTAACTACAAACCCCAGAATTCCATAGGATGTTGAAAGTGGAAAAATAGCACTATAACTGTGTAGTGTGGAAAGGCCCTGAGAAGTATCAGAGAATGGTAGACTTTTCTTTATTGTAAGTCTTTAATCAGAAGTTGGATTACTGTCTTTTGGAGTGCTTTAAGATGTGTATTCCTGCATGGCAGGGACTAGACTATTAGATTATTTTACATCTGATGTGTTCCATTATTTCTTGTGACACAAAGCATTGGTTCACTGTTATATAGTGAGCTTTCCTAATATACAAGATATATAAGCTTAGGCTTATGAGAGAGCAGGCCTTTCAGATAAAGAGTCTTGGAGCTGGAAGAAACTTGTTACTCCAAGACTCTTTACAAGGCAGTTTACAACCAGCAAACTACTTATTAATATCAGTTCTGTTTGCAGTTTCTTGGCTTGTAGAAATAGCAAAGATTGCATTCCTTGGCTATGAGATTTCATTTACCCTACGATTCCTTGGGACAAATGACTGTGTATCTCTTTGCGCACTAGAGCACGTGTATCTTCATGGATGAAGGTGAGTCACAATTCAATTTTGAGACTGTTATTTCATGTGCGTTTGCATGTGAGGTATGACAGGTAGCAAGTACAAATTTGGATGAACACCACTGTGTTTCTTAGAGATAAGATTAAAAGATGTCCCATATTGGCTTGTTTCTACATCTCAGCTCTTACAAGTGTCCTTTGTGAACTTTCTAGTGATGATACAGACCTTTTCAGATATTTTACCCTTCTGTGGAGCTTGCTGGGTGAGAGGAAGGCAGATTAATTCTTTTATAATTGTGCATCATGTTTCTTTCAGAGTAGCCCAGTGATTTATGCCTTGCCTTTGCTTTGCTTGCTTTCCTCTGTAAATCATTATCTTAGGAGGCACATAGCCTGCTGACTCAGTCAGTCCTTGCAGATGAATAGATACCATTTTGAGAAAGCATAAAGAATTAAAGTAGAAAGCAGCACCACATAGTCTAGATGCAGAGGCCCAGGAAGAACCAACATGCAGTAGAGGTCCATGGAGTCATGATCCTGTGCTCTCCCCCAGATCCTCTAAATAAAAAAATAAATGTTTTTACCCCTTTCAACTTTTTTTATTATTGCTGATCAGACAGAAGGAAAGATGGATGTGTCATATCAAGCCAATACCCATGACTGAGGTAATAATGATACCCATTTTTTCTTATATCCATGCTGACTGCTCCTTGTTCATGGCTCCTTTAACTCATTCACCACAAGCAGGACCTGGAACTTTGTGAACTACCTCAAGGTTACCTTTGTGTAAGCCATAACATTTCAATACCAGGTGGGCAAAGTGGATAACTCATTCATCACAGGCATAGTACATTTGTTTTGAATAAGAATAAAGTTATCCTGTGCCAAAGGAGTGATCACACATGCCAGAACATTGAATTCTGAAGTCTTTGGCTCTTACTGCACTTTGGCCCAACAGCGCTTCGTCCTGGCGGGATCCCAGCACTGCCATTGCCAGGATGGAATCAGGACCTGAACATTCCCCTAAAAAGCCAGTCTGCTGCCAGCAGATGGGTAGCATTAGGGACACTCTTCTTCCTTCTGCAGTATAGCATGAATGGCAGGTCCCTTTCCCTGCCTCTTCCTGTGCTATACTGTGGAAGGAAGTGCTATCAAGATCTTCTACCTTTACCACATGCCCTCAGCCAATGGGATCATTGCAGGAAAGGGGGCCATTACCAGATTTTTTTTCTGGTAATAGTATACAGCACATTTACAATGCATGGGGATGCTACAGCAATGACATCATATGATAGCATGCATCCTGGACCAGGAGCAACAAGTTGTCATGCCGAGATGGTGACATCATGTGGTGAAGACCTTTGTTTCAACACCCACTCAGGACCCATTAAATCAGATGTTAAAATTAACTGCAACAATATCTTATTAAAGCCTGGAAACAGACTATGTGTTAATGAGAAACATGAACGCATCTTGTGAGTCTACCTAATTTGTCACAACTTTTGCTCCCCTCATGTTATCCTCTCCCATATTGGGTATTAAGGTTAAGAAGAGGCTTTTAGCCAGTGAAGAAAATTTCAAAATAGGCCACATTTTATCTAGGATTGGACTTGATTTTTCTTTTATAGCTTTATGTAGTTCTGGGTGTCTTAAATCTAGAGATGTGAAGGGTCAGGGAAAAAAATGGAGAGGAGATGGAATTTATCTGTGTTTCCCAAGACTTTTCTCTCTCCCTCCCTCCTCCCCTCATTTAAAAATGGAAAAGAATGGATTGTTAAATATTTATATTTCAGAAATGTGAATAAAATGCTTATGGCAAAGGTTTCAATACATTGCTACCTGGCCTTTCTTTCATAAAAGTCAAAAGCACATTTAGAAACTTTATGTTGGAAGGGAAGTTTAAAATATTTCAGAACACAGAGCAGCAGGTTCTTGGTCCAATTTAGCTATCTAGGATTCTTCTGAGCATGGCCCTCCTGCAATGTAATAACAAATCCTTTGCATGACACACTTCTCACCTTCTCACCTTGATTCACATTCCTATATCTCATGCAGTATGTGAAACTGATCACAGAAACTGATCTGTAATTAGAAATACACCACAATCCAGTGATAGCTAGCAGATGAAAGCATGGTAAAATTTATTTCAAGCCAAGCAAACCGAGATGAATAAAATGCTTAAGGTAAAGGTTTTAAACTGTTCCTATTTCTTTTTTTTTAACCAAAATTAGTTTCTAAGCATTAGAAGAAAAGGAATTTTGGTTTTGATTTTTTCTGTGAAGATGGTAAATATGACGTAGCAGAACAGAAATCACTCATAATGAAAACTAGGAATGGGTGAATACGGCTTTGATAGTTTCAAAACTCTACAAAAAATGGCATTTTCAGACATTTTGTGATGTTGTACCTCACCTCAGGTGTTTGTGTGTTTGCACAATTTATGGGACATTACTGAAAAATAAGGTTCACGTGAAGCAATGCACATATTTTAAAATATAGATAGCTAAAATGTGCACAAATGGAAAAAAATATGCACAAAAATGCTTCAGTCAATGGGGCAAACTTGCATTAAACAGGTAAATTGCACAAATAAATGTACAAATTAGGAAAAATATATCAAACCTATGCATCTTTTAGTGCAGAAAGAAAATATAATGCCAGAGCTGTAAAACAGAAATGGGGAAAAATGAGGTAGGATTTGATAAAATTTACTGAAGTTGAAACTTAGAAATTTTCATATCTCAAATTGTAGATTAGAAAAAAAGAAAAAGATTGATTAGACCATTTCAAGAAGCAAAATTAATATTCATCACGTTTTGGTTGCCTCTTCTTTCGCTTTTTTTACCCCTAAAAATGAATGCTTTCTCTTTCTGCTATGGAGGAGAGTAGATTCAAAATACATAATAACTTTCATTGATACAGTATGATGTAGGGATGTAAATATTTTTCCTCATAGTAGAAGATAGCCATGTGAGGTATTTTTTAATTTCTTTTCTTTTTGGCAAGATTGTTGGTATGGGGTGTGTGAAAAAAAACTTGATTTTTTCTTTTAAAAAAGAAACTGTTACTAGATAACCCTGTGAGTGATTTTTTATTTTCTTTCTTCCTGGAAAAATTGCTAGGGTGCAGTGTGGAAAAACCTCCACCAATTTCTGCATAAAAATATGTATCTATGTAGCTCTTTTTAAAAATGTAAAGTGCTCTACAGATTAATTATTAATTGATTTTTTTTTTTTGCATAGTAGGCAGCAATGTTGAACAAAAATAGCCGTTTTTTTGTGAGGCAGCTGTTTTTTGTGGG
This sequence comes from Iguana delicatissima, assembly GCA_948472985.1. Lineage (NCBI taxonomy): Eukaryota > Metazoa > Chordata > Lepidosauria > Squamata > Iguanidae > Iguana > Iguana delicatissima. The sequence continues at coordinate 1,331,360 of CAOKZL010000311.1, forward strand.
AACCCCCCTCAAAAAAGGTGGCTATTCAGAAACAACATTTCTCTACAATTTTCATGTGAAGAAGCCACAAATGTTTCTTCACAGAATAATTTTCTGAAACACTATGGGATGTGCAAATGACAGGCAAAAATTCCACAAAATTCTGTGCTATTTTCCTAACCAGGTTCCCTGACTGTCAGGAAACCCATTTTTCAGCCAGGAAAGGAATATTCATCATCCTTTGTATGATGTCCCCCCCCATTTTTAACATTAACATTAACCTTTTGTCTTCTCATAAAATGCCAAAAACTAAGATTTTTTATATTTTTTATATTTATGGTAGTCAGGAAGGGCAATAAAGAAATAAGTTATGCATTTTTTTTTACATTTTCAAAAAAAATTCAATTTCTTCCTAGAAAAAATTGGGAAAAAATTCAATGTTACCGCCATACAGGCTAATAATTTCTGGAATGTTTATATTCTCACTGACAACCACTTCCCAATGTCACTAATCTATAGAAAGTTTTAGGTATGAAATTCAGATGTGCTAACTGATGTTTAGTAGAATCCATAGAGTTCATCTCTCAGTTTTCTGGAAAGTATAAGAAAGGCTAATGAGAAAATATTTTTTTTCCAAATTGTCTAAAGGTTCTGAGATGATATGAAATGATATTATAGTTAGTAACCCATATGCAATTCTCAGCATTAGTGAGAAAGCAACATAAAAGGTTAACTTGGAGGAAAGAGGAGAATACTGTGATTTTAAAATTCTGATACCCTTAGTGAGCATATTTAATACATCAGATTTGAACCACTGTTCCAGTTTCTGATGCTGTCCTTGAGAGGAGATGTCACGAAGATGTTTGAAGAGTGAATATAATAGTTTGTGATTCCAGCACCTGAAGTTCCTATCATACCATGAGCTCCCTAGAGATTGCAATCATACAAAACTAATATTACTTTGCCAGTGATAATGTCATGCTGCCATACTGAGTTGCATGTATTGCTTTATTTTGGCCACCGTGAATGTCTGGGCGATTAATTCTGATTTGATGTAAACAGAAAAAAAATGTCAAGGATGTTACAAATAAAAATGGATAGACATTAACTGAGACCCAAAGAGCAGTATCATACAGTTGTGTCCTTCATTCAGCCAGAAATGGTATCACAGTTGTAATGTACAATGACAGACTCATCTGTCAAGACATCAGGGTAAGTGGAAATCCCCTTGATTTAAATTGATGACTTTCCCATTGACTTGAAGTCTGAATTAAGTTTTTAGTTGACTCTACCTGCTTTGACAGAAAATGTATTTGCTTGAGGTGTGCCCCTGGGTGATCATGTTCCTGTGTTGGATTTCCTTCTCAAAGTGAAAAGAGTCAAGTTATTTTTATACCTAAAAAGAAGGCACTGTTACTTTTTACTAGTATCTATTGTGTTCCAGTAGCCTCTAACACTATGCTGCCTTGGATTCAGAACAGAGCTTGGAAAAGTTGTTGTTGCTATCATTGTCCCTCCTCTCCTCCTCCTCTTCTTCCTACAGTTCCTAGATTCCTCCCAAGATCTTTTCGAAATTTTGTTCAGTGACATTAGGAGGACCAGTGACCTTTAGGATCTGATTCTATGCCAAAAACAGTTACAGAAAATAGTGGAATGGGAGTGGAATGGGAGCACACATAATGAATAGTTGACATTTTAGGTTTAGTATGAATGCTAATTGTAAGTAGGGATGCTGCTGAAACTGAACATTATTTGGTTAATAGATTAAAGGATATAGAGGTAATAATAAAGAATAAAATATAAGACAAAAGGTTGAAAGAGTTGGGCATGTTTAGCTCGGTGAAGAGAAGACTGAAGGGTGATAGGAATGGAGTCTTTAAATATTACCTGCTGGGAATGATTTCCCTGGAGATCCTGCACTGAAATGATAGCCTGTGAGACCCCTTCCAACTCTATGATTCTAGTAGATCCTGAGTGTGCAATGAGGTGTGTGTACCAACATGGTAATTTATAATTCCAGTTGAAATTTTTTATTACTTATGTTTTCTACACCTGTGTGACCAGAGTACAAATATTTTTTTAACATATACTTAGTTGGTGGTTGCTCTAACTTGTTACTTTCCAAAGGAAATGAAAATCTTTTGCAATGTCCAGGTGTGCAAAAATTTTCTTACTTTAAGTTCTCTTTCTTCCCCCTACCCTGGGCAAAATAATGGAGCACAGTTCCATTGATCAGTTGATGCCAATAAATCCCAACCTGCTAGAAAGATTATGAGGAAAAGCTGGGTCTAACTACAAGCCAACTCCAATGTTCTGGGAAAAACTGCAGTTGGTTTGTAGTTAGACCCAACTTTTCCCCATGGTCTTCTTAACAGGGAGGGCTTTATTGACATCAACTGTTCAATGGAATTGTGTTCCATTACTAGGATTGCCAGGTTGGACATGGATTGAGATCTCCCATAATTTTAATTCTGAAAAGGTCTTGGAGCAGCATGAGGAACTGTAAAGCCCCATCAAGCTGGATGTAGGTACCTGCCTTGCCTTATCTTCTAAACCCCAACTTTCAGCTGCAGCCATCCCTTTCCAACATGGCTTTTGCCTCGCTGGCAGAGCAGGGAGGATGCAGAAGCAGCAGAAACACTAACATTGGTGGGCATTCCTCTATCTCCCTTCCCCTGCTTTCCTCCATGAAAGCAACAGCTGTGTTTGGAAGAGATGGCTGTGGTGAAAGTTGGTCTTTGGAAAATGAGGAAGGACAGCACCTTCATCTGGTTTGATGCAGCTTTACAATACCCCACCCTCTTTCATGATCTGTTAAGGATTGAAGATACAGTATCCTTTTCCCATAGCCAGCCTGGCAACACTGAGCAGTACCAAGTGCCCTATCTCCCTCAGCACATGATATTTCTGTTCTTCATCCTCCCATCCCCTTGATTGCATGCTCATCACCACCACCAGATCTCCCACTGTGTAAAAGGATACCTGACTACCTTAACTTTCCTATTTGCATTCTTCCCTTATCCATACTCCTGGCATAGTCTCTCAAAAGATTCAGGAAACCCATTCCATTTCCCCTTTCTCTTCCTTCACCTGTATCTTTCTGATGCAAAATAATCCTAATTATATTATATTTTCCAGCTGAATTTCTTTAGTAGTTGCAGTATTATGACAGTAATGTGAGTCTGACCATGAGTGAACTTCATTAATGAAGATTCTCAGGTTCCATCTTTTTCATTGTAATTGTGGAGAGGTGGCAGTAGGGCATATAAAATAGCATTAAAACTTGCATTAGTGAAGTCAGGAGAATCAGCAGTCTATTTCATTCAGGTGCTTTTGTTGCCCTAAGTAGCAGAAACATTAGTCTCATTTGTGTTTCATTTCACTTACCACTGCCTAAAAAGCAAAGAGTTTTTTTTTCAAAAATTAATAATTTCAGCATTTTGCAAAATAATAGAGACTTCACTTAGTGTCTAATAGGGGAAAGATAATACATTTTCTGATAGAAGTGATGGGGGACAAAATGATGAGCTTGTGCCAGGGATGAAATCAGCCTTTTTCTAATCCATGTCACTTTCCTATGTGTTCTTCCAGAAATCCATACTTTATCTCAAATTACACTTTTTTTTAGTTTTTTTTTTTAGCTAAAAACTTCAATAAATCACTGGGGTAATACACAACCTTGTTGTTATTTATTGTTCAATTCACACACTAATTTGAGGAAGCCATAATAATAAAGGGAAGATAAAATATTATTTGCATAATGAACCGGACAGTCAGTCTTAGCTCAGATCTTGTAAGGGGTTAAGATCAAGGCTGTAGCTACAGGAGAAGCAAAATGAGAGCATTGCTCCCTAAATAAAACTTCTTCTCCTTCCCCCAGGAACCTTGTATCAGTCCTCAAATTACTAGCATTGCAGAGAGACCAAAAATCCTCCACACCAATATCTCTAATATGTTGTTGTTGTTGTTGATGATGTCAATTTATGGTGACCCTATGGATGACAGATCTCCAAGTTACCATAACCTCAAACATCCTATGCTCAATCTGCACAGGTCTTGCAGATTCAGGGACCTGTATTCATTGAGTGAGTCATAGAATCATAGAGTTGGAAGAGACTACAGGGCCCATCCAGTCCAACCCCTTGCCATGCAGGAACACCCATCAAAGCATTCCCAACAGATGGCCACCCAGCCTCTGTTTAAAAACCTCCAAAGAAGGAGACCCCACCACACTCTGAAGCAGCATATTCCACTGCCAGACAGCTCTGACCATCAGAAAGTTCTTTCTGAGGTTCAGGTGGAATCTCCTTTCCTGTAGCTTGAATCCATTGGTCCTTTTCTGAGTCTCTGGAGCAGCAGAAAATAACCCTGCTCTCTCCTCGACATGACATCCCTTCAAATTTTTAAACATGGCTATCATGTCCCCTCTTAATCTTCTCTTCTGCAGACTAAACATATCCAGCTGCCTAAGCCGCTCCTCATATGGCATGGTTTCCAGACCCTTCACCATTTTGGTCACCCTCCTCTGGACATGCTCCAGCTTCTTGATATCCATCTTGAATTGAGGTGCCCAGAACTGATCACAGTATTCCAAATGAGGTCTAACCAATGCAAAAGAGAGTGGTACCATTACGTCCCTTGATCTAGACACCATATTCTTATTGATGCAACCAAGAATTGCATTGGCTTTCTTGGCTGCCGCATCACACTGCTGAGTCATGTTCAGTTTGTGATCTACCAAGACTCCTAGATCCATTCGGTAGTGTGGTCTTCCTCTTTTGCTATTGCCTTCTACCTTACCAAGCATTCTTGTCTTTCTAGTGAATTATGTCATCTTGTGATACACCCAAAGTAGAGTTTAGTCATCTTGACTTCTAAAGCAGTGGTTCTCAACCTGTGGGTCCCCAGATGTTTTTGGACTTCAGCTCCCAGAAGCCCCAGCCACTATGGTCAATGCTCAGGGCTTCTGGGAGCCGAAGTCCAAAAACATCTGGGGACCCACAGGTTGAGAACCACTGTTCTAGAGAGAGTTCAGGCTTGATTTGCTGTAGGATCCATTTATTTAGCAGTCCAGGGTATTGTTACCCTGACTTCTGGGGGTCCCGTGGGGGACACCTTGATTCGTTCCAGGTTATAAAGGTTGGGGAAATTAGCGGAGTACTGGTATTAGCAAAACGAGGGGCAGGATAATCCAACAGGATCTTTTTCCCAACTTTATGCGGCCAGGCCAAACAAAAAGCCAGACAAAGGTATAAAATAAATGGATTTTATTAAATGAATATAGTATCATGCTCCAACACACTCATGCACACAAGGCCTATTGAGAAGGAAAAGAGGTGAAAAATGGATAGGGGATATTGCTAGAGGTGGTGATACTGCACCTATCCTGAAGTCTTTGGTCCAGGAATTGGTGAGAAGAATGGAGCTCAGCGAAGAGACAGCTGAGAGGATCACTCAACTAACAGAGTGCCAGTCTGCTAGTGTGGCAGGGAGTTCTCTGAAGAGATCCTCAAAAACTAGAACTACCTTGAGGGCAGGTCTTCACCCGGGAAGAACAATGGCCAAAACAAAGGAAGGAATGCCATACAATGGCAAGTGGGTTGCAGTATTGCTTCAAATAGGGTTGCAGTCAAGTAGGGTTGCAGTATTGGTTTATGTAGATGGACCTCACCTTATAGGATTTTTCTAGAGTCAAAGTAGCTCAACCTGAGGAAAACACGCTAATCCCCTCAAGTTGGCTATTCTTGGCTGAGGACCCTTTGCTTATGTGGATGTGCATAGCCTGAGGTCTCCTTGGGCTACGTGACTGGAGATTTTTCTGGTCTTGACCTGTTTTCGGTTGTTCAACCTCTTTGCCTATGTGCCCACTTGGACAACCTCTCTGGCATGGTGGGCATATCTGATATCAAATTTATAGTCCCCAGGATAGAGTATGCAAGTGGGGTAACAGTATCCTTAGAATTCTTCTCCAGCACCACATTTCAAATCAGTTGATTTGGTTCCAATCAGCTTTTATCACTGGCTCAACCTTTACTTTGGGTTCTCCTCTGTCCTTATGTGCTTGAAGGCTTCTCTTTCTTTTTGTCTACAGATAGTGTCTTTTTGCATTGCTCCCTGACAGTTCCCCTAGCGTCAGTCCAGAGTTCTTCTGGCTCCTGGTTGCTTAGGCTGAATAGTACAAATCTATTTTTCATATTATCTTTAAATTCTATGAGGATGTTCTTTGGGTTGTATTTTGGCATGATAATTGGTTTAGTGTTCTTCTTTAGCTTTACTGTAACTTCTGTCTTTAGTAGTTCATGATTTGTACCACATTTTGATCCTGCTCTTCTTTTTGCAGAGAGAATGGAGTTTCTCCATCTTATACTTCCAATGTGTAGACAGTTTGATTTCTATATTGGCCATCAGGTGATGTCTATGTATACAGTTCATTCTTGGTTGCTTGAAGAATATCTTTTCAATGACCAAATTGTTGGCCTTGCAAAATTCAATCACTTGTTCATACAGTCTTTGATTCTACTCTGTTTCCTACTTTTGCATTTTAATGATTCATAATTAACAGGAAGTCCTGTTTCGGTCTGTGATCAGTTTCTTCAGTGCCTCTCCCCCTTTTCTTTGGATGCCTGAACTCTATCTCTAAAGTTCAGCTGAAGTTTTAAGTTACTGCAGTACCAGCAGTTCAAAGAATCCCAGCAAGTTCTTTGTTTCCAAAGGAATTATAAACAGTAAACTCACAAGATGAAACCATTAGAACAGTAAAGAGTAAAACAATAAAACTTGGCAATAAAACAATAAAACTTTGCAAAAAATCAAACAGACTGTGGAGGACTTGGCAGCGCTACTGCCTCTGTCACCATCTTGCTTCTGTACTAGCAATTAGGGCTTGAAGGAAAATTTCATGTGAGGACAGAATTCTTCTTAGGGGACAATAGCCTCATCTCCCCCCCACATTATGGAAGCTAATGGAAAATGTATTCTACAAACAGGTGACTTCTAGTTCCTTTCTGGGTTTAACGGAGGATAACAGGGGCTCCTGTTCTATTGGGAAAATAAGGTTATATCAAAACTTTTTTGCCAAACCAAACATTTTTGCACATAGAAGTGTCTAGTGTATAAAAAGCCTGTCTTTCTTTTTTTTTTTTTTAAAAAAAGCATTTAAAAAACCCATGATGTAAAAAAGAAAAAAAGACATTTTTAAAAATTTTATTTTTTTAAATATTTATTTTATAAAATCATTTTAAATAACATCAAAAATAAATTTAAAAATAATAAATAAATAAATAAAATTAAAAGAAAGAATATATTTGAAATACATTTGAAATTCTTCATACTTAAATGTGAGAACAAAATAAGTGAAGACGTATGTGTGTGCATGTGCTTGCAGGTCACCTGTCAACTTGTGGTAAACCTCTCAAATATACCAGCCTAGATCTGGCATGGCAAGAAAGAAACACACACACATCTCCATCCTCCCCAGAATTAGCCAACAGGATTGAGCATGTAGCAGTGGGTCTGCTGCTGTCTCTGTGTATATGTGATTTCAAATTGCCTGTCAACATATGACAATATGTGACTCCATGAATTTCATATGGTTTTCTTGGACAAGGAATACTCAGAGGTGGTTTTGCCAGCTCCCTCCTCTGACATATAGACTGCTCTTGTTCTCCTCAAACTTACTTTGGATTGTTCTATAAATCTGCCTGCAATGTGGATAAAAGGGAAATGTCACTAGTTCATTTCGTATAGAAGCAAACTACTAATATGTTGGGGTCAAGGCAAAGAGGAGGTAAGATAGTTTACAGCACCTGAGATTTGTTGATGCTCTCTCTTTCAAGTACTAACCAGAACTAACCCCGCTTAACTTTTAAGATTGGACAGGATCTGGTGCCTTTAGAGTCTCCACTAAATATCTTTCTTTTTGTCTTTTACACAAAATATGGGACCTACTGATCACTCAGGAACATAACTTGTAGTAAGGATAGGTTTAGTATTTTTCTACCCAGTTATTTTCCCCTATGCACAATCACTGCTTTCATGGATCAATTACTGATAATAAAACAAGCCTCCTTCAGGGGCAATTTTTTTTCTTTTTTTCTTCTTCTTTTTAACTATTGATAGCTTCTGTGGGGGAGATTTCAGAGGCTGGCATGGCCAATGGCTAGAAGGACTAAATCTCCTGTTTCTTCAGACCTAGCCAAATTCTAAGCAGCCTCTTTCGTCCTAGTCCAGCATTCTTTAGCCCCAGTACAGTGACTATCTTGGATTAGAGAATTTGGAGGCCTTTAATGTCCTGGGGACCTCAAACCTGGCAGAGAAACCAGACACTGAAGTTGTTTGCCAGGTGGTGGGGCTGTTGGCCTGGTCTGAGTTGTACTTTAGTACTACTGTAGCAGATGGTCAGATACTCTTAATGAAAGTTTCAGAGAAGCTGGTGTTGGACCATAGACCACCAGGGCTTTGCCAAAGTCTAGCTTGATAAAACTCTCTTAGCTACTTTGCCAGGTTTTCTGCACTACCATTCCTAACCATATGAAACAAAAGCTGTACCTCTGTGGTATGTATGACATGGGTATCAGGCGAGCTGTAGCTCCTTGTACAGGATTCTAAAGACTTCCTTTTGAACATTTTTTTTAAAAAAAATCCTTGTTCTGGCTGGATTATTATTAGAGAACACTTCCCCCCAACCCAGCATTGGTATCCCCACCCTAGGGAGGCATGACTGATGCTGACATTGTATACCTTTTGGCACCATGCCCAAAAACATTTATTTGCCTAAGCATTTTTAATTGATTGGCTTCATTCAGCTAGTCGAATAGGTCCTGTTTATGGACTCTCAGTTTAACTATGAAGCTTGATTCTTCATTACTCTTTTAGAATATTTAAAAATCGGATATTCATGTATACAACCTCTATGCAAACTGACCAATATGCATGACATATTCTAGAACTAGAGTTGAGGGATTCTAAACCAGTGTGTATAGGAAATGATTCACCTTGCAGGATATTTCCTTACATCAGCATATTCTGGCTGTCATTTTAGAATATTGTCATTCCTAGAATTACAGGCATTAATTCTAGACTGAAAAAAAACCCTCTTTGGATTCTGCTGTGATTGTTTTTTCTGGTCCCAAGAAACACTCACTTTTTTTTCTGGAGAAGAAAAGAAAATAAGAGCGTTAACCTTCTTGTATGAACTATGCAGAGCATCCTACATCCACAAATTTTCTACAAACTGTCCCCTCTTGTCCTTCTTTGCATCTACATCATGATACAACTGGGAACATCTCTCTGAGAACAGAATGGCAATGACATGAGCATATTCATTCCCCTTGTTTACGTCTTATTTTTCTATGTGTAGGCAAACCATAACTCTCCCACCTGCAATCTGCTGCTGCCCTCTTTTGCAAAGTTCTTTTTGAGAATGCAGGATGGAAAAGTTGTAATTGTTCTGCAGCAGTTGAAATCCAAATGAAAGCTAGATTGGATCCATTTTACCATTGTTGCTTTGGGGTTGGATGCATATTATAAATCAACTCAATAAATAAGTCATGGATTATTTAATGCTAGTAGACCTTAGTAACAAGGAAAAGAGGTAAAAAAAGAAATCTTGATTATTGACACAATTAGTGCTAAGCTTTCTTTTAACAGTAATTTCCTGAATTCTTCCAAATTTAAAGGAACCTCCTTTACCTTAGAACTCAGGAGGATTAACTGGAAGAGTTCATCCTGAAACAATCTGGAATCAGGAGCAAAATAGAAGAAAATAAGTATATATGTGTGCAACCTATCTCAACTGTTTCCCTCCTCAATCAATAAACTATGGTGCTGATCCATGGTTTCAATATAATTTAAAATGTTAAAAATAATCTTGATGCAATCATATGTTTCATTGCATAAATGCACATTAAATTGGCTGGGATAAGATGTGAACTGAAAATTCTAGAAATCTGTGCAATGTTGATTTTTAGGAAGGGATTTTTTTAATTATTATTTTAAATAGAGGGTTCCTATGATATTTGATCAAATTCAGATACCGGTATAGTTCAGAATTCCAAAACTGCAGTAGAAATTAGAACTGGAGAATTTCAGAATCACCCCAAATGTTGTTGTACCACGCACATTATCATATTTAGTAAGTGAGAATTCAAGTTGATAAAGAACACTTGGTGCTTTGGTAAATAGTATTAATGAATGAACTGGAGCTGGCTGTGGATTTTTATGTCAAAAGACTCACAAGGGCTATCCCACTGGCAGGAAACCTCCTGTCTACTTTTGAGAAGGTGCAACTTCATACTTGAGAAGGAGAAATGAGAGACTGGCTTAGGGATATATCAGATCAAACGTCTAGGTGCTTGTCCAAATTTTCTAGTTCTTAAACTATATGTGAAGTAAACATAAAGAGCATATCTCTAGGACACTACAAACTTCTGCATTTTGTATGTTGTTACAGGGATCAATAATATTGATCTTGAGATATGGGTTTGCTAAGGTAAGAAGTTTTCTTCAGACATCTGGATCTATTTCATGAGCAAGCTCACCATGGGAGCACCCACATGTTGCTTATGGTGCTCTGGTTTCAGGTTATAATGACTGCTGTTTAATGATTGGCTAACATATATCCCATGTACTCCTGTAATTGAGATCCAGTGTGGTGCAGTGGTTTTAGCACTGAACTACAACTCTGGAGACCAGGGCTTGATTCCCCACTCGGAAACCCAGTGGGTGACCTTGGATGCATGACACACCCTCAGCCCCAGAAAACCCCATGATAGGTTCACCTTAGTGTTGCCATAATTTGAAGACATACAACAACAACATAATTAGTTATATGAATATCTCACCTTCCCTCGAGGGAGCTCCAGAGAGTATATATGGTGGTTCTCTTTCCCACATTGTCCTTAAACAATTCTGTGATGTATATTAGACAGAGAGGCTGACTAACCCAAGCTTATCCAGTGAATATTGGAGTTAAGTAGACACCTGAACCTAGATCTCTCAAATTTCAAATGAGCACTGCCCAGAAGTCCATCACATTGGCTCTCTAATATAATGGACGGACAGACGATTCTGTGTGTCCTTTGGTCTCTGTGTCAGTCTTGCAGTCCAGAAGAGGTTATCACAAACATCTGAACAAGTATACCTACTATGTGAGCAACGCAACATATGTGTAACGTGTGTGCAATGAGAGAATGCTTTTAGCAATATGAGTATGCAGATCAGCTATCTGCATACAGTGTAGACATATCAACTATTACATGGGAATAAGTGTAGACGTGTACACAGGTCATACCAGTGCTGAATATGATGTATAAATGACCCTCTTATGTTTGGGGGTCCATGAACACCTAGTGGAAAAAAAGGAGAATGGAGAAATGTTACTCTCCAGTTTCTCATGCAAACTTGGTTCCTAAAAAAACAAATTATAGGCATACAGGCAGTTTTTATAGGCTGTCAGCAGCTCAAAGAATGCACACTGGATGTAACTTATTTGGCTTTCCTAGGGCTCCTGGGAATAAATAGTATTCTAATCTTGATGTGGACTTCATTTTTCAAATAATGGTAGAATAAATTTAGACTGTGAAGAGAAGAATTTCTAGGCTTCAATAAATATTCTTAAGGAGCTTTCTTCCTTCTTCACCCACCACTTAATTACAATGTGTAAATATGCATACGGCCCTATTACTGATGTTAATCCTACTGCTGATAAGGTAGGGGAAGGAGAGAATGGAAATGAATTGGAATATGGATAAGCACAGAGCTTTCATTAGTCTACCTAAAAGTAATTACAGATCCACAACTGGTAATATACATCTTCCAGATACACACCACTAATTACTTCTGGCAGTGTAGTGCTCTGTCATGCCTATCTCTGCATTGTATTCCTGCAGTCATGAAGAACCCTTATATACTGGATTTTTTTCTTTTTTTTAATGGGTGGGAGATGTTAGGAAAGGGTTGATATATCCTTCTTGTTGAAATTGCAAGCATGCAATGTTTCACCGCTATTTGACAGGATTGTGGATATGTTCCATATTCTTCATTATGATTTGCTTACCCAATCCATATAAAAGAATGAGACTGCAAGAAGTTCAGCTTGAAATTAGGGAAAATTGTTTCTGTTGTTTTGTTTTACAATCAAGAAATGCATCAGATAGAACAATATCATTTTTTTAAAAAAAGTAAATATTCTTCCTAGAATAATTGTAGTGTTTAAATGTTGATGTTTCACTTGGAATAAAAATAAGTCATCTGAGCTACTTTCAGAAGCATGTAAGGAAGTTAAATTGCCTTTTATTTTGTATAAATAGCAAAAAAGAACAAGGTGGTATTCTCTTTCATTTTTACAAGCAAATCAAACTGAATTATTCATCAGCACAAAATGCTTCTCAAACTGCTCCCTCTTTCTCATATCTTTTTATGTTTTAAAGTCGTCCTTGGACACATGGCAGACGAATATGAACATTAGATTTATTGTAGTTGTAAGCCTTTGTTTCTCATTCTCTGATTTTCACTTCCATGATTGACTGGTGCCCCGCTATGTGTATCAGTGGCAGCTGGTGGCTCCATTGTTAGTGGGGTGATGAATCCATGCCAGGTTTTTGTTTCCTTTAAAAGAGCAATCTTCAGTACTGATCCTATTTAAGAAGAGGAGTCAGCACTTTGGAGAGTGCCTTTCAAGCTAGATTAAAACCAAGAGTGGATTCTCCTCACCACTGGCATGGGAGCCACCAGCTACCAGTGATTTCTTTTGTGCTACTCAAATGGAATTGAGGTCACATCATCCTGGAACATTAGTTCAAGCAGTAAATTATTATCTATCATTTGCCACAATGGTGATCTACCTTGAAATATAAATATTCTTTTTTTAAAAAAAGCATCTGAACCATTAAGTTATCATGCTGTATTTGGGGATTATAGCCTAAAATGAATGACTCTGGGAAGAAAGAGTGAACAAGCAAAATCTTTTTAATTAATGTGTGCCAAGTATTAGCTGTTTGGCTAAAGGGCTCTCCCCCATATATGATGGTGTAAAGAACGTGAAGACTGATAGCCCTGTGTAAGTAAAAACATTTTTTTTCAGTCATCAGGTTGATCACAGGTTCATTGCTTTAGCATTGGTAATGTGACGATGGTTTGTGAAGATTACACAGTTGTCCTGGTTTAAAGCTCTATTCTAGCTTCCCAAGAAGACCAGCATAAATGTTCTTTGAAAAACATCTAAAATCTAATCCGAGGTGAGAAACTCCAGACTTTTCTGGGAAGAACATTTCATCCTCAGGACCCACCATGAAATAGGCTGTACTAGGCCTCAGAAGTTTAGATGGAGATGGAGAAGAGCAGAACACTGAGTTCTAGAATTCTAGCTACTTCCAGTCACCATCTTGAGAAAGGAGATTTCTTCTAAAGAGAAGGAGGAGCAAAGAGAGCACCTGACCAATTGGTTGCCATTACATAGCAGAATGTGCAGCCATGTGGCAGAAAGGACATGCCTCCAGCAGTGGGAGGGGGCTTTGCTCACCCAAAAGGGAAAAAAGTGTCCATTTTATACACAAGCCTTGCAAGTCTGCAGGGAGGAATGCAAGAGAATGGTGGGTGGAGACAAGCATGTGCCTTACCAATAATCAAATTCATGGAGGTTAAACGTGAATGTGGAGGAAGAACTATATATAGTTTTCCCCTTCTGGAATTGAGGAAAAATTGAGGCCTGGGGAGCAAATGTAACCTGAAGACTGCAGTTTTTGTATACCTGATTAAATGTATGACTTCTCTCTTCCTGAAACATAGAAGTCTTTGTAATTTACTACTTTGAAATGGGCACTGCTTTCTATGCATACATACATGGAAAGAGAATTAAAAGAGGTAGAGTGGGGACACAGGGAGATGCAGGATTTTGCAGTTGTATGCTCATCTTCAGGCTATTTGCATCTTCTTGCTAACAAGGAGAATCAAGAGGTATTTTCAGTCCACCTTGATCTTTGCAAAATATTCTTCTACATATTGTACTGAGTTTTTTAAAGATATGTTTGAAGCTCTCTATGGAATTTCACCACAGTAGTAACACCAAACAATACATTTCTTTACAAAACTACTGCCAAAGCCACAGGGCTTGCTTTCTGACTGGAAATATTTTTTTCCCCAACCAGAATTGCTTTAATGATCTGTAAAAATTCTAGGCTACTCTTTTCTGAAAACTAGATTGCTCGGAGAGAAATGGGCTGAGAATGTTGTCAGTGGATCCATTTATTGGTTTAACGACATGTCAGTCAACTTAATCTTTAGTTGTCATTTATGTAGCATAATCTTTCTAGAAGGTTATCAACCTGTTATCATGCTGAGCAGAGTTTTATTTTTGGGTTGTTACAGTGAAAGGCTTTGAGACAGTATCTTGTTCATATCAGTCTACACAGGGAATGTTAAGTTTCATTTCTGCATTGCTCAACCAAAACTTGGGTTCAGTAGAAGTACTTAAAAAAAAAAAGGGCAGAGGGAACAACTTTGCCATAAGCAGAATTGTAAGTTGAACAGAAACTGCCATTTTGCTCTTCTCTATATTTCACTTTGATAGAGTTTTATAGTAAGAGAACTCAATGTATACAAACTTTCATTCCCTCTTTCTGCCCTACATTGCAACTATGAAAATTTCATGTCTATTTCATCTGTTCTGTTTTACGGGGTTTCGGAGTCATATAATATAATCAGCTTTTTTCTTCTTTTTGCTTTAATCTAACGTGAGATTAAATATTTTCCTTTTTTAAAACAAAAATCACATGTAAGGAATCAGCAGCATAAACATAATTGATTTTTTATCAACTTTTATCATTTATTGCCTAGAATTTCGGCCTTGGACCTGAACTCAAACCTTTGCTCATCCATAAACTCATGAGTGACATTTTGCAAGACAGCAGGTCAAAGTGCATGACACAAGAAGTCAGCCTTGCTGTGAATGAGAACGAAGAGTGGCATTCTGGTGAACATGGCTCAGTTGCTTCTTCTTCTAATGGAGATGGTTAAGCAAATCATGGAGCTTAGTTTTGCAGTTTATTTATTGTATAGTCAGGCAGATTTGTTCTCTGGTTTGTTCCCTCCTGACAATCTAAAAAGAAGAAAATGAGGAGGAGGAAGAAGACGAAGAGGAAGAAGAAGAGGGGGAAGGGGGGCACCCTGGGGAAACCCTGCAATGTTGAGAGGGAATAAACCAGAGGGGGGAAAAAGCTAGATGGCACAGTAAACGAACAGTGGAGATTTACTCTTCGATTGGTTTACCCATTCCCACTAACAATGGAAGTGACTTGAGCAGTGTATACAAACACTGTGCTTATCCACAATAATCCAGTATACTTACAAATACAAATTTTACTGTATGGTGCAACCTGAGAATAGTATCTTACATCCTCAGACACATATGAAGATACAGCTGCAATTTCATTAGTGCCTTTTAAATAATAAAATGATTGCTATTGCATATCCTTTTAAAATCCAGCTTTGATTCTTTGTTTTCATTCTTTTGTATGTGATTGCAATTTTGTCCATATATCCATCAATTTCATATGAACTTGCAAAGAGTGATAGGTTCAGAGCAGGAAAAGGTAAGGATTTACTTCTGTTGTTTAATGGTAGTGGGTGTGTGATGGTACTAGAGTTGAACTGTGTTAGTTCCACTGAATCCAATGGGATTTTGGGTTGCCTGTAATTCTATGTATTGTTAAAAAAACATTTAAATTATCAATTTTAGTTTACTTATTTATGTGGGGAATCCTTTTTGTGGGGATCTCTTGGTATGAGAACTTTAGAAAGGTTTTCATATGGCAATGTTCCTCCAAAGTTTCACATGTTTCACTTGGAGATGCTACTTCAGCTTTTGTGGGTCTAATATCTAAGCAGAATCATACTGTAAGACAAAGCAAAACTTCAAAAGGCCAAAGTTCACAAGCTGGGGGAAATCAGACTATGGATCTTCTCTTTTTTTTCCCTATACTTTGACTTCAGTTTTTACAGCATTCATATTTGAACATCTGGATTTGTTTTCAACTATTTTGCAGTTGGAGTCTGCACATATCACACACACAAACACACAGAGAGATATGCACAGATCTTTTCATGTAAACCTGAGAATTAATACTGGTAGCTTGTTCTCATTTTCCCCTTATAAGATCATTATTCCCTAATTATATGGCTTCACTTTCTACTCCCACATTTTTATAAAAGGATTTGTGAACCGTGCAATATTGAAGAGTAAATGTATTTAACAAGCTGCAGAAGATGAGTGTTGTTATTGGATGATCACATACTGACTGTGCATAATCAAGCAAAATGGCTGGTTTATTCCAGTATGACTGTATCCCATCAAACTTTCCAATGGGCCTATGCTTTCTGAATATGGCATAAGAATTATCCTTCTAGATCAAACCAAATCTAGTCTAGAATTCTGTTTCCCACACTGGTCAGCCAGATCTGTTTGGGTATATTTCTGGTTGAGCTTGAAAGCAACACCTCTGCAGTTCTCTTGGTTCTCATCATCTGATCTTCAACAGTCTATTGACTTTGGACATGATTTAATTACCATAGCTTATCGAACCTTATAGCAAGTCATCCATGGATTTGCTTAGGCTTTTTGAAAAGGCAACAATGCTAATCACAATTACCACATGTGGTAGCAAATTCCATAAGTTAACAATATGCTTGTTGTTCAGCTGTAAACTAACATAGTCACAAAATAAGTTCTTTTTTTCAGTTTCAGGTAAAACTTTGAATCTTAGTAGTAGTGTTGTGTGAGTGAAACTGTAGTGTGTGTGTGTGTGTGTGTGTGTGTATGAGAGAGAGGGAGGGAGGGAGGGAGGGAGGGAGGGAGAAATAGGATCCTTTTTTTTAAAAAAATTGGCATTTTCATTTGTTGAAATGTACTTTTTATTTTAATGGAAAAAAAACTGCACTGTGACAACCAACACAACACAAACACAATGACTCACACCTCCTTTTTCTCTAGGAAGAGATGCTGAACAAGCATCAGTGAAGGGAGGGAAAATAGGTCTGTGTTCCCCTGGAGGTGCACATGTCAAAAGTTAGCCATAAGTCAAAGGGAATGGAATATAAAGCTCTGTTCCATACCTGCTCTTTGACAAATAGCTGACCATAAGTGTAAGTCAAATTAGTCTAGTACATGGCTCACTGAACTGGTGACAAAGCAGCAGGTTTCTCTGAGAAATAATTCAAAAGGCCTCTGTTCCATTATAGATGAATACAGTTGTGACAACATTAACCCTTCTAGTTCAGCAAGAAAATCTTTTCATGACTGCTTGAAGTCAGAAAAGTATTGTTGTTGAAACTCCAAACCATTCTGAGAGGACAGCACTGAGCTCATTTGTGTGCGATAGTATAGCAGTGTTAATGCTGCTAAGAATGTTTTAAATCCTGTTCCATTTTTATACTTGTTTAGCATTTCACTTCTTAGTGTAGGGGATAAAAAGAATCTGGATAAACAGGCTGGATGTTTACCTGGACTTTGAGGAGGGGAAAAAGAGAAGGAAGAAACAGCCTAGATAGCAAATGAGAGTTTTAGAGGACAAACATTACCTTAATCTTCATACAAAGGTCACCAGTCAGAAGGAGCAACTTTCTTGTTCTACAAATTCAGACGAAGCCTGCAGGTTGTAGGCAAAAGCCAAAATAGATCTGTTGTCCTTCAGGTGCAAAGATCTTCTTGACTCGGTCATAGAGGGATAATAACATATGAAATAGGGTGCACTGATTTATAATATGCTGTGACTTGTCCCTTTCTTTGAGTTAGGCAATCTACTGCTGAAAAGTATGCCAAGGGAAAATAAGTGATGCTGTGAAGTGCAGTTTATAGAAGAAAATTTCATGGGATGTATTTCATACTTCATTCATCATGGTCTATCCATTAAAAAAAAAAAAGCTTTCCAGATAAAATCTACCAAATCACCACTCTTTTCAGTGGTGATTTTGAGTGATTTTTTTTTTCACCCAAAAATGGGCAAAAGTTTAAGCATAGTGCTTGAAAATGTTCTGCATTCCCAGACCCCAGATCCTGCCCCCTCCCTTGGTAATGGTGACCAGAAAAGACATGACATCACTTCCCATGCACTACAATGCCCTTGTGTGGTCTGCATGGGTGGTGGCATTGTAAGGGCAAAAGTTGTCCTCTGCCTCCCACACAGTTGCCTATCCCTAGTTTTGACTATGATACTAAGAGAAAAGTGGCTACCCATTAAAATATCTCTCCACATTTGACTCCATCAGATGTGGAGAGAGTGAGTTCACTTCATCCTATGGCCACTTTTGAACTGCTTCAGTTTGTTTAAAACACTGGTCACCAAGCCACGGAAGAATTCTCTTCCTCAATAATTCTGAATAACTCCTTTCTTTACATTGGCTCAAAATCACATTTTCTCCCTTAGCATGGGCCACAGCTACTTCAGAATGCATGTGACATCAAAATGGAAGCAATTGTGTCTGTATATCATGTTAACCTATATTTACACTTCCTGAGGCATGGCTCCCGTTTCCATACACACATACATATTTGAATTTCTACCCTTTTCCTTACTTGTGTACCATAAGGCCAAAGGTATATCCATGCTGATGGAGAAGAATTATCCTGAATCAAACAAAAGTTTAAAGGCTATAAAATAATTAAGCTCTTAGGATTTTCAGGGGAAAAGAGTTTAAGCATTTTCAAAGCATTCCTAACCTAACATTGACTACTGGTGCTTTCTACCAATAACAATAACAATCTGACATGTAAGGGAAAGATTGCACATGAATGGTTTTCATCTGGTGCTTGCTTAATAACTTTGTTTTGGCTAAAAGACCACTTTTGGTTAAATGATTGCTATTTAATGATTGACTAAAACATATCCCATGTATTCCAGTAACTGAGAGGCAGCATGGTGCAATGATTTGAGAGTTGAAGGATAACCCTGGAGGCCAGGGTTCAATCCCTGCTTGGCCATGGAAACCCACCAGGTTACTGTGGGCATACCATACACTTTCCAGAAAACTCCATGATAGGTTCACCTAAGGGTCTCCATAGGTCAGAAATGACTTGAAAGAACACAACAACTACTACAACAACTCCTGTGATTTTCTTTGTGTTGTTCTATGTTGTTGATGGCTCAATAGTCTAAAACTGCTATAGTATGGTATCTGCTTGCTTTGGTGCCTGATTGCTGATGTCTGAGTTGGCATATTGTTAACTGAATTGATGTCTGAATTTCATCAATGTTCTTGAAACCAAAGGTGGAGTGGGTGGGAGTTTCCCTTACAGCAGATATACAAATATACATAGCAAATCTATGATAAAATTATCTTAGCCAGTTAATATTCAGCCTCTGTACCATATACATTAGACTAAAATATCAAATCCATTTTCTATATGTGGCCCTTTTCGCACATTACCTGATGCCAATGGTGTCACGTGGGGATCACACAAAAAGCTTCATCCAGGAGGCACTCACGTCCCCTCTGCTTGCCTTCCACTCCAGCACCATGCTGGCCGGAAGGAAGCATGAGCACTCTGCCCCTTCCTTCAGCAGAGCAGCCAGGTACTTTCCCAGGCTGCGCTGGGGAAGGAAGCACGATGGCTGTGTATCCAGAGTGTCCGCACACAAGGTAAGTGTGTGTGGGGCACGGGAGTGATGCGCAGTTGTGCATCATTTTTGGCAATGAGCTGAAAACGATATAATGCGCTATCACCCCCTAATGGCCTTGGGAGTGTTGCGCAATTGCGAGGACATCAGGTGGAACAGTCCTTGCAATTGCACAATGCTCTCGAGGCCATTTCGCAATAGGACTGGAGTGCAAAAAGGGCCTGTGTCAGAGTATGAGGAGGAGGAGTGACATGAAGAATTAAGGCTAGGACCTTTAAAGTATAAGAAAAACAGTTGAATTTATTGTCATTTAACAAGCCTATTTGTTCAGTACCAAAAGAGACGAAGCCTGGATATCTGCTGAAAATTAAATTGAAAATGGGGGAGAGAGCAGAAAGAAGGAAGTCACCCATAGTGATATGATTATCACATCCACTACCACACATCCTCTTCTGCAGTGTGACATGGTGGCTGGGAAAGCCATATCCCTGAAAGGAAATTGATATTCGTTGGCTGGATTATTTCTAGGGTGAATTAACCTCAGAGAAAATGAGAGATATTCCAGCACAGCACATCCGTTGCCTGGATTGTCTCAAAGTAAGCCATGCTCAAGAATGCCACAGTATGAATATCTCTTTTGATTCCCCTCAGTTCTGAGCAAAGGAATCAGCTTAATCATATGCCCCAAATTTTGCCTGTCTCTGGGTAACTCACCGTTTCTCAATGTGTTGCATGTTGCATTGGCCCTGGTGGAAATCAGTGTCAGAAGATTTAATCCATAGTTTACCAACATTTTATCAGACAATTTGGTGGTCATTGGTTATAGCTTCTAAAATATATATGCCAGAAGACAAGAGAAGGACATTTCCCAAATGAAAGGTAACTTTGTGGTAAACAAAAAGCCTATCCAGTATCTGGAGCTCACTAGACAATTTATTTTGACAAATTTTCCATTTGACACTATTTGAAGATTCCTCTCTCCCTGTTTTATTTTACCATTTCTCTATGTTCATGTGGGCTGTATTCTCCTTTGCCACTTATAGCAATGCATTCTTGAATTTAAAGTCCCTTTGACCATTTTATCTAAGATGCATGTTTAATTTCTAGACTCTTTTTATCTTTACAAAGGAGGGGAGCCATTTCTCTTAATTTTTCCAGATGTGTGTTTATACTGGAGTCTTATTAGGAAGCTTTAAAATACAGACATTTTGACTCTTTGGGGAAAATTGTTTGGAATTGTTTTGATTTTAGGAATTATTTCATTATAACTACATCATTACTTTCAGCATCTTGAATGCCAAAGCTAATATCTTGGTTGAAAGCTGGCAGTTTTAGCAGACACTAAAATGGCTCCATTCGGAGGAAGAAATCATTGCTTCTATTATGGTGTTTCCACTCAGTCCCTGTAATGGTAGCTGAATGCTTTCCTATATGTTTGGTGTTGATAACACAGTTCTCTTTCCAGCACAGCTGATGTACTGCTCTTACACGTAAAGGTGCTGCTGTGCCCCTATACCTAAAACTAAGACAGAAGATTCAAAACAAGGTAAAATGGGCAACAACTTTATGAGCCGTATCATAATCTGCAATAAAGATAAACAGGTTATTCACAAGACAATAACCTGCCCACCCTTACACTTGAGGAAAGTGCTTGAAAAACCAAGCTCTCTCTGTCAGTTTGGGATCAATGACTCTACACTAGCCTATCAGCTGATTGGTTTGTGCTTATCTACTGACTGCAAAGGGTTGTACTGAGGAGGTCTAGATAATCCCAATGCCCAGGATGGTGTCCGGTGATAGATGTGATAAGACAGTCAGAGTTCACCCTCTGTATTCCTGAATTCCACTTGTATAGTGGGTTACACATTCAGCAGGAAGATTTGAATTAAGGACAGATAGACTGCCAAAGCTCAAAACAGATAATTACAAGGCCTCACAATGATCCCATGAAATGGCTCCAGAACTCTCCCTGCTCTTTCTGCTTGAGTTCCCCTTGCAATCCTGCCAAGGTCTCTCTCAGTGATCCCATGGTTCAGCTGGTCAGAAGGCCACTTCAGAGGCCAGCTTCAGTTTGATGCCCTCTCCTGCACTTTTGGAATATGGTGTGTCATCTTATCCCCCTTCTCATAGGGCATATGTGAAGATTCATCCGCCATTGGATGGGCAGGTGGGAGGGAGCATTTGTTTTATGTTCACCTTACTTAACAGATGTAAGTTATTCTTGGGCTGTAGAATGTATTCTTGTTTCTCAGGCCCTTTCCACAGCTTACTGTATCCCAGCAGTGTCCTGCGGGGATCTTCGTAGGGCCTGTCCCAGGAGGGAAACGCAACAGGAGTTGTGCACCAGTTGCCTCTGTGAATGAAGGAAGTGCAGTGATACTTCTTTCTTCCCCAGTGCAGCTGGGCACTGTCCCAGGCTGCACTAGGATAGAAAGTGGAGCCATTGTGCTTCCAGGACCTCCACACCTAAAGTGCAGGAGGGCATCAGGAGGATTGCACAATCACCGATCATTGAGGGGGAAAACTCATCAATGATATACTGTGTGATCACACTGCCTGGGGACGGGAAAAGAATGACATCCAGGACCTGTTCTTCTCCTGTGCCCAGTGTGGGATGATGACGTCCTGCAGAAAGGGCTTCAGTTATATAGTGCTCTCATGCTCTTTTTTAAAAAGAGTACATTATGTGAAACTGAAAAACTTATTTTTATATAAACTAGTAAGTATGTGCCCAGTGCAACCCTCAGTCCAACTGTAAGCATGTAATCAGATAGAACTTTCATTGGAGACATCTTTTGAAACAATGAAATGATGGTAAACAGGATTAGAGCTTATAGACTTTGTTTCCAGTCCAACAAATGTATGTATCTCAGCTATTTAAACATGCTTAATTCTGGATCAAGATTGGAGTCCCTTCTTTTCAAGTGCAGCATCTAGAAGATTCAGAATGGAAATATTGAATGAGTCATGTTTCCACCAGGTTAAACAGATTATTTGGACTATTTCACATTCTGTTTTAAAAGTACTTGGACTTCTGGCCTATTAATATTGAATTATCTGCAATTCTAAAGTGCTGAAAAGAGGTTTCAGATGATCACTGAACTCAACAAGTCACAACTGGTCATTCTGGTCTGACAGACATGTCAGCTATAATGGAATACTTAGAGTGGTCTGTACCACTGGTATTTTGTCCTTTGGAGTGCTGCTTTGATTTGTACCCTATATGTTATATGCAGCATATTTGGCTATGGTCTTGTTTAAAATTTCTTTAAGGTACCTCATAGGCCAGATTAGATTTGAGGTGTGAATTAATATGTTCTATGGTTGTCACCTCTTTTGAAACACACGGGAAGCACAAGGTAGAAGAAATAATCAATGTAAGTGCATTTTGGTTTATTTCATTTCAACCAGGTCTCTGCCTCTGGGGCTATTTCTTCCCTACATTGTTCTAGTGCTATTATTCCACTTTCAACATCCTGTGGAATCCTGAGGTTTGTAGTTTACTGAGGCCAAAGAGCTCTCTGGCTGAGAATTCTAAATGCCCCTCCCTAAACTGCAAAGCCCAGGATTCCATAGGATGGGGAAAGTGGAATAATAACATTGTAATAGTGTAGTGCAGAAGGGATAGATTGCAGTCGAACTCCCAAAATGATCTTGTCTTCAGTTGAACATAGTGTCCATTGCATTGTCACCACCATAATAATTCTGCCACATAGTCTCTCTGCCATGTTCTGTATTGTGTTGCAACTTTGGCCATTTCTGCACTACACTGTTTTAGTGCTATTATTCCACTTTCAACATCCTGTGGAATTCTGGGATTTGCAGTTTAGAGAGGGGCCATTAGAATTCTCCGCCAGAGAGCTCAACCCCCAGAATTCCACAGGATGTTGAAAGTTGAATAATTGCAATATAACAGTGTAGGGTGGAAATGGCCTTTGTGTGACACTGCTGCATTACATTTCATCAGGCTAGCTGTTGCTGGCATAGCAGTGTGTGTGGACAACACAAACTGCTGGGCCAGCATGAAATGAAAGGAGAAGTCATTGAAGCACCAATGCATGACACTTCTGCAGCCATTTGTTGTGCAGCCTTTTTATTGGCACTAATGTTCATAGAATCCTGCCCTAAGTCTGCTTTAGAACTGCACTCATGGCAAAACAATCCTCTGTTAGATTTAATTATTCAGATTAACTCATTTTAAGAAACATTTTAAAGAAGAACGAGTATCGTAACTGAACACCATCCCACCACAGGTCAGTGATGGTTGGATTCAGCATGCTATTCCATTCTTCCTAAAGTTCCCAATCTCTGCCAAATAGAGGGTGGCAGGAAGAGACCCATAATTTCTTTAAGCTGTGTGGAGTTGCTTTTTTGTTTTTAAGAACTGAAGTCTTCTTTCCCTCAGTTTAAGGGTTTCAATGTAATAAAAGATTTTAATAAGGTGTTAATTAGATTTCTCAGAAGGATGAGAGAAATCTCAGTTTTAGTCCGAAATGTGAGGCAATTTATTTCCCAAAAGATTCTGCCATCTGTTATATGTGAGTAGCTTCCAATGACTTCACTGGAATTTTGCATGATTAACTAGGGACAGGATTGAATCCAAACAGATAAATCTTAAACTAGTGGCTTGAAATAGTCTCTCTCTCTTTTCACAGAACTTTTCATTTCAACCTTTATTCAGTCTCTGAGAAAAAAAAAATCATTTTTTTATGCTGACAATATTGCCAATAGGCTGTACCGAATATAAGGGCGCAGTGGGAATAGACCTTTAGCAGGAATTCATATCTGTACTCTGAAACGTGCGCTTTTTATTGGCTGTATTCCCTGAGGACTTGTTAAGGGATTAGTTACATTTTACCACCCTAAATGCCTTTACCATAAACAAATGAAACTTTGGAATCAAACTTCAAGGAATAAATTGAAATGAAATGCAATTTAACCACTCTTTGGGGATAAAGAGTTAAGTGAGGAAGAATGAAGAATTGATAGCCTATTACGACTTGTAATTTTCCACCTTGAATTATTGACAACCTGTGACATTACACCCTTACAAATTACAATCTATAAACAGCTTGGAAAATATGACCTTTGCATTACAATTGGTCTCCAGATGCCGCTGGAGCTTATTTTCAAGCAGCTGGCACAGGGTTATTTTCACGGAGGCTGAGTAGATGTGAGAATGCAACTAAGTGGAGAACTTTGTTATACACTCAAGTAGAACTCTTGTACACAAGGGAAACTTGAAAACCTGATGGATTATGGGTGGCAAGTCTTTTTTTTTTTTTTTAGAAAAAAACCTTGAGTGAAGGAAGGAGGAAAGTGAAAGTCATTAGAAATTTTTGGCTGTAATTGATTAGCAGTCAAAAAATAAATAGAACTAATTAGCTGGAGTTTGTTGACTTAGCAGTTTTGATGATGGAAGAGGGAAATAGAGTGCTTTCATAAATATCTTTTAAAAAAGAGGAGAATCTGTTACCCTTTGTATCTTCTTTCAGAGAAAGGGAGACAGATTGGAAGTCACTGTTTCTGTAAAAAGGAGTGAGACCTCTTTTTTGATGTACATTTCACACACGATCATGGCATGGGAATGTCAGGTTCAACTCTACCAAAAGGCAACTGGGAGAAGTTCTGTTATGGTGCCAAGGCCCTGTTCAGTCAGTTCCTTTGACATTTTTTAAGAACACTTTTAACCATAAAAGTATGGTATATTTAATTATGAGTTCTGTTGGTGCAGTAATACAGATGATTGTATATTTAACTCACTTCTAGGCTGTACCAATATATTCAATGTATTCTTTCAGTGGTATTAGATTCATTTTGGTTATAAAGCTGCTTTAGTGAACAAAAAATAATAAGAGATTTTTTTTTGCTCATTATACTCTGTCAGGGTGGCCACAGGGATGAAAAAATAAGTATATCACTGTAGTGATGTTTGATCTGTGATTTAAAGTGAAGATTGACCTTAAATGTGACAGCTGGAATTGAGGGTTCAAGGCTCATTCTGACTCTGAGTCTAATTAGGGAGAACACTTATAAATCATGAAAAATCATGAAATGCATCAATAAAAAAAAGAGGACAAAAGAGAACACAGAAAATTTTGCATTCTAAAATCTATATTATAGATTCATAAACAAATGATGTATACAATATATTTTCCTGCAGTGGGAAGGATGCTTATCAAGTGACTTGTATGCCTGGTTAGTCTGCTGTTCAGGTGCAATTGTGGGCAGACAACTTCAAGAACTGCTTTCCAACTAATGACATTGCATAGTTCTTCCAGTGTGCATGTGTGAGGATTTAGGGGATGTGAATTGAGTTGCAATAGTAGCAAGGCTTGTATTCCCTTGGGTATACACACAACACAGTCCTATGCACATATAGTTAGAAATAAACCACCTTGAATTAAGGCTGTTCATTCAGCAGAAAGTGTTAGGACTGCGGTCCCATTATCCTGAATCCATTGGTTTGGGTCCTACTCTTTTGATCAGAAGAAAACACCTTTGCGCCATCTTTCATGTGATAGCTTTCTGATATACAAAGATAGCAATCACATCATCACATAGTTTTCTCTTCTCCAGGTGAAACTTAGGCCATCTCCACATGGAGTCACTGTCCTACAATGGGTACTTGTTGCTGGTGGTCTGTGAGTCGTGCTTTTGCATGATGTCATCACAGTCCTGCTGCCAGAGCATCCTCACTTGTCATGATTGTGGGATATTCCATTAATGGAAAAAATCCATTATGACCCATGACCATGTGATGCTCCCATCACTGGCAGCCATACGGAACAGGAAGAAGCACAATGTAGGCACTTCCTTCCCCAGTGCAGCACAGGAAAGAAGTCAGCTGCACTACTGAAGGAAAGTGTGTGTTGCTTGTGCTCCCATCTGCAGGCAGCCAGCCATGTGCAGAGGTGAGCTTTGGGGACACACTCCCATCCCAGCAAAGGTGCCAGGATGATACTGGGACAACATTGGAAAAGGGTAAGGTGCAGAAATGTCCATAGTTACCTTCTTCACCTCTTCCTTATGGGGCTTGGATTTCAGAATTCTTATCATTATAATCACTCTCTTCTGGATGTGTTCTAGGTTGCTGATACTTTTCTGCATTAATTTTTTTGTCCTGTGTGTCATACTGTTGACTTGTAAAAATTGTAATCGTTTAGGACCTCTAAATCCCATACTGTTTCCAAGCCATGTTTATCCATCCTATATTGGTGTGTCCTGCTTAAAGGCAGAATGTTACTTTGATAAATTTTATTGTATTAATTTTGGCCCAAGTCTCTAATCTGCTAGTTATCTGGAATCCTAATTCTGTTTTTTAAGGTATTATTTCCCTCTTAGTTTGGTGTTATTCATACATTTGTTCTCCTCCCTCCTTCATGAAAATCATATATAAAGAAGTTATAAAGAAGGGACAGACTTCTATGGCACCACTTGCCACTTCTCTTCATTGTGAGTAGCCTTTTGGAATGGGGTTTTCAATCAAGTACAAACCCACCAAACATTTCCTAAACCACATTTGACCTGCTTGTCCATCAATATCATATAGTGCTTTGTACTACATTCGTAGTATTTTCCTGATTTACCAATCTTGTCAAAGCAAGTTTCCATTTTCGAAAGGAGACATGGTTAGTCTTGCATACTTTTTTTTCCCCCACATGCTGGCTTTTAGTTTTCAAAGCATTCTTTTCTAAGTGCTTAATGAACAATTGTTTTATTATCAGTTGTCAAACCGTCCCTAGTACTGATATAGGTATGACAGTGTGAAGTTGTTGGCTCAATAATGGTCAAGGACTTCTCTTGTCCTCCTTTTTTTAAAGACATGCTTTCACATGTTTTCTAAGAATTCTGAAAGATTATATATAGTCAAATCACTTTGAGGTTCCCTGAGTACCCTTGGATGCAATTTGCACAAGCCCAGAGACTTAAATTAATTGAAAGTGATTATGTGTTCTTGTACTTTCCCTTTACTGCAGCCCCTTTCAGTTCACTGTTTATTCTGCTTACACAATATTGAACGCTGAATAAGACTGCTAAGCAGTTTCACTTTCTCACCTGTTAGTATTTAATATGAAGAATTAATAACACGAATTCCCGAGTTCCAAGGCTTTTCAACCTTCATAACTAGAGCTTCATAATATCTTGCAATTATTTGAAGCCTCTATCAGAAATTATCATTTGTTGCTACATGGAACAGAACTAAGAAATTATAGTCAGGTATCTTGTTGAGCCTTGACAACCTCTATGTCATGATCTTTGTATAAAAAGACATCATACTTCCTGAGACTTTGTGCCAGGTCCACACGCCATGGTTTCTGTCCCTGTGATGAAAATATATTAACAACATATTTAAAAACAATATAGATTTAAGACTATACAAAAAAACTTTGATAAATGTATAAATATAAAAAATATTTAAAGAGCAATTAAACAATTTATAAAGTTAAACCAATAAACATTAAAAACAATAAAAGTCATTAAAAGACAATGAAAAGCACACCATATTACTGTTGAACATCACCTAACGCAACACAGCACATCACAGACTATTGCTATGTTTAATATATTTTTATTGTGTTTAAATTATTTATAATCTAGAACTGTTTCAAATTGTTTGTATTGTACATTGCCCTGAAATACCTTGATAAAGAGCAGGATAGAAATATAGTGGTGATGGTGGTGGTGATGGTGGTAGTGGTGGTGATGATGATGATGATTGAAATTCTCTGTCAGCTAGCTAGCAATGTAACTACTGTAGTTACATAGCTCTGTAGTTCTTTTGGCCCAGCCACTAATTTCCCACTTATCAGGCAAAAGCTGCTGTGATAGATGGGAGTCTGTTCCCCTGTCAATAAGGAAGCAGCTGACTGGTGTTCCCATCCCTTCTATGAGCAATCTCCATTGTGACAAGCAGAAGCAGGATCTCTATTGCTGGAACACTTCCTGATTGACAGGTGAACATGTCCATGTCAATTGCAGTAAGTGGGGATTGGAGGACTTTCACAGTGACTACAAATATCCTAAACAAGGGAATGTATAGAGACTGTGAATACAAACCAGTTACAAATGTGTAATTCTAGGCTGCACATTTGTAACTGCTTTAGTGAATTCTGACTCTCAATAAAAATAGATTTAATAATTTATTCTTGCCATTATTCTTATTATTTCATTAAAGAAAGCTGCCAGGATGCATAAAACTTGGGTTCCAGGCACTGGACGAAACAGAAAACAACTGGAATATGCTCTGTGAAATTCAGAGGAGGAATCTGGGCAATATAGAAGAAGGAACAAGTCTGAAAATAGAATGAGGTATCAGATGGTCAGAAGAGGGACCATAGCTGATGTCAATCAAGAAAGCAAGGCTGAGAAGCCTGTGTGCCAGAAGAGTGCATAGAAGGACTCTCTGAGCAGTAGCTGATAAGCTGACAGTCAGAGAAGTGCTGGGCTGTTTATGTTGATGGCTGGACCTGAGTGAACATTTTCTGTGAGGAAGGTAGCTGTACATCCTAGTTATCATCAAGATCCATCATATATGGAAATCTCAAACTTGTGATTTTACTGAATATTCACCTTCCACAAGCCTGCCTCCTTGGAATATAGTGATAGTTGGGAGTGGCTGTCACTACAGTTCCATTTTTCAATCTGCTTATTCAGTGCAGGGGATGCTAGGCTTGGTGCAGAGGGAAGGAGTTCTTTCTCTCCCACTGCATTCATCTCATTCCCTAGAGGCATTCTCCACCCTTCTGCATTGCTCTACCAATAGATTCTTCTCTGCTATGTGCAAAACCATTTTATTTCCCCCAAGGAGCCCAAGTCTCAAGCTATTTTATAATTACTTTGGCAAGGTGGCCACCTTTTTGATTTGCTGCAGGTTTAGCATCTTTTATCCTCAGTCAGGAAAAAAAATATACAATGATGTGGATCAATGTGGCCACTCTTCACTTTCTATGTGTTTTAGTATTATCTAAGTGGTTACAAAGAACTCTTGTTCTCCCCCTCAAACTCCTTTGTTAACTGCCTCTGCCAAATGTCCTTGTTTTCTATCCCTGTACTGGAGATCCAGCTCATGAGCTTACAGGGAGTAGAGAGGTAGTGACTGCTGGTCCTGTCCCCAGTTCTTCTCAATGTTCACTTCCTCTCAGCAGTAGAGCCTTACCTAGAATTACCATATTCCTCAAATTCTGGCATGTAGTTTGCAAATTATTCTAATTATGCAAAACGGCTCAAATTTGCATTTGATTATGCAAATTCAACAACTAATTGTTACAAACTACATGCCATTATTTAGTTACTACTGACCTAGGAGCACCAGCACAGAGTAATGTTGGATTTGGAACAAGAGATCGAATTGCAAATCTGTGCTTGGTGTTAGAATGTTCCATGTCAACTTGGGCTACTGTTGTTTCTCAGCATACCTGCCTTGAAGGCCCCTTTCTTGTTTTTTGCATTCTACCATGCATTCCATTTACTCTTCTCCTTTTTTCCTCCTCAGACACCTGCAATGCATCTCTATCTTGTTGCTTGCACTACACCTATGAGCTTTTCTCATTTCCTTTATCCTCCCTCCCTCCCTCCCTCCCTCCCTCCCCTTGCACCCTTGTAGAATGCTCCTCCCTCACTTCTTCTGCTTGCACTTCTCACTCTCCCTTCCTTCCTACTTTTCCCCTTGCCTTAGGTTGTGACATCACAGTGCACCCCTCCACTACCTGCAACACTCGCCCTCCCTTCTCTCATGTCTGAAAGGTAGGGGCAGATTAGTTTCTTGCAGAAGCATTACACAGAAAAGTGCCTCCACATTTTGCCCCATATTCAGTTCCTATAAATGCTAGAGGCTTACTTGAATTTTTTCAAAAATACATATATGAAAGTTTGTAATCTGAGCCAGATGATCCAAACAGGGACTGGTTGTCACACCTAGAATAAAGGTAAAATATGGCCAAACCAGAGGCAATGTTTTCTAAGCAGACCATAGAGCTGTCATCCATGGAAAGAAAAACATAACAAAAATCCCAGGTGACTCAGACAAGCAACCAGCTTTAAGCCAAAAAGACATAAGGTCACCTTATTTTTATCTCTTTTACCAATCCCACATAAAATGCTCCTGTTTACTCTCTGGCTCATGAACAATCTACAAGTTACTATGCAGCAATACAGCCTTTTTGGGGGGCCCTGGTGTATCTTTCAGATTCAGACACCAGTAACAATATGAAACATTTAGGTATCTTTCATCCAGTAAATGCTGTTGATATTATAGGTTACTTTACATTACATATTTGTGATCATACATACATATGGCAGAGAGGTTGGTTGATACTGGTTCCTTGAAATATGTTTCCACATATCATGCATGAATTTTTAATCTGTGGTGTCCATGTTTTACATTTTCATGTGTATTTGTAAAAGAGTTTACATGAGGATATTAGCTCGTGAATTGGTCTCCATTCTCACACTGGATGCACTCAATTGTTCTTTACCTCAGCCTAGGAGAAATAAAGGGAAGGTGGACAGAAGTAGTAAATTAACTAATTGTCTATAATTCTGAAAGAACATGATATTTGGCAAGGTGAAGATTTCTTGTGCTAATAGCCTTACAAATGGTTAAATACTTATTCACTTTTTACAAAATTTCAGAGAAATGTACATAAAAAATATTTCCACTACTAGTTTTCATTCTTCTGTCCTATGTTCTGCCTGACATATTTAAGTAAGCAAAATCTTCCCCTCAAATGCTAGTGCTGGCCAGTTTTTCAGGAACACTCACCCTTTTATCTGTGTTGTAATTTACCTCATGACCATACAGCTCAATTCAATAACTCTGTCAAATGGTATCTTTCTCCTCCTGACAGAGAGCTAAGCAGTGATTTATTGCTTGAATGCACAGCCCTTTCATGAAAGCCATTTGTTTAAACATCACAAAATTAATTATACATTGCATGCTAATTTTCACTTTTATGTGCCTTGGGAAACCTCAGAATAATCTAACTGCTAGGTGTTCACATATATATAAATATATGTCACATTAATCTTGGCTTGTAATTCTCAAAACTTTCACTTTGTGCATTAGTTATTTCCTCCCTCACACCAAGTGATTCAATTTGTATAGAAGTCTTTTTCACTAACATGTTCTTTTCTGTTTGCATTTCTTTGTTGTTGTTGTTGTTGTTGTTGCTGCTGCTGCTGCTGTTGTTGTTCTCCTTTAGAAAATGGGTTTAAAAATGGTCATATTGCTCCAACCTCTAAGAAGAAAAATTCCAAGTCTGGGGTTTTACGGGAGCTATTAAAACTACCAAGTATGCTGTAGAAGTTACTGTGAACCACAGTCATAAATATTCCCTACAGAACACATTCTAGTAAATGGATGGGGTGGCACTAAAGTTAGACTGTTAAGATACTTCCAGATTGTGTGAAATCATCCTCATTTAGATTTGACTCATATTATTTGAGATATGCTGTTTTTCCCATTACAGGACTTTATGGGACAGAAAACACCATCAGTGTTGGAATTTGTAGAGCAGCCCAGTTGAAAACCGAGCAGCCAGGATCCTTCTTTCTATGGTTATTTTATTTTTCTATGGGGCACGGGAGCTTTTTTAAAATGAACTTCTCACAAAAGAGTAACAGGAACAGCAACAATGGAGGAGATGTTGGTTTTATATGAAGAGTATACATCCTGAAACTTTCACACTTGACTAAACCAAGGATATAAATTTGTTTATAGCTTCTCTCTTCTTCCCTATAACTGAAGTTCTCTAGGTAGTGTACATAAAAAGTTCTTAAAATGCAAGATGTGTCTTGAAATATATAGAACGCATAACAAAGATCAAACTTGAAGCCATCAGGAAACACCTGTAAACTGGTGTGGGTATCATGTGGTCCTCCAGATATTATTGGAAACTACCTTCCAGCATTCTTTGCCAGTGATTATGCCAGTGATTATGCAGCAATCTGGAGGGCTACCTTGGTGTAGACCAATACACTTCTGCTGACCAATTGGCCTTTGCCCAGTTCTCTCTGTTTTTACAAATAGACTGATAAGAATTTGTTTTGAATATGAGTGGGAATGAAATTAGATAAGCACTGTGTTTATCACAACTGGGGCTGCCTTTTTGTTTGCTGGAACAAATGCACTTAATTGCTCAGTAAGAGGTCGAAGTTACCTTCTGATGTATCCCAGCATGATGACAGCCAAAGGCAGAATATCTGCTGGAGTAATTTTGGGTGTCAGAAAGCTAAAGGTGATGATCACTTCCTTTCCTCAGCATAGGTTTCCATTCATTATCTGATAAAATTGCTGTGCAACATATTTAATGTACTAGTTAGTTTATTAATCCAAGATGAAAATTTGCCCATCTTTATGTTGCAGGAGCCCAGAGAACACAGAGACCACAGAGCAAGAAAAAGAGTAATTTATTACGCACGAGCTTTTGGCTGGATGTTTCCAAAAGACCAAAAGCCCTGAATTCAAGTTTCACAGCTCTTTTACAGACAAAGTTCACAGCATACACAAAGATCACAGGCAAAGATCACAGGCTTATCTCGGTCCGCCCCTCCGGGGTCACAAATACCACATGCTGTTAATAGCTAATTACCCCCACACTCAGACCCTGGAAAGTGCTTATCTACAATCTGCAATTACCGCAGCCAGTCAATAAACAAACAACACCCTGGCTACATGATCAACATCCTAGCTACGTGATACATTGGCTCTTGTGACCTTTTTACCCTTCTTAAATCTTTCTCCGTTCTTCTGACCTAAGTCCCCAGCTTCTACTTTATTTCTAATTTATTATTTCTAATTCATACCTATATCATTTAAAGAGGAATCTTTGGTGGTCAGTGTCTTTGACAAGGAATACTGTCACTCAGTGTGTACTGCACTGAGAGCAGCCTTTCATTCTTTGTGAAGTTATCCTGGTATAATTTTGCATCTAGTCCAGCTGGCAACAGCATTCTATGGAAATGGCAGGCCTAAGTAAATAGTTAAAGCTCTCTTATCTAAATAAATAAATAGCTCTCTTATCTACATGAGAGGTAAGGGTCATGGAAGTGGGCAAACCAGACATTCTCACTGGAAGATGACTCTGGAAGATGAGTCAAAAAATATAGACTTGCTGGTGAAAATGTATTCCAGGTAGCCATGTTTGGAGGTTCATGCCATCCTGGATGTCATCCAGAAGCTATATCAAATGACTACAATGAGATCACAGTATAACAGAAAGTCCGTGTGTGTGTGTGTGTGTGTGTGTGTGTGTGAAAGAGAGAAAGAGAGAGAGAGAGAGAGAGAGAGGGATTGCATTGATTTATTCTGTTGTCTTTGGAGAACCCTTTCTGCCACGGATTAGTACAACTTGTTTCCTTGACTTTAGTTCTTTATTGTACTAGGGTTGGGGAGTAGAAATAATTTGTAGATAGTAAGAATGCTGACACACACACATACACACACATACTAAAGTATTATTAAATGAAGGGAATTTATTTTATATTGAATGTGTGGGGATTATTTCACTCTTTGTTAGGATGTTTAAAATAACTGTGTAATCAGCAATTTCTTCCTAGAATTTATTTATGAAAACAGGGGAGGTACCAGTAAATTCCTCTTCTCCTGTCCCAAAATGCAAAGGACCTTTCTGCTGTAGGAAGGATAAGTTGTAAGTTTAAGGTCTGGATATAACCCAGAATCTTAAGATCCTTGTAATATGTAATCAGAATACAGGCTTTCCAGTACTATAGGCTTATATGGCAATGTACATCTCCTATCTGCCTTTTCAGAATATAGATCCTTAAAAGCTGCATCAGAAATAGCTGTGCATATTATCGCTAGGAGGCTTCTGTGTCTTTTGGTCCTTTCATATCTTAAAATGTTAGTTATTAAAATGTTAGTTAAAACCTCTTCCTGGGGGGAGGGATGGATAAGGTTATAGTGACTAATCTTTCTAGATAAGTGTCAGCGTCTCAAAGTGGCCAATGTAGTTGCCAAGGGGAAAAGAGCATTAGTGTCAGAGAAGCTTAGTCAGGCTATTAAGTTTTTGGTTCAATATGGTGACACTTTATTGGCTTGATAAGGTTGTGAGAAAAACTTTAAAATTCTGTAAAACAGATCCCTTGGGGGTTTAGAAAGGATAAATACAAACCTTCTAGGAACATCACATAAAATTACACTCATACACAATGTGTGGCTGCAGGTTTCTTTTACTAAGTTGTTCCTGGGAGGCAGGAAGTGGACCTCCCAGTGATCCCTCAGTCCCAGTTGATGATGGAGGCCAGAGTAAGCTTCAAATAACACACATTCAGTGGAGCACATGCTGGATTTAATAGGTTTAACTGGAACAGAAATGTGGGGAAAGACATCAAAAAAGTCATTTTACAAAGGTACAGATTCCTGAAGAGAAGTGTGTGTGTGTGTGTGCACATGTGCACACTAGGTAGAGACCAGACTGCCAAAATTTTGACAACTTTTTTTTCCTGATGCCTGATCACCCATGGAGTTATAAATTAATTATGGCTGAACAGACAGGTCCGTAGCTTTGGCTTTTCCAAGAGCCTTTGCAGTTGAAAGCTAAAATGTTTATTAATGTCATTTGTTTCATTTGCATGCTGCCTTTTTCAAGAGTAGGACCCAAGGAGGCTCCAAAGAGAATCAATTATATAAAAAAAAATGAATAAAATTTTAAAAACAAAAATCCTCACATTATATAGGATAAAATTATTTAAAAGACTTGCAAAAGTAAAAAAATAAATAAAACACACATCCCTTATATGGTTCTTCCTGCTTGCTTCAACACTCTACTCTCCCATGCACACATACAATGAGACCTAAAAATGTTCTTGTTGCCAAAGCTAAAACACTTTAATCTGCTTGACTTGAAGGTCGCCTTCTTTGTCTGTCTCCACATTGTATATCACTTACTGGCCCTCTACCTTCCTATTCAGAAAACTGTGGTTCAAATAATGATTTTAGTTTTGATCATGACCCTAAAACAGGCATGGACAGCTGTGGAGGATCTGGGGCCTTAACCCATTTTTGTGCCATCTAGACCCCAGCAGCCCTCTCCATCCTGTTTTTGGCAAGTCAGAAGTGAAGTTTCAGTCATTTTTGTTTGAGATAGATAGATAGATAGATTTATTTATTTATTTATTTGGACTATGATTCTAGATCAGCTACTTAACAATGTAACTACCTTATTTGCATAGCTAAATGGTGTCTCTCAGACTGATCCTTTCAAATCCAGACTTACCAGGCAGCAGCCGCTGACAGCAACAAGGGTCTACTCTCCTGTCAATCAGGATGCAGCAGATTCATGTTCCCACCTCCCTCCATCTGGAGATCTGCAGTGCAAGTCAGAGGCCCTTTCCGTATGCTGCCCCCAACCCGCAATGGCCACAGGATCACAAGGATTGTGACGATGGTTCTGCATGATGTCGTTGTGATCCCTTCATGATCCTGTGACCACCCGTCACAATTGTGGATTGCATAATTCTCGGGTTTTTCCCATCAATGACACATTGATTGCGCCTCCCTCCTGCACTTACCTGTGGTGCAGAATGGCAGACAGCGTAATACCTGTGCTTCTTCCCCAGTGCAGACTGGGAAACTGGCAGGCTGCACTATGGAAAGGAGGGACAGAGCCATCACAGGTCTGCTACATCCCAACTGAAAGGAGAGCAGACTCCTGTTACCTGCAGTAGCTACTGCCCAGTCAGTCTGGACTGGGGGAATTTCGTGATCCCTATATATTTCCTATTCTATTGACTACATTGAGAACATGAATATGAACCAATAATGAATGTGTCATTCCAGGGCTATTTCCACACTACAAGTTATAGTACTATTATTCCAATTTCAACATCCTATTGAATCCTGGGGTTTGCAGTTTAGGGCCGGGGGCATTTAGACTTCACAGCCAGAGAGCTCTTTGGCCTCAGTAAACTGCAAACCCCAGAATTCCACAGGATGTTGAAAGTGGAATAGTAGCACTATAACTGTGCTGTGTGGAAAGTCTCTAGGTTACACTTTCTTAACTGCAGTTGTGAATTCCAGTCATCATTATTTATTTATTGTTTTTGTTTGCTTTCTTTCTTTCTTTCTTTCTTTCTTTCTTTCTTTCTTTCTTTCTTTCTTTCTTTCTTTTTCTTTCTTTTTCTTTTTTTCTTTTGTTTAGGTGCTTCTGGAGAGCATGAAGGTCTCTTAAACAGCATCCTCCCTCTGAATGCCTCTAAAGGCAGAATTTTCCTAGTAGTGGCCACAAGTTTTGCTTTTGTATTTGGCGGGCCTGGGGGTAGAACTGATGCCCATCGCTCCCTCTGTTACTTGTGGCCTACAAGTTGCACCCCTCCCCTAAATATCCTGAGTTCAGCAGGCTTTCTTCTATAATTATATTCATTGAATAGATCTCTTCTGAACCAAACTAGGTATATTTTCTTTTTTTTCCAAATAGCAGCTGCAGACACAGGACTGAACTTCTGATCAGGGCCATAGAATGCATGGCGAAGAGGATCAGTATTGCCAGGTTGGGAGTAGCTCAGCCTCTGAGATTTCAGGACCTAAACCCAAGAGCTAAGGACAACTCCTTGTGATTTTCCCTGTGTGGGCCCTGCTGATGTTGCAAAGGTAATATGACACAGGGCAGCCCCTGGTTGTGCCATTCAACACAATATATGAAAAATCAACCACGTTTGTACAGAGTATCATTCAAATATAAAACATGACTCACAACAAATATTTGTATGCATGTTTTTCAAGGCAGTACTTTCACCCTGAGATTTCTCCTCCTTGCCCTGAGAACTGGTGAAGAGGAGTCAGACCTTGAGATCTGGAAACACCGGAAAGGAGGATTCTGTTTTCACCTGCAGTGCACACAGTATTTTTTAGAGGAGCAAATGGTATGGGAAGAAGAACATAATATCTACTTTGGTCCTACCTATTCACTCTCAGCACTATCATCTCAGTGTGAAGTTCTGTTAGGTAAGCACAAAAAGGACTTTTTGGTTGCTGGCCCATTATTTTTCAACTTCTTTTCTCCAGAACCACACCAAAACAATCAAGTGCTGTTTTTTCCTTTTGTTTCTGACACAACATAAAGTGAAAATTTCTGAGAACTGATCAAGAAGTTGAGAAAAATTACATCTTTGAAACAAATGCCTACACTTGTAGTGTTTTTACTAGACAGAGAAAACTGGAAGAAAATGTCACATGCTTATATTGTCTGTGGGTACATACTTGGGAAAAGCACCTAAAATGCAAAGCCAAATTGCACAGTATAGCCCCGGTCAAGATATTATCATAATATCTACAGCCTTTGCTGGCATGAAAGTGCAACTAACATGTTATACAGCTGAAAAAGAAACTCAGGCTGAGTGAAGGTACAGCCTTGTGTGGTTTCGTTACACAAGCTTGTGGCTTTCTGTGCAACATATTCTGCAAGATTTCCTTGTGCTACACTACAATCTTCTTTTACATTAAAAAAGCTGAATTTTTGCAGAAAACACACATGTATCTGCCCTGAAACAATCTTTTTTACATGGATCCAAAATCTGAATGTTATGCAATTTTATTTTCAGTCTGAAAGCTGCATAGTTTTCAGAGAAGTCTGCATGGCTTTCAGGAGGAGCCACATGATTTCCAGAAAACTACACAGTTTTGGGGCAAGCTGCACAGATTTTATGGCACAGTTTCCTATCATTACAAGGAAAAAATCTGAAATGCACCAAGGTGCACCAAGGTGAAGAACTGTTTCATTGTTCTCGACATTTTGGGGGACATAGAAAAATCAAGATTTAACATCTCTACCATCAAGTCTTCTCCCAAGACTTCATCAAGTGACATCCCTAGATCCCAGCTTTTGGCCCCAGAAATTGCAGGGTCAGGGATGACCCTGACATTGAAAGCCTAGTGGGTCCCCTTCCCCAAAATTTTTGTAACGTGTTTAGAAAATACCATACTGGAGGGAGGTGGTTGTGTAGGCAAGAATGAAATAGTCACACAGCTGTTGTGTGTCTTCAAGTCTTTTTTGACCTATGGTGATCTAAGGCGTTTGCCTTAGATCAGGGGGTCTTTTGGGGATAAGAGTGTGTGATGTGCCAAGGTCACCCAGTGGTTTTCCGTGGCTGAGTGGAGAATCAAACTCCAGAGTCAGTCCAGTGCTCAAACCAGTACATCACACTGGCTCTCAAGACAGTCCTCAAAAGCTTTCAGTTGCTTCCTATCTTTATATGGGGAATCTTTATATCTCTATATAGGAAAAGTTCAATACATGAAATTGGATTTTCACTAGTTTTATTAGGCTGCCTTCTCAGTTGGTCTTATTCTTTCTTTGTGTTGTCATTTTTCTCTCCCTGCTGCTAGTTTGTGTTGACTGGTGAAATAGCTAGTGTTGGGAGTTGGAAGGAACAAAGAGAGAGGGGAAAGGATGCATTCTTATGCATTTCATTACAGCATTCTTTTCCAGGCTATATTCTGACATTTAGAACAGTATAATATGAATGCCTTTGTTCATTGAAGTCTTCAGATCTAGCTAGCGACAGTCCAGGGGAAAATAAATAAATAAACAGAATCTAACCTTTTACAGCTTAGACAACAATGAAATGAAAAACAAGAACAGAGGAATAAATATTAAATAAGGTGGGATTACATAGGTTTTTAAAAACCGCACACAAAAAGAGAGCCCATTCAACACAAATAAGCAATTTGCTTTCCATTTTGTCAATTTGTTTTGGTACAAAAGAAGTATGTTCTTTGTATCTGAAGAAGGGGAATTTGTAAAGGCAGGTTTGGGCACAATAATAATGATAATGATTGAAAAGGCTTATTAAGAAATAAAAGGGAAAGTGGAAGCAGTGGCAACTTGTCAGTGGGAGGCTCATTCTGACATGAAGTGGGTAGAAACCATACAGCTTGGCCACAGGTGTGGAGCATTTCCTCACAGTTTCTCAGATTTTACATTGTCAAAAATCACTATGGTTTCAGTTTAAACAAGGACAGATTTCATGCCTTTAGTAACATTTCTTCTGCCTTTTTCATAAATAGTGAAAAACAACTAGGTGCAAGTTGTACTGAACTCAGGCCATTTCCACACTGGGCTTTTAAAATGGTGCAGAGCGACCGATGGAGGTCTTCTGCACCGTAGAGTGGACTGGGATGGACTACTTTTTGTAGTTCCATATCTCAGTCTGGTTCTGCACGACCAATACTGGTTGCGCAGCGTGCTTTTTAAAAACCTCTTTTTAGAGGCTTTTAAAAAGCACAGAGCACGTGACTCCGTGCCGCTCCATCGCTGCGCTCGGGAGCAGATTTGCAGGCGCACGCAAGTGCGTGCCTGCAGATCTTCCGGGGGCGGGCTTTTGGCTGGCGAGCTTCTCCGGTTGGTGGAGAGCCTCAATCAACCAGAAGCCACTGTTTTGGACTCTGGAGCAGCACGGAGCAGCGAACTCGCGCTGCTCCTCATTGTGATGGACTCACCCGGACGCTCAGGAAATCCGGTGAGTCCCGTTTTCACGTGGCTCCTTCCCCACGTCTGGAAAGGGCCTCAGTGTAGGACATGCATACAATTGATCTCTTGGTGTCATTTCACACAATCAAATTAGTACTAAAAGAATCTAATTTGTTTATTCTGAGCAAGCATTGTTTCTTTAAGCACCACTATGGACCCAGAACTAGATCAGATCAAGTGGTATTGGTAAATCTCAATAAACAGTCTGAAAGTGTTTTTTAGAAGATGGCCATCCGGGAAAGCAGTAGATTTGGGAGACTCATGGGCTCTGAATGGTCATAGACCTTAGATTGCTGACATTTCATATGTGCTGTCAGGGTCTTGAGAAAAGAGCTATCCAGATCTGATGTTTACATGAACATTTGCAGTTTGTGTCTCACCATAAAGACTTAAGTGTAACAATCTTGGATTGTTCCCAGACCTATGAACTTGAGTCTAGAAAGGCAGTGAAGACACATTCCAAATAGGTTGAACCCAAGTAGGTCTGATTTTGCTTTCTTCTAAAATCTTTTTGAGATCATGCCCTGATTTTGATTGCCTAAAGTGATGTCTTAGCTACTCATATAAAATGACATGTTAGTGCTTATTTTGCACTAGTTACTTTAAAATAGTACTTCTAGTAGTTTTAGTTTTTGTTACATGGCTTTATGATGAATTGAGTCCTGCTGCTACTTTTGTCTGTAAACTGCTCCAAGGAAGCATGTGGTGGGGCACATAAATCATAACAAATGATTGGTTTGTATGGGTTTATTGGCATAACAGCAGCTGAAACAATATGGTGCCAGGCATGTGGTCGAATGCAGCAGAGATAAAGTGCTAATAGCAAGTGAAGATCCCCAGTCTTTCTGCTCTCCATTTTCCCAAAGTATGATATACTAAAAGTTGATGACTCACTCTCATTTTAATTTTGCTTCTTTAAAGAAAACCTGAACTTGTGCTAGGTGTCAGGCTGCTTGCCACCCTGTCAGATGGCATTCCCACAGCGGGTGCATATGCCTGACAAAAGCATGTGCCAATTAAGGCTTGGAAAGTGCTAGATTTCAATCACCACCCTCCCAGGAAAGCTTATCAGTGGCAGCAGGGCGGCTGTTTGTTGAAGATACAGAATTATGTTGCTGCTCTGCTCCCTGAATAGGCCTATAAATCCCCTGCTACGAAAATGGGGAAGGGAGGGGCATTTGCACATAAAGCATTTCTGGTAGTTGCTCTCCTGATACAAGACCGCAGTAAACTAAATAATGAAGTCAAGCTAGCAGTTCGCCAGGTCTCACATCCATCTGTAGCAGGAATTAAGGGCCCTGTCAGCCACTGAACCTGTTAACCTGCAAAGCAGCTTAGGAAAACCTCCAACAAAGAGATTAGTTAAAGCATAGTTTCAGAGTGCACCACTCTCCTATCTTCCATGTGTGTGTTTGTGTGTATGTGTGTGTGTAGTCATTTCACAGTGGCATGATGAAAACTAGCACCAAGTGGCAAAGTGTCCTGCATTTTTCACTTCTCTTGGCTCGTCCTCAGGCCATTTCTGCACTACACTGTTATAATCCTATTATTCCACTTTCAACATCCTGTGGAATTCTGGAGTTTGTAGCTTACTATTAAAGAACTATCTGCCTGAGGATTCTAAATGCCCCTCTGTAAACTCCAAAACCCAGGATTCAATAGGATGTTGAAAGTGGAATGATAGCACTATAGCAGCGTAGTGCAGAAATGGCCTCAATATCAGGGGTGGGAATTATGTGGCCTCCAAAGTTTGCTGGACTCAGCAGATCTAGCTATCATAGACAATGGTAAGGAATTTTGGAAGTAGCAGTGCAACAACCTATGGAGATTTACGTGAAACCTGTCATTGCTAGACACTGTAATGTGTATAGAACAATAATCAAATGCACTCACTGTTGTTCTAGGCTTGAAGAATCTCTCAGAATAGCAGGGTATTTTGATTAAATTATATGCAATTGTTTAAAAAGATGCAGGTCTGCAAGTGTAAAAGTGATACCTTTTAGAAAGAAACTACTTTTCTTTCTTACATAATAGTTTTTTTTTATGTCAGGGGATTTTTCATATGTAAGGACTGAAGCATGTCATATATCCTCAGATAGTAACATTTGCCCACAAGACAAAAGCGAAAACACAAAGCTTACATCTCACTGTTTTGCTAATGCATAGGCTAGCTCTTACAGATTTGTTTTGTTGATCTCTCATTGATATTCTACTTCAGATAGACTTTGTTGACTGAACACTAGCAGGAGCCATTTGTATTTGTCAGGAACTGAATTCACACACAAAAATATAACAGTGCATATACACTATTTATTAGGAGCGTGATACATAGTACAGGACTTCAGTGAGTGAACTGGGGGCGATTAGCAGAATTCAAAACATTAAAGGCAAAGAGTTTCTCATCCCTCCCGCAAGAGACCTTGGAGTTCTGGTTTAGCCTGGCAGTGCTTATCACTACATTCCTAGCTTTGTTTATCTAGTGGTCTCTGGTTCTCATACCTTGTTACAAGCAAGCTGCTATTTAACTCCTACTACATGTCCCATAACTAAAA
Source organism: Iguana delicatissima (assembly GCA_948472985.1). Taxonomy (NCBI): domain Eukaryota; kingdom Metazoa; phylum Chordata; class Lepidosauria; order Squamata; family Iguanidae; genus Iguana; species Iguana delicatissima. The sequence continues at coordinate 1,373,987 of CAOKZL010000311.1, forward strand.
TATGGGAGGCTACCCGACAGTATTTGTGTGAAAAGAATGAAGAAAAGAAAATGTGCAGTGATCTTTGTTAGTGTCAGTATAATTCTACCTGTATAACATTATGTACAGATTCCCTTTTCAGGGAAGAGAGAGACAAAACAGAAGCTGCACCGTCTCACCGCCTCTTTGTTTTGTCTCTGACCCTTTCTGCACAATGTCACCAACCCACTATAGCAACAGGTTGTTCCCAGTCCAGGAACCGTGCTACTGCATGACCTTGTTACTATCCAGCTACTATCTCCGTTCCAAAGTGTTGCAAATCAGCCCTGTTTCATTTCCAAAAAAAAAAAAAAAATCTGTTAAGAGCCTCCTTTCCTGCCACAATTCCATCAGCTGGGTCAGTGTGGTTTCTCAATAGTGTTTCATAGCGCTTCCTGTCATCACAGATCCAGGAGTGGTTGGGGTGTGGGCATGTCCAGCGTGTCCTTCCCTCAGTGATTCCCATAGTGTTGCAAGTTTGGAATCTACCACCTCTCTATGTTTATTTTAAATTTCTCCTTTGAGTTAATTTTTAAAAATTTTAAATATATTTTTAAAGTTATAGCGGAAAAATGCAATAGTGTACCAGTGTGTCATGACATTATAATGTGACTGCACTAGTACAGGTTAGCAAAAAATAAATAAAAACAAAAACAAAAACAAAACCCTGACCAATCAGGAGCTGAGGTGGGGAAAAAGCAGGGAAAGGTACTGGCCTATGACCTGTAGTGTGGAGGAACACCAGTTGCAATAATGCTACTCATCCACTTAAGGCGGAAGAATGTGGTAGAGACCATTCCTAACCTGACACCATTGTGGAAATGGCCGTGCTGGGATTGTAATGGAACAACCCCCTATTGAGGTATGCTGCAAATAGAGCCTCTATTTTCTGTAAAAATGGAAGCTATGTACAATCTAATATATAAAAAAGTTTGTGAGTTTGTCTGTGTCAGGCGAAGACCTGACCTCATGTGATTGGCTGCTTGCGAAGATTCTATGGGATCCTGGGGTTTGCAGTTTAGGGAGGGGCCTTTAGAATCCTCAGCCAGAGAGCTCTTGGGCCTGGCCAGTTGCTATGGAGATGAGGCCTAGCAGCAGGGAGGAGGGCAGTGCATTCCCTCAGGAACCCAACCTCTGTAACTCTGAATACAGATTGGGTTGGGGAATATGGGGGAAAGTTACAGGTACTGGACAAGACATTTTGGGCAATTAGAGACACAGGATCTCAAATCTTTCTAACGAGTATTACCTATAAAATCCTGGGCAATACCGGGTATATATGCTAGCGTTATATAAGAACAATATGGGTTCAGGAGTAGACGTAAGGATTGCTTACTGAGTCACAAAATGCTTAGTTTATTGGGCAAAAGAAAAGAATGCAAGCATAACTGATAAACAGAAACAGAACAATAACATGGGCTACCTATCTGTCTTTAGGCCCAGATGAGAAGCATTGTAGGATACTAAAAGACATTGCCATAATACTTTCCAAATTTTGTTGAACATCTTTGAGAAATCTTGGGAAACTGATGAGGTGATGCATTGTGAATAAAAGTTGTTTTAGTATCTACAGGAGTTAAAAGAAGTGTCCAGAAAACTACAGACCAATCAGCCAGACTTCAATAGCAGGAAGGATACTAAAACAAAGAAGTCAATTTGTAAATATTTTGATAAGAATAAAATGATCAGTGAAAGGCAGCATGGATTGTCGAGAAATAGATCTTGCTAGATTAATTTTATCCATTTTTTTTAAAAAAATTAATTACTAGCTTAGTAGACGTAGGCCTTTTCCGCATTTTATATTTAAAACGGGGCGGCGCATCCTCCAGTGAGGACGTTTACACTTGGGGGCGAACTGGGTCTGGACTACTTAATGTTTGTCCGGACTTCAGCCGGCTCCGGAACGCCCAGAACTGGTGGTTCCCCGTGCTATTGAAAGACTGATTAAAAAAGGACTTTCAATAGCCCGGCGCTGCCCTAAGTGTAGATTTGCAGGCTCATGCCGGCGCAAGGCTGCAGATCTTCCAGGGGCGGGCTTCTGGCTGGCGAGCTTCTCCAGTTGGTGGAGAGCGTCCGCCAACCTTAAGCCACCATTTTTGTCTCCGGAGAGTGTGTAGCGCAGGCGCGTGCTGCTCCAGATTGTCGTGGATCGTCGGGGGGAGCGTGCCAGTCCGGTGAGTAACGGACTGCCCTGTTTCCCCCTCAAAGTGTGGAAAAGCCCGTAGATACAAATCACCATAAGTTGAGAAATGCTTTGACATCTTGATTAGGAAGTGCTTTACATGTAGGTTGGATGACGGTCTTGTTGGGTGGATTCAAAGATGGGACAGAAAGCTGTGCTCAAGAGTACTCATCAATGATTTCTCTTCAGACTGGAAAGAAGTTTCCAATACGTTGCTACAGGGATCTGTTTTGGATCCAGAAGTGTGACATTTTTATCTATCAGTTAGACATAGAGAATTGAAAACTGGGATGAAACAAATAAAAAAGGAAATTCAATGGAGAATGCAAATGCTAATTTCTTTATCTAATGCTGGGAGATCAAATCCACAGGTATAGGATAGCAATATTTGGCTTTGCATCAGTACAGATGATAGTAAACACAATTTCAACATGAGAGTCAGCAGTGTGATGTGCTGAAGGAAAAATCTAGTGTGTTTTTATATCTTCATAAATAGAAATGCAAGTGTTTTTTTTAAATGTTCTTTGTAAGCTAGGAGGCTAGATAAGGAAAGCCAGAAACAGTTATAAAGCAAAATTGTTTATAAACATTTATTTGACATTTACCCAAAACAGTAAGGGAATATACCTAGGCCTATGACATAAATGACATGTGAGGAATGACAGAAAACAAACAATCAAAAACTTTGTACACAAATACATTTCAGGGGTAGGAAAAACACACACACACACACGCGCGCGCGCGCGCGCACTAAAGTAAAAATAGTGATAAATGGAAAAAGTAACACAAATCGGGGCAGCTATTAAACATACGGTTTATGAAGCACAAAACAAATCTTGCTAAACCAAAATCTGCCAAGACAATAAAATATATCCTGGAACTGTAGTAGAACATAATGCCAGAATCTATAGAACGTGCATGCACATGCACACACACACACATTAAAATAGCAGAAATTTCAATTATTGCTGAACTCTAGTTTTGGCACTTCTTAAAACTTCCCCCATTCTATACTACATAAAGTTCCCAAACATATAGCTGTTTTGCCTAAAAATTAGGAAACGATGTGGGGAAATAAAACTTAGAGATGCTCTCACCAGGAAGCAGGCTTCTGAAGACTGAAATGAACTTTTCCCCTAGATGGAAAATATAGTTAGGAAAAATGTAAACTATGAAACTTAAGCCTCACAAGCAAATAAAGTAAAACTGCACAGAACAAAGTGAAATAGAGTATAAAGAAAAAAAATATTAAACCACACAAATCTGTTTAAATCTGTTCATTAATCAAGTAGCTAGCCTCAAAAGAATAATTCAAAACATTGGGAATAACTTTGGTAATAGAGATGGAAACTTCATCTCTCAAGAGAAAACAAAAAGCAATCTGGGAACCAAAGGACTGCAAGAAAAGTAAAGTTTTGCTAGTAAAAATGGAATTAGGCAAACAGCAAAAATGAAGAGTAAAATGAAGAGTAAAGAAATTAGTTCTCAGATTGAAGTGTATATATAGAGGGGAGAAGGGAAGGAGGGAGGGGGTGAGAGGAGGAGGAGGAGATAATTTACACACACTCACTTTTCTAGCCCCCAAACTTCTCTCCTTGTTTATTTGTTCTCTTTTCCCCTTCTACTATCTTTAAATGGTGGTGGTGGTGGTGGTGGTGATAATAATAATAATAAGGTGGTTCCATATCAGTTAATACACATTTGTAGCAAATTTGTGGAGAAGAAGCAGATGCAGTTTTCCATTGTTGGTGGCTGGAGGGTGACTGGCACACTTTCAAGTTTTATTGTGGTATTGAAGTAGTATACATAAGGGAATACCACACATTGTGTCTTATTCTATACTGGTCGATTACCTAGCTTGGTTTTCAGCTTTCCAAGCATTTCTGTTTTCTTTTACATCATTACCCAGATAGTTCTTCACTCTGTTTTTCAACTGATATATCTGTCTTGCTAGTACACTGCTGCTATTGCTATTGCTGCTGTTGGTAAATGCCTTCAACTCCAACTTATGGAGACCCTATAATAAGGTTTTCTTTGAAAGACTAATTCCAAGAAGGTTTGCTGTTGCTTTCCTCTGAGGATGAAAGGGCACGATTTGCCCAAGGTAATCCAGAGAGCTGAGCACTTTGATTTCCTGGAGTCCTAGGCCAACACACAAATTACTATACCACCTTGGCTCTTCTTGGTGTTTTCAACCCCTTGAAATACGAGCAAAGCTACACAAAGAAAGACTGCCTCCATTTTATTCTGCACTAGTTTGATCTCATGAGAAGTATTGTTTTTGAATCTGGGTGCCATACTTAAAGGAACATGTAGCCAAACTGGAATAGATGCTGAGAAAAATAATGATGATGGTCAATGGCTGGTTAGGGAGGGGGGAAGGTTTGATGACTGAAGGCGGTTGGAAGAACATGATAGAACTCTAAAAATGCTGTCAAACAGATGAGAACTAGATGTAGTTGGTTTAAATTACAGGAAGGCAGATTTTGGTTGAAAAGTCTTAGAAGAAATGTCTTAATAGTAAGAGCAGTACTTGGAAGAGAGGGTATCTCTTGCTGTAGGCCTTCAAATATACTTCCAAAGCGATCTTAGTCTTTATGGTCATAGAACTGAATTGTCTTGTCATTTGTGTAGGACTGTTGAAGAATGAAGTGATTGTTTCTATGGATTTATACTCTCAGAATAAAAACCAGGCCCATTAAACCTTCAAGCACATCTCACCTGAACAAGTCCCCTACATCAAGTCTAGAAATGCTATCATAAACACCACATTGTGATAGTGCTTTATTTAATTTACTTTGACTGGTGAAGCAAATGCCCTTTCTTTCCCCCTTGTCTCCTGGGAGACATTGCCACACGTGCAACAGACTCTGGCAGGAAAAAAAAATCCGATTTCTGTGGACGTCTCTTCAGACATTTCCCATATCAGTTAAGCAAATGCTTGAACAATTCATTTAATTATGTTAAGCACCCATTAACAGCAGTCTAAGCCTTCCCCTGGGTCATATCAGTTCTATGAGATTCTAATTGTTAGAGACTGACTATGATTTTCTTCTTGTGCCTGCAGGTGATATTAATTCTGACAAAGCTGTATGACTACAACCTGGGGAGTATCACAGAGAGCTCATTGTGGAGGTATGTAGATAAACTAAGCTACTAATTACTGACTGACTCCAGTATGGACACTCTGGTATAGTCCTTTCATTTGATTTAATTTGAGTTCTTATGTGCTGGAAGTTTCGATGTCTCCCAATATGGTCATCAGAGGTTCCTCTTCATATGAAAGAATAGCAGGATTGAATGGAGCTTAGATAGATACTGTAATTGGTGACAGAAAGATACTATAATTAGTTACAACTAGAATTCTGAGGTGAAAAAAGTACTTAGTCACTGTTACAGTTAACTTTTAAATGATGTTAATTGCCTCTTTTATCAGATCTGTAAAGTGTTATGACTATGATAGGCATTTTTCACTTGGGAAAGAAAAACTATGGAATGATACAAGCCATTGATTTGAAATGCAGGATATTCCTTATACTTTGTCCTTGCTATAGTACAACATGAGGCAGAAGCACAAGATGTGGCATCTCCCCTTCACCATTTAGTGACACCACACTCCAATATGTTATCGTTTTGCTGGGACTAACTTTCTTGTACTTTATAGGACTTATATCTGAATGGAAATATATAGATTTTTACTGTACTAGTATATTTTAAAAGCCAGTGCAAAATGTCATTTCTTTATTCTGGTTCACAATAATTTATTCCTCAGATGACCATGAAAATAATGTCTTAAAAATCTCTCAGATAACCTTGTTTTGAGGCCCTCCTATGATTCTTGTGTTAGTCTTAAAAAACCCCACCCCAACATAGTAATGATTTACTTCTATATGAAATTAACTAGTGACATTTCTCTGTTATTCGCATTGCAGAGGATTTATAGAACAAATCCAAAGTTAGGCCCTTTCCACAACTTACCTTTTCTTGGCGCTGAGGTATGGGGATCATGCGAGCAACCTCTTGCGAAAGGCTCTCACATCCCTGCTGCTTCAGCGCCGCAGCTGCTGCCTGCTGGCTGGCAGGCAGCATAAGGACTCCGCCTCTTCCTTCTGCAGCGCAGCCGGGCATTTTCCCAGGCTGCACTGGGGAAGGAAGCGCAAGCACCATGGCACCGGAGGCTTTGCACGCACAATGTGCGCAGGGCCCTGGAGCGATGTGCGATTGTGCACCATTTTCAGCTATAAGCCGAAAATGAAATAGTGCGTGATTGCGAGCACCTGCTGGCCCTGGCAGCGTCACGCAATTGCGAGGACATCATCAGAAATGCTCCTCGCAATTGCGCGATGCTCTGGAGGCCCTTTTGCATGGCAAATACCATGCACAAAGGGCCTAAGTTTGAGAAGAAGTGAATTGGGCAATATTTCAGGGGAAGGGACTGGCAAAACCACCTCTGAGTATTCCTCATCCAAGAAAACCCTATGAAATTTGTGGAGTCACCAGATGTTGACAGGTGACTTGAAGGAACATAGACACAGAGAAAGCAGCAGACTCCCTGCTGCAGGCCAAGCCCTGTTGGCTAACTCTGCCTGGATGGAAGCTGTGTGTGTGTGTGTGTTTCTTTCTTGCCATGCCAGATTTAGGCTGGTGTATTTGAGGGGCTAGAGGACTGAGCCCCTTGAGATATCTGTGAGGTACTTGGTTCTAGGGATCCAAAGCTGTCAATTCCCTGCCACCAAAATATTACATCTGGTTGACTTCCATCAGATATTTCTGGTGGGAACATTATTGATGGAAAATTACTTCTCACAGAGCAGAGGTAATGGGCCTGCTGGGGTAGGTAGAACTACCATGTGTGTGGAACTCCTCTCCAGCACTGAAGAGGAGACTGGGCAGGCAATTCAATCAAATTCTAATCCCTCCAGAGCCGAGGTTGTGTCCTTGCTTGTTTAACCTATTGACTAGAAAACTTATATGTCCTGTGCCAATGTGAATTATATCCGCAATGGTTTAGTTTCAACAATGTTGCAGCATTAAAACCATTGAGATGAAAGTACTAATCTTCCTGTCTTTATTCATCCATGCTGAAATGACAGTACCTGCAATCCTTTATTCTCTTGCACTGAATAAAGGAATCCAAAGAATACCCCTTTGGAAGCAAATTCGACTCTACCTTTTTTGATCAAGAGAACTTCTGGCTGTTAAAAGATTATTGTGTTACTTAGAAGTATAATGTGTTGTGTATGCCTTCAAATCCCCAACTGATTTAGGGGAATTTCAAAGCGTTTTCTTAGACAAGAAATACTCAAATGTGGTTTCTTCCTTTGAAATGTAGCCTACAGTGTCTCTTATTTGGTGGTGATCTCCCATCCAAATAGTAACCAGAGCGGACTCTACTTAGCTTTCAAGGTCAGGCAGCATCTGGTGCCCTTAGAGCATTTGGGTACTCAGAAGTATTTTACGATTACCTTAACACTAAATATAAATGCTATGGTGGAACATCTAGCGATAACTTCAGTAATTCCACTGAAACAGGCAGAGTAAATGCATTGTAAAACCAGTGTATTCCCAACTGAGCTCAGTGGAACAATTCAGTTGAAGGCTGATTAACCTAAGTGGAGGTGATGAGTTATAATCCTCATAAAATGCTCATTGACAAATAGATTACAAAATACAAATTTGTGAATATGTTAGATATTTATTGTAATGCTTTGTTTCTGTCATTAAAGTTATCTATGTTTTATGAGATTTAGGTTTGCAAATAAAAACATCCTGGAACATTCAAATCCATATGCTGTTGTTTGTGTGATTGTTACTTCCTTTTCTGTTGTTGTTTGTTGCTGTTGTTGCATAGAAACACAAGAACAGAGGAGACAGGCAACGGTTATCCTCATGTTAATTCGTGTGTACTGTGACCAGCAAATATAGTGGACTGAAAATGTAGATGGAAGTAGACAGTAGCCATTTCCAAGTATGTACTATGACAGTGTAAATGGGCTATCCATGGATGATGCCAAGAAGAAGACTGGCCATACTTCTCACCAATGCGTGATTGAGTCCGGCCCTTTCCACATGGCATTTTCCATGTGAAAGGGTACCTGGAGCGTTGTGCGATTGTGAGGAGCGATCTGCATGATGCACTCACAATCGCGTGATGCTCCAGGGGCCGGCAGGCGCCGATCGCGCACCTTTTCATTTTCGGCTAGAAGCCAAAAATGGTGTATGATTGCGCATTGCTCCCAGGCCCAGCGGGCACTTACCTGGCATGCAGAGCCTCTGGAGCTGTGCCAGTCGTGCTTCCTGCCCCAGTGCAGCCTGGGAAGGTCACAGGCTGCACTGCGGAAGGAAGAGGCGGGGCTTTCGCGCGAGCAGGCAGCTCGTGCAGAGCTGAAGGACCCCGGATGCGACAGCCTCTTCCTAGAGGCTGCTCGCACGATCCCCGTACCCCAACACCGGAAGAAGTTAAGATGAGGAAAGGACCTCAGTCTTTCCTCTACAGAGATAGGAAGCTTGTTTGTTCAGGTTTCCCAGCCCCATGAAGGAATCCCTACATAAGCAGGTCACATATGCATGCTGATTATTGATACTCACAACACCATTGGGAGGGACCATATTAGTTTGCGTGCAGTCCTACTGCATTCTATGAGTTCCAAACATCTGAACAGGGATTATGGGAAGCATCAATGCAGATACAAAAATGTCCCATATTTCTGTGAGGGTGGAATTAATCCTGTCTTGGAAGAGGGTTGAACAAATGACCAACAGGTCCCTTACAATCCCGTGATTCTATGAATCTACATCCATATTTAGAAATAGTATTATTTTCTTAATATACTCTACACCTCCATGTTCAGCCTCTTGTTACTGTAATTCTAGTTCAATGTTCTTCCACATAGGAACCTGTTTGGAAGATAGAGCAAACAATTTGGCAGAGATGGCAAACTCTTTTCAAACTCTTTGAACTCAGTTTGTTGCATGTACTTGCATTTTCAAAATTCAATATTAACTGTCAAGCACCTGGTACTTACGGGGTCTGATGAAATCTTTTGTGAATGGGAGAATGGTAATGAGAGATGATACATCTCTTCACTATTATTTTGGGCAGAGTAGAAGAGTAAAATGGAAGTGAAAGAATCAGATCTTTGTATGGACAGGTATAATTTTCTTTGATTTCATCAGGGACTACCAGTGGATGTATTGCAAAGTTTTCTCTTTGAGATGAGAGAAAATACTAAAAGAACAGGTTTTAAGAATGTTTCACAATAGGCTACTAGCAACTATTCCCCTTCGCCTTGTGACATTAATTTAGATTTCCTTATTTATGCATTAAAAATATCAAAGAAACTTAGAAATAAAAAGGAAAAGAACAACCTTCTGCAACTCTTTGATGTTTTGGGCTCTTTCAGGTCTGATGTCAATGAATGAAAGAGTGCATTATCCTGCGTATGAGTATTTTGATCTTGCCTGTTGACAAGCATCCTTCTGTTTGTGAAGGCTGAAAAGAGAAAAGGTTTTCTCTCTTTGACTTTAGTACTAGGATATTCTGCTGTTTTCCTTGAACCTAAGGATCTTAATTCAATTTAAGAACAGCAGAATGAAAATCTCTCCAAGGGCAGTGGCACTGGATTGCAGCTTTGCATAAGTGGTTCAGCAAAGCATTTGTACAACCAGATGTGCAAAGTAGTCACACAATAACTTGCACGCTGGTTGCATCTGGTTGCACAGAAGCTTGTGCAATCTCTTATATAATCAGTTTGACTGGACAACCTCTTCCACAACTAGTTCCGCAACTGCTATGTAGAATTTATTGGGAAATTAAAAAAAGAAAAGATACCACACTTGCAAAAATATGGGTTTCAGTAGTGCAATGACATAACTGGATACAGAACTTAACACTCTAAAGTTTATCACCATATTAAGCAATATTTAATATCCATGCCTACATTTTAATGTGAAATTTGCTAATAGAATGAGTATTTTAATTCATATGTTCTATATGAACATGCCTTCTGGTATTTGTTTAGGTGTAATTCATAACAGCTTGGAAGAATCAATTCAGATGAGGACAAATTTAATATGAAAAGAGTGGGTAGATTTAACTGTATTGCAAACACTAAAATTGTGGAAAGGATTCTCTAGTATTAAAGTGAAGAAAAGCAGTCAGTAATTATTTAAAAGATGCCCTCTAAAACTGTGTAGGTACTACTTCTCTGTGGTCTGAGAAGACTGAAATGATTCAACCACCAGAACCAGCCCTTAACAAATTTTGAGTCTTCAAATTGGTTGTTGAATCCAATGCCATCTTTAAAAATGTATATGCTCTCTAACTTAACTGGTCAAAACGCAAAAGTGAAAATATACCCAAGGAAATGTCTGTCAGGCCCAAGGGACATTATTTATATGTTGTATGGAAGACATGTGTATCACTTGCTCTGTAGCCACATTAATCTTTCTGTAAAAGAGAACTTTCCTGTTACGTAGATATATAGTATATCATTTCATGATGTCCTGATTAGAGCAGAAGTAACCTCAGGGCCAACTCAGTTGAAATGGTAAACTTTTTCACATTGCTAGCCTCAGAAACCTCATGAATCCTTCAGAGGTAAAAAGGCTGCCCACCTTGGATTTAAATTCCTTATGTTTTCCTTGCCAGTTTAGACACAGTTGTTGTGGAGTGCTTTCAAATCATTTTTGACTTATAGGCCCTTTCTGCTTCATCCTCCCAACTTGCCATAGGAGTGGGAAAATGGCGGGACCGCGATGACATTTATGTATGACGTCATCGTGGTCCCATCCTTCTGCCATCCCCAGGTGGTATGATTGCACCACAAGTCACTGATGGGTTTTCCCTGTCAATGACTAGTGATCACACCATCATCCTGCTATGTGCCTGCACATACCTTAGCTGTGGAGGCCCTGGAAGAGCAATGGCTGCACTTCCTGCCCCAGTGTAGCCTGAGACAGTACATGGCTGCGCTGCATCAAGAAGAGGTGGGGCCATCACACTTCTTTCTACAGTGAGTGAGCTGGTGCAGAGGGGAGTGTTGGCATCTGTGCTCCCATCCCAGCAAAGCTGCTGCTGGGATGATGCTGGGACGACTTTGGACCCAGGTAAGCTGCAGAAAGGGCCATAGTGACCCTAAGGCAAACTCATCAAAGTATTTTCTTGCCTTCCTCTGAGGCTGAGAAGATGTGACTTGTCCAAAGTCACCTAAAGGATTTTCATGGCTAAGTGGAGCTTCAAACCCTTCTCTCTCACAGTCCAGCACCCAAACCATTACACTACCCTTGCTTTCTCAAACATAGTAGGACAATTTCGATTACATTAAATCGGGAAGCAGATATTCCTAATCGCATCTAGGCAGCTGCTTGAACCAGACAAAAGGGAAGGAGTATGTGCCAGCATTAAGAAATGCTTCCAATTACCTTTCGATAGCCATTCAAGACTCAAGGATGCTCATTTCATTTTTGGACACAAAAGTAAAATGTTTCAAATGTTTCTCCCAGCTAGGCAAGATATAGAGAGCTTTTGTGGCCTTTTCAATGATTTTTGACATTTGCAGACTTCCTTGCAAAATGATTGTTTGCACCAAATACCACAGAGAGTCAGTGCAGCTTAATGGTTTGAGCACTGAAGGTACAACCCTGGAGTTCAGGATTCAGTTCCCTGCTGGGCCATGGAAACCCACTGTGTGATTTTGGGCTCAGGTACTCTCACCCCTGGAAAATCCTGTGATAGGTTTGCCTTAGGATTGCCATAAGTCAGAAATGATTTGAAGGCACACAACAACAACACACAATACCATGTTCTTTTGCAAAAAAAGCAAGAACTTTTTTTTTCTTTTTGCAAAAGTCAGATGGGTGCACAAAATAGAATACAGAATATAGTTTTTTTAGCACATCACACTTTTCTTGCCTTTTTTGTTTTTGCATGAATATATTTTTTCCCCAAATATCCCAAAATGTGAACAATCTCCTGGCAGTCAACCATTTTTCTTTCGTTAGCAAGGATTAGAAAATTAGTGAGATTCTTTTATACCCAAACAAAATTGGAGGGGAAGCAGGAGCATGTACGTTCAGATCTCATGTAACTGCTGAGTGTTACATGAGAAAATGTTCTCTGAATGGTTCCTCACTAGTTTCAATTTGGTCAGGAGGAAATACCAGAGGGTTTTTTTTCTTCAATCAGCTATATATTTTCATTAATATGATTGCTGCCTAGTTTGGGGTCCTATTAATTAGTCCAAAAACTTAACAAAAGTGACCTCTTTTTCCCCTGATAGTAATACAATATATAACATAGTGCATAAAAGTCCTAGGAATCAAAAGTCTATTAGCTGCTGATACACAGTATGTAAGGTTCAGAGTAGTGGATAGGCAGCTCAGTGTTTCATGTATCAAGTCCCAGTGGATCAACAGCCTTTAAGTTGCAAGGGTGATCACATTTTGAAATGAGTTATTGAGATTTCTCTCCAGCTGGACTTGGCATTAATTACACTCTAATCCTCGAGATAGACTTTACCTTCCTTGTGTTCTTGGTTTTTCCTTTTTAAAAGAATCGTTTATATTTTTTTTCCTCCAAGAAAGGGAGTGAGGATAAGAAAAAGATTATGTGACACAGAACAATTAGTCAAGTTGGATTTGTTTATTTTTTCTCCTTCCAATGCTCTCTCAGATATCTCCCAGATCACAAAAGGGATTAAGGTTTGAGACTCAGGAGAAAACAGTGGTTTCTGCTACTAAAGAAAGATAAGCTTAAGTTTAAGATAAATAAAATGTCAGAATAAAAGATACCATATCTATGGGGAATTGGCAGTGGTGGCAGGAAGAAGGAGAGAGGAAATAATCTCTGCATTTGTAATGTGATTGGGACTATGTGTAGAGCAAAACATTAAAGAACTGTGATTAACCTTATCCTTTAAGGCTTTGAATGCCAACCAGTGATGTACTCTCCAGAGGAGGAGGTAGTGTTATAAGCAGCCAGTTTGATTTACCGTCCTCTTATTCTAGCCATTCTCTTTCTTAAAGGTTGAACAGTTAGGTCTTAAAGTGACCTCAGAAATTTCAGTGCATGTGAATTGGTAACATGCATGCTTCCTACTTAGTGGCTTATGTTCAAGCAGTAACTTTCACAGATGAAAAAGCCATTACTGATCAAACACAGAAAATGGGAGCAGGTAAAGCAGGGGTCCTTTCCCAAAATAAATTGCATGGGAGAGGGAAATATAACTGACTTGCTGGCTTCACTGGCTTCTGGTCCATTTTCAGGTATAAATAAAAGTGTTGGTTTTGACCTATAAAGCTTTATATGGCTTAGGTGCTGATTAACTGAAAACTTGTATTTCCCCATACAAGCCTACCTAAATCTTACCATCTTCAGAAGAGGGCTTTATCTCCATCCCACCATCTGTGTAGGGATGGGAGCAGTGGGGGGGCAGTTTGCCCTGGGCGGCAATGTTTTGGGGGCATTCCAGCCCATAGCCACGCCCAAATGTGCCCTGGCCACCCCCCTATGCACACTGGCCATATCCTCAGACACCACAGCCACACCCCAACACACTGTGGCCACGCCTCTTGCACTGTAGCCCTGCCCCCCTCCCACCCCCCTCCACATACTACTTGGTTGGTGGGGACACAGGACAGAGCCTTCTTGGTGGCTGCTCCTTGCTGCCCTTTGGAACTCCCTGCAGAGGGAGGTCTGATCTGCCCCTCTCTATTGTAGTTTTTTGCTGGCAGGCAAGGACCTTCTTAACAGCTCTTCAGCCTTGGCTGACCAGGGTGGAGTGATGTGTAACTGGGTGTCCTGTTTTAATATGCACTGTGTATTTTAAATGTTTTAAATCCCAGTGTTTTAAAAATAGTGTTTTAAGTGAATGATTTGAATTGAATGAATGTATTTAAGTTTCTTTAAAAACAACTTTTGTACTTAATAGTGTTTTTGATGTTCTGTTTTAATTTATACTATAGGTTGCTCTGAATCCAATTTGATACAAAAGCAGGATAAAAATAAAAATGAACCTCCAGATCCTGGGACTAATCCAGTCTGTGAACATTGTGAATTTGACTCCCAGAGAGACTTGGATAGACTCTCCTCTCCCTGCATTATGTTTATTTTTGGACATACACATTTTGAACAGGGCCTCTCATGCCCCACATGCCTTCTCACAGTAATCCCACAGCAATCATGGGCCATTCCCACAGCAATCATGGACTCCCTACCAGTCATCCTTTCTCCCAGGGAAAAAAATAATAATGCTAACAAACCGGGTAGAATGCAGGGCATCAGGTTGTGAATGGCTCCACAAACCTTGTCTTGCTTAATAAATGCTAAGTATCCAGCTGCCCAGTCAAGTGGCATGATCAGTTAGGAAATTATGTAGCACATGCCATTAATCACTATGGAGATGCCCCATGGAAGCATCACTGGTCCTCTCATCTGTCCTCATTCTTGTATTACACTCTTTCTTGTCTCCAAGATAATTTTTTCTTCTTCTTAAAGACAATGGGGAAGAACTAGAAGGTAGCACAAATCCACAAATGAAGTGGGCTCTAAGCGCTTTTTGGAGTGCAGTCTAGTTCATAATGGAGTTAGCTCTAACTTGAAATTAGGTTGATATTCAGGCAGAGGTGGACAGGTAATATTTTGACTATCCACCAACCATTTAAAGTAATCTTGCCAACCTGACATTTAAAACTGATAAGTTGGGCTGTACAACTGTTTCAACTGAATTCCAGTTGAATCAGACCAATTCAGAACAATTTGTACCATGTTCAGATTAGATCAGAATGGCCCAATGTGGTTCTGAGCCAAAGATTCCTCTGTACCAATCCAGAGATTCACCTGTCAAAAATCCACACTTTATATCATCAACATGACCATATAAGGAAAATGTCAAGGTAGTGTTCTTAACGGATTTAATCCGTTAAGCAAACATCCCACAATCGCAAGAGGTGGGGGGTGGGATGGCAGTGGGACCATGACGACATAGTGCAGAAGAACAGCACGTAGACTGCTGCCATCCCGTCCCCATAGCGGGATTGCGTCACCATGCAGAAATGGCCTGAAAGTGATGTACATGCCCAAAGTCAGTTGATGAATGTTTTTACTGCTGTCAGTTGTAATTAAACTAGTTTGGTGTAGTGAATGAAGTTGATTTGAGCATGTGCTTATTGTAACACGGACACAATTGGTCCCTCCACCTTTTTTATCCAGCTTTGCTGAAAGGAAGCATTCAGTCCCCAATGGATTGGGTTCAAGATTTTTCTTTGTATAAGATAAGCACTAAAATAGTCTGAATTAGGAAAAAATAAAACATGTGTTACTTTCACTTTTTTACTGTAGCAGGGCAACACATTTCAAGAATTCAAGCTGCTGAGATCATTATTTTATTCACATTTATGGTTAGAAAGAAAGAGATATACAAACAGTAAAACCAAAGAGATGGAGAGGATTATTAAGCACACTGCAGAACATTATTGTTTTCATATGTTTATAGTATGTGTTCACATCAGCCATAATGGCTTCACTCCAAAGTGAAAGACAGAAGCTAGTAGATAACGGGTAGCCTTCAGTCCATTCACATTCACCTCCTAGTCCATGCAGCATTTGCCTAAAAGCATTTTTATGTTTGGAAAAAAGATTATCCTAAACAGGAGTGACATAGTTGCACACATTTTGAAATCAGTGTCTTCTTGAATTTCATGCACACGATTGGTGGGTAACAGGTGACCTTCCAGATAGTATTCATCTAGAAATTCTATAGTGATAGATAGTGGGATTTGTAGTTCAGCAACATCTGGAGCTACAGTTCTTCCTCATTCCTGATATATTGTGTGGGCTCTCATAGGTGTTTTGAATATCAGTTAACTATCCTATTGTTGGACGGAAGGATTTCTTTCAGTGGCTGTGCTCTTTGTCACCTGCTGATCTACAGTAACAGAATCTTTGCACTACCAATGTCAATTAACTTATATGAATGCTGAGTATTAAATTTGGAAAGAACAACTAGAACAAAACTGATTCAAGAAAGATAGACATTAACATTTTCTCTGTATTCTTTTTGTTTATTTATTTAAAATATTTGCATGCTCTTTGATATCAAGAGATCTCCAGTCAGTTCATATTAAAAAGAAAGCATAAAAATATGAAATTATTAAATTTAAGTTTGTTAAATTTAAAATTATTAAAAATTATTACATTTTTTACAAGATTCGTTTTTCTAAACAATAGAAACAGCGAATACAATGAAAAGCACTGTAGAAACAGCGAAGGAGTGCCAGGGTGAACAGATATGGTGTCAGCACCTGTATGAAGATGAGCACTTTTTCTGTTTGTCTCATTTCCCAGAAAACTACTGTAAAGGCCCAGCTTAATGATATTTCCCAACTCTATTCTTTTATTTGTAAAATAACCAATAAGGCAGTGGTTCTCAACCTGTGGGTCCCCAGATGTTTGTGGACTTCAGCTCCCAGAAGCCCCAACCACTATGGTCAATGCTCAGGGCTTCTGGGAGCTGAAGTCCACGAACATCTGGGGACCCACAGGTTGAGAACCACTGCAATAAGGTCTCCACTGAAAGTGGCTTATCAGATATACACAGAAGAAGATGTACGCTATGTAGATTGGAAGTTGGCCCACTAGATATGCTGTTTCCAAAGAGTTTAAGATGTTCAGGAACAAAATTTGAACATCTGTTTGGGGGAAAGTTCTTTAAAACTGTCACTGGAAATCCTTACTGCATTATCATATGTAATGGTATCTACACACAGGTGCATAGGCACACCCACATATAAGCACATGCACACATTCATGCACGGAGCAATCAGTGAGTAGAACACGTTTTCCAATTGGCTTGTAACTGTTCATGGTTCAGTTCAACAGGGCCTTTCCTGTATATATATACAGGAATACACACACACACACACACACACACACACACACTGTTGCATTCACTAGGTTGACTAGATACAGAGGAGTATAAACCACTTATATTTTAACAGCTATTTAAAGGAACAATTTTACTAGCTGAAGTTCTTTATTCTCATACATACCTTCCTTCCTCCCAAATTATGGCTCTTGCTTTCTAGTGCTGTACCTATCTATTTAGAAACAAACCACATTCAGGAGATAGTCCCATGACATACTGTCTGCTTCTTTCCTGTCCTAGATTAGAGAACTCACAGTTCAATCCTGAACATGTATCCCTCAAAATAATGTCCTATTGAGTACAATAGAACTTAATCCATATTAAGTGTATTGAGGATTGAAGTCTATGTGTTACATTTAAAATCTTACATACAACTGTATCACATATTTTTCTTACTGAAATGTAAGTGTGACAGACTCAGTCTGGATTTGGACCTAACATGGAGGGTGTGAGCTTTAGGGGTTTTTTTTCCTCCCATTGCTCTAGTCTCAGTACAAATCAAGAGCCTGGCACCTGCATTTTGCACCTGCACCAGCACACTCCCATTCACTACAGTGGGACTTTTTTTCTTCTATGCAAATTACAGGCTCTACCACGTTCAAAACCTTGTCTCAAAATTGGTTCATTATCTTAGGTAGCTCCTTTAAAGTTCTGACTCAAACCAAGAACAGATTCTTGGGAGCAACAAGCTGCTACTAGTATATGCTAAGTTTTTCTTGGTGCATTATCTATCCAAGTACGGACTTTTGAATTTGAAAACAGTGTCTAATGCTCAGTTTTGTACATTGCTTTTGGTCACTCTGAACTCTCCTGGTAAATCCATCTATAAAATCAGCCTGTCTCCAATTACCCTTCCATTTATCAATAACATTGGAATTAATGAGATTTGAGCCCCTGATTAACCAATTTATTGAACAGGGTCCATAATACAAGGGTTGAAATCAATTTGAAGCCTTTAGATCAGTGGTTCTCAACCTGTGGGTCCCCAGATGTTCGTGGACTTCAGCTCCCAGAAGCCCTGAGCATTGACCATAGTGGCTGGGGCTTCTGGGAGCTGAAGTCCACAAACATCTGGGGACCCACAGGTTGAGAACCACTGCTTTAGATTTTCCTTGAAGCTGTTAAGGAAGACTCTAAGACTGAATGCTCAAATTTGAATATTCAGCAGTTGCCTTTGTCTTTCAGAATGAATTGAAATACAAATTCAGGTGGTGATATCTGTTTATCAGACTTTCAGCTATGAGTCTGAAAGATCAGAGAATGTGCATATACAATGCAAATGTTCTTAGTAATGGGAATTGGACAATTCTCTCGGCAGATGATCTGATATTATTCAGCAAATGGCTTAAAGGCAGAAATAGCTATTTTGTGTAACTCAAAAAGAATTTTCCTTTATTTGATTGTATTCTTTGTCTTGCAGCAAATCACTCTATTGAAAAATAACTTTTCTGGACCCCAGGCTCAGTTTCTTTAAAATACCTTTTTGCATTTTTTTTTGTCTCCACATAAAGGGCATAAGAACAGAAATGAAGCATAAATTCTTTTGATATTTTCCAATGCAGCATTGTACCTTGACCCACCACTTTTCTTGCTGTTTCTCCAAATTATTTTGCTAGCAAAGTGAACAGTAAAAAGCTTAATAAAGGTATAGAAGTCCAAGGAGGAGAGGTCCCCTGCTGAGGAAGACAAACCACTGCTACCTTTACAGCCACAGTGTACTGAGAAATGCAGCGACTAGGGGAGTGCAACCAGTGCCCCAGTTCCAGTCGCAACAATCTTAGGGAAGAAGGACTGTAGTCTCATGGGAGGGGCAAGCATATAATGGATATAGCCTTGGATATGTTCTCCTTATGGTATCATAAAACTGGAAGGGACTCAAAGACCCATCTAGTACAGCTACTACCAGGACAGCAATCCACTACTAAAACACCCCTGAAAGATGGCCATCTAACCTCTGTTTAAAAAGAAACCTTCAAATGAAGAACAGTCCACCATCTTTTTTAAAAAAAATATTTTCTATTATTAGAAATTATAAAAAAATACTAAAAAATAGAGAAACAATTAATATGAAAAAGAAGAAAGAAATATACAAGTTAATATTAATTTCAACTTTTGTAACCTGACTGTTACGTACATATGCACAGATATACTTTACACACATATATATTTTACAACATAACTTGATATATGATGTGTTAATAATATTTATATAACATAAAGAGGATATAAGGCAAAAGAAGAAAGAAGAAAAGTGAGCTAGTGGGGTTAAAAAAAAAAACAGAAATAAAAGAACCACTCCTTCACCTTCCTACTCATGGAGAACTGAACATTCCAGATGACTGTTCTTCATGTGTGTTCTCATTGCTCCTTAGTGGAGAACACAGGAACAGAGAAAATTACCCTGAACTGCATCAGAACATTGTTCTGTCTTAGCCTATCTAGCCCACAGACAGTGGCTCTCTAGAATTTCAGGAAAGTGATTTCATGGATTACCTGAAGACTCTGGAAACTAGAGCTGGGGCCTTCAGTATACAAAACAGGTGCTCTATCATTGGGCTATGGACATACACCTCCCTTTATATAATGGGCAAAAAGTTCTGATTAGGAATGTAAAGATTGCTCACACATACTCTCGGTCATGATGAGAAAGGATATCTCAATACACTGAGATGCCATGTCGAACAAAATGTCTTTAACTGTTGTGGGACTCTTCCCATTTTGGAACTTTTTGCTGAAATGGTTGGGATTTTCTGTGAGACTGTGAAACTTTTTGGCATAAAATACATTGTCCTCTGTGCTTTTTTTGTTTGTTTGTTGTTGAAGAATCAACGTTTCATAGGAAGTATTAAAATAGACAAAAACGCATTTACACATGTAAAAATTCTTCTAATCTCATCTGAGGAGGGGGGCATTTAGATTCTTCACCTTTGTATGAACTAATGAAATAAGGAAAGATTTAGATCCCTAGTTGTGACAGCTCTGGAATTCAGCTTTTCTTTCTCACCTACTTTGTATAAGATGCTTTTCTCTGCACTGATGTGCACACTGCCTTGAGGAAAGAAAAGGTACATGTTTTTGCTCTGCATCAGGCACATACATACATACATACATACATATATATAGAGAGAAAGAGACAGAGAGAGCCCAAGAGAGCCCCTCAGCTAGGCCTAGTATACAGTACATTCACCACTGCTTGGCTGGGCTTTATAAAATATTCCATGTTAATTAGAATGCAAATATATTATGCACATTAAAAGTGCATTCTGTCTTGCATCCAGTCATGAAATGTAGTAGCACTGCAATGCAAATCAAGAGAACCTTGATCCATTTGCAGCAGAAAAATCAGCATGTAAATCAGAAATATGAATATTAATACTGACATTTATTAGCTAGATACTATAAATTACAGATATGTGATGCCCATGGTGCCTCTTAGTTAAATCATGTTTTAAAAGTTTCTTCATTCTGTTTTCTAAAGGGAGCTAATACATGGGGAAATATTGCCCTGAGATTTTCAGTTGTGTCATCGTCTGGTATGCCTCTAACATATTGAGTTTATTAATATACACAACTGAGATCAGTTAAAGTTTGGGAAGTTGTGGCTGCCTTATTCTGTCCAGCAGCAAGATAGGTTTTGTACTTGCATTTCTATAATGTTTCTTCATTTCTAAAAGAAAAGGGCAGTCCTTGCTCACACAAAGCTGTGTGGGCTCACTGTAGGCCCAATGAGCTTTACGTTGTCGCAATTTGTTTCAGCAACAAGATTGTTTCAGTAATAGCATTCTTCTTGCCACTCTTCCATGAGACCCAGCTTTATGGAGAGCCTGGATAATAGTTGTCACATAACTTCTGCCATCTCAGCTGTGGACCTCTCCAGTATTTCTTTCTTTCTTTCTTTCTTTCTTTCTTTCTTTCTTTCTTTCTTTCTTTTTCTTTTTTACGTTACCATTGGCCTCTTGGTTGCTTGACCCTTATCAAATCACTGAGTTTTGTAAACATCCTTCTTTAGGCAGAATTGAGCCAGCGTGTAGTAGACTGGGGATTGGTCTTCATCCCTGGAGACCAAAGCTTGATTCTCCACTTAGCTAGAGAAACCCACTGGATGACTTTGGGTGTGTCACATAACTCTAAGTGTCAGAAAACCCTGTGTTAGATTCACTGTAGGGTCACCATAAGTCACAAATAACTTGAAGGCACACAATAACAACAACGTTTTTACATTGCATTCATGAAATTAATAGTACTCAAAGAGATATAGCATATTTTGCTATAAACTCAACCCTGATTGGTGTTTCAGCACAACTTTTTTTTCTGAACTTGTTTTGATAGCTCTTTGGTGTTTATGATGTTTGTTTAGATATGCTCTCCAACAAACTCTGGGGCCTGTACTTAATCTATGATCATGTAACACTGGAATTGTACTTGAGGGGACTCCAACCATTGGTGACTTCTGGAGGCAGTATGTTGCACCACAGATTATTTTGTTGTGCACAGCAAAGGAAGTGAATACTCATGCAAACAACCAGTGACAGTTTTCTTTGGTTTACTTAACTTTTATTCCACAGTAAAACTAACATGCACTTTCACAGTTTTGACTATCTTGTACACGTCAAGTAGTAACAATGCCAATCAAATCTATTTCAGTTCCACATTGTAACCCATGTAGAAAAGCCAAAGGGTGTATGTGCAAATAACTTTTTTGAGGCAGAGTGTGTGCTAATATTCTAGCATAAACTTAGATATGTGTATTTTTAGATTTCATCTTGGCAAGCAGCTTTAATGGAACTTAAAATGTGCAAAATTTATAAGTAGTACTCAAGCCAGTAGTTGAAAAGAACTTCACATACATTGACCTTGACAAAATGAAATGGAAAGCAAACTTGTGTGAGCTTGGCACTTTCAGCTGAGCAGTATATATATGACAATACACACACACACACACGTTTCTCATGTTGAAAAGGAACCACACAAATAAAATCAGCACAATTTGGAGGTCTTTTGCATGTAAAAAACATGTTGAATCCTTTCATTTAGTTCTTATTTGTTTGTTTATTTGTTGCATCGTATGTATCTTATGCTCAAGGGGGCATATTTGTTTTAAGAAATAGGCAAAACTGAACAGAGCTAGGTTTTTCATAAGGCAAAAAAGAGAAAGAAAAAATTGCTAAATTTGTTGGGGAAATTGAAAAATATTGAATATTGAGAGACCTTGGTAATGAGACTGTCAATCAGCAGAGTATTTTAGTAATTGCACAAAAACGGAAGTTGAACAGATCACCAGTCCCACTTCTTTAACTCCACCCCAAACACACTTAATCTAGCTCAAAATAAGCACAAAAACAGTTTGGTTAAAAATATAAAAGAGTTTACTCACAAAATCTTGTACATAGTCTATACAGGTTCAATTCTTGAAGAAGGTAGGAAGAAAATTAAGCACTCACATGCTTGCTGCCAATGATCCCTGTTGGGAAATCTCAGAGCATGCTTTCAGGTCAAAAGGAGAAGACAAAAGGAAGGATTAAAATGGCAAGAGAACCTTTTTAAAAGAACAAGGAATGTGTACGTGCTGGAGGAAGAGGTGTTGACCAACAAACAGGAAATTCTCTCTAGGCTATCTCTCTATGCTTACAATAGAAATGCAGACAAACTAGCCATTTAATTAGGCATGCAAAGGTTGCCACTCCCAACAAAATTAAGACAAAGGGAACCAATAGATTTGGCTTTCATGAAACTGAGCTAAACAACAAACTAAATAACTAAGCTAACAAGCATCAAAAGTGGTTCATAGGGAATTGTTAATGATGAAATCAGCATTATTACGGCATTTATCCTATGAGATGTTATAATAATTCTAGCACCAATACAGAGAAGTCATCAGAGCTGTCGCCCCAATACTAAATACCTTCCAATAATCTCCTTTCCCCCCTTTTTTTTTTTTTTTCTGCTAGACTTACTGCTTTGTCAGGGTCCACAACTACATGGAGTATTCAAGTCCTATTAGTAGATGAGAGTGTCTCTTGAACTAGGAATGTAATGAGTCCTTGTCCATTTTCCACTACTAGCTGCATACTGTGTTCCAACTCCTTGAAAACCTTCTCTGGGAAGAATATTCCTTCCTCCTTTGGAATTTCCCTCCAAAACCACAGAAATAAACATTTTTTAAAAAAACAAAGTTAGAGGGAAATGGGAGAATAGATGTCAGGAACTTGCTTAGATTCCATAGTGAGTGGAAACAATATGGCTTGCTTGTGTTGAACATTCATACACAAATGCCTAGATTTCTTAGAAGGTTTAATTGAAGGCATTTTTAAGACCCTAAGTCCCATTGATCTCAATAAACCTGCAGATTTCTCTAGTCTCTCTTCTCCGTTTCTGTTCAGAAGGAAACACTGTTGGGCTTAATGAGACTTTCATTAAAATCTTATTAACATTAATGTTAAAATGCTGAGAATGAATCAGAGACATCATTTCCCTGAGTACTCCTCCTAGCTTCTCCTAAGACAAGTGGTGGGGGAGGTGGATTACATTCATTCTCAGCCCTTTAATGTTGTTTGGGCCATTAAGATCTACATGGCTTTCTTCTGAATAGAGTGAAAAGAAAGAGAGAGAAATGTACAGGATTTATTGAGATGATACAACTTACATCATGAAAAGGTTGAGAATCAATCTTCCATTCAAGTTTTACAAACATATTCAGAAGAACTGGGGAGGGCAGAAGGAGGATTCCTTCAGTTTCCCGAAGCATTACAAGACATTAGTACATCTTGCCATGGTTAAGTCACCTCTGCTTTAGAGAGGTCTGCCAAATATGTGTAATATTATAATCCTATGATTTGGGGTGAGGACATTGAGATGGTGATGGGTTGGCATAAAATTGGGACAGGCAGCACTGCAAGGCCCACCTCTGAGAAGCTATTGGGCTTTTCTTTTTCTTTTTTTTAATATAATAGCTCCCATCTGCCTGGTGAAGTCCATGGAAGAAGGGCTTGGTTACAAAAATTTAAAAAAAAAGAAAGAAAAGAAAGAGGACATAGGACATTTTGGTATAGTTAGATTATCTCTATTAAATTGTCTTCTTAAGAGGCATAAGCAGTGCAACTTTTTCAGCTGTCTTTGCAGATTTCTCCCACCGCAAATTCAAGCTATTTAGCTCTGCAGATTTTTACAGGATGAGAAAGGGGAAGTCCCAATTTGCTCTACAGAGATGGAGAGAATAATAGAATTACTAGACCTAAGCCTACTCAGAAATAAGACATATGAAGTCTTACATCCTTAAATAAAAAGTCTTACATCCTTACTTCAGACCTTCTTGCTATACTTAGTGAGATTGATGACTAAGCAGTCACTAACCATACTATCTATAGCAAGGTCTGAAGTGTTGATGTAGGCATATAGAAAGTAGGGGTAGTTTATGCATTAGGCCTACTCACTTATAAACCTTGTATGTTCAAGTAAGACAAGGCTTCAGTTTCATTGGCAAAACACAATGTCTTCAAAATTTGGAAGAATATATGAACACTAGACACAACCCATCAGCAGTGTTTCTCTAAACAACAAAAGGGAGTTTCACAACTGTCCAAATGTAGAATGATGACAAATGTAATGCTTTCCTGATATCAGGAGCGATGCCACACTGGCATATCACTTCTCATGCCATCTGTCATTTAAGAGCTGCAGATAGGTAGGAGTTAATTGTACCTGTTTCCTGCTATGCTGAAACTATGGTTCTGGCATTTGCACCTGAGTGTATGAAGCAGACTTGCTAACTGGAGTGCAAACACAACTGGAAGCTGAAGCTGCAAGACTACATAAGCAGACAGAATGTTAGCTGCCAGATATTAGTCATGCTGAAATCTGTCATGCTTCAGGGCACCAAGTAGGACATTTTAGCCCAATTTATCACTTTGCACATGGGAAAACTCCCATTCAAAATCTAGAAAGCTATCATTTTTCATTTCCCTCTTTAAAACTCATCTTGTCTATGATGCCTAAAGGAAATGGCTGTATAATTAATGCTAGGCAGGTGGCATGACATCATTATATGTGCTGATTAGCTATGAAATGTGTACAAAGCCATACTGTATGTCAATCCTTCTTTGCAGGAGGGAAAAATCAGCCTGTCTTTGCTTTTTAGTTATCTCCATTTGTTGGCCTTTTCCGTACTGCATGGCTGCCCCTCTGTAGGGACATGATTGCAGTGCTCCGTGGGTTGTGCTTCTGCATGACGTTGTCACGGTCCTGCCACCGTCTTGTTCCCACATGTCACGTGAGCATGGTATTTGTAAAATGGAAATAATCCATTTTACACTTACCGTCACGTCGTGCTGTCACCTTTTCAAGTCATGCGGAAGGGCAGAAGCATGCTGGTGATGCCTCCCTCCACAGTGCAGCAATGGCAAATGCTTGACTGCTCTGCGGAAGGTAAGAGGTGGGGCCAGAGTGCTCCCCTCTGTAGCAACGAGGTGAGGTGCACAGGGGAATGTTCCGGGTGTGTTTTCCTTCCCACTGGGGCTGCAGTGAAAGGATGTCGCTGCACTCCATCGTGCAGAAGGGACCATTGATTCTAGCCTCCTTCTGAAGTCTTTACAGTTTCTTTGACAATGAGATATGATAGAAACAAGGAGCAGATGTATCCATATTGCCCATTGGAGAAGAGAATCTTATGAGATTATGTGGAAGTATTTTAGGCTAGGTGCTACCAGTTAACTATACTTTTAGATAACATCCTGAGTCTGCTGTACTGTTTATGGATTCTTTAGGTCTGAAGTCAGAAACTGTTCAGATTTCATCTTTTGTAAGTATATGGATCTTAACTTTACATCCCTAATCCTTCTTTATATCCCTAATCCTAATGCTACTGGACATGGGCAAGAATTGTAGTGTCTCACAAGGTAGGGATCTGAGACATACTGAGACATAGGTACATTAAAGGGTAGGACAGTACAATAACTGCCTCTGGAGTGACACAGATGTGCAGTACTTTTTCTTGGGAAGGATCTAATAAAAGACTGGGTGCTTAGGGGATGCTCTTGTTCCTGGGAATTTGGTTGGCTGTTCTCTTACAGCTCTGACTTGTCTTCAAGAGACAAAAGTGAATTGCAGTTACTGAAACTGGGATTTGAATTGGGACATGAAACGTAAAACTTCAAATATTCACTTCAGGGATTTCAAGGAGTACTAAATGCCAGTGTCTTTTTGCTGCTTTGCTGTACAGATGGGAATACTATAGATCTGCAGCCTTTTAGTGTTTCTTCATAGCTCATTCCTGTGTTTGAAAATAATTTACCAGACAACCACCTGTAAGGTCCGGTAGCCAAGCAGGAAAAAAAAAAAAGTTGTGGCTGAGGATCAGAGACTATGCGTCAATTAATTGCTTCCTGAAGGCAAGCAAGTTAACAACAGAGATTACAGAATCTACGTTAGTGCCTCCCGTTATGAGAAATCCATACTACGTTTGTTTGGCTGCCCTTATTCATAAATTTTCCTAGATATGACAGTGATGGACAGCCAGAACTCACAATTAAATAGCTGTCAATAATGAAGAACATCTATAATATACCTAGGTCCATCTTACAGGACTTTGGTCTCCTGTTAGAGGACAAACCAGACATTAATGATGAACATTTTGCTTAATCTTACACCAGTGTGTCTACTCCTACAACTACAACCTTGCAACAAAATGACAGTCTTGGTGATTTGTCTCTCTTTCCTTTGTCCTTACACAGGAGCAGAAATTCTCTGCAACAGAACAGAGTGAAATAATAACAATTAAGAAAAAAAATGATAAATTGGATTAAACTCTCAGTGCTAATGGAATAGTCAGAAACATGGAGACTGGCTCTGCCAGCTCTTTGCAAGCTGAGAACAGAAAATGTTTTCTTGGCAGAAGATTTCTCAACCTTAGGAACTCAGTTCAAAACAGAATGACCGTCCATTTGAGAGATCTGTCAGGCAGACCTTCACAGAGCTTTGTATCTAACCATAAACCTTTAAAACTGGTTTTCATTTAAAACTGTGGCAGCAAACAGCTCTGTTTATAAGCAACAGTATATCAAGTCAGTTTTGTGTTTCAGAGGGAACCAACATCATTAGGCAAAGCTGGATGTAATAGTTGTTATATAGGCTATATCTCTGAATCATAATGTATCATCAAAGTGACAGCCAGGTCACTATATATTCTTGATAGAAAGTCCAAGAACACAGTGAGAAGAGAAGCTTTATTTTCAATCACCTTACCCTTTTCAGAGGGATTTGTGAAATGACATACAGATCTAGCTTAGCTGTTAAAGTAAGGAGGTTCTGCATGCAGTTAGTGAAATTGCAAATGCTGGCAAGGTTCACAATTCAAAATAGGGTCAAACCCAGAGTGTGTTTTAGTTCTAAGTGAAGGAATTCTGAATTGTACAATTAACTGCTGCACCAAGGTCCAGACTAAAGTGCCATTATATAGATTCCAGCTCTCTTCAGGTGTTATGAATTTAAGTACTCTAACTGGAGGACCAATTGTGGAGAGAGCTGGTGCTGGAGCCAGTAATCTTAAAGGCTGAGCCCAGACCTTGGAAAAGTTTGAGCTCTTAATTAGACTAAATTAATCAACTGTTTTCCACAGTTCCCAATTCAGAAAAAAAACAACATAATTATTTGTTTTGAATTTCAATCATATGATACACAACTTTGCCATGACTTTAGGATTATCACTCTAGGAAGGCATTTATTCATTTAGATTTCATTCATTCATTTAGCTCAGGTTTAAATAGTTTGAATGTGTATTGATAAAATATTAGTTGTAGTTGGGATGTCTACTCAAACTCATGTTTTGTTTTTCATCATATGATTTCTTCTTGGTAGTGAACTTTTTTTTTTTTAATCAAAGCTAGTGCAAGGCAATGTGGCCAATGATTGGCCCATCCCCATTACATACAAAGATAGAAATGAAGGATCAAGAGTACGGAAAGAAAATCAAGGCTAGACATGTATGGTGGGTGAGTAACCTTTCAGTCATCTAGCCTAGTTTGCATAGTTTCATTTGCTCAGGAAGAGCTCTTTTCCAGCCCCTGTGCTTAAGGTCTTTTATCTGAAGATACGGGATATAGTATGAGGAACCTTTTGCACGTAAAACATTTTCTGTACTTCTGAGCTACACCTTCTGTTCAAATATTTATCAGTTTTCCTACCACAAAAATATTTTGTTTCTTTTCCCTTTCTGTTCCAAGAGAGGTGGTATTACAGTTAGTTTCTTAACTTGGTTCCCTAAGTCTTTTCAATGCAAATGAATTTTTCACCATGTGTAGATAGAAGATATGTCAATATGGTTTCTTGCTAATGTATATGTGACATGAAGGAAAGGGGGCACATTATACAGTAGATGTGTGTTGCTCTTTATCTTCTTCTCCTTGGAAAAAAGAAGGATGAGGAAAACCTCCTTATTTTATTCCAAAATGATGATGAACAGATCAATTATTTTATATCAGATCTAGATAAATATTTAATACAGAAACTTCTTGTATTTGCCCTAGTGGCCCAAAGAACTGGACATAAATATGTCTCATAAAATGTGGTACTTTGTGTTTGAAATCATCTATGATAAACTGCAATACTATATTCCTTTTATGCTATATCTGTCATTGAATGGTGTTTACTCCTATTTTATGATATCTAAATATTTCTGGCAAATAGAACTTGACTTGATTTGTTTTCTTGTTTATCGCTGTTTCATTTGAGCTTATATCTATCTTAAGGTTCAGGGACCATTAAAATGTGATATGAAAATAAACATATAGAAAAAGAAACAACATTGTGTGTGTGTGTGTGTGTGTGCATGTGTATGAAGAAAGAAACAACATTATAATTAAAAAGAACATTGAATTAATTAGTAAGAAAATCAAAGGTGACACTAACCAGAAAAGAAGGTCATTTAGCATCTAGCCGGAAAAATACAAATGGAAATGTATACAAGGTTGCCTTTCCATTCCTTTCTTCCTTAAAAAAGATAGAATATTAGGCAGCATCCTTAATATCATATCATTCCAGCAGCCCCTTCATTTCAAGCAATTTCCAGGCACTCATTGTGGGCACTATTTGTTTACATGCACACTGGAAAGTGCCAGCTATTAAACTATGTGCTTCATTTTGATATAAGTAGGAAATTTTTGAGTTGGATGGAGAAACCAAGACGTAGGCTCTTTAAAATAAAGCTTTTGGGGAAGAATTATTTTATTATTTTTGGTGCTAGTAACATGAAATAGACAAAAGTTTAAAAGGGAATGTATTATTTTTTCCCCCGCAAGAGTCTTAAGTCTCTGTACCACTAAACTGGTGAAGAACATTCCTGTGGGACCCTGTTTATCAAAGTGAATATGTAAATGTAGGTTGGCAACCCATGAACAATTCAGGAACCCTTGTTTTCACAATAGCAATCTTGTCCTTCATCTGTGACTAAATTTACTGGGTTGTGTACTTACCAGCATGTATGAACTAAGTGATCAGGATCTTCTAGCTAGCTCCAAATTTACAAAACTGATTAGATCAACCATGGTGGGCCAATCTGAAGGTACGAGTATGAAGTGTGTGTGTATCTGCCTGTTTGTCTGTGTATGCTGAGAGTCTACAATACAGCATTTTTCTGTAAGACATAAGGATCTAAATCCAGTTGCTAATCTTAACTGGAGCAGATCTAGGGACAGAGGTAAAACCAGTCTGGATTGTTGGGGTAGAGGGGCAAAATGAAGTAATTTCTGCCTCGAGTAAGAATTCTGCTCCCCCATGAAATTTTTCCTTCAGCCCCCAAATTTCTAGCACTGCAGTAGCTTAAAACCTCAGTTGAGCATTTAGAAATATGTTTAGGCTTCCAAAGGAAATGACCAGGCAAAGTGACCAACGAAATGCCAAGACAGCAAATGTACGTGTTCTAGCTGTAAATGATTCTTTTTTTCTCTCCTCCCTCTCCCTCTTTCAATTTCTCTCCCCCCATCCCACATTGCTAGAATTTGGAGACTAGAGGAAAATATCATTTGGATGGCAGAATTTGTATTTTTTGCAGGGCCTTGCTCTCACTTTGACTCCCCCATATCAATGCTTCTGACTTTAGCCCCTTACACGCACTAACCAACCAGTTAATTTAACAAAAGTGTTATGTTTCCTTTATTGTCACAGTTTCCTCAAACTAATGTATTTTAATGCTTAAAGTACATATAAAAAATAAGATCAAGGTATAGCACATCCCAAGAAAGTAGCCTTCTGTCACACCAACTTAAAAAAACCAAAGCTATGCTCCAATCAAAACATCTTTGGCCACCTGCGAAAAGAGATCAGCAAGAGAGCTCATCTTGCCTCTTGTGGGAAGGAGTTCCACAGAGATGGATTAGCCACTGAGAATGCTTTCTCCGGTGTCTTTATCAATGTTGCCGGGATATGCATCCCCACTCCATGATATGGTTTAATCAGCAAATATTTAATTGGCATAAGATATAAATTATACACTGCTATGGTTTGAATGCCATGCTGGTGAAAGAGGAATGGCTGAACACATGTGATGGAAAAGTAGGTTAGATGGGCCCTGAGGGCATGGCCAGGTCATAGTTAGGGAAACTCCAGTGATAATGGATTTTCAAA
Organism: Iguana delicatissima; assembly: GCA_948472985.1. Taxonomy (NCBI): domain Eukaryota; kingdom Metazoa; phylum Chordata; class Lepidosauria; order Squamata; family Iguanidae; genus Iguana; species Iguana delicatissima. The sequence goes on from CAOKZL010000311.1 coordinate 1,404,722, forward strand.
TGTCCCTCGACAACTCGATCTTTAGAAACAATAGCACCTGAAACTGCCTCCACAGAGCAACCAATTGTCTTTGATTTTCTTCCTCTGCCTGCTGAAACTCCCCTTTTGTCTCATCACCTGTCCCACCATTAAGGAACTATCATGATTCCCATCAGTCTTTTGTCAGCTAATACTAAGGTCATTAGTGTGTTCCAAGCCCCATTTTCTACTCTGTCAGAGAGCCATTAACACCTTCCCCCTCAGAGTGGAAAAAGAATATTTAACCCCTGGCTCTGAGCCAGATAGCTCATAGTATTCTGGACACAGACCATCACTCTGTTGCTCCCAATTCTCATCCTTGTACTACTCTTGGACCCTAGTCTGAGCTACATTGCTGTCTCTCCTCTCCAGATTGATAAGTACCACTCACTTTGCCCTAACTTCTCACTATCCAATTTTTCCTCCCTTTTTCTTCAGTTAACCTTGTGTGATTGTGAGACTGCTTGGATCTTGTGTGCGTGTGATCTTTAATTCCCACAATAAAACAAATATTATTTGAATCTCCAGCTAGTGTTCTTACATTACTTCTGTATACACAGGTGTAAAAGATCCTGCTAGGTTACCACCCTCTTGTAGGTCTCCCCTTTAAGCTAATATTTCCCACCATTTTGTGGAGGCACTGGCATCACAGGTGTATTTCTGAGTTACCCACCTTTTGGGGTAACATCAAATGAACGTGATAATGTTTGGACACAGAGAAAGCCCTCCCCAAAAGATCTTAATGTTCAGATAGACAGGGAGATATAGAGCCTTTCTGCACTGCATTGTATTATTCCACTTTCAACATCCTACAGAATCCTGGGGTTTGCAGTTTAGGGTGGGGCATTTAGAATTCTCAGCCAAAGAGCTCTTTGGCCTTAGTAAACTACAAAACCCAGAATTCCACAGGATATTGAAAGTGGAATTATAGCACTATTATAGCATAGTACGGAAAGGCCCAAAGTCTTGCAGACAGGCTAGACTTAAATTATGCAGGGTTTTGTGGGTCGTGATCAGCACTTCAACTTGTGATCAGAAATGGATCAGTACCCAGTGAATGTGTTTCAGCAAGGGAATTGTATGTTCCCTAAAATTAGCACCTGTCAGCAATCTTGCCATGGGATTTTGGACCAGCTGAAGTTTCCAAGTAGTTGCAAAATACAGCCCACATAAAGTGTGTGTTATAATAGCCCAGACAGGATGTAATCAAAGCATATGTTACCATGGTCAGGTCTGGCATCTCTAGGATTGGGTGCAGGTGGTGTGCTAGTTTCAACTGTGTAAATCTACCTGGACACCCAGGATCAGGGTTGAAGTCAGAAATGCACTTACCATATTTGCTGGCATATAAGACGCACTGGTGTATAAGACACATTTCATTTTCAGACCTTATTTTTTAGGAAAAAAATGTTTAGTATCTGGCTCAGGCAAAATACATAGGAAGGGGGAGAGTGAAAGGAGATGTGGCATGAGGATTCCCCCTTTCCCTATTTCCCTTTTTTTATAGTAATTTTATTATAATTACAACACATAAAACAAACAATTATCACTGTACTTGAATTGTTACACCTGTCTTCCATTCCTCTCTGGATTTCAATTTCTGCCATTTCATTGACATGTTAATATTTTGCATCGCAATCAATTTTCTAACATACCCTGATGGTTCCCGCTTATCATCTTACCTTTACATGATATTCCCCTTATGTCCAACAGTCTAATTTCAATTGTTACCATGAATTATGAACTATTTCCTGTCAACACCCCCCTACTTCCCGAACTATATTCCACTCTTTATTAATATCATCTTCTGATTTTCCCTTTGATCTCTGTGAGACAATATCTGCATTCCAATTCTCAATAAGTGTAACCCACCATTGTTCCATAGTAAGTATCTGTTCAATTTTCCATAACCTTGCATATTCAATATGGGCTGTTGTAATCATATACAGTATTATTCTCCAATATTTCTTTACTTGAGTTCCATCTAACATATGTGTCATATTTAACAAGTACAGTTCTGGTGTCTTATCAAGTTGAACCTTCAATATTGCACATATCATCTTATGAATTTCACTCCAGTACTTTTTTGCTTTAGGACATGACAACCACATATGAAATAACGTTCCAGCGTTCTCCTGACACTTCCAACATTGCCCTGTCCCAGTATTATATATTTTCTTTAGTTTTTCTGGTGTCATGCACCATCTGTGAAAGAGTTTATAATAATTCTCTTTTAGGTTCTGAGCTACGGTAAATTTCTGTGTTTGTTGCCAACTCTTTTCCCAGCTCTCTAATTGAATTGGATGTCCAACATTTTGAGCTCATAATATAATTGCCAGCTTAACTGTTTCTTCTTCACTTTCTTGATGTAGTATCTCTTGATATAAATGTGATAGTAAATGGGGTGGGTCCTATTTTCCTTTTGAGGATTCCCCTTGGGCAAATCCCATTCTCTCAGTCTCAGAGGCAAGCCATGACATTCCCGCTCCACTTGAACAAATCTTGCCAGGAAAACTCCTCCGTAAACTAGAGCTGAGTTGCAGGCACTTAAGGAAAGCAAATGGGAAGGGGGAATGAAAACAGGGGTCACTGAGTCCTGTGCAGAAAAGAGGTAGGAAGGCAGCAAAAAAGGGGGCTCAAAGCACTTGGAGGCTGTTCCTCTTCTTTCTAGGCCTCCCTCTTCTTGACTCATTTTCTTCCTCCACCCCCCTAGCAAGGTGGTGGAGGCTGGGGTAGAAAATAGGAACAAGCAGCTCCTCCAGAAGAAACCAAATCTCCCATTCAGACTGGGAGTGAAGAAAGTGCACTTCCATCCTGCTCATTTCCCTCCACCCCAGAAGCAGAAACCAACAGGGTTTTGCAGGTCGTGCTGATCAAGAGCCAACCAACTGTAGGGGGGGGGCTGGGAAAATGCCCCATGCCACAGCGTAGGGAATTCCTTGCTCCCCCTGTCCCACAGGTTGGCTCCAGGAAAAAGACCCGGCCCATCAAAGACCTGATTGGCTGAAAGGTACAGTCTTCTTGAGATTTCAAGGACAGCTGAAAGATTCCTTTGTATGGCTCCCTTGCGAAGCTCTTTCAGACACAATTCTGGCATTTGTAGTTTTACAAGGTGCCACAGCCTTCTCTGCCAAAGCGTTCTGGTGGATCATCAAACTACAAACCTCAGGATGCCAGAAGGAGCTATGCAAAGAAAATACAGTTTTGACCTGGATTATCTCTGTACTGTAGCATGTGGCCCTGTTTACACAAGCAGGAAAATGTGAGATTAATTCACATTTTCCTGCCTGTGTAGAAAGGACCTTCATGTCATTTTCAATATGGAGAGATCCTGAGGCAAAACTATTACCATTGTCCTGGGCAGATTTCTTCAGAGGGAGGTTTGCCTTTGCCTAGGCTTTTGCTAAGGCTGAGAGAGTCTGTCTTGCCTGAGATTATCCTTCTTTCCCTTGTTTTTTAAACCCTTTTTAAAAAAAGGATTCGAAAGATTGGAGATTCGTGAGATTCGTGGATTCCCAGAACCTTCCAGGGATTCGGATCCAGATTTGGATTTGGAAAATTCTGGATTCGTCCCATCCCTACATAAAATCCCAACAGAGTGCTCCCAACAGAGCATCATCAGCACAAATGTTGAAGCCCTTCAGTGTAAGAAACTGAGTGGACTCCAACATCAATGTCAAGATGAACTCAGACAGCTCAGAAGGAGACGCTGTTGGGCAGCATCGTGGGACACTAACAGTATTACCGATAAAATTCCTATTTTTTCCTGGCCACCCACCTTCAAATGTACACATTCACTCCCACCAGACTGTGAGATGGGGCACCTGGTGAGAGATATGGAATTGAAATAGACCATTGCAACTCTACCTCTCCATCCCCACCAGGCCTCACCTGCCCAAAGAACCCAGGTAAATCTGGGAAAGGTTAACACCTCCAGCTTCATCCAGACCGGTCATTGTAATAAATATCAAGTTGGCATACTTTTCCACAGTGGGGCCCTGGATCACAGGTGTTTTTCAGTTTATTCATCTGACACCAAGCAGCAGTATTTTCAGTATGGAGCTTATTGCCAAGGTTATCCAGACTATTTGTTGAGCATATTTTGGGGGCAATCAACACCTTTTGACTCTCCGTTCTCCCATGATGATTACACTGTCTCAGGGTAAGGCATGAGATAGTGATATTATTTCCACATGCCATTGCTACATTTTGAAAGGCAACAAGACATAATTTTAATAACATATTTTTCTGCCCTCACTGTTATTATGAGAGGTTTTTTTATTATAATAATTATCATAAGGAAACTTATTATGATGGATTTTTTCTGGAAACAATATATTTGAAATGTACTGGACATTTCTCAGTAATTTAACTGGATGTTTATGAGAAATTACATAATTTTTGTTCAACTACAACATTTTAGATTTATGATATTTACAGTGGTGCAATGGAATCCCATTTCTATAAGTTAAAGGAGTACATTAGGTGATAGCTGAGACCATCTATTTGCTTCTTGCCAGTCACTATAAAAATGTTGCCTAATATGTAAGCACCTGAATATTAGTGATAAAAAACAGACCACCTCAGTTGCCTCATTACTATTTTTTTTTTAAAAAAAAATCTCCATTTCTCCACTCCCCTCATCAAATTAAAATGTGATTTGGGAGGTTTTCGGTGTTGCTGTTCTTTCTTTGCATGATTTAGCCTCAAATGACGTTGATAGCAGAAAGAAAATACAAAGCTAACTTCAGTGCAAGCAAAGCAGGTAATCCTGCCATTCCTCCTCTTCTGAACTGAGTGAAGTGCAGTCTGATGGAAAGGACAAACTGATATTACTGTCTGATATTATTACTACAGGAGAGTGTCTCTCCCTCCCACTCTCAGTAATTAAAAAGCTGTCAGCCCTTTGCAGTTCTCAACTGCATTTCTGAGAGGGTTGGTAAATCTCAGACCTTTAAAATAAGCTCAGTCCTCAACTGCCATTTTGACAAATCTTTGAATGGCATTGCCCAAAGGAAGAAAGGAATTGATATTTTTAGAAGAGGGACTGGACAAGAAATTTTATGAGGATTGATTGGTTTTAAAGTATGCTATACTTCATTCTCCCACATCTGTTAAAGTTAGAGTGAAGGAAGTTTACTGAGTTGCCCTGGTTGATATCTTCTGAGTGAATGCTTGGAGGAGATAATAGCCTGGGTGAAGAAAAATAAATTGAAACTGAATCCAGGCAAGACAGAGGTGCTTACTGTTAAGGGTCTTAATCTGGGGTTTGAGGTGTGTCAACCAATTCTAGATGGAGTCACAGTTCCCCTGAAAGACAATGTACATAGCTTGGGAGTGTTGCTGGATCCATCTCTCCAAACTGTAGCTCAGATAGATGTGAATGTGCTGGTAACCTCAAAGCTGGACTTCTACCATGTGCTATACACTGGTCTACCTTTGTACCAAATCTGGGAACTCCAGCTGGTCCAAAATATGACAGCCAGACTGGTTACAGATACATCAAGGAGTGAGGATATCACACCAGTATTAAAATGGGGGCCATCTCCTTAAACCAGCCAGGACTAGACTAGCAATGGTGACCCAAGAGGACCTTTTTGTTGGCCACCCCTGTAGTATTGAATGACCTGCTGGAAGAGATTCAACAGCTAAAGATGTCTTCCAGCAGGCCTACTCAGTCAATTCTAAACTATGAATTTTAAACTTGTATATTTTAAATGGCTTTATGTGTTTTTAGTTGTATATTAATCTATGTTATTCCCTCCTTCATGCCTTGGGAAGAGATGGGTAAGAGATGATGATGATGATGACGATGATGATGAAAAATGGATATTGTTGCTTGGAAAATAGACAAAGGAAGTGTGACGCTGTTATGCCTCCAGAATGTCTCAATACCCTTCTTTGTAACTGACCATTATATTCTTCTGGATCAATGGAGTCACTTGGTATTATGCTAGTTGTGGTCTCTCCTTGCTGGAAAAAACTCAGTTGGGGTGCAAGGGAATTCTTGTTCTATTCTGTGGTACTTGTCTTTTGAAGAACCACTTGTCTCTATTCTAGCTTTCATCCTCAAAAACTGAAGATTCCAGGTTGAGGAAGGCTGTTCTGTTCTATCCCTCTTTCAGTACGTGCATGAAGCTGCTGAAGGAATTCATCTGGATGTTTGGGCTAAACTGCCATTAGTTTGTGGATACTTTGGGATTTAGATCTTGGATTATTTTATTCTTGCATGAAAAATCAAATAGCTTCAAAAAAATTTCTTCTGAAGTTTTTGATGAATTTTCATACTTCATACCATTTTTGTGAAAAATTTGTACACTTTCTTGATGTAAAATACAGTGTTTGCTGTGCAAAAATATTGTTTCACACAAAAGCCTTGAGGAAAACAAAGTCTCTTTTCACAAATATTTTTCTTTTTTTTTTAAAAAAAAGTCTCCAAATATGGAAAAGCTTGCAATAATTGTCCATTGGTCAATGGAGAGTCTTTGTGTGTTTCCAATTATTTCTTATTAAAGATGAGAATGTTTCCGTATATTCTTCACATGCAGCCCTCATGTTTTTACTAAGCGATCTCAAGGAGGCTGTGGAAGTCCTGAAGTCTAAAGTCTATTTTGGATGGATAATCCCAACATGATGGACGCATTACAAATGGGAAAACCTGCATATCTGAAGCACATGGATTTTCAGCTGAACTTAAATGGTATTGCAAACTTTCCAAAATAACATGTTCACTGTTTCAGAATATGGTCCAACCAGGATTCAGTTCACTCAGTCCAGTTCAAGTTCAGGTGACTGTGGCGAACAGCTGAGGCTGACATGCCAGCTGTGACCTTATCTGGATGTGACAAATCTCACCTCAGTTCATTATCTCTTCCTACATTAAGAATGCTGCTATCAAAAATGCCCTGACTTTTTTTAGTGGCCTCGTGTAGATTAATATCAGTACAGGGACAAAATAGAACCCTGAACTACTGCACAGAGCAAAAGCCAAGATGTTCATCGGTAGTCCTTTGGCATTGATTCTGTGAATAGTTTAAACACTGTTTTCACTGGTACAAAAACGCTTTACTGCTCCTGAATTTTGTTTAAATTGTTGTTTTTAAATTCTGCACAGCACTTTGGGAAATTTTACTTCAAAGCAATACATAAACTAAGTAGCTAATATGAACTGGAAGATTGGGCTGGTATGGTTGTATATATGTATATAAAGTTCGGGCAGAAAATTGGGAGTGGATTGTCTCGTATTACTCTTATATATTTTTTAGAAATTTCAACTGTGTTACATAAAATGAGACATTTTTACGTCACTATTTTTCTGTTGTTGTAGACAATCAGTTGCATGTTCCAACGCTTCCCACAGGCATTGTTAAAGAAGGTGTGTAAACCACATATATAACAGATGGTCACTCTCTAAGTGATCTCTTTTATATTATATATGCAAGTTATATATGTATATATTTAATATTCTGGCTTTCTTTTCTGAGGCTGGTTTTTATCTGTTGTGCATTGCTTTGAGGGCTTAGCCAAAAGACTATAAACAAATATATCAATAGTTAAAAATCAATAGGTCACACTGAAATGGCATCCAGGTGTTTGTATAGTTTTCTCTGATTAAATCTATTATTGGGATCACATGCATATACTTCTCTATTACTCCTTCATTTTGTTCCCACAATATGACTTTAGCTCAGGTTGTTTTTTTTTTATTAAAATGAGTTGGCATGGGCTAATAAATTAGCAGAGCATGCATTTGCAGGTTTAGTTGGTATCCTCTGTTGACATGGAAAATAGAGTGTTGGCCTAGAAATGTTTGGAAGCACTAAGCCAGTTTTTCTCAGTTGCATTAATTCAGTGTGGAGAGGTCGATATTTTTGTGTGACTTTCTAGTTGGTACAAAACACATGCACACTTCAGGGCAAATAGTGCTGTACTGATAAAACTGTAGAGAATTAGTCGTCCCTTCTATGCATTTGGAAATCTTCTTTCCACTTGTCATTTTAATTTTTTTCTTTCTGTGATAGAACTCGCCTTGGAGCACTGCACTCAGGATGATTTCAAGATAGCCATATTGTTGGCAGACACATAGTCTGACATTATTGTGGCACTTCTGCCCTTGGTCTATCATCTGATCACCCCATCATTCACAATTCCTGCCCAGTAATGCCTTGCTACAGTCAGAATACACATATTGTTCAATTCCAGAGCCCAACTCAACCTGCTGTCTCCCTGCCTTCTCCCAGTCAGACTCTTTCCTTTTCTCTGGAATGAGTGGTGGAGAGATAAAGTAGCAAAAGCCAAGAAATGCTGGAATGCATTCTTAAAATTGGAGAGCCATCTAACTGACTTTGCTTAACATTCAAACAAAGAGTTGAGAACCCAACACTAAAGAAAATTTCCATTTTACACACAGCTTTCATTCTTTGAAGAATTTTTAAAGTACTGTTGCTGTATCATCCCCAGGTTAAAAGCAACAGGAATAATGGTATCAGTAGAGGGTTTCCCATAATGGATGTTTCCTGCCTGGGTCATCAGTACAGAACTGGGAGTTTAGGATCTAGGCCTAACAGTGAAGCTCATTTTCCAAGAGTATAGCCACTGGAGATGTTTCTTCACTGGACCTTCTGAGAAGTAAATTACACTTTGGACCGTGAAGTAAATTCAGGAATGGATTGAAGTTGCAAAAAGTGTCAGTTAAACCAACAGCAATTTGAAACTTCTTAATCCCCAGTGGGAAAAAACAAAACAAATGGAAACGACAACAAGGCCAGACTGGGTGAGCCAAAATCCACATGCACAATATCTCATATTAATCACCGTTCTCTTAGTGATTGTATTGTGTTACAAAGCAATCCCATTATACAACAGTCAAAGATTATTTTTGCACAACATCGTTTTAAAGCTTTTGGTTTTCTTTATTATTATTATTTTTTTTTAAAAAAACCCTCTTCTAATTATTTGGGTTTTTTTCTACAGTAAGCTGTAAGCAGTTCTTTGCAGCCTTTCTTGATACATGACTTTTTATTTTTCCTCAGTATTGTGTTATTTTCTGGTAGACGGGAAGAAGATGTGCCACATTTTATCTCTAGATATAGAAAACAACAGTAGAAGTGACATAAAAACCCAGCACATTTCCCCCTTCCCAATCCCAAAGTCCTCATGTGCAGACCATAAATTGCAGGAGTTTGTGCATTACTCAGGGATGCGAGTCTGATGTCAAAAGTGTTTTAATAGCCCTTGATTTACTTTCTTAAGTGCTTATTAGGATGATCGATGACAACATTTTGAAGCCAGTTCCAAGCCTGGGAGACACTTACTTTAGTCATTAGCCTTCCAATGTGTTTTCCCCCTAATAATTTGTGAACATGGAATGGGGAATATCTGAATGAATCATGCCCTTCCTTTCAGTTATGTATATATATATTTGGTGTGTGTTAAATGATCTGCCTTGCCTTTTGCACAATCACCTGAAAAACTATTGTAACTGTAGAAAGTATAACAAAAGAAAACTTAATCCAATAGAGCATAAGGTTCCACAAACATACCCTTTGGTACTCTGCAGCTCAAATGCACTGCTGAGCTATATGAGCCTTTAAATCTGTAAAAATATTTATGATGAAACAGATGTGTAATAAAAGTTATACTCACAGCACCATTCTATACATACATTTGGTTAGATGTAATTCTGATTGAGTTAAATAGGATTAAATCTGAGCAAGTGGAGATAAGATTGTAGTCTTAATAAGTAAACCATGAGATCGTCATCAAAATGCTTAATAATTAGGGCTCTGAGGATCCATACTTTGTATTTTACTTGATACTATATACAATTCTATTGTGCCCCAGGATACATTATGCAGCTTCTTTATATAACCCAAAGTAAATCACACTCAAGTATGAACAGCATAAATAGTAAATATTTTATGGAAACCATAACAGGAAAATGGTAGTGGCTGTTCCATTCTTAGACTTAGACTTAGCTCTGTGGCTATACCAGTCTGTATTTATTCAGCTCTCATATGCACTTTCTTTCAGTGCTGCATGAAATAACATGGAAGGAAGCAGAGAGCTTCCCTGTTCATTGAAAATTATTGGAAATTCTTTGAAATGACCCAAAGTATGCTTCAGAATCCCTAAATCTACAATAAGTCAGGGCTTCCATATGACTGTGAATCGTAGAATCATACTGTTCGAAGAGACCACAGGGACCATCCAGTCCAACCTCCTGCCATGCAGGAACACACATCAAAGCACTCCCAACAGATGGCCATCCAGCCTCTGCTTAAAAACCTCCAAAGAAGGAGACTCCGCCACACACCGAGGCAGCATATTCCACTGCCAGACAGCTCTGACTGTCAGGAAGTTCTTCCTGAGGTTCATGTGGAATTTCCTTTCCTGCAGCTTGAATCCATTTCTCCTTGTCCTAGTCTTTCGAGCAGCAGAAAACAAACCAACTCCCTCCTCGAAATGACATCCCTTCAAATATTTAAACATGGCTATCATGTCCCCTCTTAACCTTCTCTTCTGCAGACTAAACATATCCAAGTCCCTAAGCCACTCCTCATAGGGCATGACTTCCAGACCCTTCACCGTTTTGGTTGCACTCTTCTGGGCATATTCCAGCTTGTTGATACCCTTCTTGAATTGAGGTGCCCAGAACTGGACACAGTATTCCAAATGAGGTCTAACCAATGCAGAATAGAGTGGTACCATTACCTACTTTGATCTAGACCAGTGGTTCTCAACCTGTGGGTCCCCAGATGTTTGTGGACTTCAGCTCCCCGAAGCCCTGAGCATTGACCATAGTGGCTGGGGCTTCTGGGAGCTGAAGTCCACAAACATCTGGGGACCCACAGGTTAAGAACCACTGATCTAGACATCGCACTCCTGTTGATGCAACCAAGAATTGCGTTGACTTTCTTGGCTGCTTCATTACACTGCTGACTCATGTTCAGCTTGTGATCTACCAAGACTCCTAGATCTCTCTGCTTTTATAACATTTTACTCTGGTGAGGGCATGGGAGAAAGCCTTCTTGGTGGCTGCTCCTAGGCTATGAAAATGTCTTCCAAGGGAGCCAGGTTGCCCAACCCTCTGCAATCTTTTTCCTGGTAGGCAAAGACATTCCTTTTTAAACAGGCCTTCAGCCTATAACTAGTTGGGTAAGGAGGATATGCTATGAGTTTACTGTTTATATATGTAGTGAGTGTTTTATGTGTTTTCAGTTGCTTTAAATTAATATCTTAATGTCATGTTTTAATCAGATTATTTAATGGTTTAAAGTTTTTCTATTCCATACTATTTTAGCTATTTTGTTTGAATGTAGATTGTAAGTTGCCTTGAGTCCTATTTCGCAGTGATGTAGACTTGAGTTGATTGACTCAGACTCAAGTCTGACAACTCACTTCAGTGACTTGATTTGGGCCATTTCCACACTACACTGTTATAGTGCTATTATTCAACTTTCAACATGTGGTGGAATCGTGGGGTTTGCAGTTTAGAGAGGGGCATTTAGAATTCTCAGACAGAGAGCTGTTTGATCTCAGTAAACTACAAACCTAGAATTCCACAGAATGTTTAAAGTGGAATAATACTACTATAACAGTATAGTGAGGAAATGGCCTTGGACTCAACTTGGCAACAAATGATGCACTCAATCAGCTAGTGACTTGTATATTTTTAATGATCAACTTTATGCTCTTAATTCAGTAACATAACACACTCATCCAGAAATCTTAAAACTTTGAATGCTTACATCTCTTTTTCCTACTGGTCACATGAGGATCTGTTTCAAGTACAAAGTGTGGGTGCATTTCTTGGAGAGGAACAGCAAATGGGTTAGGCAGTGGGTTTGAGGTGGTCTTGAAGTCTGCTCAGTAGCCTGTCTCTGCTACGTATCAGAGGAGCCTTCTAAAACTTCTCCTAAGAGTAGAAGGCACGACTCACTCCCAGAGCACAGGGTGTGTTTCTCAGAGGGAAACAACACGTGTGTAAGGCAATGGGCTTGAGGAGGAAGGATCTTTTCTTCTAAAGCTTTTGAAGCTTCAGTAACAGGGAGTAAAAGGATCCCATATCCCACATCTGAAAAAGCCTCCAGCTTGGAGAATGGGGAGTAAAAAGGATTCTAAGCTGCAAATGGCAAACTCACAAATGTGAGGGGCTGACTGTGTTTAAACTGCTAAAACTGACTTTATTCTAATTTGTCTAGAAATTCTGAACAATAGGTTGGGGTATAAAGTTGGCTCCCAGACTTGAGACTAGACTTGAAAGTATCTTGTAAGCCTCTTAGACTTGAAAGTAGAGACTTGAGACTTGGAGTAAAAGACTTAACTACATCACTGCTATTTTAGGAGAAAAGCAGGATCATATAAATACATAAATAATAATAATTCAGTTTTGGGATTACACTGTTATCTAAACTAAATGAAGAAAGGAAATAATACTATTAAAAGGGGCATTCAGTTACTAGGGCCATTTCCATCCTCCACTGTTATGGTGCTATTATTCTACTTTCAACGTCTTGTGGGGTTTGTAGTTTACTGAGGCCAAAGAGCAATCTGCTGAGAATTCTCAATGCCCCTCCCTTAACTGAAAACCCCAGGAGCCCATAGAGTGTTGAAAGTGGAATAACAACACTATAATAGTGGAGTGTGGAAGCAGTCTTGGTCAAAGTGGTCCCATTAATAGGCAAGGAATACTCAGAGGTGGTTTTGCCAGTTCTTTCCTCAGAAATACAGCCTATAGCACCCAGTGTTTGTTGGCTGTTTCCCATCAAGGTACTAACCAGAGCTGACTCTCATTAACTTCCAATATCAGATTGGATCTGATGGCTTTAGGGTATTTAGGATCATTTTGGCTTTGGAAAAATAGACTCAAAATCACATGACTGCTCCTTGGAAGAAAATTTTTAAAAATGTATTTATTGCTGAAATACCTTTGCTGAGAACCTCAGAGGTATATGAAACCAAATAATGTGTGGGTCTACATGCCTGTGCATACACAGAAACAGACAGACAGACAGAGTAATTATAAGCTGGGTATAGATTAACTCCTGAGCTACTGTTGCACAATTGGCAGCTACTAGTCTGGGATGTTTTTCCTCACCAGATGTATCACCCAGGCTGTGTTGACTCAGATAACTGCCTCTGTTGGAAAAATAAAATAAACTCTGTTTAGAAGCAAATAAATCTTTATGTTTCTCTGGATTTTATGGCATCATAGCTTGAAATCATTTGAATCTGGCTTTTTTTTTTTTTTTGAAAAACTATACTGACCTGAATAACATTGATTTTGCTAATAAAGAGGTCCTTCCTTTTAGAACCAATGTCATTTTAATGAGTATTCAGATCTTTTATTTTACTAGAGGGCATAAAAGCACCTGCTGGGGCTTGAACCTAAGATAAATGCATGCATAGCCTTTGGAATTGCCAATGCAACTGCTTCAGGCAATAAACAACTGATGCAAGGGCTGAAGCAGCAAAAAAATAACAACGCGTGAGTGGAAACGGAAATGAGGTCAAGCAACATGTGTCATAGGCTACAGTAATATTGCTTAAAAACAATGTTTTGTCTTTAGTTGTTTTCTTCATTTGTACAGTAAGTGAACCCTCTCTGTAGTTGGTAGAACATAAGAAACATTAACATTTCATAATAGAGCATTCCAATTAAATCTTTGCATTGCCAAAGTTACAATTGGTCTAACTGTATTTCCCAGATTAGTGGGAGCTAAAAGCTAGTGGTTCAGCTTTCCAGCTTTCAGATAAATACATTAAAATTAAAAAAAGGTGGGGAGCAAGCTTCTGGTCCTTGTAGAACCTGAGACATAAGACAAATATTTTATCCATTATTCTGTCAATTCCTCTTTTATGAAATGACTCAGCTGCCACATATCAGTGTGCTCAGCCAGTGAGTGAAATCACGGCTGTGCCTGGTATTGACTGGCAGCACTAGCCTTTTAGACAAGCATAAAAGCCATTTCTACCCTCTACTGTAATAGTGTTGTTATTCCACTTTCAACATCCTACAGAATCCTAAGATTTGCAGTTTAGGGAAGGGCATTTAGAATTCTCAGCTAGAGAGCTCTTGGGCCTCGGTAAACTATGAACCCCAGAATTCCACAGGATATTGAAAGTGAAATAATAGCACTATAACTAGGGTGTAGAGTGGAAATGGCCAAAGCAACCATATCTGAACAGAAGGAAATTCCTAGTTCATTTTGAGCTGCCCAATTTCAGTTCTACTCTTGTGCAGTTGTGAGTCAATACTTAGAGTAGGCAGATCACTGCAAATCACCATAGTCTTGATCTTGCCTTGATATTCTTTATGCTTAGAGGTCCCACATCAACCTTGACTTCAGTCCCCAACTTCTGTTGGGGCCCTTTCACAGTATAAAATTATGCCAGTATGATTCCATTTTAGCTGCTGTGGCTTGTATCCTGTGCAATCCTGGTGTTTATACTTTGGTGCAGCTCTCTGTATGAGAATTCTCAATACCTCTCCTTCAACTGCAAATGTTAGGATTCCATAAAATGTTGTCACAGCAGCTTAAGTGGAATCATAACACTAAAATTCTACAGTGTGAAAAAGATTCCAGGTTTGAACCTGCTTTCAGTATTAACTATATGAGATAAATTATTAGGATTGTTAAAAGACATCTTACTATGATTCATGAACATCTCCTGATACCAATATGTGACAATACAACAGGGCTATCCGTGTAATTTCCAGTATTATACCCCTTTTCAGGTCTTATAAAGCTGTGCAGACACCACACAAAAAAGTGTCTGTGTATGCAGTACTCTTGTCTGTGTGGATAAACAGCAAGGGAGGGATACTTGAATGCTACCTTAAAGCTGATAATTGAGTCCCTTCTGCCTGTCTAGTTATATGAAAAAGGTCCAGATCTGCAGTAAGTCTGAACAGATTGGGGATGGATTTGCTTCTGGACAGTTGGTCCATTGTTTTTGCTAATCTAGCCTGGAAAATTTTCACAAGCAAGCATTCTTATAGTCTGTGCTTGGGCCAAAAGCACTGGAATCTCCTTTGTGTGAGATGCAGGCAGTTGTATCTGATGTCCAAATACAAGCTATCCAGACCTGATGAGCCACAACAATATGGAAATAAATACCTGGCTCATTTGGTATTTGAACAGAGCTCTTGGATTTTCAGCATCAGATGTAATGTGTCCCAAAGTTAGAAGTAATGTTGTTCTTGTTGTTGCTGCTATAATACTTGAGCATATCCTTTTTTACTTTTTATAAGAGCAGGGGTCAATTCTTCATGGAAAAGATGCATTGGAAAAAAAATAGATAATGCAGTATGCACCTCAAGCAATTCAGTAAAAGTTTCACACTGAAAAAAAAGAGATGTTAAATATTGATAGATTAAGCTAGGTAGACCTGTTGTAGCCCCAAAGAAACCAATGGCCTGCAGCCTGATTTAATCTGGATGTCACTGAGGTGGACCATGCAGGGTAGGGTTGGCAAAGAGAGTGAGGTGGCAGAAAAGGAAAAGGAAAAAAGAACCATTTGTGGCTAGGGATGAAAAGAATATTCAAAGACTTTGGGGGTGCTAAAAGGGTTTTTTCAATTGTCAAGAATCTACAGCTTCTGAATACTCCTGAAGCACCTTTTCATTTTCCCCAAAGTTTCAAATACCCCTAGAGGATTATGCCCTCAAACTCAGACACATTTTTCTTGCTACCCAACCATGCCAGCTGCGAGGGAGGCTAGGGGGCAGCTGAAGGTAATTGCTGGCTATGTTCTGTTTTCTAGTTAATGGTGATGCAGGGTACTTCTTGATGCACGTGAAGCCGATGGGTATTTCTTCCACCATCTCATAACAGGTATACACATTGTCTTAAAAGGTACACACACCCACTTACGTCAGTGTATGTTGCCTATAAGATTCCAGCCTCTGTATAAAATACTGGAGTAATGGATTTTAAAAAAGATTTTGCATCGATTGGGAAAAAAAATAACAGTATGTGCAAATGAAAAGAGAGAAAAGTGGAATGCATTTGTCCGATACTGGATGTCCTTTATTAATTTTTGTCAAGCACATACATCCAAATGTGTATTTTCCCCCCTCTCTTCTCTTTTCTTTTAAACCACGGTACAGCTGTTTATTTGATCTTGTAACTTCTGAATAGCTTTCATTTTTGAACCTTGTGTATAATTTATGTAGAATGAATGCACAAATAAACAAAGTCAATTGGATTTGCCTTATTTTTAATATTTAGCCTGTTCTTTGCTATTTGCTTAACATCCTGCCAGACCATCGGATCAGTATGGTACCTAAGAACGCTACAGCCCATTCTAATATAACAGTATGTGCTTTGTTCCTTCCCACTGGTTGTATTGGTATGAAATTGTTGCTATTGTTAGTTTTGGTGGTGATTTTGTGTGTTTGTGTGTGTGAGAGAGAGAGAGAGAAAGAGAGAAATTTCATACCAAGAATCATAACAGCATCTTAAGAAGAAAAACAACAACAACCTGTTTTGCTGAATTACACCTGAAAGATTCACCTAAACAATATTCTGTCTCTATGGGTAGAGGTTAAGATGCTCCTAGGAAGGTTGACTACAGGATGTGATAGAGATACTCCTTCCCTTTTCTCTCTCTTCAGCTTCCGGTACTCAGAAATATACTGCCTTTGAATACAGCAATTCCAGTTTTAGCTTCCATGGCTACTAGCCAATGATAGATGTAGCCTCCATTAATTTGTCTAATACATTTAAAACACATCTCAGCTAATGACCAATAAGACATTTGGTGGCAATCAGTTTTATAGTGCTCTGTTGTGCTTGTCTTGAAACTATTCCAATCAGCTTTACTGGTGTCCAATCTCTAAGATCTGGAGAGAGAATAATTTATTTCTATCCACTCTTTCATTCAGAACTCTTGAGAAACTTGGCATATTTCATGTCTTCTTTTTTCTCCAGCCCAAATAACCTCAACATTTCAAAATTGGGATCATAGAGGGGATGCTCCCCTTGTCATGACTCCTTATATTGTGCTTCAGTAAACAATTCCATATGTCTTCATCTTGGCTTCTTATGTTTTACGAGGCAACTGAGATATCCCAGATTTCAAAGTTGGCCCAAAAAATAGTTTCATGGTTTGGGAAAGAACTGATGTGCAAAAGATTCATGTAAGTGGTTGGACAAGAGTCCCCACGTCAGTATAAACCTACTGGTGACATACTTTGTTTATACCCATCAGTTGTGCTGAAAATTCCATTATGGATGTTGTCACTGTATTCCTAACTGGTCTTCCAAAGCCATCATCAGTGCTGCATAGCTGAATCTCTTTATCAGCATTTACATCTGAAGGGCTTGGATAAAAGCCCTTCGATGCCTGGGGGCCTTAGCTTCAGAGTGACCTGTATATTATTTAATTCTGTTCACATCAAACTGCGGTAGATCCCTGTTTGCTCATTAATTAGCATTAAAGTCATGAGGAGAGTTAGCAGTTGCTTTGCCTCCCTTGTTGTTGAATGAATTAATTCAGTTATGGGAGGATATTTCAGTCCCAACTTAGCCAGAGTGCTAAGCTCAGGAGGGCTATATGAAAGGCATGACGTATCAAAGAATGGCAAGGTGGAAGAGGTCAGGACCAGAACAGATCTTATGATACAAAACTGAAGCAGTTTGGATGATAATTTTGTAGGAGCAATGGGAATCACTCCCTCCCTCTTGCTCCCACTGCTCAAGGTCTGATCTCTCACTGGGGATTGGATAATTAGTCAGACAAACGAGATGAAATCAGTAGTCTGCCTACCAAAAATGTTCGCAGTGAGGGATATCAGAATATATTTGCACTTCTTGGAAAGAAAATTAATCAAAGAGAAACTTGGCATTGCTGCAGAGCAGGGGAATCACCTTTCTCATGTTCCCCACTCTAAGAAATCCATCTGAGTCCTGAAGCAGTCCTTAAGTATGTAGTTCTAGGGATAAGATTGTTTTTAAGGAATCATTTAAAAACTGTCGATGTTATCACGGCAGTAGTCTAAAGGATAATTGGATAAGTACAGGAGTATGCAAACACTACTGGAAGCACAATGGCCTCTGCAAACTTTCTGCAACCAAAATACTGCAGGAAGCCCCTTACCTTATTTTGTGCATGTGTGTGTGTGTGTGTGTGTATCATTCACATCACCTTTTGCCCAATATGAGATCCAGAACTTACAATAGAGGTTGTAACAATATCCACTGCTAGATCCATTTCAGTCTGATTTCAGGCCAGAATATGAACAGTGATGGCTTTGGTTTGCCCTAGCAGACAACCTGCATCAGGAACTGAACAGGAGGAGTATGTCCTTGTTGGTTCTGCTGGACCTCTCACTGTCTGTCAATACCGTTGGCAGAAAAGAAGGAGGCTAGGCTCCACATGCTTATAAATGGACCAAATTTTATTCTTTTAAAAAAGTTCAATGCATTTTGGCCTGTCTGTAAATTGCTTGGCCCTTCTTCAGGGGATCTATTAAAAACAAATACAAAATAATCAATATTATATAAAAGAACAACACACATATGTAAAATTTGTCAAGTTCATATAACAGAACATTATGCATATAACAAATCTTATACAGAAATCCAACAGAAATTTCTGGAGTTGCTGCTGCACTCTCCTTAAGAACCAGACTGATATGCAATAAAAGAGACAAACTACACATTTTTCTTTGTTATTTATACAATTCCTCAGATGGCTGGAAGCATGCTGATTCATTATACATGCTTTCAAGTATGTATTCCTGCTCCTTTCAGTACCATTGACCATGGATTAATGATACTTGTGGGTCATCTCACTGGGATGGGTCTTAGAGGTAATGTTCTACAGTGGCTCCATTTTTTCCTGAAGGGATGCTCTCCTAAGGTGGTGCTGAGGGATTCCTGTTAAACACCTTGGCCACTGCTATTTAGAGTATACATGAAATTGCTGGAAGTTGTCCAGAGTTTTAGGGTTGGGTACACTAGCATGCTGATTATACCCAGCCCTGTTATTCTTTTCCACTTAATTCCAATGAAGCTGTCTCTGTGCTGAAACTGAGACTGGCAGCTGTAATAGACTGAATGGGGGTGAACAAATTGAAGCTTGATCCAAACAAGGAAGAGGTGCTCCTGGTTGGTCAAAAGACAACTCTGGGAGGAGGGATTCAGTCTTAGATGAGGTTATACTCCCCTGAACATTGAGGTTTGCATTTTGGGGGTATTCCTGGATCTAGCCTTGAGCCAGGTTTGGTGACAAGGAGTACATTTGCACAGTTAAAGCTAGTGTGCCAACTGCACTCATCCTTGGGGAGATGCATTGGTTACATCTCATGTAGATTACTGTAATGCATTCTATGTTGGACTGCCTTTGAAAACTGCTCAGAACCAAAGAGCTACAGTCAGATTGCTAACTGAGGCTGGCCACAAGGACACACAATTTCCTTGTTGCAACAACTCCACTGACTCCTGGTCTGTTTCTAGGATCAATTCAAAATGGTGGTGATACTCTATATTAGGGATGAGCCAACCGAATCCTCGAATCCTTGACAAGGATTTGAGATTTGCAGATCCACATCCGAAGAGCAAAATAGGCAAACAGAATCTTTTGAATTCAGAAGTCCCCACTGCTCCCCCATTCCCCACTCACATTCCAGCCCTCCGTGCAGGAGCAGTGTACTGTGCACACCATGGCCTATGCTCATGTGAAAACCCAAAATCGGACCCTCAGGAGCAAATAGGGCCGGCCATGGCCACGTTCCTGCAAGCCCCAGGGCCTACGTTTGCATGAGCACCTGGGATTGGGCCCGCAGGGGTGAGTAGAGCTGGCCATGGCCGCACTCCTGCAAGCCCTGAGGTCTGAGCTTGCACAAGCACCTCAGGTCCACAGGGGCAAGTAGGTTCCTGCATACCCCAGAGCCTGAGCTCACTGTGGCAGGAGTGTGAAAAGAGGGCCACTGCCCCTTTTCTGCACCCCCACCACTGCTGCCGCCAGTGCCAGTGCTTTGGAGGCAGCCTGCAGGGACATGCAGAATGGGTGATCACTTTTTAAACCCTTTTTTAAAAAAGGATTCAAAAGATTCAAGATTCATGAGATTCATGGATTCCCAGAACCTTCCAGGGATTCGGATCCGGATTCAGATTTGGAAAATTCTGGATTTGCTCCATCCCTACTCTATATGACCTGACTTCAGGCTATTTGAAGGACTTTATCTCTCTTTTTGAGCCCATTAGACCTCTAAGATCTTCTGGAAAGATCCTTCTCTCTGTCCTACCACTTTCTCAGGTTCATTTGGTGAGAACAAGAAGAGGGCCTTTCCATTGACTCAAAGTATGGATTTGGAAACTCCCTCTCTAGGAAGGCCAGAATGATTCCAACCTTGGTCTGCTTCTATCAGCAAGTCAAAACATTATTATGCTGTCAGGATTTTAGAAGCTAACTGAGGCTGTCTTTTAATACTGCATGGTGATATTTGTAACATTTATATATAGTCTTTTAATGAATTTTAATTTTCATATTTTAATGTGTAATGTTAAAACTTTAATTGTTTCTGAAATAACTTTTATATTTCTACTTTTATTGAAGCTTTTGCATAGTTTTTAATCTGTGTTCTTTTTAAATGTGTTGTTAGCTACCTTGATTCCCCTTATTGGGAGAAAGGTAGAATTTAAATGAAGAAAATGGATGAATGAATGAATAGCTAAAATAATATGTGATGCAAAAATTTTAAAAGCATTAAACTATCCATGCATTAAGAACATTAATTTAAACTGTTAAGCATTTAAAGTATCAAACTATCCAGCCAATTAAAAATACTTTAAGTACATATTACATATAATAAAAGCACACTGCAATGAACCTCCTTATACTTCAAACAGTTAAAGACTGAAGTCTTGTTTTAAAGGGAAGCTCTTTGGCTGCTACTGAAAATACAAGAAGGAGGGGACTAAGCAAGCTTTCCTTAGGAGGGCAATTCAGTAACCTAGAGGAAGCTATAAAGAAGGCTCTCTTCTATGTCCGCATCAAATGAGCCTATGAGGATAGTATAACAGAGAGAAAGACTTATCCTAAATATTGAGCATATTATATGGAGTGATACAGGCTTTCAAATCTTCCAAAAATAGCATTAATACCTAAGTTAAAAGAGGCTGAAGTCAGTGCCTTGGAGAAATGGGGGAGGGGCTATAGAAGGCAATGTTCCCGTAATTTTTCCTTTTCAGAACTCAATAGCTGTTGAGTTTGACAGTTTTATGTCCAGAAAAGGTCACACCATGGTGATATTCTTAAACCTCTTCACTTTCACAATGATATTTGGGCTAGGAAAAAAAGAAGGGAGAAATTCACACAGCTATGGGGATGGCAGTATGTTATATTTTGATTATATTCATCATAGCCTAGTTCCAGCATAGTGTGATGATGAGTTTTGGGGTATCTCAGAAGAAGATCCAGATATTGATGACAGGGGGATTCACAAGATATGTATATACAGAGAAGGGGAAGGTCTATGAAAGCTTGTCTGAAATTCCTCAAAGCAAGACTGCTATTATCAGAAGTGACCTTCATTGTGACCATTGTTTGCTCTCTTCTGCTCCAATATACCTTTGAACTCTGTATAAACCTTCTATGCACTCCTTGCTCTATATTTTGCACATATCCTCTCTTTTTTTGGCACTACAATTTAAAAACTTCTCTCTTTGTGTAAGCACCCAGTAGACATATGTATATTCCATGCATCTGAGTGCATAATAACATTTGTTATACCACAAATAACATTGTGTTTATACTACAATAAAATTCTGCTTCTTGAAGGTTCCACAGGTCCTCTGTGTTGTTTTAGATTTAGGAGGGGAAGCCCACACTGGTATTAGAAATAAATGTAAGGGAATCAATTAGGACTTGAGTGTTTAAAGCTGGATGGATAATTCTACAGTTGCTTTGGCAAGAGCATCTGGCACACTAGGAATTATAAGGTTCCCCTGAGTGCCCATTAATAACTCTGCATTTCCATTGAGAGAACAGGCAGGTGATACAAAAGTAGTTTTCACAGACCGTCAGTATCCCAAAATGAAATTAAAGCCATAATTTATGTATGCATTTGCCATGCATTTATGATCATTTATAATACAAGCGCCTAAAAATGTTTTCCAAAACCCTATGCTCAGTCTGTCTTTCATTCACTTTCTCTTTCCTTCTAACACACACACACAGACAGAGAAAGACCTACATTTCCTTTTTCAAATCAGTAAAATCAGATATGACTATAGTTGAATCTGGAGATATTTAAAATCTCCAGTGGTTTAGCTAACATGAACCTCTCAGTGTGAATTGCTTTTAGAGACCTGTTGGTAAATATAGGCAAGGACTGAACATCAGGTAAGAGGAAAGGTAGACAGACATTCTAAATTTTATAGCAGTCATTTGGATACACATTCTCTGCCCTGAGCAGACCCAAGAAAGGAGAAAATATGTATGCAAACCATTTATTTCAGTTAAAAATGTTTTACACAAGAGAATCTAACTGGTGCCATATAACCCTTAACAATTTCAATTAGAGTACCTGTAGTTCAATTTGCAGCTAGCTTAGCATTAATAAGTATTCCCTGTGTACATTTGGAGAGAGCGTAAGAGAAACACGTCATCCAGTTGCTGAAAATTTTCTCTTGGCTCATGTCATTGTTTGTGAGTGTGATTTTGTATTAATCCCTGTGAATCCTGTCCATTCATCCACCCATTCATCCGTCCACCTGATGACACCCAACAAGATGGCATGTCATCCAAAAATTCAGCATATACACAGCCAATATTCCTGAGATTAGTTTCTTTTCCTTTTTTTAAATAATTTTATTAAGTTTCGCAAATAAAAAACATCATCTCAAATTGTACTTTTACATGTAATGTTTTGGTTCTTCCACTCTGATCTAGTTTTCATTTTCTAGACATCTACTCACATATAAAAAATTATGCCTCACAGTTCTATGTTGATCTTACATGCTTGATGTTGCATTTCTTTCATCAATTCCTGTTATGTTACCGTTATTCCCCTTTAATTTCAACCATAATTCAGACATTTTCACTTGGCAGTTCCCAGCAGTTACCCATTACAGTTTGCCATTCTGCTTTTATCTGATCATCTGATTTCCCCTTTAATCTTTGTGAAACAATATCCACATTTCTATTCTCAATAAATGTCCCCCACCATTGTTCAATTGTGGGTATTTGCTGAGACTTCCACAATTTGGCATATTCAGTTTGAACTGTCGTTATCATGTACAATATTAATCTCCAATGCCTCTTACTGTTAGTATTCTCAATAACATTTGTCATGTTTAACAAATAAAATTCAGGTTTTTTTACACATCTTTTTACGTATTTCACTCCAATATTTCTTTGCCTTAGGACATGACCACCACATATGAAATATTGTTCCCATCTCTTTCTGATATTTCCAACACATTCCTGTACCAGTATTGTAAATCTTTTTAAACTTGTCTGGTGTCATGTACCATCTATGAAACATTTTAAAATAGTTCTCTTTGAGATTCTGAGCCACTGTAAATTTTTGTGTCCTTTTCCAGCTCTGTTCCCATTCATCTAATTGAATTGAGTGCCCAATATTCTGTGCCCACAAAATCATTGCAGATTTCACAGTCTCCTCCTGTCTCTCCTGTGTTAACATTTCTTGATACATATGGGTTAACAGATGCAGTGGATTGTCAAAGATCCATTTAATCACTCCTGTCCTTTCTTTGGATTCTATTCCATAAGTTTTCAAGTCCACCTGGAATCTCTCATTTATCTGCTTATACGGAAACCAACTTAATGGCAATCCTTCCTGTTCCAATTTTTCTCTTGATTTGATCTTATAACCATTTGTCATTGTTTTCTCTAATATATCCTCATATCTCAGCCATTTCTCTGATCCCTTCCATCTTCCAAAGAAAGCTTCTTGAGGGGATACCCACATGGGTAGCTTCCTTATGTTTTTACTCTTATATTTATTCCATATATTCAGAAGCGATTTTCTGATATAGTGATGTGAAAAATCTTTGTCAATTTTTGCTTTATCGTAAAACATATAGGCATGCCATCCCATCCTCAGGTCTGCTCCCTCCAGTGCAAGCATTCTTGTATCTTGTAAATAAATCCAGTCTTTTAGCCATATGAATGCCGCAGCTTTGTAATATAATTGAAAATCTCGTACTCCCATTCCTCCTTGAAGTATTTGATCTGTCATAATATTCCATTGGTTTTGGCTTTTTCCCTTGCCATATAAATTTGGTCAGGTCTTTTTTCCACTGATTAGTTTCTAGATCTAGATGGGATACAATTGATGGAACTGATTCATCTAAAGAAAACTATAGCTCTGGCCATGTAATTAATAACAATCAAAGCGAGTTTCATCAGAACATATAAATTTAACATTAAAGCATATTTGCCTAGTAAGGAGTTTCATGGTGATCAGTGACGGTTTTCACAATAAACATTTAACATTTAGAAACAAAACAATCACCCTGAAAAATTCCACACCTGATATTAATTCTTCCAAGTTCTTCTGTATTTACTGCTAATATGGTATCCCGTGATTTCATTAGAGCTGAGGGAACTGATTTCTAAAATGTGAAGACATCATCATCATTACCATCACCCCACCTTTCTCCAGTCTGGGATTGAAGGTGGTTCATACAAATTTAAAACAGATATCACAAAAGAAAAAAAAAATCTGTCTTCTATTATCTTCTACAAAAGTTTAAAATATAATTAAACTGTCTAGTTAAACTATCAATTGAACTAAAAGCAGTTAAAAACATGCCCATTAAAAAGAAAAACAAAACTGAGTGGAAAAATGCTGACCCCTGGAGAAGTTGAAATTCTTAATTCATAATGCAAACAAGCATTATTGATTATACAAATTCATAGGGAATGAAAGATGTAATTCTTCATCAATTTTCTTCTCAAAAGAAGCAACAAATTGTTTTAGAAATTTTCTCCTTTCAAATGCTATTTGCAGTTCAGGACTTATTCTGCACAAAATTTGAATGTGGTTGTTTTGCACAGAAAAGAACATTTTCTGTGCAGAAACAGCATTTTGAGGAATTTCTTAAGTCTATTATCTTTTTAGAGAATAGGAAAGAGGATTTTCAAGACCAAAAGTATGGAACCAATCATTGCTTTGGTTTTTACAGTAAGAAGCCTTCTGTTTCAGTGCTTGACATTAGCTAAATTTTTGTCACAGAAACCTAACTCTAGGTCTTCTATTTCTCTTCCGTACTGATAAGGAAAAAAAATCCAGGAAACCACCAGACATTCCATTTTAATCTTGTCCTGTTGCAACTACCACTCTTCTTTCTTTAAGGTTAATCATACTTTTGTCATCAAGCTGCTCAACTGTATCTCTTAAAATGAGCTAAGGGGGTGATGCACCAGAGGCCATGTCTCTCTCTGGATTTGGGCAATGATCCCCAGTATTCAAAGGTTCCTCTGCCTCTCATCAATAGCACTGTTTTATCTGACAGAAGGAGTGTGTTTTCACTGAAGACAAGTGGAACAAAATCTAATTTGTCTGGAATGGGACCCTCATGTGAAATGTTAAACTGACCTTTTCAAGAGAAATTTACTTGATAGTTCCATGTGAAGCCCCTGCTTTAAGCTAAACCTGTCACTGAGGCATGATTAAATCCCCTTAAATATACAGCAGTTGCACATATTATTAATGGAAATTGAAATCAGCCTAAATGGTAACCATAAATTTCAAAATGTGGGTGGAAAGGAAGGATGATATGAAGGTGAAGGTGCCTTTTTACCCAAAGATTCATCTTATTGAATGGAAAACATTGGTCCCAAGCCATAGGATAGCACACGTGCATTCCCATAAATTGTTTTCTCTCTTTACTTTACCAAGGAATCCCATCTATGTTCCATTGAATTCTGATTAAATATGTGTACAGGAAAGTCAGGCAAGCCTTCATTTTGCTTAAGAATAGAAGAAAATTAGGTTAGGAAAACTGCTGGAATATGGTAGAATAACTAGCAAGGGTTTATTTCAGTTGAAAAGTGTGCACATAGAGGATTAGGCACCTGCATATTTAAAAGATTCAGAAACAGTTGCTTATTCTTACTACTTAGCACTTCTTTTTTAACTTAAATCCAGATGATCCTAATGCTGCATGTATATCTCTTTACTCTTGGAACAGCACACATGTGTTTTGCATACATATGACAATCTATAACTTGTTTGTAAGGTCAAGATGTTTAACCAAACACTCTAGTAAAATATATTATTTCTTTGCTTATATCTTTATATGCACTACTAAGAAAATGTCTTGTCTTAGAGCGCTGAGAACTGTATTGAGAATTATGGCCAAATGGTAAATGGATTTTGTCAAATGCCATTTATTTCTGCTGTGGAAGCTATGCCCAATTTTACTTGTACTCAATTATGTTCTGATGGCCTAAGAATAAGACACCATTTGATCTGTTACAGGCATTGAACTATTTTCGAAACATGGAACAGCTCATTTAAAAAATTTCAGGCTATAACTCCATGGCACACAAACACCAGTGTATCAATTCATTAATAGACTGCTTGAACACTTCACCTTGGCCATGGCACACTGTTGTATTCTTGATACATAATCTGTGGTCTTGACCATTTTTCTTTAGCACATTTTTTTCCTTCAGGCCTCAGAAATGATATTAATCTTCTGCTGTATGCTTTCATTTCATTTCCTGTAAAAATACATCTTCCACTGCTGGAATTGACCTCAGGTTAGGTGTCAAGGGAACAAATTACCCCTCCATATCCCAGGAGAAGCTATAAATAGACTACTATATAACCTAGTTGATCCCCTAAATATATCACAATAAATATACTGCTAATGACAAAAGGGGTTCAGATGTTTCACTGGTGGAGGGACTAAATTTTACAGATACAGAATATCCAGGATACAAATTGATGCAATAATTTTCATAGGATAAATGTTTAAAAAAATGTATCCACGTTCAGGAGCTTACTGGACTAAATGGAATCCACCGAAATCTAGTTTATTATATGATATCCCTCTTACCACCACTAAGTGACTTTAGATTTTTGCAGAAGATAACAGCAAGTATATCTGAAGCGCAAACAAATAAATACTACCTTCACCTCATTATGGCATGCAACATTTAGAATTCACAGCAGCTTTGGAGTTATTTCTATGTTTATTCATAGTAAGCTCTACTGAATTAAATGGGGATTACTTTCAGGGAAATGGTATATCATTACAGCCTGACTTTATGAATACTATTGAAATTTTCAATATGGATACATATACTTATGAACATATTTTTTGCAGGCATCCTGGTTGGAATATGCATTTCTTGTATCAAAACAGTGGATCAGCTATTCAGTTCTCTAGGGTTTGAAAACTTACTGAGACAGGGCAAGGGTTGAGATCTAGAAAAATTTAGTGCCTCTGATTAGTGCTAAATGAAATTCAATCAATTTTTGAAATCAATTAAATTATATATAAGAACGGGTTTTGTTTTTTTGCTTTTTGGATATGCCATGGGTGAAGAATGTTATCTCCTCCACGTGCACACACACAAACACACACACACACCAAAAACTAGATGACAGTAGGTGGAAACTGTCTGGAAGACAGTCTGGTTGGAGAATCCTCATGTAAAGAAACACCAGGCTGCTCTGAACATAGTTCTAAATTGAGGAAAATTCCTCGAGCTGGTGTCTCAGATAGGACAGCCCAACCAGCCTCTGCCTTCCTTCTTAGAAAAGATGTGGGACTGGCAATTCAGGTAGCATACTAATTGTCCTGTCAATTGGGAAGGTGATCACCATATAGAACAATCCCTCCTATTATGTCCAATGATGAATGTTTCCTTTCCATGCTAACCTGCAAAGGTTGAGTTTTCAGAGGAGGTGGGCCTGGCAAAGAATCTCCATTGGCTGGATTACATCCTTCCATGACCTGGTCATATTACTTGTTTGAACTACGAATCCCCAAATCTTTCCATTAGCATGGCTAGTACTTTGAATTGTAATAATAATGAAAAGGTAACTCTATCAAATTCTAACAATTTGACCATGTGCTCTACGAAGAATCATGAAAAATTGCTTGTGGGACTAAAATCTGAGAGATTTGTATCTTTTGAGCAGTGATAGTTGATAGCTTTTATGTCGCTCAGGGGCAGAGGGAATCCACTTTGAAATTTATTCTGCACTTTAAAAATGCCAGCCAAGTTCTTTCACTCTATCCCTAAAAGAGACTAGAAGTCTAGATTATAAGCTTGGGAGAGGATCCACTGTCCCACAGATATGACAGCCACCAGTCATAAAACACACAAATGTTTTAGTTGCCTGATTTAACCCCTTAGCAACTGAAAACTAAGTCTATTTCCAGAACATTTGTGTGAAGAGAAGATAAGAAAACCCAGTTTGCAGTTTCCAGGTATTTTTACTATATATTTTGTTTGATAAAAGATATCAACTAGCCTCATCTGTTAAGTTGAATCTGGACAAAATTACTTCAGCCTTTCATAGTACTTGTTTGCTAGAAGTTCGGAGTGCTGTGGTTTTTAACCTTTGCTCATTTCATCTATTTACAACGATGTTTCTGACACAACACTGTGACTTGCAGGAGTAACAGAGAAGATCAGATGCTCTCAACTCCCTTTGATAGATTGTGATGAGTGAAGAGGCTTGTCCCATTTGCTTCCAAATGCAAAAATCATTAGCCACCCAAGAAGATTGCATGACATTTTGCTTATGTGCATCAGTTGGAAGTCTAATAATATGTGGGTTCTTCTGTCTTTTGGTCTGCTAAACATAGCTCTTAATGTGATATACAGCAAGAGTTGATAAAAGAGACAAAACAAGAAAATGAACTCCTTAACATACAAGTGATTAGTGAATGGGTTGGACTGACGGAATTGCTTTTCAAGTTGCAAGTGAAGCCATATGTTGTGACAAAGGATCTCAAGCTATACTTTCCAGAAGCATGACATTTATGGGCTTTTAGAAACTTCTTTAGTTTTAAGCTAAGGAAAAAGCAAACAAGCATCAAGCAATAGCTCTGAAGAGACTCCTGTCATTCAGGAATCCTGAAACTGTGGTATGATGAGAATTTAAGCTGTGGCTCAGTAAAAGATCCTTTGGTCCTGGGCAAGAACCCTGCAAGAGGTTTTTCATAGAAAGAGGTTTTCCTGCTCACAACAGTGCAATGCTTGAGTAGTCCCTTTTTCTTCCTGGATCTACAGCCCCTGGTAGGCTTCAAAATGGTGGAAAGCATAGCCTTGTCCTCTGGAAAACTGCATCTTGCAGGATGGCTGCGAGTCCTTATCATGCTAACCTTTATATAAAAAGTGTTTGGGATGGGAGGGTTAATGTAACCATACTGTTAATTCACTTGGTAATCTAATGTGAGATGTTAGAAATCTACCCACCAGAAACTTAGGCCCTTTCCGCAGCTTACTGTTGTCCCAACAGCATCGGTGATGATGGCAGCAGTGGCTCTCTTAGGAGGGGAGTGCAATGGAGTGTTACCCTCTACACCATCCTTCTCTGGGATCCAGAAAGTGCAGTGGCCATGCTTCTTCCTGCCACAGCACAGCTGGGTATTGCCCCAGGCTGCTCTGGGGCAGGAAGTGCAGCCATTGCGCTTCGAGGACCTCTACAAGCAAAGTAAGTGTGGGCGCACAGAAGGAGGGTAGTGTGGAAAACTTGTCAATGATTTGCAGTACAATCACACCACCTGGGGATGGGAGAAGGATGGGACCAGGACAATGTAATGCATAAACATCATCCCAGCCCCATCCTTCTCCCGTCCCAATGGCAAATTGAGTGGAAAGAACCTTACTTTGTCTTTCCTGTGCTCCCTCCATTTTTATACCTGGCGGTGACACTGCAGTGAATAGGGAGGATGGATTGGGACCAGCACATGTGCTTTCTGGATATGAAAAACATTTCTAGAAAGCCTACAAACTTGACAGACTCAATGACATCCTGAGACAGTTGTCTCCCTTTTGAGAGTCAGGAAACAGTGAGATTAGGTCAACACCAGATGTGTGGAAATAACCAGGGAACCTACTGTTTGTTTGGCTTTGTCAAGTACTGTCTGGCACAGGCAGTGAAGAAGGTACAGACTGAAGTATAGTATGCACTGCATACTAGCCTATACTGAGCTAGCCTATATTATAAAGAGCTTTTCTAGTAGGGCTTTTCTTTCTTTCTGGAATAGAATAAGAAGAATGAAGTGAAGTACGGATGATAAACAGATTGCACAAGAGTTGCAAGACATTCAAGGGTGTAGCTCATGGGTTGCCATTGCCCCAAGTAAGAATTCTGCCCCCAATAGAAATTTTTCTTCAGTTCTCACATTTCTGTTGTCTCAATAATTTAAAACTTCAGTGGAGCATTCAGAAATGTAGCTTAGGAATCCAAAAAGAAGTGGCAGGCAAAATTACCAAGGGAATATCAACACAACAAATGTAAAAGTTCTAGATATAAATGGTTTTCAATGTCCAACTCTCTGCAATGTTGGAAGTTTGGGGACTGAAGGAAAATTTCATGGTGGGAGAAGAATGTTTATGGGGTGGGAATGCTCTTATTTTGTTCCCTCCTGGTAGCTACATACCTGACTTAGGTTATGTTCCCTGAACATTTTGTTACTGTATTCTCAAGTAAAAAATGCAGGGATCTTTAGCAAAGAAGTTTTCCTTGCTTGTGTAGGAAGCAGCACATACCAGAACTGTTCCTACCTGGGCCACTACAATTGCAACAATGTGAACATCCACAGGAAGGGATGCTGAAGAGATATATAAAGTTTCAAATGATAGGAGATGTTCTTTTGTGGAGGATGCGGAGGATGTTTGTTTATTTTTTATGAAACTTAAGGTAAAGTCAACACAAAAGAACACATGTAATAATGCAGCAAGAAACTGCATCATTTTTTTTTAAAGAAAAGTCTTTTCCAAAGGATGAAGCTCAGTCATGTTATAACCATGGCTGTATGAAGCCTATGCTCAAAAAGAATCGACACAGTGGTAGTTAATAACCTTTAAGTAATAATTAAATAATAAAATTAATTAATTAGAAATTAATAATCCTTGCAGAGGATTTTCAAGTCATCATTTCAAGCACTGTCATGCTGGTATAGAGGTGGGCAAAAAGCAGCCTATAGACCACATGTGGCCTTTGGGACCATTTTATTCTCCCCAGTTTTGTTTTCACTAAAATGCCTGTGTATTACCTCTAGGGGCAATTTGCCATGTTTTGCCCCACTGGGCCATTTTAGCCTCAGCAGAGGCTGTTACTTCCTGTTGTTAAAAGACCAAAAAAAAAAAAAAAAAAAAAGGCCTCTCCTGGGAGGAGGGCAAAAATGCCTCTAACCCACCTACAGATTTTTTGAGATATTTTGGGACATTTGTGAAGGGCAGTGGGGTGCAGCATTCCAAGGTCTCTTGCGGAACAATTCCAAACAGTGGGACAAAATTAAATTTCATTTGAAGTATAACTCTTACATAGAAATCTCAGCAAAAGATCAGCAAATATTTGTCCGAATAAGGAATACTCGATTTCTTGTTTTACACCTGATACTACCAGGGTAACTTTAACAAACCACTCTGTGCACTGCAGGCTATCTTTGTTCACCTCCCACATTCTTACAGTCCACAAGATGAAGCTTTGTTTTATTCATTGATTCAGCATATGGCTTGACCTCTACATGTAACATGCTGAGCTGCATCTAATAATCTATCCTCAAATTTGTTTCAGTTTTGAAATTAAATCTGGTTTAGTGGCTGGGTTTGCAAGGATATGGTCTTTAAGCCGGTTTCTCTTTACAGTAGTAATTGCCAAGGCTGTAGATTTTGTAAGGGCACCTAGCAAAATGGCACCCTTGAACTTGTCTCTTTGAAGATTCTGAAAGAGTTTTTCTGAAGTCTCTGAGCCAGCTTGCCTTTGAAGCCAATCTACTATATGTTCAAACAGGTGGGGAATAGCATCTGAATAAATGTAAAGGGCAAAGTCCAA
Organism: Iguana delicatissima; assembly: GCA_948472985.1. Taxonomy (NCBI): domain Eukaryota; kingdom Metazoa; phylum Chordata; class Lepidosauria; order Squamata; family Iguanidae; genus Iguana; species Iguana delicatissima. The sequence continues at coordinate 1,436,751 of CAOKZL010000311.1, forward strand.
GATGTGAAGGGGAGAAATAGCAGGTTATTGATCAGACCCCTTGAGTCAGAAGGTGCAGACCCATCAAATCAGTTGTTGACTAATTAGCCAACACTTAAGTAAATTCCACTGATTCAATGAGTTTTAGGTTTTAATAACATAACCATTCTGAATTTTGATAGATCAGAATGAAATTTAGTATACACTTTTAATTCTACATCTTAAGTTCCACTGCCAACTTGATTTCTCACACTCATTTCAATGGGAGAGAGGGAGGAAAACATGGAGGACAATACAGTGTGATATCTCCCTTGCAGACTGAGATGTCAGAATGCCAGTTGATATATATGTTCAAGATGGATATATGTGCTGCAGTGGCAAGGAGTCAGTTTGACTGTGTAGCTCCTGAAGATTTTTTTAAATTGAAATTTTAGGCTTGTGCAAAATAAATAGGCATTTGGTGGTCTTGTGTGATTTTTTAAAAAAAATCTTTTTTCTACCTTTTGCTGTCTACATTCTGGGCAACACCCTATGCTTGAACGTTCAGCTCAGTTGCTTGAGGTGGCCAGGAAAACTATAAAATGCAACATTGCCATTATATACATAATCAGCTTTAAATGTACACACTGACTTAGAGGACAATAGTATCACTCAGAAGGTTTGTCAGACTCAGCCTCTGACTTTCAGCCTGCATCCAGCAACCAGGAGCCAGAACCGCAGGGACTGTAGAGCTCAAGTAGAATCCTCCTGGAGGGAAAATATAAACAAGGATTCCTGAGCCAGAACCTCAGGGACTGTAGAGCTCAAGTAGAATCCTCCTGGAGGGAAAATATAAACTTGCTCCCATCTAACAAAGACAACCATCACCACCGTTTCAGAAGCATGGTGAATTTGGGAGACAGGGCTCACCTCCTTGAGTAGCTCCTTTAATATCTGGATAAGACTCAGAGCAAATCCATCATTCTCCTGAAATGGAAATCATCCATTGTCCCAAGCTACCACAGTCAACATGCCCAGCCAGAGATCTTGCAAAAGGATTTGATGGCAACCTCTAGGCCAGCCTTCTTGATGGGTCTTCATTCTCCTGCAAAAAGCAATCAGAACTTGGGCTGTATGAGGACTCAATCTGCACCCAATGTTTCTGTTCCTGTATCCATTGTTTCATGCTAAGTGAACTGTGACATGACTGGATGTTGCTGCCATGTTTTTCCTACCTCTTTCTTCAAAAATCAGCACAGATGCACATGAGGATCATTTGGCCAGTGAGATGAGAAGGAAATTAGGAAGTACACAGTACCAATGCACCAGAAAGATAGAAGTTGTTCATAATCAGATCTTAAAGTCTGAGACGCCATAGATACAGTAGTTCTGAGTTCAACAGCACAGACCATTGTTTTGGAGATTTGGAAGCTCTAGTTGGTTTCATCCTTTTCTCTGGAAAAGAAACTTGATGGAGCATCTTGATTTTTACTTGCCTCACTGAAAAATGATACCATTGGCAAGTCAGAAAATGCAATAGGCAAGTCAGAAAAAAAAAACTTTGAACAATTTGTTATTACATTAGGCACTAAAACAAAAAAAGAAGATTACTGGTTTTCATGCTCATTTTCTGAATAGGTAGTAGGCTTCCAATGCCTCCCAGCTGAAGGCACCACATACTGTTTGATCTCAAGAGCTGAACAGAGTAAGGCCTAGTTGGTACTTGGAAGGAAGATCTTCAGAAAATTTCAGGTGCGATAGGCTATCTTCAAATGAAGGCATTGAAAACCTCCCCCGAATAAATCTTGACTGGAAAACCCTATGGTAAGGTCCCTATAAGTCAGAGTTGACTTGCAGGCACATAAAGATAAGAAAGTGCACCTTCCACACACAAGAAACCTGTACAACTGATGATGCTCCTTGACAATGAGCATTTTCTTAGACATTCTTTTATTTTGCACTGATAGATACAAGTCCTCCATTCTGTCCACAGGCCATATATATTTTCTGCACCTGAACTACATCTCTGTTATTGAGATTTCAGATTAATGCGGAAACAGGCTTTCAAATCTGCAAGAGCTCTGGTAAAACAAGAAAATTCACATAGGGTCTGAATTTTCAGATCAAAAAAATAAATAACATGTCAGTAAGCAGCATGCTGAAACTGCATCCCAGCTGACAGCCTGTGTACAATGCTTAAGGGAAGAAAAAGACAACAATTTCTGTAAGGTTCATGTGTTCAGTGGATGCAGATTGCCTATTATCATTTTGAAATGCTGTGAAGAGCAAACTGAGATATAGCTCTGACAGTGGGTGGACTAATGGAATTTGGTGACTTTAAATAAAGTGTGTAAGTATTTTGTTATAATACTGTAATAGAAATTTCATTTGCCTGACAGGAGAAAAAGGGAGAAGAGAAAGGGGGAACCTTGTCATTGAAAAATAATGAAGTTATTTAAATGCCAAGATCTTTTTGGGGAAAACATTTTATAAAATGTAAATTAGCATGAGTATATATAACCATGTCTAAGCTAAATTTATCTGGCAAGAGCTATGGTGGGGGGAAGGGAAGAGTGGTGTTGGTTTTCTATGGTCAACCATGATAAAAAACCCAAAAAATGTTATTTATTTTCATTGCTTTGGAAGAGACACCTCCTGCCAAATAACACTGAATCATATGCTGACACGCTAAGGCTCTGATTTAGATCTTGCACTGCTTACATATACCTTGGATTTGTATGTTGCTCTGTGTATAGCATTTTTAAATAAAATAAGTTGGTTGTCTCTTGATATGCTTGTGATAAAACCCAGGTAAATGGATGAACCTAGAGAGGAAAAGATGCAAAATTATGACAGATGGGATTTTAAAATATTGATAGTAAAATGTACAGGCAATCCAATCATGTATCTCTTTATTCAAAAGTAGATATCATTGGGTTAAATAGTAGTTACTCTTAAATAAGCCTTACAACAAAGGAGGGCTACTGGGATCCTCTGATGGGAGACTGCGTTTCCCCCCAATGTGTGATGCCAGTGACCGGTACGATATTTGTGCCGATTGTATACAATTGTTTCTTTCTTTCCTGGAAACTCTCCAGAGACTGGCAGATGATGGCTCATGGTCTGGGATTCATGCATCTTTGTGTAGCACTGCTCTAGACAGTGGATGGTCAGCTGAGCTACAAGTCACATAATATTGGCTATGCCACCTGTCAGCAATTTTTGGAGAGTCACATTCTCTTTACATTTCAAATTGAAGTAGGGGGAAAGGAAACCTGTAGACCTACCTATTAATTCTTTATTTCCCCTTCTTCTATTCCCTCACCTGGATTGTAAGGAACCACTCATATCAAGTAAAGAAGGGGCAGAAAGTAAGAGCATGGAAAGCAATGGTGAACTGGAGCTGTTGAGAGATAGTATTCCTACATTGCCATCTGCCAGTTGTTACAGGCTGAGTGCTAATGTGGGATAAGTTTTGCCAAATTTAAGCTCCTGAAGCAGAAATACTAAGGAAGTAAGTGTGTCTGTTTAGAGTATAAAGTACTAGCATATATACGCTAGTTGTTTTCTCATAGGTAATACTTGTTAGAAAGATTTGAGAACCTGTGTCTCTAATTTGCCAAACTGTCTTGTTTAGTACCAGTAACTTTTCTCCATATTCCCCAATCCACTCTGTTGTCAGAGTTGTTAACATTGAGAGGTTAGTTTCCTGAGGGAATACATTGCCCTCCTCCTTGCTGCTAGGCCACATCTCCATAGCAACTGGCCTATTCAAGACAGACACAGTTGATTGAGGCCCAAGAGCTCTCTGGCTAAGAAATCTACAGGCCCCTCTCTAAACAGCAAACCCCAGGATTCCATTGAATCTTCTTAGGCAGCCAATCATATGAGGTCTTCGCCTGACACAGACAAAAAAACTTTGACTTTTATGTATTAGATGATGTCTCTGCATTGGATAGCAAATTGTTAAGAGTGCAGGCTACCAGCTAGTTCTGGGCATGAAGCCGTTTAACTTAAAACAGAGACATATGGTGAGAAAAGTTATATAAAGAAATATTAAACAAATGATCAAGGTATAACAAAGAAACCAAAAAAGTATACAATATTGGTTACTTATATTTGATGGCTGATGCAATCTGATACTGTCGTCTGTTGGCAAGCAGTCAGAACATGACTACTAACACTTCCAAGCAGTTGGTGCTCAAATGACCTTACACAAATCTCATTCCCATTGCAAGGGAAGATAATTGTTGGCATTAATAGAGATTGGTGAGAACTGTCTCTGACTGGACAGATGGAGGCTGGAGATAGAAATGAAAATCAGTTTTCAACATGGACATAACTGTCTACTATAGCTCAGCTTTTACACCACTAATGTATTTCCTGTTTCGGATACCTGTAAAATGCTGTTTAGAAGGAGAATAAAAGAATCTGTTCTCTAATTATAAATAAAATGGGCTATACTAACTATTAGGGATGAGACAAATCCAGAATTTTCCAAATCCAGATCTGAATCCCTGGAAGGTTCCGGTAATCCGTGAATCTTTTGAATCCTTTTTTTTAAAAAAAGGGTTTAACAAGCAAGGGAAAGAAGGATAATCTTGGGCAGCACACACTCTCTCAGCCTTAGCAAAAGCCTAGGCAAAGGCAAATCTCCTTCTAAAGAAATCTGGCCAGGACAATTGTCATAGTTTTGCCTCAGGATCTCCCCAGATTGAAAATGACATGAAGGCCCTTTCTACACAGGCAGGAAAATGTGGATTAATCCCACATTTTCCTACCTGTGTAAACAGGGCCACATACTACAGTAGAGAGATAATCCAGGCCAAAACTGGATTTTCTTTGCATAGCTCCTTATGGTATCCTGGAGTTTGTAATTTGATGATGTGCCAGCACACTTTGGCAGAGAAGGCTGTGACACCTTGTAAATCCACAAACTCCAGATTTGTGTCTGAAAGAGCTTTGCAAGGGAGCTGCGCAAAGGAATCTTTCAGCTGTCCTTGAAATCTCAAGAAGACTGTACCCTCCAGCCAATCAGGCCCTAGAGGCACCAATTTTAAAAAAACAATTTTTCCTTTCTGCTACGTGTTGTTTGTCATGTGGCTCACGACAAACCATGACAGACATTTCACTTCTTATCCTATTCTAGCTGTAGGTTTACAACTAGGCACTGGTCTTGTGGAAGGAGGTACACTGGCCTACCCGTGGCAATTACTGGATGAGATTGAATGACCTTGCCCTCTGCCCCACTACTTCTGATAGGTGTCAGACCCACTGATCTCAGTGTTTCTACATGCCATTGATTTTCAGCACAGAAAATAGTACTGAACTTAAATATGAAATATTCAATTTAAATATCTTAGAATACAACCCCAGATGTAATTTCTGAAATTGTTAGCAAGGGCCATTATTACTCCAAGGGAAAAACTCACCTACTTGCCCTCTTCCCTTGTATGTCTGGTCTCCCAAATTTTCAGGCATCCTGGTCTCCCAGGTTTTCAGGCGTCCTGGTCTCCAACAAACTATTTGGTTGGTGGATTTGAAAGATTCAGTTTGCCTATTTTAGCACAGGGATTTGGATTTGCTGAGGATTCAAGGATTCGTGGATTTGTTTGCTAGATAAATGCCTGTTATACATATAAAGGATGCTGCAATTGTGAGCTGGTCAAAATCTCATACCCACCGTATCCGAACGGGTTGCACATGGAGCTGGGATGAGCTCTGAAACCAGGTAGGAAGTGAGGCAGCAACACAGAATACAAAGTATGCAATATAATAAGACAAACCAAAGAGTTTCTTTGGCCAAAGGATCCTGCTGATAATCAGAACTTCATTCAGTCCAACCTACTAGCAGTAGTGATCCAGAAAGATAACTTTATTCCTCAAGCTTCACGTTTTTATACTATTTTCTTGATTAGGAAAGCAGAATAAAACATACATCAGCAAGATTAGTATTTCACTTAAGACTGACTACTTGTTATTTCTTGTCTAACTCTTCCGTCAGCTGTCTGGAAGAACAGAGCAGCGTGTAACTATCTGTAACTATCATAATGTTCACAAATAAGTTTACCACTGATGTAACAAATGTATTCCTGATTTCAGCGATAATAGTTCCATACAGGAGTTAACAAAACATAGGTTATTCATATAATTGGTCAATAGAAGCAGTTAATCAATATTCTTGTTAATCATACTAATGAGAGGGCAATGAGGATCTTCTAACATCCCTCATGTATATTTTAAGCCAACACAATGAGTTGCAAAGCCTATGTGTTTGACACGTAGGAGATATAAAAAGGTTTGTTTCCTTAAAAATATCCAACTGCTTCTTAGTAAACATTTGCTGTGAAGAAATATGATGCCACAGGTGTGATGTTTTACATAGAATATAAAGGTAATGAAAGCTGTGTACATAAATGATGAAAAGTGTATGCTGTTCCTTAAGGGGATTGTTTAAATGCATATTTACTATTATGCCCAGTTTAATAATAATAAAGAAGCCTAAAAGAATACCCCTCATTCACCCATATTAAGGAAGCCCTCTATTTTTCCCATATTAAAAATCCTGAGATCCCAATATTTAAGACAGTTTAAGTGTTTTGTTGATGATAAGTCAATTATGCCCTTTATCATGAGTTGAGAACTCAGACTACCAGAAGGTGATGAGAGAAATCTCCAAACAGATACAGATCAGTTGATAAATGGCAAAGAACCCACAGTCCTTTAGTCTTTCCTCTTCTAGGCCTTTTCACAAAAAGTAAAAATATTTATTTTCAACACTGCAAGTGAACACTGCAATGAGAGGTTAATAATACCTATTATGCATGCTTTTAAAAATAATTAGACTAATTGCAAGCAGCTGATCTTATTTATCATTTAAAAAGTCTTTTAAGTCTGTTATTTCTCTAAATATTTCTATTCTACCTCTGTGATGAAATCTCAGGGCAATATGCAATTAAAACAACATGATCAATTTAAAACAATTCCAGATGAAAACAATAAAATAATTTAAATAGGATAATAGAATTTTAAACATATCATGAAGTTAAAATAGCAGAAATGGCTAAAATAGTTAAAGCTATTACATGTATGCTTAAAAAAAAAAAAAGATTAGGTCCCAAAGACTTTAATTAAAAAGTCATGTTTTAACTTGGTGCCTAAAAGAAACCAGTGCTTTATGGCATATTATGTAGCAAATAAGGACCGGACATTACTCATACTGAAGCACTCAAACCAAAGCTACAGCAAGATATAAAATGAAAAAAATGGGAAACTGGGGGGGTGGGGAGATTAATCCTACAGTCAACTTATGCACATGCTAACCTGGGAGTAAATCACAGTACATTCAGTGGCACTTACTTCTGAGAAGCAGTGAGAGTTGATAGGTCTCATGTCTGTGGAGTGATGAACCTTCATTAACCTGAACATGAGTCATTTTACTGCCCCACCCATGAAATGAAGAGACCATACAAAAGGGCTTGGATTAAACATGGGCAATTTTATTAAACTATTGCCTATTTATGCATGAACTTGAACTTAAACTTGGACTGTGAATTATGTGACATAAGGGGGGGACAATACAACAGGAATCATCTCCCCCAGCTTCCCTTGGGCAAAATACTGGTTGTAACTTCAGCCAGTCCTTTTCTGGAAGGCAGGCTCAAATGCCCAACCCACTTTGTCTCACAACTGCTGAAGTAAAGGCCAAAAACTGTGGGCCTGCCCCACAGATCAACTCTATCTGTGTCTTCCCCCTGTGTCTGGCGACAAGATGAGAGGGCTCCATCATTGAGTACCTATGACACATCAAAGGGTGTCATAGGTACTCAATGAAGTCTTAAGACCCCTCCTTTGCCTGTTGTTGTGAACCTATTTAAAGCATCTATTTAAGACATCACCCTAAGCAGCCAAGTGTCCAATCCCCTACACAGTGTAGGCGGAAAAAAAAACAACGAAATGGGGGAAAATTCCTACCCAGCCGCAAAGCCACTAGGGCCAGCAAGCTTACACTGAAACCAATTGGAGGAGAGTGTGTCATGTCGAAGGCCAATAGAGGCCAAGGAGGGGGCACTGCGGCCTAAAAAGGGGACTTGCTCTGCCCCCTCCCAGCCTACTTTGTGACCACCAGTAACACAGTGAATGTATGGTCCTTCCATGTGGGAGGCCAGCACAAGTGTCTGTCCTTCACTGAGCTGCTGTGCGGCACGAGTGGGGGAAACGGATAGTCTGAACTTTCAAGTAACTCCAAGCTGCTGAACAGTGTAAGTGACATATAATGTGCTGGGAATGTTATTGCAGCATCTGAGTCTTGGATAATCTTGGTTCTCATTTGCACCTGTGATGACTATGATTGTTACACTCTTTAATTATGGTGTTAAAATGTAGAACATCTCACTGCTTTTGTGAATAATGAAAAGGAAAGGGGGAAATGGAATTTGCAGGGGGTATGAATGATGTGTGTGATTAATAGCTATTTAGGAGAAAATTATTAACAGCATAAAATTATTTAAAAAGCACAATGTATGCAGGTGTGTGCCTTTTAACTATGTAGGATAAAATTAACAGAAGCCATTAAATGGATTATTGGTCCTCTAACTGCTGGTATGTGTGTGTGTTTATCTTCAAAACACCTGATTTGTGAATCATCTCTACCATTTGTACGATTAAACCCAAAACACAACCTCCATTTTCAACTGCCTCATAATGATGTCTTGACAAAAAGTGAAAACAGCTTTTAAAATATTCACAAGGTAAAAGATGTTGGCAATTCTGAATAGAAGATCACAAATGAAAAAAAGACTAAACTGTATACGAGGAAAATAAATTTCCAAACTTAATTTCAATGTTTTTACCATTATAATGGAAAATCTCTTCTTTCTTTTTTTTTCAAAAAGTTATGCCTCTGTAAATAGAGTATTAAGAGATCAAAACATGGGACAATATTTGTATGGGATAAGAAGCCACCCAGGTTTAAAAATAAAAACTTCACAACCTGCAAACATAGAATGGGGATTAGCTCCCCCCACTTTTTTTTTCAGTCTTAAGTAGCTTGATTACTGGAGATAAAATTTAAAGAATTTGATGAAGAGGAACAAGATAAGGGAAACAACAAGAATCACTCCTTTTGTTATTGTGTGCCTTATCTTTGATAAAAAGAAGCATTGAAAACAAATATTCTAATATTAAAGTGGTTACCAGAGCAGTTCTTAAGAACTTGGATGAGAACTTGGATGAGACATAAATAGAAATTAATTCCAGACTGCTGGAATTTAGTCTTTAGTAATTTTGACATTAAGAGCCTGTATAGTGTAGTGGTTTAAGCATTGGACTGCAACCAGCTCCCCACTTAGCCATGGAAACTCACTGGTTGATCTTGGATGCATCCCACCCACAGAGTCCCCGGAAAACCCTGTGGTAAGGTCATATTAGGGTCATCATAAGCCGGAAATGACTTGAAGATACACAACTGCAGCAACAATTTCACACCAAAGGTTTGGGAATTAAATAAAAACTTGAAGTTATGAGAAGCAAACAACCATTACAGATTTTCAGCTTTCTTTCCAAGTACTGGGATGATTTGTAAGTCATAATTGGTGACAAGATGAGACATTTTAATTTAAAAAGAATAAAAAGAAATACGCAGCTGAGGAATTTCATTGTATTTGAGAATATTTTGGTAAGCTGAGCACACACACTCACATTTATATATATGTTTGCATGTATTTGCTATCATATCATCATATTAAGTCTGTCAAGGAAAGAAAGGAAACATAGAATGTAATGGAGAAGAAAATAAGAAGTGTTAACTGGGAAAAAAGTTCTGTTGAATACTTTTGGTATAAAGAAATAATTATTTTTGTAATAAATCAAAACAGTCTTACTTTAAAATACTTTTCTGTTGGTAAGCGGATGCAGCAAAAATGAACAGAATATTTCAAATTAGCCAGTTTTGATGCTGGGAATATGGTGAGCCGAATGTGGGATTTTATCAAATTTCCTGGAGTTGCCCTGAAGTAAAATAATATTGGATTCATATTGTAGGTGTAGTTGAGCAGAGGATAAAGATTAAATTGAATGTAGATGTCTTATTAGTACTATTTAATATAATAGCAGATGTTGTGGATATAAATCAAGTATACGTGTTTGCCAGTCTTTTGATTGCTGCAAATATTGTTTTGGAAAGAAGTTGGAGGAATGCCAGAGTTCTGAATACTAAGGAATGCTTAAGATAATGAGATTTGCTTCAATGGAGAAATTGATGGAAATGATGGATAGAAGGAATGGGCAAACAATTCAATCTGAATTGTCCTCGTTGTCTGGGTTGGGTGGTTTAGGTAAATTTATTTTCATACACAGTATGTTGACCATATATGGCTGGAAGTGCTTTGCATTTCTGGAGAATCTGGGTGAAAATATTGTGGTTTTCCCCCCGATTTTCATGTTTATAGCTGATGTTGTATCATGTGAATAACATAGGATAAGAAAAAGAAATTGTATATTTTTATATGTCACTCACTGAAAACAATCTGGTGGCAAATACCTATGATGATCATTAAAAAAAATGCACATACAACAGACAGTACCCAGTACACATAGCTACTCTGTACACAGCTGAGAAGGAATAGAGTGTACAGCCATCTGAAAGTTTTGTAATGAATATGAAATCACCATTTGGCAAGCTTCTCTTTATTCTGAGTAATCATAGGTTTCTCATGTGAAATAATTATTTCCTCTTGTACCATACAATTAGGACAATCCATACAATTTGCCAGTCTTTACCTTCAATGTTCTTTACCTTCACAATAGAATCAGTGTTGACAAACAAAGCCTAAGCTATCATTATTTGGGCATAATTAGTAGACTGGGTGGCAAATTTCAAATGATTTCATAGTTACGAATTACCTAGACAGACTGCAGTAGAGAACTGATCATTATACAAACCTGCTTAGCTGCAAGTTTTTGCTCCACTTGTCTTGCAGTACTGTGAAAAATCTCTGTGGATCATCTTGTTTTTCCAAAGGCCTGTTTGTGTAGACAAACATCAATTCTGAATTTAATGTTGATGTACCCTAAGAAACATCAAACAGACTACTTTGCTAGAGAGGTCATGCAATGAAACTGGAGATCAAGTAGTAAAACTACTGCTGGGTGCTATCAAGAAGAAGATAAACATAACTTTTGTTCCAGAACTTAATTTATTAAAAGAAGGTAACTGTGCACAGGTACCTAGAAGTAGTATCTTCTTCCTAAGAACTACTTCCATCTCAGATGTATGGTTACTCAGGGAATTCTAACTTTTAAAACAAGTGTTGCATCCCGGCATTGGGGGTGCTGTGTCATTAGATGCAAACTGCAAAAAAGCTCTCTGTATGTTCTAAATTGAAAATATTACCAATTGGAAAAGTGATGTTCCTGATGATAGTTCTATGTGTCCTGTGCATTAGGAGGGATTTTAAATGTCTAGGGAATATAAAATATATAAAACTAAAATAAACACGCTTCCTTCCCCAAACCATTGAGATGCCCAAAATCAAAGTATGTCACCATACTTTCACACACAATCCCCAACTTTCCTTCATGTTAGCTATATCACTCAGATGGTATAGGAGTGATTTCATTGCTATAGTTAAGCTGTCCCTGAAAGACAGCCATCCTTGCTGATCTGCTAGTCATTATCTGGACATTTATCAGCTGGCGCTATTATGCTGTTTCTGGAAGTCAACAATACTTGCTGATCTACTGGAAGTTATTTGAGCATTTACTTTTAAGCTACTTTGACTCCTATCTTCCTTTTACCTACAGGAAGCCCCCACCTTTTGATATCCCATTATCTGATGACTTGCTTTTTTGAAGATTCCAAATTCAGGACAAGTTCCATTAATTTAATAGGGGTTCTGCTCTTTCAGCAGTTCTTCTTGCCTATAGAGGCTCTCTTGGAACTGCCTGAACATGCATGTGCTTGCAAAGTGAGCTGGGGGTCAGGAGAAGGCACTAAGCTGGCTGAGAGACTTTGCAAGCAGCATGTCCATGGTCTGTCCCAAATGAGCCACTCTCTACAGTGTAGTAGATGAGTTCCGCTTTTCAACCAATTTTGTTTTCTGACAGTGCTCTGGTTCTTAACCTGTCAGATAAGTGGAGGAAGCCTGTACTAGTATATTCCACCATGAGGTAGCATTTTCCTTACCCAATAAACTTCCTAAAAGTATGATGTTAAGCCTTCCTGGACTGAATCCATCATCTAATCTCAGCAAGATCTTAAGGCAGAGATTGTATATGGCAAAGAAGTAATTCAGCCTTTTGTTGTCTTGCTACTTGGCATTTACAACAAACATTACCACTACATTGGAGAATGAGATTAACATTTCTTATTGTAGCTTTTACTTTTGGGTGGCACTGGGAGGATGCAATTTTAATTTTTCCTAATCCAATTTAAATGCAAATGTTAACCACTCACATGATGGCATGTGTACATAATTAAGTGTCATTATATACTACATGAATCATTCAAAAAGCTCTAGAGAGCTATTTTCCTGCATGTTTTTAATTGGAAAGCAGCCAAGCAGTTTGCATCTTATTTTGGCTTTTTGTGTTTATGCTTACTTACTAAAGTTCTCTGAAATTACAGGTCAACAGATTATGGGACCACATATGAAAAGCTAAATGACAAAGTGGGCCTGAAGACCATTCTGAGCTACCTCTATGTGTGCCCAACTAATAAGCGTAAGGTAAGTGAAATCCCATGATTATTTTGAGCATGGCACAGTGTTTCCCTTGATTGGCTATGTGTTATTTCCATATTTTTACCAAATGAGATTTATAGGGTTTTTTCCCCCCAATTTAATTTGTCCTGAACCTTTTCTTTAGTAGTTAGTACATCCTGATTCTTGCATTAATTTTGGATAAATACCTTTTTTAAAAAGTGTGCATTTAATGAAGTTGAACTGTTCTGGGTGTTAATGTATGTTTCTATATGTTTGACTTGAGAATTTATCATTTTTAAAATTGCATCAGAAAATACATTCCAGCCACCTCATTTCTATGTTACATTTAGAATTTGATATAGCACAGATACTACACAGCACAGACATTATACAAGCGTAGTATAGTTTCCATGCTTCCATCCTTATGCTGTACTTTGATTGCACTAATCCCAGTGTAGCTCAATATAGGTTTTAAGGGTAATCAAGATAAGTGTAGTCCTGTACATGTCTTCTCAGAATTAAGATACGTAACAATTTTGTTTTAGTTCATTTTTTGATGAAAATTTACTCCAATTGAATTATTTCCAATTGAATTAGTTCAGCAGCGAGATAATTTGAGACTTTTTTTTTTTAAAAAAAAAAAACATCAATTGCAGACAAAACTGACAGTCACGGACTTGTCTACTGAGGTCCATAGCTTTGTGTGTTTACTCTGAAAAATATGGGATTAGTTGTGCATTCAACCATCTTTGTATTGGTGAATTAAGGTTGCCATTCTCTCTCTCTCTTTTCTCTTCTCCTGAAAAGTTCCTCATCTTTAGCAACTATATGAAAGGCAGATACAAAAGGGTCATTTGTTGTTTGACTGCATCTCCCATCATGGACTATCCTGGATAGTGGTATTGGGGCCTATGGAACACCATCTGGAGGGCCACTTGATTTCAATCTCTGATACTGAACAACTGCTTTTAATTTTTACTAACATTCCAAAATGTCAAGAAAGGGAAGTTATTGCATTCAGATTGATTTAATTCATTTTTTTTTAAAAAAAAATGTGTTGACACAAACTTTGGAAAGTAGTTTGCTTCAGCTACATCAAAAAATAGACAAGAAGCCTGAAGTCATTTTTGTTCACCCTGAATGAAGGTGAACACATTGTTTGGAAAGGTGTGTGCGCGGGGGGGGGAGGCTCATTAAGATGTTAGAATGGCATCTATAGAGGCCAGATTGTATTTAAAGTTGTTTGTCTTTTAAGTATTCCCAACAGAGAACAGAAAAGGAATTTGACAAATCCTGCAGAGAAAATGCATCTCAAAGCCTGGAAGGTTTTAATCATATGAGCACCCCACAGAGCAACAATTTTCCAAGAATTTGTAATGGGGAAGTACTCACAAAAAGTGGATGGTTATTTTTTCTCCCTATCTTCCTATATATGTGAACAGGCTATTTTAGAAGAGAAGTTTGGACTAGGGACAAGTAATTTTCAAAACAGTTGAAAGTGGTTTAATGGAAACTTCAGTATCTGTGGTGCAGGCTATGTGCAGTGCCTTCCACACAATTTTCTATATACATGCGTACATATAGATATTTCTATAACCTTTTACAGTAAAGCTTTCTAGGATACTTGGAACACATTTCTTGTTTAACCTTATAATAATAATAATAATAATAATAATAATAATAATAATAATAAAATTTATTTCTATCCCACCTCTCCCAAATGGATCGAGGCGGCATTACAAAACATATAAATATTAAAATATCAAAATGTAGCCCACCCTCCCTACTCACCAACCCTACCATCCCCCCAACACACCAACTATTAAAACAGATTAAAATAAAATTAAAACTAAAAGTTAAAAACAAAACAATTAAAAACAATTAAAAACAAAGGGACAATTGATGAGAGGCAGTGGAACACTAGTCTGGGAAGGCCTGTCGGAAGAGAACAGTCTTGACTGCTTTTTTAAAGCAGTCAAGACTGGTAATGTGCCGGGTCTCCTCCGGCAGGCCATTCCATAACCTGGGAGCGACTGAAGAAAAGGTCCTCTGGGTAACCGCAGCCAACCTAGTTCTGATTGGCTGCAGTAGATTCCTCCCAGAGGACCTTAATGTGTGGGGCGGATTATATGGGAGAAGGCGATCCCGCAAGTAGGCTGGCCCCAAGCCATGAAGGGCTTTAAAGGTAAAAACCAACACCTTGTACTGTGCCCGGAAACTAATAGGCAGACAGTGTAAAGACTTCAATATAGGTGTTATGTGGTCAGTTTTAGATCTTCCGGTGACCAACCTGGCTGCCATATTCTGAATTAATTGAAGTTTCCGGACTAAGCACATGGGTAGCCCTATGTAGAGCGCATTGCAGAAGTCAAGCCGTGAAGTTACCAGCGCATGTACCACTGTTTTTAGGTGTTCCAAGTCCAGGAAGGGGCACAGCTGGCGTATCAGCCGAAGCTGATAGCAGGCGCTCCTGGCTGCCGCATCAATTTGAGCTGTCATCTGAAGCGCTGAGTCCAAGAGCACCCCCAAGCTGCGGACACAGTCTTTCAGGGGAAATGTGACCCCGTCTAGAACTGGTTGACAAACCTCCATACCTGGGCTAGGGCCCTTGACAGCAAGTACCTCCGTCTTATCTGGATTCAGCTTCAGTCTGTTTTTCCTCATCCAGTCCATTACTGCTTCAAGGCATTCATTTAGAGGCGAGATGCCACCCTTAGTTGATGCTATTATCCGAGGCATGGAGAGATATATCTGGGTGTCATCAGCGTACTGATAGCACCTTGCTCCATGCCTCCTGATGATCTCTCCCAGCGGTCTCATGTAGATGTTAAATAGCATTGGGGACAGGACGGCGCCCTGAGGGACGCCAGATTTAAGCTCTTTTTTCGAGGAGCAGCTGTCCCCAAGCATCACCATCTGGTATCTACCCGAGAGATAGGACCGGAACCACTGAAGTGCAGTGTCCGCGATCCCCAGCCCTCTCAGGCGTTCCAGAAGGATACCATGGTCTATGGTATCGAAAGCCGCTGAGAGGTCCAAGAGTACCAGCAGGGTCACACTTCCCCTGTCGATACCCAGGCGTAGATCATCCACTAAGGCGACCATGGCAGTCTCGACTCCATATCCTGCCCTGAAGCCAGTTTGAAATGGATCTAGATAATCTGTTTCATCCAAGACAGCTTGGAGTTGAAGGTATAAGTATAAGTATGGAGGGACAAATTTTCTTTCTACCACTAATGTTTTAAACCTCAGTTTCTTTCCATTCCATTTATGAAGAAATCTAGATATTCTGGTAGGTTCATATCACAACAATCTTGAGAGAAATTATGCTCACTGATCTGTACTGAGTAAATTCAAGGTAACCTACATCTCTTAGATTGGAGATGCCCATTTTGCCTCATTGGAGTAAGTCTGTCTTGATATGGAATACGTCTGTTATTTCTGCTTTCTCCTACATTCAGTTTTTAAATGTTTCTGCTTCAGCTGTGGGGGTGAATGCTAATTTGGTGACATATTATTTTAAAAATAATGAAATGAAAACCCTATCCTTCTTTAGTTATAGACCACAATGGACTTCCCTCTGAGAATTGTTTTAAAGATTATGAGAGGAAACAGACATGAGGGCAGGTACTATAAATGAATGAGGGAGTAAAAGCAAAGATAAGATAAGAGACCACAGAGCAGCAGCCATCCTTGTTTTCTCAAATGCATCTGATGGTTATTCAGCAACCACACAAGTAGCCAAGGAAGTGATGGAAAGCTACGTATACCATCCTAGGAATTGTGTTGCTGGAGATGGATCTAAAAAACTAGTAACCTTTTGTGTGTATGAAAATGTTGTTGATTTTTCATGTATTGTGACTAATGATGTCACCAGTTCTGCCCGTGCAATGTCACTCTCATAACGTTATGGGGGCCTTCTCTCCGATTCGTCACAAGATTCACGTACTGTTATCCCTTGGTTTCAGGTTTTGTCCCTGAAATCTCAGGTTCTGGGATAGTCCTGACCTGGCAACCCTATAAGTCAAATGGGTCCAGATTTTGGGTAGAACCTGATTTACCAAGGTATTATGGCAACTCAGCCACAGGATAAAGCAGCTGGGCAGGTGGCAAAATGCTATCAGTGGATTAATGAGTTTCTGCCATTCCCACTAGGTCATACATCTTGCATGTAGTTACTTATTCAACATATAACATGAAGGAGAGTTTTTCCAGGTGTTGCAGACTTGGTTGCAAAGTAAAGATAGTAAATGACCAGATGATTATCTCCTAGGCCAAGTGATAGAGTACCAGATTATTTGTAGTGTTGTACACAGTAAGAATGGAGTTGGCAACTGATTGTCTGGGAGGAACAGGTAACAGACAAGGAGCAAAAATAAAGCCAAAATTACAATCTTATAGTGGTTTCCCGATTCAAAGATGTTCTTCCAGAGGTAGTTTAATTAGTCAAAAGTCTCTTTTTTCCAAAAGAAAAAAAATAATCTTCTTCTGCCAGTGTATCTTGCAGATTTTGAAACAACAATTTGTAGGCAGAACTATTCCGATAAAATGTTCTGGAAGAACCAAAAAGGGAGACCAGAGAAAAAGTGGGGTGATAGAGGAGTCAAGTTGTACTAGATCTAAAACTTTAGCTCAGGGACACAGCCACAATGCCAGCACAATGTTATGCCAAAATTACGGTAATTTTCCTACATTGATAGGCTGGGAGGGCTTTGGGTTCAGCATAGCATCAAGTGGTCTGAAGTCAGCTTACTTGTACCTTGGCCATCATGATCAATTAGGACTGTACTCTTGGTTAATGATGAATAAAGATGTTTGTACATATGAAAATGGATTCATAGGGAAAGACTTGGAGACATAGGCTCTTTCCACAACTTACCTGCGTCTGGTGGGGTTGCACAGGGATCATGCAAGCAGCCTCTTCTATGAGGCTCTCGTGTCCCTGTTGCTTCTGCTCTGCAGGAGCTACCTTGCCAGCCAGCAGGCAGCATGAGGGCTCTGCCTCCTCCTTCCGCAGCACAGCCAGGTATTTTCCCAGGCTGCACTGAGGGAGGAAGTGCGAAGGGCGCAGCTCCAGAGCTCCACACAGACAGTAAGTGTGTGGGGGGCCCTGGAGCGATACGTGATCATGCACCATTTTCAACTAAAAGCTGAAAATGATATAGTGTGCGATAGGCACCTGCCGGCCCCGGCAGTGTTGCACGATTGTGAGGACGTCGTCTGAAACACTCCTTGCAATGGCGTGATGCTCCAGAGGCCCTTTCGCATGAGAAATGTCATGCGAAAAGGGCCATAGTCTTATTGTTTTCTGAATCATACTAGTTTTACACATTTTATACATCTATCTATCAAAATCTGGTGCAAAAATCTGATACCTTCAATTCCCACAGGGGGAAAGAAAATCTGTTTGCAGTAAATTTTAATTGGCAATGCCATGATATTATAGCTCATAGCATGAACTCAAAGGCAAGGAAGCCTACAAATCTCTTTCTTTTCAAAGTTTTGCAGTTCTTCAAAATATTAAATATAGTCCATCTATTTTACTCTGTACATAAAGAAATGAAGGTAAAGGCAACTGGCCTCCTGTCTCATTACAAACTAGTTACTATTTTATTTTTGCACTTGCTGATGCTTTTTGTTTGATTATTCTACTGTGCTAGGTCAGTATTCTCTATCAGCTACTTAGTTAGATGTATTAAGTATACTTAATGAAGTAAGCTCTTCTGGCCCGACACTCCGCCACCCCCAAACGCTGGTGGCACAGTGGTTAAATGCTGGTACTGTAGCTACAACATTGAGTTCAATCCTGCAGGCCTCCAGGTTGATTCAGCCTTCCATCCTTCTGTAGGTTGGTAAAATGAGGACCCAGCTTGTTGGGGGAAATTAGTGAAATACATGTAAACCGCTTAGGGAGTGCTTCACACTGATAAGCAGTATAGAAATGTAACTGCTATTGTTATTGATAACTTGAGGAAAACAGCATTCATTCATGCTCTGGTTTCTGGCAGGATGAACCTCCTACTTCCCAAGTAGCTGACACCTGGTAAAGTAGGTTTTGGGGGTGTTATAATCATGAAACTAGTAGCAGAATCATGACTAAACAGCTATGGTGAGTATGAAATCATTACAAATGGGTAACTCTATATAGTTCTTCTGTATTCACAATCACTACTTAGTCACAATTGTGACACTATCGCTACAATCATATCCCCCACAATCTACTTTACTGGGCATCAGCTGCATGGAGAGAAGAAAGATTATTTTGCTGTTGACAGAAGCAAGCGAAAATGGTTACCGTAAGTTTTGGAAGCCAGGCCAGGGGAGGTTATTTAGTCTAATATATTTGACTAAAAAAGAGAAAGGAAGGGAGAGAAAAAGAAAATAAATCTGGCAGTACCTGTAGTGTGGCAGCATAAGTAGCTGATAGAAAATACATCACTGGAGTTTTATTATTTTCTGTATTCTGTTAGTTGTTTTGAATGACTCTCTTTTGGAGAGGAAAAACTAGATATATATTAGTGGTATGAATAAAATAAATAAAGGATAACCAGGAGAGAACTGTTTTTGAGGTTCTCTTCTCACAGCTAATAGGCATGTCTAAACCTCTTTTCCATTAAACTGTCTAATTCCTTTAAAAGCCAATTGCCATCACCTCATCTTGGGACAATGGATTACATAAATTAACTCTCTCTTGTGTGTAATGCTCTTTTTTGACTGACCAGAGTTTTATGTCCCTTTTGGTCTAATTGGCTAAATGTATTGTATGACATTATTACAAATATAAATGACTTAAAGAGCAATCTAGGAAATGACACCATCGCCTGGTTCAAGATTTAGCATAATTGTTAAATCATGTGAAAAACACTTGTTCCTGTAGTGGGATGTCAGCTGCTAGTTTAGATGCAGTGTTTCAATTCCTTCCTTCCTTCCTTCCTTCCTTCCTTCCTCTGTGAAGTAGAGTGGTAAAATGTGACCAAGCAGGATATAACTTGTTCACCACAGGATTGCTGCTGGTCTATTTCACTTGTATCAGGACTGCAAGTAAATCTGGTGTGGATTTTTGTCTCCTTATCTGAAGTAAAGCCAGTTAAATGTTACAGTAAGATTATATATTCCGATTCTACTTTATTTAAGTCTGAATAAATGAATGTATCATGGCATCCTGTACTGCAGTTACAGATTCATAACCTAAAGTTATGAATCTGTAACTGCTCCATATTCAGTTATGTTACATATTAATGATCATGGCACTATTGCTACAGTTGTAAATGCCTCCTGAATCTCACCTTAAAACTTCAGGGAGCTGGCCCAAGGAGATCTGTTCTGCTCCTGATCAGGGCACAGCTGGATGATGTTTCTAACCCCTTCCTGCCAGTAAGCACGGCTGTGACTATCGGAAGCAGTACCCCATCACAATTTCACAATACACCACAAATTGCTGGGGTCAGGGATGAAGACATCATCTACTCTGCCCTGTCCACCAGCAGACCAGAGCTACATCTCTCAGAGTGGCTGCTGGCTGTTAAGTTAGGTTTGATGGGACTTGAACCAGAAGAAGAGTCAATATCATGTCACAATCTAAAAAGCAGTCGCCTCTCACTCTAAAGATGCGGTCCTATGCAGATTACTCAGAAGTAAGCCTCACTGTCCCCAGGATAAACAGTAGAGGATTGCATTTTTTTCCTTAGAATATGTAAAGTGTGGACAATGTTGCTTTCTTCCCTGCCATACCTACAACAAATGTTTCTAATATGCTTACTGAGTAATATGAATGTCTTCATTTTGTTTTGACTCAACTAAATCAGACTGATCTCATCATAGCTAGTGAGAATTAGAATAATCAGACCTGGGATTATGTTAGGAAATCTTTCACAAATATAATGAGTTCCGTAGAAAAGAAACACAAGGAATAGCTCAGAGATAAGCAGCTACGTATTACAATAAAACAACTTTTCAGAAATAAAGAACAAGCATACTCTCAGGATGCTCTGGAACTTCTAATTTTTAAAAGCAACTGGTGTAGATGGTACTGAATTTCAACAATAAATAAGATGATAGTTTTTTGTATTTTTTTCTTGAGATAAATTTAATATTTGAATAAAACACTCTTTGTGTCACAAAAAGCTAGTATTTGTATGGCAAGTACTATAAAAAGCAGGAAGCTGCAGTAAGAGGTCTGAGGATGTGGTTTTCCTTCCCTCAAGACTTGAACAAATGAAATTTACAAATGGATTGACTTTAGATTAATTGTCATCATGTTAATTCCAACTCATGATGACCCTGTGAATGAGAGGACTCCGATTTATCCTGTTATCAACAGTCCTACTCAGGTCTTGCAAATTCATGGCTGCAGCTTTCTTGATTTGGTCTGTTGACCTGTAATGGGGCCTTCCTCTTTTCCTGCTGCTATCTACCTTATTGCTGTCGTGTGCTTTCAAGAAATTTCTGACTTATGGTGATCCTAAGCTGAACCTGCCATAAGGTTTTTCTTGACAGAATTTGTGCAGAGGGGTTTTGCCCTTGCCTTCCTCTGCAGGTGAGAAAGTGTAACTTGTCCCAGGTCGCCCAGTGGATTTCCATGGCTGAGCAGGGATTTCAACCCTAGTTAACCAGTGTCATAGTTCAACACTCAGGCTACTACACCATACTGGATCCCTGCATTTTCCATTACTAAGCATTATTGTTTTGTCTTGTGAGTCATACATTCTCATGATATGTTTAAAGCATGGCAGTTTCAGTTTAGTCATCTTGGCTTCTAAGGATAGTTTAGCCTTGATTTGCTCTTTGACCCATTTATTTGTCTTTTTGGCAGTCCATTGTATCTGTAGAACTTTTCTCCAGCACCACATTTCAAATGAAATTGACTTACCATTGATCTACCATTCAGCAATTGATTCAGTGGGACTACGCTAGCTAGGATTAACAATTGGATTAGGCCTGAAGAGAAAATCAGCTCTCAAGACAATGCTATGAAAGTAAAACACCAGCTCAAAACCCATAATTAGATGGATGTAAGTTCCAGTTAAAGTTACTAGCCTCATTTACAGTTGAGTCATTTTTGTAGTCTAGCTCAAAACAATGTATCAACAATCACTGTGAGCTGAATCTATTGTTGGTAAGGACATTGCTGGATACTTAAAAGAAATGGAGTCTTGGCTCATGGAGGGGAAAAAATGCTTATGCTAATTTATAGGCACATATGGAAATTTGAATTAATTGCTACAATTTGCATTTTGTATTAAAAAAAAAACCCTAACTCCATAAATTTTCTGTTTCAATAAATTTGCACACCACCCAAAACACACATCAGTTCAATTGATTTATTGGACTCATTTCTTCTCCACCTGGATGACCCATACCCTGCTCCAAAACTGATTTCTCTGCAATTACTGCAATCAATTAATTATTTCATCAGCCTCACAGTTCAATTAAAAAATAAATAGATTGCACTTTGCCACTCTCTTGAGAGGTAGGAGTATGGGTGGATGGACTATTATGGATGGGATTCTTATCAACTGAGGTCATCACAAGGTGGTGATGGTCTTTTCTTTAAATTTATTTAAACCAGAGGCAGGCCAACAGCTGAGCTATTGCAGCTTTTTACTGCACTCTTTGCACTGAAAACTGAATCTGCCAATACCCTTAAGAAGGAAAATAATACAATTTCCATTTTCTTTTCTGGAGAAAACAAAAGTGTCTTTCCATGCAGTGCATGGTAGGAAAGTGGAGTGGAAATCTTTGTTGCCCACTCAAAGGAGTGGTTTCACTGCACAGCTAATTAGAGGTGCTAGTCCTTGATTCTTCTTGTGTACGTATGCGTGTATGTAGGTATGTATATAATTAACCTCCTTTTATTCCGGAGTAGGCTTACAAGGATCAGCTGAATTCTAACAATAAATATTTAAAGACAGCTAAAATCATCACATTAAAACAGTATAAAATCATTACAAAGCAAACAAAGTTAAAAAACAGAGCACTATCATAGGAAGCCTAAATGCAAGTAGTTAGCTTGTTTGTTTGGTAAATATTTATATCCTACCCTATCTCCAGTGAAGAGGATTCCAGAGGGTGGGAGCAGCTACTGAGAAGGCTCTCTCTCATGTCCTCACCAAACAAGCCTGTGATGGTGGTGGAACTGAGGAAAAAGTCCTCCCCTCTAAATCTTAAAATGCTGGCATGTTTCTATAAGGAAATATAATAGTCTGGACCTAAGCCTTTCCACCCTCTAGACAGAAGCCACCAACAGATTCAGCAACCAACCCCAGAGGCTTTGGGATGTGTCTCCCAAGTAGCCACTAACAACATTCTTAATTGGAAGAGCTCTGATACAACACCAGTTGTTTCTCTGTAATCAGAAGTCTACTAGTTCCACTGTTCTCAGACTCTATGATTGTAATATTTATTCGACCAACACTCTCTAAGTAATATACTGCATCTAAATGCATATAGATGTATTTGCAAAACTATTTACCATGGTCTGTGAATGTCAATTTTATCTTTAATGATGTTATATCCCACCTTTTGTCTCTGCCATTTTTTTTAAATAGAACTTTAAAAGCACACACATTCACACTCACAGACATAACAAGATGTTCTAGACAATAAATGAATCTGTTGTTCCCAGAGGGTTTCTTTAAGACATACAGAAGAAAACATTATTTACAGTTTAAGCTTCTGATCAGTCACTATTGGGGTTTTATTTGGGTAAATTACAGCATCTTCTTTTGGATCAATCTATAATAATTGAAAACGATAATCTAATAATACCAAGGGGTATAAACTTTGGAAATATAATAGCCACAGAAAACCTGTTTACTGGCAAATAACTTTCACATCACTGAAATATAGTGCCACCTGTCCTGTGATTTATGACAGAGGAGAAAGGGAGGGGGAGGGAAGGGAAATCACAGTATGTCAATTCTGGCAAAGAATTCTGCCTGCTTGGTTATTTGTCAACAAGTTTCCAGAACGGAGAATCCCAAATGTCCAATAAATCTATTGTCTGGTCTGATCTTGTTACAGCAGTCTGCTGTGAGTGGAGGAGAAAATGTATAGTTAGCACATCTGGAAAAAGCTTCAGGTTTGTAATGCAATTTTATGTTTTCTTAAAGGTACTAAAATCACACTCCTTAACAAAGTTACTGGAAAGTAAACCCCATTGAACAAAGTAGTAACTTTCTGATCAGGTGGATGAAGATGGTTTATTCACTTCTACCTTCTGTTTTATTTCTGAGAACCAGAACTCAAGTTGGCTTACTAAATATTGAAACACAGCTAAAAATACATCGGTTGTTTATTAATGTGTGCCTTTAAGTCATTTCTGACGTACTGTAATCCTAAAGTGAACCTATCATGTGATTTCTTGGCAAGTTTTGTTCAGAGGGAGTTTGCCACTGCCTTCCTTTGAGGCTGAGAGTCTTTGACATGCCCAAGGTCATCCAGCATGGCCAAGGAGGATTCAAATTCCAGTCTCCCAGAATATTAGTCCAACACTCAAACCACTACACAATGCTGGCTCTCTAAAAGAACATCAAAGAAACAATCAAAAACAAAAAATATTGTTAAAATGAAATTAAACTAGCTATAGAAAAAATATTAAAAACAAATCAAATGAAAGGCCAACCCCCCCCCCCAAACAGCTTACTATGAAAAGTCCTTGGAGTTAGTATCTAAAAACCAGTTGGAACATATGGAAATTCAACAAGGAGGGAGATGATCTAGCCTCCTTGAGAAGAGAGTTTCAAAGGCTAGGGACAGCCATTAAGAAGGTCTTCTTCTGCATTCCCTCTAGACATGCCCAAGAAGGTGTCAGGGCTGGAAGTCTAGAGCTCATTCAGACTCATATAGGAAGATAGAGATAGCCTAAACCTGAGATGTATAAGATGTTATAGGTGATAGCCAGTACTTTGAATTAGGGATGGGATGAATCCAGAATTTTCTCATTCCAAATCCAGATCTGAATCCCTGGAAGTTCTGGGAATCCACGAATCTCTAATCTTTCAAATTCTTTTTTAAAAAAGAATTTAAAAAGCAAGGGAAAGAAGGATAATCTTGGGCAAGACATACTCTCTCAGCCTTAGCAAAAGCCTAGGCAAAGGCAAACCTCCCTCTGAAGAAATCTGGCCAGGACAATTGTCATAGTTTTGCCTCAGTATCTCCCCAGATTGAAAATGACATGAAGGCCCTTTCTACACAGGCAGGAAAATATGGATTAATCCCACATTTTCCTACCTGTGTAAACAGGGCCACATACTACAGTAGAGAGATAATCCAGGTCAAACCTGGCTTTTCTTTGCATAGCTCCTTCTGGCATCCTAGGGTTTGTACTTTGACCAGCACACTTTGGCAGAGAAGGCTGTGACACTTGTAAAACTCCAAACCCCAGAATTGTGTCCGAAAGAGGTTTGCAGGGGAGCTATGCAAAGGAATCTTTCAGCTGTCCTTGAAATCTCAAGCCTGTAGCTTCCAGTCAAGTACTGAACTTAAATATGAAATGTTCAATTTAAATATCTTAGAGTACAAGCCCAGATGTAATTTGTGAAATCGTTAGCAAAGGCCATTATTACTCCAAGGGAAAACCTTACCTACTTACTATCTTCCCTTGTATGTATGGTCTCCCAGGTTTTCAGACATCCCAGTCTCCCTGGTTTTCAGGCATCCCGGTCTTCAACAATCTATTTAGATTCCGTTTGCCTATTTTGGCACAGGGATTCAGATTTGAGGGTTCAGTTGGCTCATCCCTACTTTTCCTGTTTCAGGAAATGATAAAAAAAAATTGGAATTTTACTTTTCGTTCTGTGTGGGCTTTGATGTTAAAAGCTTACCAGGTTGCCCTCTTAGGAGTGTACGGGATAGGTAAAATCCTAAAGTTCTATGAAAGCATTAAGGAGAAAGGTAGTTGGCTGACTTCAGGAAAAATCTTTGCTTGAGTTGAACAGCTGTTGGCTAATTTAGATGCTGAAGCCTCATAAATTGCACACTGTGTTCTTTCCAAGGAGCCAGTACATTTGTTCCTTGTACTTTCTGACACCATTGTATCTTTATATCTCCAGTTAATTAATAAAACTCCAGTTGATAGTATCTGCCAGCACTTTCATACTATTAATAGCACAGTGTCTTCTCATCAGATATTGATTATTTCCTGTGGGCCTGGGTTTTGTTTTCTCTTGTCTTGCATGCCTGCATTAAATTTTGGTTTTATATCTTCCAAACCTTTCATTTTTAATTGCTTTGCTGAACAATGTGTCTGTGAAGATGTCTTAATCCTTCAATCTTTTCTTTGTTCTGCTTTGAAGGCATGATTAATATGTCTAGTTTTGTACCTTGTGTGACTGTCACTTTGGCATATTTTCAAAATTAGGTGTTACTGACTGTTCTTGGATTATAGAATTGGGTTGTAACCAGAATTGAGCATCTGTAACTGGAAGTGGATTTCCTGACTTCCTTTACCACAATATTTCAGCCTCTAGAACAGTGGTTCTCAACCTGTGGGTCCCCAGATGTTCATGGACTTCAGCTCCCAGAAGCCCCAGCCACTATGGTCAGTGCTCAGGGCTTCTGGGAGCTGAAGTCCACGAACATCTGGGGACCCACAGGTTGAGAACCACTGCTCTAGAAGATGCTACACTCAGAGTACTGAATAAATTAAGTTGTTCTCTTATGAACAATAGCGAGATTTCTCAAAAACTGGACAGCGTAACCTTCTGTGAGGCCAGTTCTCTGATCCTTGGAACCTAGTTGAAAAAATGGAAGATGAATTTGCCTATAATAAAGCTGTATAACTTTGTGTAGAGTTGCAGTATTACAACATCACTCTAGGGATATTTGAAGACGATTAGAACCATTCAGTTTGTAGACTAAATATTGGTCAAGGTGCTGGTATAGTAGAGAGGAACAGGATGTTTCATGCATAAAAGTACTAGAACTGAGAAAACAAGAAGATAGCTATTAATAGCTGAGAAGATTGTACCTGAGAAAATGTAGTGCTGTGGTGGTCCAAGAATTGCCATGTAGAGAGGGTTGCAGGTAGGGATGGGACAAATCCAGAATTTTCCGAATCCGAATCCCTGGAAGTTTCTGGGAATCCACGAATCTCACAAATCTCAAATCTTTTGAATCCTTTTAAAAAAGGGTTTAGAAAGCAAGGGAAAGAAGGATAATCTTGGGCAAAACAGACTCTCTCAGCCTTGACAAAAGCCTAGGCAAAGACAAACCTCCCTCTGAAGAAATCTGGCCAGGACAATTATCATAGTTTTGCCTCAGGATCTCCCCAGATTGAAAATGACATGAAGGCCCTTTCTACACAGGTAGGGAAATGTGGATTAATCCCACATTTTCCTGCCTGTGTAAACAGGACCACATATTACGGTACAGAGATAATCCAGGTCAAAGCTAGCTTTTCTTTGCATAGCTCCTTATGGCATCCTGGGGTTTGTGATTTGATGATGCACCAGCACACTTTGGCAGAGAAGGCTGTGACAGCTTATAAAACTACAAACCCCAGAATTGTGTATGAAAGAGCTTTGCAAGGGAGTGATGCAAAGAAAAGTTCAGCTGTCCTTGAAATCTCAAGAAGACTGTACTTTCCAGTCAAATCTCAAGTCCTGCAACAAGGAAGGCACTTAAAACACACAAACAGCCTCTAGTCCAATCTCAGTTCTGCACCCTGCAGTATGAAGAGTCAAGTCTCAAGTCCTGCAACAAAGAAAGCACTTAAAACACACACACACACACACACACACACACACACACACACAAGTCTCTAGTCCAGTCAATTCTCTACCCTCAAGTCCTGCAAGGGACACTCAAGTCAAATCTCTAGGCCTGTCTCAACAATTCCCAATCCCTACCCTCCAGTCGCAAATAAAAAAATAATACAGATTAATGCATGCTCAATAAATGATTGTGGAGGCAGCTACTGTTCACCTTGTTTGTTGTAGACAACACACACTACTCCTATAGAATCAGCTAGAGTAGAATTCCATTCTTTCCCAGCTCAAGTTTTTTGGCATTCATTGTTTACCACAGACATGCTGCTGCAACACAAGACCAAAAATCTGTGTTTCTCCAGCTCTCCTTTGTAACCTTTCCAATGGCAATGCTGCTTATAAACTTGCAGCTGGACAGAGGAAAAAGAGGACAAGGGGTTGAGAAGCATAAAGAGACTTTCTAAAAGGGAGCTTCAAAATGGGTTAACTGAAGTATTCATGTATTCAAGACACAGAAACTAAGAGAGGAAGTGGCATCGTGACAATCTTGGTCCCAGAACTGACCAAAGAAAGCTGGCGAAGGAGAAAATATGGCTGGCATGGCTTGCATGGAACCCCTGAAGCCCTTTTTGCAGTCTTTGGAACCCCCGGGACATTCCCCAAGCTCCTAGACCCCCACACAAACTCAGTTTTGCTCCTCTGTCCTTCACCTCCCAATCCCTATCCCAAAATTACCTTGCAGAGGGAGGTAGCAGCAGGGAGAGGCAGCACTAGGGGCACAGGCAGCAGGAGGGAGAAATGGCAGGCTCCAGGACATGCAAGGCTTTATGCCAGTCTTTTGGCCAATCACCCAGGCCCACGTTGGGTGGGGAAACATATGAGGAGCAGGATCCCATCCTAGTCCTGAGTTTTCAGGCGTCCTGGTCTCCCAGGTTTTCAGGCATCCCGGTCTCCAACAAACTGTTTGGCAGATTTGAAAGATTCCGTTTGCCTATTTTGGCACAGGGATTCAGATTCCTGAATCTTGAATCCCTGCCAAAGATTCGAGGATTCGAGGATTCGGTTGGCCCCTCCCTAGTTGCAGGTTTTCTGGAAAACAAACTGGGATATGTGAGGTAGCCCTATATAAGACTACCTCAATCCTTGCAAGAGGAGATCTTGTAAGATCTTGGGTCTCCTGTGGCATTTCAGTTCTTTAAGGAAACCCTTCAAACCTATGGGAATCTCATGATGACAGACCAGCCATTGCAAGTGACATACCAGTCATTTCCCCAGCAAGTGGACTATATAGATTTCCACTAATTCCACCTCTGCCACTAAGTATGTTTTCCTCTATCCCCATTATAGCTATAAAATATGATTATTTTATTCATCTTTCCAGTGCCACCAAATGTGAGAGTTTTCACTTCTCTCCCCTTCTTCCACTGATGTGAGGACCTTCACCTGTCCTACCACTACGGCATAAAATGTAGGGACTGCAATAACTGCTGTCACCACAGACACCATGTCTGAACTCAAGCTTTGAAATATGTAGTGTTCTTAGAGGCTCAAATTTGTAATACAAAAATAATGATTTGGTAAACAGAAATTAAAGATAACATCACAGATTACTTATTTAATACATGTAAATCCTAACTGATGCTAAGTCTAACACACATCTCTCTTTCTCTCTCTCATCCATATCATACCTAACTGTGACTGTGACTGTATCACTTCAATTTTTTTCAATTTTAATGAACGAGGTTTAAAGTTTATCTATTTTTTTCTGAAGAAAAATCTGTAAAATCAAACTACCTTCAGTGCGTATTTTATTTCCAGCTATGCTTCATGTGAAAGAAATAAGCCTTTGAGTGAAATATTGGAAATATACCATCAAATGGATTTGCTACAAATAAGATTATTTCCACATTAGCAGTTATTGTGTTTTGTGCTTTAGAGAACATAAAGATTCCTAAAAACTTCAACACATTTTCATTCACAGAGGACAATACATGGCTAAGTAGGAACAGAGTGTACTTTCCAATGCAGGATGGTAACTGGCTTTCAAAAATGTGTATCAGAAATAAGAGATATTCTTGTAAGGGCATCCCCTGAATTCTAAGTTCTAGTTATCTTCATACAATGATTCTTGTACATCTGCTTTATACAGCCACTGGAGTGGTCCTATGTTACAACTAAATCGGGTGAACTATATTCTGTCATAATAACCAGAAATCAAAGCAAGAAGTAGTAATTTCTTATCCTCACAGAACATCTCAAGAGACATTTTTAGTGTAGTGCAATTTAATTATTTATTTAAAGCATCTATTTATTTACTTTCAGCTTGCCAGGGGCCATGAGGCAATGTAGCACAGATAAATATTTTATTTAAAACATTATACATAATCAGGTAAAACATTCTTTAAAAACAAACTCCAATACTTTCTGTCTTTCTTTTAAATAGTTTTTAAAATACTCTTTAAATAGTATTTCAATAGTCTCTTAAATAGTTTTAAAAACATGCACAGTTAAAACATCCAGAGTAGTGATACGTTTCTGGGGTACACATACAAGAGAGGGCAGTGTTAACTTTTCACATTAAAAATGCATGCATCACAATACTCCTTTATTGGAATGCATGTATTAAAATGTATGATAAAGTGTCCCATTGATTTCATAAACCTCCATGAAAACTGAGCCTCTAAAAAATTGTTTTGTGTCTCCTTCTGGTTCAGGCAGCTTTGTTCTGAAAGACCTATGCCCTCCACTCCATTTTGCAAAGCTGCACTCTCCACAGCCTTCTCAAAATATAATCAAATTCTGTTAGGAAAAAAAAATCTTTTTAGCTTAGCATAGCATGTTGTACCACATTTGTTTATTTGCATTGATATTTGTGTTTTAATTATACCCCAGCTTTTAGCAATAGTAGCAATAGCATGTGAATTTCTATATCACATATCAGCTAAGTGCTCTTTAAGTGGTTTACAGTGTGTTAGCTAATTGCCTCCAACAAGCAGGGTACCCATTTTACCAACCTGCAGAAGCATGGAAGGCTGAGTCAACCTGGAGCCCGGCAGGATTGAACTCACAACCTTGTGGCTGCAGTACGGGCAATTAACCACTGTGCCACCAGGGCTCTGCTTTTCCTGAGAGCTGGATTGAAGGTGACTTAAAAAATAAAGAAATATAAATAAAAACTCAGATAAAAACATATTTTAAAAAAGTCTTTAAAATGCAATTAAACGATCTGTGGGATTGAAAAGCAGTTACAAGATATCCATTAAAAGCAAAAGAATAGTACAGCATAATGATAAAGCCCTTTCCTTGTAAAACAATCAGTTTCTACAACCTTGTTGGAATGACAAGATCATCATGTGTCAGCAGAGGGACACCAAGGAAAGAGCTAGACTAGCCTCCCTGAAAAAAGAGTTCCAAAGCATGGGAGCAGCCATGAATAAAATCCTCTCTTGTGTTCCCACCAAAATATACTTCTAGGGGTGTTGAGATAAAGAAAAGGGCCTCCCCTGAAGATATCAGAGCTCAGATGCAGCTCATATGGAGGATATAGTCCATCAAATAGCATAGCCCTGAATGTATAGGGATTTATAGGTTTTAGCCAGTACTTTGAATTCTGCTCAGAAATTCACTGGTATAGCCAATGGAACTGTTGAAAGAAGGGAGTCATGTGCTCTCTGTAATGAACCCCAGTTAACAGTCTGGCTGCATCTTTTTGCAAATCACAATTCCAAACATTCTTCAAGAGCAGCCACACACAGCATGTAGCAATAATCCAAACAGGATGTAATTAAGGTGTATGTGGCCAGAACTGTCAGCTCTATAAATGGCCACAGTTAGCATACTATCTTTAATTGTGCAAATGCAACCACAAAAACCTGTCTTTCCAACCCGGGCCTTCAGAAGCAGTATAACCCCATTCAGCAAAAAGCTGAGTCCCTATAATACCTTATAATCTGTCTTCTGAATGACAAGGAACACTTACATCTTATTTGGACTAAGCTTCAATAACATCATTCAGTGTTACGGTCTTTCTATGTTCACTGAAGGTCCAGACAAGCAAGAACTGCAATTCTTAAGTGGTATGATATGCTGTGGCTACTTCCGACTTCACCATTGCCTGAGAACAGAATGTTGGTGACCTACTCATAGAAAGAATATTTTAAAAAAAATGAAAAATTGTTGGAAAACATATTTTTCAACTGTTAATAAACCATGATAAGAATAATCTAGGACTGACAAAAATGTTTGCAATTTGGAAGTTATTCTGCACAAAATTCACGTGTGGTTTCTCCCCCCTAGAAAACAGCATTTTCTGTGCAGGAGACATCATTTGCTTTGTGATAAATAATATTTCAATGCAGAAATATTAATTCAAGTGGAGAAAATGCTGTTTTCTGTGCAGAAAAATGCTGTCATTGGTGATTAATTCTATGCAAAATTTTAACAGGGTTGGTTTGCACAGAAAACAGTATTTTCTGTGCATGAACCACTGTGTGGTTTTTAAAGTCTGTCTCATAGCAGGAAGAAAATTGCTGAAATTACTCATTGCTACCTTTGAGAAGAAACTTAGCAAAGAATTACATCCTTATTCCTCCTGCAGTTTATGGTATGATATGCAGACTGTAGAGCTAATTGCAGCTAATTGTTTTGCAGGCTGGAGCTAATTGGTTTGAAGAGTCTTTCTTGTAGAAAATCATCTCCAGGTTTGTGAACCATACAACAGTCTTTATTCAGTCTGGGATTCCAGACACTAGATTGAAGTAGATTGTGAAGCATTCAAACCCTCTGTTCCTTAGATGAGGTTCTTACTAATTTCAGTGACATAGAAGCAACAGAAGTCCATTCATTTTCAGGTTGTCAGTATAATATGAAAGACCTGGACAATGGAAGAGAAGCCCATGTTGTGACTGCTACTCTCCCCATTATTAATACTTGAGAGGGAAGTGTGAATGCTAAGGATAGCTTAAGTTCAACTCAGCTCAAACTGGCAAAAAAGAAGCCTAGATCTTTCCTTAGATATTCGTGTGGCTAATTTCTGACCGAAGCCACATTCAAATTAGGCCTCTCATTAGAGCTCCCAAGGCAAACCTTAATCATCCTTCTATCCATCTGCTTGCCATACTGTAGCCCACTAGTCATAAACTACTCCTTCTTGTTCTTCTGTCTCACTTACTTGACTGAAGCTGGCATTCCAGCAATCTCAGAAAACAGGCCAAAAGTGCATGGCATGCTACTGTGGAGACTGGGAAAAGGCTGTGTGGCATACTCTTAAGGTGCCGTGGTTCCTGCTGCGCTATTTTGCAGCATATCAGGCCACAATTAGCTCCTGAGAAACATTTTTCCCCTGATGAGATTGACAATTAATTTCCCCCCACACATTCTATCATGTGGAATCTCACCTTCTGATACTGACAATGAACTTTACTCTTTTCAAAATGACCACAATGTTTTGTTGTTGTTTTTTAACTAAAAATAAGACTGTGGAAGTATGAGTTCAACATTCCATCTAAAATGATGATTTCTACTTAGCCTAAGTGGAATAGTTTGAATTTACTTGTCAGAAATTAAATTTCTTTTCCTGTTCTTCTCTTTCCATATTAAGTATATTTTTCTATGGTTCTAGTGAATCTATGTGGCTTGCTTTATAGATGCTGCTAGATCTCTAAAGTTCAAAATATTTATAAATGTGAGTGCAGTATTAAGACTTCAATATATTTTGTTTTATGATGGATGACACTGCATAGAGTAAACTAGTGAAGCAAGAATCTCTGGCTGGTTAGAATGCTCTGCATCAGCTGAGACTTATAACCTTGGATGCTGTTCCAGAAACAAATGCAGTCAATAAAACCAACAGAGTTTCATCAGATTGTACAAAAGAGTGTTTATCCTTTTACTTTTGAAAAACATATACTTGGTTTTTGTTTTTTTGGAACAACTGAAAGTCAAGGAACATGAACCAATTTCTACAACTGTGAAGACAGAGATATCTGGTTAAAAGTCAGCACTGAGGCCCTTTCCACAACTTACCTTTTTGCAGAGCTGGGGTGCGGGGATCACGTGAGTAATCTCTCCCAAGAGGCTCTCACATCCCAGTTCCTTCAGCTCTGCAGCTGCTGCCTGCTCATGCGAGAGCTCCTCCTCTTCCTTCTGCAGTGCAGCCTGGGATTTTCCCAGGCTGCGCTGGGGCAGGAGGCATGAGTGCCGCAGCTCCTGAGCTCAGCATGCATGGTAAGTGCGCATGGGGCACCGGAGCGATGGGCTCACAGCCAAAAATGAAATAGTGCACAGTTGGCGCCTGTCAGCCCCTGGAACATCGTACAACTGCAAGTGCCTCGTGTGGACCGCTCCTCACAGTTGTGCGATATGCCAGGGGCCCTTTCACATGGCAAATGCTGTGCAAAAAGGGCCTGGGTGTGGCTTTCAGATAAGGTATCTATTGTGCAATTGTTTTCTCTTATTTTTAGAATTTTAAATAGGTTCATACTATTTCAGGCAGGGCTTTTACTCTGTGGAGACTCTGCTTTATTTGTGAAATTTTATGGGACATTTGGACAACAAGGTCTTCCATTCTATGCATTTACATTGCTTCTCTATTTTGTCTTTCCATAAAATATCCATTAAGAAATAAAGATACTAGCTATACAAAGTCTTTTATTGCTAGTATTGGAAAGCATCTATCTAGAAGTAGCCACTGTCTTCTGCTAGTAACCTTCCCTTGGTTTCCTATACTCCTATATCAGCCTTTTTCCTTTCGAGAAATTTAAAAAAAAAGGAAAGAAAAGATCATTAAGGAAGGAAACACAAAATCGGTTTAGTAGCACTAGAAGCCATCCATTTGGAAACACCTTTAGATTATGAGGAATAGTTAACTTTTAAAATAATTGAACTGTTTTCATTCTTTGTTTTTAGTAAATAATAGCCACTTTTTTTCTGACTTCAGCTACATTTTTGTCATCTTTTCTTGTGCGTGAAAAGATCCTTGTTCTAAGCTTATTAAAATAACCCTTTTTACACACCAGCCCTGTTGTATCATGAATTGTGACTCCTTTAGTGAAGTCACACTTTGCTTACTACTGGTGTGAGAAGCTGTCTCTCTCTCTCTCTCTCTCTTTTTATTCTCTGTATTTTTTTAAAAAATTAAAACAAACTCTAAAGCTGAATGTATTTCCTCTGAGTGAGAGTCTTAATTCTTCTAGCCTGGAAACAGAAATATTTTTGAATGTTTAGAACTACAGCCCCCATAGTTCCTAACCAGTAGTGATGTCAAATATTTTACTTTCCAACTGGGATGGTTGGAGTTGTAAGCCAAAATATCTGGCAGGGGTGCAAAGATTTTCCACTTTTGAATTGGCTAGTGTTATAGCAGGATTGGGAAAAACTTAAAGATTAATACTTGAGGAAGCAGATCTCACATTAAGTTTTTCCCAGCTCTGCTGAAATTCTTTAGCTGGAAAAGATGGGGATTGAATCTAGTAACATGTTTGGAATACAGTATATTATTTCTCTCTTACTCAACTAAGACAAGGTCTCTATATTAAGAATGGTCCTATGAAGTGTTATCAGTCCTTCAACTACTGGCGCTATACAGGTAGAAGTTAGCACACTACAGAGAGAGTTAGATGACAGTGTTCTTCTCATAGAGCTTTTATTTCACTGGGAAGCATTCAGAAACGACTTTGAGCTACTTACAATATGAATTGATACAGGCCATTTACCTTTGGATTGATGCTGGGTTCTGCTTCTCATTCAGGCCTATCATAAAATGCATGACCAAACCTTCAAGATGAAAGTGTTCAGGTCTAAGGTAGCAGCGACTGTAGTGCTAGGGCAATGAGGCACCACTTACTGAAAACCCCTAGAGCAAGTAATATGCAAAAATATGAGCCATTTACATGAATTTACAATGTTCTCAATCTGTCTTATAGCAGAAGGTGTCATCTCAGCCTCATTTTAGACCTATTTCACTCATTCTGAGAGTGTGCATCATTCATGTGCTCTCAGAATATCTCTGACATTTTCTGGAAGAATTAGCTCAGGAAGTCTAGTTGTTTTACCCTCAAGTGGTTTCTGAGCATGTAGAAATGACAGGAATATCCAAACTGAGTGATATGCAATCTATACAAACAGCATTGGTGAGAACAGCAGGAGCAGAAGAGCAAAAGCATCCCATCGTGTCCTGATACATTTGGGGGAAATTGGACAATCCTAACCATATTAA
Organism: Iguana delicatissima; assembly: GCA_948472985.1. NCBI lineage: Eukaryota > Metazoa > Chordata > Lepidosauria > Squamata > Iguanidae > Iguana > Iguana delicatissima. Next base: position 1,472,333 of record CAOKZL010000311.1, read on the forward strand.
CTCCCCATATTAACTCAGTTTTTGCCTCCCTTCCTCCCCGTGGGTCAGAGTCAGGAAGACGGCAGGTTTTCACCACACTAGGAATCTTTTCAGACTACACAGTTATAGCACTGTGCTTCCACTTTAACTTCCATGGTTCCATCCTATGAACTCCTGGGTTTTCTAGCATGATGAGGCACTGGAAGAGCTCTCATTTGCCATAAGCATCTTGGTTATGTAGAATACCAATATGGCCCTGAACTCCCATCCCCCAACCAAAGCATCCATTGCCGCAGCCTCCATTGATCTGCCTTCTGTTCCACTAGGACCTCCAGGCATCAGGTGTCACTGCTCTAAGGGAAAGTTGGGATGTGTTTTCTGATGTAGCTCAAATGCACCTTAAATATTACAAGTACCTTTTCACACTACACAATTACAGCAGTATCATTTTGCTTTAACTGCCATGGATTCATCCTAAGAATCCTGGGGTTTGTATTTTAGTGTAAGTTAGCTGAGAATTCTAAATGCTCTTTCCTAAACTGCAAATTCCAGGATTTTATAAGATTCTATAAGATACTGCCATGACAGTTAAAATGGAATCATGGTGCTGTTAACTGTGTAGTGTGAAAGGGCTCAAGGTTAAGTGCATAAGAACAGACTCATGAAAAATGGAAGAGATGCTTCAGAGAAACAGCAAACTCTTCCTTGGTGAAGATGTAAAATCAAGAAGTATGGACCTAGAAATGACATACTGTTCATGTGGTCTTGGATATGAATGTTGGAAGAAAAGATCTCAAAATTGTGTTTTTCACCATTCTATGCCTTAGTATAACCTCACATTCACTTTGTTGACACTGCTGACCTGGTTCAAATCCTCCAACTTTTCCATCCTGTTCCTATTCAATATGCTGTTTAGCCCACTACAAGTGCATTTCCCCCCCATTGCTGATGCTCTCTTGTCATTTTGTAGCATCAGGCCTTTGTCTTTGCTCTCATTTCAAGAACGTTACTGACATTTACAAATTCCTACAGGATGATTCAGTCAATTACCACCAAAGACACCCATTGTTCAGAGCAAACTGACCTTTACCCTTGGGCCCCAATTAAAATCCATTTCACTTTCTTCTATAGCAGAGACTGTAATTGGAACCTTGGCCCTTTGCCAGGAACAACTACTCCTTCCCCCTCTTTTTATTTTTGAAAATGTAATATTGAGGACAAAATGTAAATTAGTTTGGACTAAGGAGAGGAGCTGATGTATTTTTTAATGAAGATTTTTAATTAAACAAAAATTTTGCTTGTCAGCATAAATAAGTGTGAGAGGTGTTGCGGAAGAGAAAATAATTTTCAGAGTATACATGGTAATAGGGTTTATCTGCTCTCACCTTCTCTACTTTACATGCCAGTGTCCCAATTATTCTATAACCTGACATTTGTTGATAATTGGAGAATAAAATCTGTGTAGTTGGCTTTGCAATGCCTGCTTTACTTTTTCTCACTAGTTCAGGGGTTAAAGTATTCCAGAACCATGGGGATTTTGTCTTTATGGCTAGTAGATCTGTCAGGTTCTAGGAGCCCTGAAGTGAGTCTCTTTTGATGCACAGGAATCAGAAGGAATACCCCATTCAGCCAAGTATGCAGCTCAAAGCTCGGAAATGTTTCTTTTAGAGATTACAGCTCCCAAAATCTCCAGCTGATTAGCTGACTGGGGATTCTGGCAGTTATAATAATATATCCAAGCTTTGTTGCAGGCATAGTATTGCTTATTTGGGCCACAACAATATTAGACAGGGACCTCTAGTAGGGTTTCCTCAAAATACAGGATGGATGGTCCATTGGGATCATTCACCCTTGTTTTGATTTTGATCACATTCATGACTTTTCCTTTATTTGGCTTCTCTGATCTTCATTTGTCAGACATTCCTTTTGAGTAGGTGTTGATATTTGAACAGACATAAAACTGAACTATTGAAATCCAAATGCCAGTTGCAAAATGTGCATAGTTGAAATATGAATTCTTGTTATATTGACACTTCCATTTCAGGGATGAAATTTATATTTCATAGCTGAGAGTTTTTTGTTTTTTTTTAAAGAATCAACTTTTGGAACATCAAGTATAATTGCCAGACATTTCCAAGTTCAAGCAAGATTTATAAGTGCTGTTCATACAATTGTTATTGTCCACATGTCCACATATTCAACTGATTTTGTAGATGAAAGCAGACAACATCCACAAGATATACATCATGTCAAAATATATTATTTTTAATTCCTTAACTTTAATCGAGTATTTCATATCAATGGAGATATTTGTCATCCATGCACTCCTACCCCCACCGTGTCAGACCTAAAGAGTTACTGTTCCACATGGATAGGTAGTATCAATTTTACAAGAAGAAAAATGATATTAGTTAAAATTCTGTTGGTTAGTTACAGCTAGTGTAGACCCACTGAATCAATTATGAGTCCATATCTAGATAAATCTAACTTATTCAATGGTCTACTCTAGTAAGGACTAGCAAGGGGGTATCAGTTGTAGGTCCTTTCCACATGATGCACCCAACCCACCATGGGGACAGGAAAAGGACAAGGCCGGGATGATGCTTATGCACAATGTCATCCTGGACCCATCCTTCTCTCATCCCTAGGCAGCGCAATCACACTGCAAATCATTGATGGGTTTTCCCCATCAATGACCAGTGATTGTGCCACCCTTCCACTGTGTGCCCGCACTTACCTTTGCTGCAGAGGTCCTGGAAGTGTAATGTACTTGCTTCCTGCCCCAACACAGCCTGGGACAGTACCTGGCTGTGCTGAAGCAGGAAGAGGCATGGCGATCGTGCTTCCTGGTTCCTGCAGGCAGCTGGTGCAGAGAGGAGCACTCCATTGTGCTCCTCTACCAGGAGAGCCATCATTGTCAGTGGACACCTCCTGGATGGAGGTAAGTTGTGGAGAGGGCCCTAGTTTCTTTGTAAAGTGGAAATCATATCTGCTTCTTTCTGTTCTTCCTTGACTATTCATCTTTTTTTTTTTTTTGGTGGGTGAAGCTGGAATGCTAGCAAGGCTGGCAATAGCAAAAATTTGTATAGCCTTCTTTAGTCCATCTTTTTACAATCTTTCACCAAAAAAAGTGGTAGTGTTCACCCACTTCATATGCATACTCAACCATAAAGATGTAGTGGTTGATCTTCTTCAGATAAATATCTTGTAGCCTAATAAGAGTTTGTGAGGATAAAATGAACTAATGGAAATTTAAGAAGAAAGAAAGTAGAAAAACTTAGATAGAGTGTGCTCACTTTAATGTCTTGTATAGTGCAATCCTGTACATTATTGCTCAAAAGTGAGACCTACTGAGTTCAAAGGGTTTGAAACAATTGAAGAAGGGTCACTGGAAGAATGGGATAAGGGGACAAGTTACCTGAATGGTTGTTGGGAAAGATTTGCAATGGTAGGATTGGAATAGTATGATTAGAAATAGTAGTGCAGAACTTTATCACTTTAAATATCAATAAAAGTGTATGAATTGTATAAGTATAGCATTGATCAATTTTGTATAACTCTGTTCCTTAATTTTATCAGATATTGAATAAGCTGAATTAGTCATACTATTGTTTAACTTTAAGCAAATGCATCTAACATCCATTCTCTAAGGAGCTGGAAGTCTTGTGTGGTCTTTAATACCCCTTGTTTCCTTTCTTTGTGTTTGCTTTTATGATTGTTTTTGTTTAAGGAGCATGGTTCTCTTTTATCCTTGTTTTATATTTTTTATATTTTATATATTGTTTTGTATTTTTTATCCTTGTTTTATATTTTTTAATTTTTTTTAAAAAAATATAGAGCAACTTCCTCCAAGCTGCCCCCTGTGAGCAACTGCTCATTAAAAGCATACCATATATTTGCTTCCTTTTTTTTTTGGCTTGGTATTTCCATGGAAATTTATTTTGAGATAAGTTTAAAAGCATTGGCAACAGAAAGGAAGAACACACTGAATCAAGAAAAGCTCAGTTCTTTGTCTGTGCTACTGATCTGTTGTGTATTGACTTCATCTAATCTGTAGTGGCCAAACTGCAAAGTGAAGAGACTGCATTGCTTGGGGTGGAGGGGAAGTAATCCCCACTGAGTTCAAAAGATTTTACTCCCAAGTAAGTATACACTGATTTGCAGAGTTGACCAAAACTAATTTTTAAGAACTCCAGTACAGAAGAAGATGAGACCTGAGATGCAATATAAAGCAGGCAGAGCAAAAAGGCCCACCAGTATACCTGAGCAGGGTTATGGAGCTGGGGAAGAAAACATCTATGAAAAGGATAAAGGTGATCTGTTGAAAGGCAGATGTTATACAAGCATGTTACACCTTAGCTTGCCCCACCTTAATAAACCTTTCTTTTCAGCAGTTCACCATCTTTCTTTTTATTCATCTAGCTCCTCTCTTCCTACCTCCATTGTCCCACTCTCTCTTTCATATCTCAGGCACACGGAAAGGTAGGCACCAGATCAGATGGTCTGTTAGGACACTTACAATGGAAACAACTTGCACAAGGAGAAATTGGTGCCTCCTTGCTGAGTCTTCATATAATGAAACCACTTGTGCCACTGGGAATGTTGTGTGAGCATATTGCAGCAACTACAATCATCCCTCCACATTCTCTAGGATTAGGACTCAGGACTCCCACAAGAGTGGAAAAATGGAAAATGTGAAAATGTGTATGTATGTCTTTGGGATGGAGGCTGAGGCATGGTGGGAAAGTGGGCACCGAGAATCCAAACCAGGTCAGGAAAAGGGCTGGGTCAGCTTGGTGGTCCTATATTTCCTCTCACACACATCTCCTTCCTTGAGTGCAGGGGGCATCAAGGGAGGGTTTGCGGTACTGAAAAATGTGAAAATGGGGTTTGCTGTGTGAGCTGTTCTTAGATGGCTGGGCAGTGACTGGTTGAGGAGGAAGATCAGAGGCTGATTTTTAAAGGCCTGCACAGCCTGATCAGAACTGCTGAAAGGAAATGTTCCCAACAAGAGAGGCACTTAAGGTTGGGGAACAAAGGTTGGAGAAACTTGCAAATCAAATCCATGGATGTTAAACCTGCAAATGTGGAGGGCAAATTGTAGATCCTTGCTCTGGGACTTTAGCTACTATTACAAATTTCATAATCAGGATGGAATGTTATTTTTTTTCAACATTTCAGATTACCAAGGCAGATGTTCACTCAGCTCCATTTTCTGATGTGTTCAGTGTTCAGAGGTGCTACATAGCAATGGAATAGATGTCTAGTAATCTGCAGCTCTGAGATTTCATTGCTGGCTTAACATGCCCTCTTTTAGCATTAGCTGGCTTCTTGTTAGTGAGTTATGGTGGTGACGGCACAACAGCAACAAAAAGCAGTCCAGTTTGGCACCCCCCCCCCATTTCCATGTCAGTGGAAAACAGAGGGAATGACGAAGAAACATCAACCTTTTTTTTCCTTATAGCTTAAATGCATAGCAATGATGTCATCTTCAATAAAGTGAGGGTGGCTACAGGACAAAGATCTTCTTTGCTGTGGTTTCCTGTTTACAGACTCCCCTTTTCAAAGAAGCTTAGCTGGCATCCCTACTGTTAGACTTTATTCTATAGTCCTGTCAATACTATTGGTGCAAATACTACATAAAATGATGCAGCAAAGATTTTCAAATTAATTGGCAAAACTCCATCCTGATCCAGAGTGGTACTTTTAAAATATGCCATTAAGTGAGATTCAGGCTTTGTTTTTTATTAAAAAATAAAATAAAAATATCATTTTTCTTCTGTGTGTCTTCCCCTCCAAACAATAAGGAAATTTTATTTACTATTGCATACATTTTCCAAATTCTATTAGGCAAGATTTCATATTTCAAGGAGACAAGGAACATGATGGGAAGGGTGAAATTGGGGGAAAGTTTCTGTATGAAGATTTGTAATTTCCCTAGAGGAAAATGAAAATATCAACATATTTCTCTTTTTCTGGGAAGATCTAAGGGAAAGGCAATGAGTTAAAGGCATCCTTCAGGAATCAGTGAAGCCTTTCCATCATCAGAATCCAGCAGAGCCTGGTCTGTTTTTCATGATAAAAAGGGAAATTTTATCCTCTGTGTAGTTGTGTCCTTTGATATTACACATTGAAAGCAACAGCACCTGATTATTAAAGTTCCTGTAATGTGGAAGAAGATTCTGTCCCTCTACCACAATAGCACAGGTAGTGTAGAGTAAGCAGAAAACATGAAGGCCCTCCCTTATGACTGAAGGTGGTAAAAACTACAGTTGGCCCTCCACATCTACTAGGGTTGAGGCACAGGACCCTTGCAAAAGTGGAAAAATTGCAAATATCAAAATATGTGTGTGTGTCTGTGGGAAGAAGGCTGAGGCATGATGGGAAGAACAGGCAGCTAGGGTCCAAACCAGCTCAGGGCAAGGAGAGGGAAGTGGAGTTGGCATTGTGGTCTTCTACTTCCTCTCTCCTGCCCATCTCCTTCCTTGCACATGTGGGAGGGGCATCAGGAGAGGGTTCGTGGTCCTGAGAAATCGGGCTGTGAGCTATCCTTAGCTAGCCAGGCAGCTGCTGGTGGAAGAGGAGGAGGAGGAGAACCACAGATGGATTTTTAAAGGGCAGCGTGGCCTGATCACAGCTGCCGAGAGGAAAGAAGCACCTGAGGTGGGAGTGGCAGGGGTTGCAAAAACTCGCAAATCGTCAAATCTGTGAAAGTCAAGCCTGCAGGTGTGGTGGGCTGACTGTATACGTGTTCGCCATTCTCCAAAATGTATGGTCAGCAGTATGGACAGCTTGGAGGATTCAATAAGTTCTAAAACAATACAATAGTATATGCTTCTCTCAGGACTGGAGTATGCCACATCAAAACAAATTCATTCTCTGAGAACCTACATTTCAAAATGTCCTTGTGAACCCAGCACAGAACATGAGCTTGAAAACACTTGTCTGGAAATATGTCCCAGTTACTTTAAGAAACAGTCTTAAAATACATCCATAGGACTGAAGGACTATTTCAACATTTCTCTTACTAGCTCGAGGCAGGGTACATAACTTCTTCCTTCCACACTTTGTCCTTGCAGAAACCTTGGGAGGTAAGCTGACAGAATGTGGCCCAATGAGTTTCCTGACAAATTAGATATTTGAACTTGAATTTTCCAAACTTCCAACAGCCTAACCCACTGATTCCTAGAATTCATGACGGCTCCACTTTGAATTTAGTCCAGAATGTCAGTAACTCCTAAATGGTTATTAAGCTTTTTATGATCCCAGCTGGCATACTGCTGAGAGAAAATAAGGCTAGATGTATACTCTATATTTTGAGATAACTTTTTTTTTTAAAAAAGTTAGTTTTGATGCCATTAATTTAAATCACGTTATGAATGGCTAATCCTGAGAGTGTAATATTTTGTATAGTATTTTAACTGAGAAGGGAATATTTTACAGAAAAAGAAATATATCAGTTATTTACTTCATATGATCAGAGACATATACAAAGTCTTTCTGCCTTACAATTTGAAATATGGAATGGATTTTTAAAAAATGCATATAATGTAAAATCAGTCTAAATCAAGAATAAGACCTATCAAATTAAGTGCTGAATAGCAAGTTCACCTTTATGCAATCCCATTGATTCAGTGGGTCTGTTTTAGCTGGGACAAGCAAATGAAGTCAGTTTATCATATGGCAAATAGCCCAGAGTGAAGAACTATCTCTTCAGAGAGAGGTAGGCAGAGTGAGGAATTGTGTATAATGAACATGGAGGCTTTACTAATTGCAGAAGCTGAAGCGCTCTTAGTGCCCTGTCATCACATGGGCACTGTTCAAAGGGATCCTGTGAAGTAGCAAATATTTGTTAATGGAGAGGAGGGAGATCTATCTTGGCATTCTCTTTTCTGCTATGCTGTATATTTATAACAGAGGTGAGCAACTCAAATGCTACACAACAGGAAAAGAAACTTGGGTTGACTGAAACTGCAGCCTTTGCTGCATTTGAATGTTGCATAATTTCTTCTGTGCTAAAAGTTGTGTTTCTGGAAAACTTCCTGGTTTTCTGGGCAAGCTGCTCAGTTTTCATAGAAAAGCTGCACAGTTTCCTGTCATTGCAGGGGGAGAAGTCCTGACTGTTGAGAAGCAACAGAATGAAGAACGATTTCATTGTTCTCAATAACTGTCAGGAATGAGAATATTAAAATTTATCATCCCTACCACATGAATAGATGGTGCTGGTAATCAGTGGGCCAGCCATGGGTGAGCCAATGTTGAATGGACCCAGGATACCTACATACATTCATTCACCTCTATCCATGTTTTCCTTTCCTTTCCTTTCCTTTCCTTTCCTTTCCTTTCCTTTCCTTTCCTTTCCTTTCCTTTCCTTTCCTTTCCTTTCCGTCATGCATAGCCCATCTCCTTTGATCAGAATCACTTCATGTGCAGATTATTGATTTTTCTACCTTCTAGATCTTGGGGAGAGGTTTCAACTTTAGTCCTACCAGAGTGACTCTTGTTAACATTCCTGTTTGCCACTGTCCTACTGATAGCTAATTTTCTGGGGGAAGGTGAGGGTGGGTCACTCAGACCTCACAATGTGCATAGGAAGTGGTTGGGATCCAAATAAAACCTGTGGGCCACACATTCCCCAGAAGTGTTTTAAAGCATGCCAAAAAAAAAAAAAAAAGATTTTAAAATAACTGCTAAGCTGTTTGGAAAGTCTGAATGCCAATACTTTATCTAAGTGTCACAGAGTATATAATTCATCATATATTAGATCAGTAGTCTGACTTTCATTATCCTAAGGTTAACTGCAAATTGTAATGAATATGTATGTTCTGTATACTAACAATTAAATCCCCTTTCTTCATGGTATTAAAATAATAATTGACTCAATATGACAGTGCTTACTAATTTGATTCCCTTTGAGGTGTTACCTTCCTAATCCTTCATAGGCTGCTTTACCAAAGCAGACCACCCATTAAAGTTTGCTTCTTACAATACATTTAACGAGCAAGATCCAATACCCACATAGAAAATAAATGCAAATCTAATTATTATAAAGAGGACATTTGCACAATGCAGCTTTATCTTTTAGAATATTTGCAAATGAGTTATATTCATTTCTAAATCATTGGTTATAACTGTTTTGAAATTAAACATATTATACTCATATGCTCTCTTAGAACATATAAGTTTTGTTTAGGGGTATTACAACCAAAGGACAAAAAAAAGTGTATTACCAAAAGAGATCCTACTATAGCAGTGAATAAAGGCATTGATTTATTTATACACTTTGCTATAGTGTATTCTTATTAACACAATGGCATGTCATGAGGAAAAAAAGTGTTATTTGGTAACTGGGACCATCTGCCTTCCTTTATAAACTTCTACAAGCATCTCTCTTCTGATCAGACTTACTGTCCACCAAGGCAGTCATATCAATATCCAACCTGTGTGGAATACGTGATAATATGTAGTTTCCTCATTTGTAGCCTGATCTTTCTGAAAGTGGATAAATGGCCTGACCTCTATTTAATCCATTTGTAGCATCTCTGCCACCTTCTGCTCTTTCCATACATCTCTATTCATTCATTCATTTTCTTCTGTCTGCTCCAGAAAATACATTCAAAGTCTGAGAGTCAACTGAGAGAAAACCTGTCTGCTTTTCTATTATTCTTGTGACCTTGAAAGATATACCTCAATTAGGTCTCCACAATAGGTAGAAGTAGGTCCTGCTGAAAAAAACAACAGCCACCAATAAAGACAGACTGCTCTGTGAGAGAAATATATCAGTCTTACAAGAAAGTGAAAGATTAATTCATGTATCAGGAGACTTTCTTACTATATAATTATATTGCTATGATTCCACTTTAACTGCCGTGGTTCACTGCTATGGAATCCTGGGATTTGGAGCTTGCTGTTGTTGTGTGCCTTCAAGTTAATTCTGACTTATTGCAACTCTCAAGTGAACCTATTATGGGGTTTTCTGGAAGTTGAGAGTGTGTGATGTGTCCAAGGTCACCCAGTTGGTTACCATGGCTGAGTGGGGAATCAAACCCTGGTCCCCAGGATTGTAGCCCGGCACTCAAATCATTACACCCCATTGGCTCTCATTTGTAGCTTAGGAAAAGATTGTTTAGAATTCCCAGCCAGATGGCTCCAATGTCTCACCAAGCTACAACTCACAGGTTTCTATGGGATGCAGTCATTAAAAAGAAATCATAGTGCTATAGCTGTTTAGTGTGAAAGAGAGCAAGAAGGAAAGAAAGAGTGTGTGGATTTGGAATGCTGTTGAGAGAAGAATTAACCATTAGAAGCAATTAAAATGTGTTGTAAGCAAAGTGGCTGAGATCCTACTGAGACCTGGAATAGGTGGCCTAACTCTGTCAGACTGTGACACATTTGACCTGGCTGAAGGAGCCCTAAGTAACCTTGCAGTCATGTATGATTGCAAGAAGCTTACTCTTCTACAGGTTATGGGCCAAGATGCATCCCACAAAACCTCAGAGGCTTCAGGATATCTCAGTAAACAGTCCAAAACAATCTCAAAGATTTGTACCGGCCTGAAAGGTGTTAGTGCCGTAAGGAAATCCTAGGAAGGATTACTGATTGATTTTAAGCTAAACTGGAATTTACAAAGGAAAGGAAGGGGAAATGAGCATGACCAGCAGCACTGGATTGAAGCTTTCAGAAAGTAAGTTGAAGTGGTGTTGTTGGAACCCTAGGGACAAGTTTGGAAGCAGAAATAATGCTGGAATTTGTAATGGAGAGACTCCTAGGTGAGTTCCTCTGCAGATACGATGTTGTACAGGATAGTAATGACCAGGGGTACTTTCACACTACATGATTATAGCATGAAAAAGTGACTCTAACTGTTATGGTCCCAATGAGTGTAATCTTGAGATTTGCAGTTTAAGGAGGGGCATTAAGAATTCTTAGCCAGACAGCTGTGATATACCTATGACAGTAACAATGGAAACATGGTGCTATTATTGTGTAGTATAGAAGGGCCCCAGGATAGGAAACCCACATTTAAGAAATGCTTGTGAAGGAAAAATAGGGTAAATTTCCAGTACAAGAAAAACAGATATTTGCATGAAATTTAAACAGCAAAGCCATCCTTGCAGAAGTTAAGACAAAGGACAAAAGTGACAACCAGTAAAAACAGGGGAAAATGGAGAGGATGGCTCAAACTGACACAGGGAAGTTTTCCCCAAAGCTATGACTCACGTGCCCAGTGACAAAAGCTGCTTTACAGAGGTAGACTCAGTCAAAAAGGGGAAAGATAGAAGCAGCATTATCACAGAAAGAATTAGGCATTTTTTAAAAAATGCAACAAGTCGCATGGAGATATGCTAGCTATATAAGTAAAAAAGTACTATATGTTCCTGGCTTAGAAGGATTACTTTTGCCAGTAAAACACCAGCAAGCAGTGGATTCACCATTAAATTTCAGAGCTATGAATGTACAGTTCAGAAAGGGGCAAGAATGCTAACCAGAGAATTCACAGAGGAGCAGAAACATTGCTTAAGCACAGGTAAGCGTTGCTGAATATAAGTTATGTGGCACTAATGTCTCAGACACAGGTACTACCCAGAAAGCATAACAGAACTACAAAGATAACAGGTGACAAAGGACTATAGCCTGCTCTATGATGTGATGTGACTGTAGTATTAAAGTCAATGCCCAATTAAGCCAGATTGGAGCCTCAGAACCACTTTGTCTTGTACACAGTGAACTATGAGGTCCAATGAGGGTTCCCACATCTGAAGAAAACAGACACATAGTGGCTTCTTCAGATATCTGCTCTAAGTACAAAGTCTCATATCTCACGCAAATTAAGGATGAAGTTCTTGAAAGCAACAGGACTGTGTGGCTCTGAGAAGCAGCAGCTTTCCAGGCAAACCATTCATACCGTGTACTGATTATGGAGAGCTCCTGGGGTGGAGGTTCTGAGAGTCAATGAAGCACAGCATCAAAAGAGACTATCACACATGCGCTAGTGAAAAAAACAGGATAAAGAGTTGGACTGTAGCTAAGATTACTAAGTATATGTTGATTCTAGTTGGAAATAATACTTGGGAAAAAAATTAAAAATAATTGAAAACCTTTTTTTTCCCTTTTCAAGAAGATGTATTTGCATTTCAATTTATCGTATGAAAGCATATTTTTTTTAAAAAAAGATTATATAATTGTATGTGCTATAGTTTCACCATTCATTACACTTACATTCCAGAATACTGTAAGAGAGTTCAGGGTGCATTGTCCTTGTGCATGTAGCACAGTGAACCTAACATTTACACTGAAGTCACTCTCATAACAAGCTCTCCAGAGCTGTTGTCATCTGATGAGTCCTTCTAAGATCTAATTCAACTGAATGTTTCCTGAATGTCAGGGAACCCTGATGAGGAGAATCCCAAATTGCTGAGAATCTTTGCCATTTGTGACTTATTTTCTACAAAATTCATGCATGATATTTTTGTGCACACTTTCTCACAACAAGCAGAGAATTGTAAAATGACTTGTGTTTTCCTTTGAGAACAAAATTAGTATAGGATTACATCCTTATTTGTTGACAGACTATAAATTACAAGAACAATATTAAAGCAATAGTCACAGTTTTTCATTTCCAAAGCTGAGAAATAAGAGTAAACTCCATACAGACTACTGCATGGATTAAACCACAGTGCCAGGCATAGCAAAGTGTTGGATTGAAAGGCATTTGTATATATGCTTGAAGAAATATGCAACAAATTACTGAATGGAGCAGTGGAGGGGATTCTTAGGCCATTTCCGCACAGGGCGAGGGAATCGCCCTGTGCTGATACTTACTGGACTTCTTGGCTCCATGCTTGGGTCCAGGCTGGTCTGGAGCAGTGCGTGGCCACCACTCTGCACTGCTCCGGGATGAAAATGGCAGCTTCCAGTTGATCGAGGCTCTCCACCAACCACTGAAGCTCGCGAGCCAACAAATCTGCACTGGAGCACGGACACGGAGTGGTGCGCTCTGTGCTTTTGAAAGACCTGTTTCAAGCGGTCTTTCAAAAGCACGCTGGATGACCACTTTGAGTCATTCTGGAGTGGGCTGAGGTGCGGAACTACTAAGTATGTCCAACCCAGTCTGCTCCCAGGTGCAAACGTCCTCCCTGGAGGATGCTGTGCACTGTTTCTCTAAGCCTGTGCAGAAATGGCCTTATTCTATGAGTGAATCGTGAATCTACATACACACAAAATAAATAACAGAAACACTATGAGTTTTAAAGAAGACCCAGAAAACAATGGCCTCAAACCCGTTGATTAGTCTCAACTAGAGTAGATGCAATGAGTTAACATGTAGGTAAATCCTGTCAGTTCAATGAGACTAGAAATAAGGTTCAGACCTATATCTTTCCAAGAAGCAAGAAACAGAGATACTGAGGAAGATGAAACCTCAGAATATACAGTGGAAGTCAGCATGTGGACAGTTGAAATCTAGGAACAAATACAACTGCTTGCAGGTGTTGAGATGAGCCGTGGTGAGCCATGGAAGAATAAATAGGCAAACTTCTTGTTCCTCTCTCTTACAATGCTGGTTGAACCACTGGCCTGAAAGGACATGACAGATGGAGAATACAAGACAGAGTCAAGCTCCTCCATGCAGCAGCAATTAATCTCAGGAGGAGAATCTTGCCTGCCTCTCAAATCTTGTGAATTAATTCTAGTTCATGGATGCTGCATGAAAAAAGGAACAGAGTTCCTCTACCTTTAATACTTGTGCAGAAGATGGGATTTCAGCAGGTGTTGCTTGTCTTCTCAGCTGAAATTCCATAATCTACACAACCTTCCATAATTCCATAATCTACACAACAACAACAACAACAAATCTACACAACCTTTGTAGGTACAGAAGCTTAGTCCCTTATTTCACTGGCCACCCTGATTCCAGTGAAAGGTGTACAGTAAGTGTGCAGAAGGAGCAAAAGAACAGAACAACTGCAATATAATCGAGAAGTTCTAGAGTTCTAAACTCAATGAAGCCAGGGAATGCACAAACATTGCTATCTCCTAAGTTAATCAACTAAGAGCCAATATCCTAGGACATTAATTGTTTCTCTCTTGTGAAAGGGTCTTAATTTTGGCAGCAGCAACCAGATAAGATACACTGTTCTGGTATAAGTTTGGAATGCTTGTAAGAGAAGAAATAACAGAAACACTTAAGACATTCTGCAACTCCAATGCCTTCTGCTAAGAAAGAAAATTACTAGCTGTTTTTGGTCTCATATGTAGTTCACAGGGTTCACTCACCTCAAGATATTGATGTTTAGGGTGGAACTAAACCTGACATCAGACCTGTCTTAGCTTCTAAAATGTAGAATTTGAGATCATCACACAGCAAGCCCTTCACCACTTGCATTTGGCAGGTCAAGCCATACTCTTGTGTTTTTACTACACAAAGAAACTGGAAAAGCAATATAATGAACAAGGACCTTTGCTGCAATTGCCTTGAGGTTCTCAAATAACTTTCCAAAAGAGATAAGGAGTTATTCTTCACTTCCCTCTTTGTATCTGTAAAACTTCTTTGTTCAAGAATAATTCTGGCTGCTGTCACACTTACAAATTATTTCATTTTTATTATGTTGTATTAACATATCCATTTTAATGAACATTGCAAGTCACTCCAAGAAGTTCAAAGGCAGCACAAAAACTTAAAAAAAAAATAAAAATAAAGATATATAAATGATCACACTACATTTGTAGCTTTTTTCATGATAACGTGAAGTATGAGTAGCAGACAATACTGTTTAATATTTTGTTGCCAAGGTACATCATCTCAGTTATTTCACTGTCTCTCCTTTGATCAAGGGACAATGTATACACACAATGTGTACAGACAGCAAAAGACACACAAATGTATACACAACCTGAGCTGCCTTAGGCAACCCTATTAAACCAAGGTAGATAATGGGTCATTAATTTCCACACCCCAGAAAAGCATGATTTCCTGTGTGATAATTGCTAATTATTCAGTATAATATTATATTTTTATTAACATGTGAATAATTGAATAATTAACACCTAAAACCTTTTGCTTGAAGCAGCTGACATTGGTAGATCTGGCCCCACACATACACACATATACACATGCACACATATTTGCAAGTTCATATTTGCAGGTCCCAGCACATTACCCCTTCTCCTGTACCTTTTGTTTGGTTGAAGAACAGCCGTAGTCACATATGCAGTGACGATTTTACAAAGTCTGAAACAAATTTGCTAGAGTATAGGAATACCAATTACATAAATAGCATCTTTTTATTGCTAATATTTCAGTGTTTTATGAAATGGATTTACAAGAGCTTCCCCTTCCTTCAAATACGAGAGAGTTTCAGGAGGAGCTGCACTGAAAATTATAAAACAGTAGATATCATTGTTCTGTTAGCTGTGAACGGTGTGCTTTTTCTTATTATTGGGATTATGCCTTTGACAGGGAGCCTTATAGACACATCTATTGCACCATATGTCTGTGGGCAAAATTTAATGGCATAAATGAAAATTTTATAGATTTGGTATCTGAAATGTAGATGCAATGGTTATAAGAATTGTTCATAGAATAACCGTGATTCACTTCCCCTGTAAGTTTACCTGTGTAAAAAATAGGACTATTACTGAATTAAAGAACATCTAAAATCAGTCAACCAGCTAACTGAAGGAATCATGTGACCCTATGGATGTAGTTGGACTACAACTCCCAGCAATCCTCATGATGGAATAGGCTGGCTAGGGGTACTGTGGTCTGCAGTCCAACAGCTGCATAGTACCTGAATGAAATGGTGCAGTCCTAGACAGTGTAAATTGAGAATATTTACTTGTCTGCTGTCAATTGTTTATCACGCTTTTAAACCACTGAATAACTAGAGCTTTCTGAGTAGTATATGAATTAAGAACACAGAATGCAGCCATAAAATTTATTAAAGATAATGCTATATCGAAACGATATCGGGAAAGAATGAAGAACCTTATATCATTTAAAGCCAAATTAGAACCAGCAGCATAGTAAGCACTAACTTTTAAAAGCAATAATACAGTTATTTAAATGTCTAAGAGAATATGAAGGTCTTCAGAGGACACTGAGAAGGCAAACTTAGGCTGGCCCCTCCCTAAACTGCAAACCCCAGGATTCCATAGGATGTTGAAAGTGGAACAATTACGTTGTAAGAGTGTAGTGAGGAAATGGCCTTAGGCTCCAGGTGAACTACTCTAGGGAAAAGATTTCATAGATATAGTGCCACCACTGAACAGGCTCTCTATCTTGTAGGCCTCTATTTTATAGGCCCTTGTTTCATCTAGAAGGTCTCAGATATGGCCTCAGGACCAGTAAATATTAAATAGATCAACCATGGCAAATTACTGATAGATGCTGCTAGTATGATATGTTATCACTAAAATCCTAAACATTTTATTTTTCAGTATACTGATTTCTTTTTTTTTAAAAAAAATGTTTTACCAAATACACAATTTTCTGTCAAATATATGTTATATTGATTTATGATTGTTTGTGTGTCCTTTGCATTTCTTGACTTTTAAAATCGTTTATAAGTCATGCTAGTTTTGTACGGAGCCACACATATGCAAACACACGTACACACATCATGAAGACAAATAGCTTTGTTTGGATTTTCCACCTTTTAAAAATTCATGGGTAACTCATACTAGTTTCTTTGTGCAACTGCAAGATGTAAACAGAGAAAAACAAAGACGAAAATAAATTTATTTTTTTGTGGGGAGTGGGGAAGGAATGGATTGACTACAAGGAGATGTAACTTTATACAGTCTTATACTATAATGTGCAATAGAAAATGAATGAAATTTTGAATGAAAGGAGATAAATTGGTGAAAAGTGTGGTTGCTTAAAAAATGTTTTCTCAGCAGTTTACCCCCCCCCCCAAAAAAAAAGGTATAGTAAGATACCTAAACAAAGGAAGACAGGCAGAAACATCCCATTCACCCCAACTCTCACAGAACCACCTGCAGATACTCTAGAGGGTATACTGTCAAGAAGGACTCTGAAAGAAAAAGGGCACTTGGGTGTGCTAGAGGGAATGTGACCCACGGGGCATTGCAGGGAATTGGCCCTGGGCCTTCACACAGTTGCCAAACTGGAAATAGGGACAGGGGGAGTTCTATAATGTGGGAATCAGAAGAATTGGGAAGACATGTTACAGCTATGCATCTTTTGAGTCTGGAGCGAGGAGAAAAACTGTTCTTACATAAGAAGTGACACATCAGTTTAAAATATGGTTTCTCAGTTGTTCTCTTTTAAAAGGTGGAGAGTAATCATGTTACTGTGATAGATAACCCTATCCCGGGGTCTACAATTTAATATTAAAAATATCTCCATGTGCTTGAGAGGTCTCCCGAATAAGCACGTAGGCAGGCACGGTCGAACGGCCGAAATCAGAAAAAACCCGGTCAGGCCAGTAAACTCTGAGTCGCGTTGCCCCAGGAGACCTCCAGCCAGGTAAAACTTAAAATACAAAAAGACTCCTCAGCCCCAAGAAGCCTGCTTTGAAGGGATTAACTCCTGACAAACAGCCCATCAAGTGAGGACAATTTGCATACCGCTGCAGCTTTTGACAACCCTGGCAAAATCCAATCATACTAGGAACTTTGACATTTTGGAGCTCTGTTCTTCCAATCATGCAAAAGACATGGACCGTTTGGAGCTTTGTTCCAGCTCCTCCACTGATTGTTCTCTCCAGGACAGGGTTAGCCCTCCAGGTACCTTTTCCCCCATAAATAGACCCGGTTTTTGAGCGTTTCATTGGATTGCTTGGATCTCTCCGGATCGCTCTCGGCCTGCCGTCACTCTGTCTGGCTATCCCCTCAGCTCTCCACGTGCTGAGCTTCATCTCTCCCTCTCCACTGCTGTTCAGGACCTCTGGACTTCAAGATCAGGTGCAGCATACCCCAGCAACTCCCCTCCAAAGACCCCTATCCGATTTCCTCTCTTTTATGTCTAATTAGCTCTTGTGTGAGTGAGTGCGTAAGTGCGAATGTGCACAAGTCTTTATTTTTAAATAAAATCATTTATTTAGCAATTTGGCATGGTTTTTGGCTTGGCCTGACCCTGTAAAAATTGAGTTAAAAGATCTTGCTAGGTTGCCCTGCCTCTCGTATTGCTGTTGCTTGTGCTCTGGATAGTTTTCGTTCCCCATTGATTGGAGCACATTTTGGTGTCCCCCACAGGACCCCAGAACTAAGGGTAACAATCAGAAGTATTATGCAATTGTTAATTGATGTCCACTTAAAAAGTAAAAGTGAGGAACAATATTTGCAATATAGAGACGAGAAGGTTTTTTTTCCCCTTTGGGCAGTTGCATGATTTGTTTAATGTAGATATTTAGAAAGAGATTCATCAACTGGGCCTGTTTAGCATTCTTCTCTCTTCTCTTTGCACTATGACCCTACACATTTCATAGGGTTTTCTTAAGCTAGGAATCCTTAGAGGTGGTTTGCCATTGTCTTCCTCTGAAATATTGCCTACAGAGCCTGATATTTCTGACAACAGCACACACTGTCAGTGTTACGTTTGAATAATTTCACTTGAAAAACCAAGAAATATTGGGGCAACAGTGTCACTTTAAGCAGGCTGTGCTCATAAGTTCAGTGCACTTGTTTAAAAAATTGGCACTGTGTGGAACTGCAGAGACAGAACAAACAAAAGTTATAGAAACTAATGGGTAGCTGAAATATAAATAGGAAACCTTTTGATTATTACTAAATAGTCAATTCATGTACCTATTTTTTAATAAAAGCTAGGTGCATACTATAAAGCAGGTTATATTATCCAATATATCTAAATTACAGCCATCATAAAGTACACTGTATAGATTCTTGTAAGAATTATATGGTTAGGAATCATACCACAGTATATATAATTTGGTGCATTATTGCTTTGTGAGAGTTATAATGTGACTGGCATCCCGAGATGGGAAAAACATTTCTTATAGTTTAAGGACTTTGCTAGGGATTAGACACAAAGATAGTTTATGAATAAATGAATTTTTTTAAAAAAGAAATCAGAATCATCATGAGAATAATGAGCAAATAATTCTCTTTAGGTGATCTCTCCCCTCCCTCAAGCAGCATCCCCCATAGGATAGCTGCTTTGAAATTCTAAGCAGTCAGAAGGCTGTTAGTTGATTAAAATGCAAAACCTTTAAAAAGATAAATGTGTCTCGTTCCTTTGATGAATCCATCCCAAAATATCATAAAATACTCCTCAGTATAATCCACTGACTTACCAGTACAACAGCATCCCTATAGGCTCCAATCGAGGACACTGAGAGCATCGTGGAAAGAATGTTCCCTCTGTTGAGCTTGCCACCTGTATCCGACTATGGGAAAGAGGAAGAGATTGTGGTATTTCAGTGCAGTGCCTGCCCCTTCTGTCTACCAAGTAGATGTTGACACTTCTGTAAAATGGAAAGTGCCTGATGCAGGAGCAGGACAAGCACTCAGTGTATGAGTATTTTGCCCCCTCTCCAAAATCCCTTTTGCTCACGTTGGCAGAACTGAATTCATTATTTGTGATATCAGAGTGGTTGGCTTGTATTCGCAGTGATGCCATTGCACTAGCCAATGGCCTGTCTCTGGCAGGGGTGTAGTTTCAAAATGAGTGCAAGAGTGGATCAGTACAAGTTTTTTTTTGCCCAGCATATGTGCACGTGGTTCTGCAGCTGATGGTGAAGCTCATTGTACAACATCATGTACAACTATGTCTGCTTTGCCCAGCTGCTTGTACAAGGTATAATCCAACACAGCTGTTGTTCAATCGGATTTATGTCAGGAAATACCTAGGAATTCATTAAACTAAACTTTCAAAAATAGGAAAAATTAAAAGTGGCAAAAAACAAGAGTGTTAATGGAATAAACTTCACCCTCAAAAATTCTATAGTAAACCTTTAAATTTGAGGACTATTAACTTGTACTTAATATAATCCCGCATTAGCTATGAAACTAATCTGTTTTCTGTCATGTGTGGAGCGCTGTCTGGCACTTTGTAGCATCTTCATATCAGGGAGGTGTGCCATTTCATGCCTGTTAACTTACCAGACTATCATCTCTTTTGGTTTCTGCGTATTTCATAAACCCCAAAATTCAACAAATAATCCTAGAAGCAGGCCATTATGGTCTATTGAATGAATTTTTGTTTCTTAAAACAACTTAGTCTAACCAAGTCTATGGCTTCCTCACTCTCTTAAAGAATCAGAATACCAATCAGAATCTGGGGTAATATCAGTGGCAGCTGATGTCTCCCATGTCAGTGGGGTAGGAGCCCCCTCCAGGTTTCTGTTGACCAATCCTTCAGGGTCTTACCCAGTCCCCAAATTAGGGGATTTGTTTCTCAGCTATATTACTGGACTATGAAATCTGTAAAATACACAGACGTGGTACAGAATTTTCATGTGGGACATTAAACCCATGACTGATATTTGTGTGTTTGGTATTTGTTTATTAAATTGAAGCTCAAAAGCCCCCAAGAAAGGTTGGATCCATATCTCTAATAATAAATGAGAAGGAATACAGTCTATTGCCCACACTAGTCCTAATGTCAGAAGCAGACTTTTCCTATGGCCCTTTCCACACGAGGAGAATAATTTCAGAGTGACGGTTCCTTTTCCGGTTTTTTTGTTTTTCTTTGATCGTCAATGCGCGCTCTCAATCCATACGTCTTATGCTTGATCCGGTTTAGCGCGGGTTCAGCATCCACACACGTTGCCATCCTGACCACTCCTGCTATTAGCATAAACTTGCCCACTATGGCTGTGATAGGCTGATTTCGATTTAAAAAAAATATGGCGCGTTGCATCAGGCACTGTACATGCGCCAGTACGTACATGTGCACGCACACACGTATGCAAAGCCAACAAGGTCCTCCCCCAACGCCTCTTGCCGCCACCCCCCCACTTCGGGCTAGTGCGTTGGTCGGTGCTGGCCGTTGTGTCTTGTTCACCAATCTTCTGGCTTGTTCATGGCTTTGCGATGGAGGACGAGGTTCTCGATGACCTGGTCAGGTTCCTGGGGCCCTTTGTCATAGTTCTGGGTGTAGTGGTGGCCACCATGCAAGAACAGTGGGCCAGAGATTGGAGCGAGGAGGTCCAAGGCTCCATCGCGACCATGAGGAGGAGGACGTTTTCTTATGCGCTCCTTCTGAGAGGATATTCGCGGCGTCTCCCACGCCCCAGAAGGTGGTGGGTCAGGAGAGGATGCGGAGGACATGGTGGGCCGAGGAGGTGCTTGCTAATGGATGACGACCAGTGGCTCTACCACTTTCATCTACTCAAAGCCATCCTTTGATATTGTCTACCTTGTGTCCCCAGCATCTTGACAGGCAAAGCCACAGAAATGCGTCAACACATATCTGTGGAGGAGAAAGTGGCGATTACTGTGTGGTGGTTGAGAACGCCGCTATATATCGCAAAACAGCGAACACCTTTGGCTTGGGATCTCCACAGTTGCTGTGATTGTCATCGAGGTGTGTCTGGTGATAGAAGCAGGCTCCTCCTGTCGTCCACCGTTTCCGCAGAGTGAGTACTCTACATCCATAGCTTCTCCCTGCCAAGGTCATGCCACGCGCGCGGCCATCCGCGCCCCCTTCCTCCTATCCCCACCTCCATCCCTCCTCCCCTCCCTCCCTCTGTCCCTCCCTCCCCCGCACCTGAACTGTCTCCCAGTGAAATGATCTCAGCCTACAGAGTACTTTGAAAGGAGTAATGTTTGTTTTTTGTATTAGTAACCCATTGCAGGTCATGGATGGATTCCATTGCATGAGATTTCCCCAAATGCATCGTGCGGTTGGCGGTACACACATTCCTGTGCGGCCACCAAAAGGAAGAGGGGAAGAGTTCATAAACCGCAAGAGCTCCTTCTCCATTCTCCTGCAGGGGATGGTGGACCATGAAGGACGGTTTTTGGATATTGTCCTTGGCTTTACAGGCAGAACACATGACGCATTTGTTTTCTGTCACTCCTTGTGGCATGCCATGGAGGCTACGTGGATGCTCCTGGGTCCAACCATCACCATAAATGTCATTGCTATTGGCTCGAGTCATCAGAGATGCGGCGTACCCCCTGTCAAGGTGGTTGATGAGCCATACGGAGGGGCCATGGACCCAAGGAAGTTGGCTTACAACAGGGTGTTCAACCGCTGCTGAACGTGGTGGAGTGGGCCTTTGGAAGGCTCAAGGCATGGTGGGGCTGCCTCTCAGCTCCCCTAACCGTGTCCGAGAAGAACTACCTTCCAGTGATATCTGCTTGCGTGGTCCTCCACAACATCTGCCAGTTGAAAGGCCATCCTGCACCCTCAACCCACAAGAAGCCTGACTTCTGCGTCTTCCACAAACTTGTGATCATCTACCTACTCCTCCACCAGGAGGCTCCGTGAAGGGGAAACAGTTAGGAATGCCATCGACAAGCCTTATTGCCGAGGACTGTTCAGCTTAGATTTGGGCAGTTTTCTCCCTTGTCTGTAATTGGAATTTGAAGGTTTTTTGCCCCTCCCTTTGTAAATACTTTCCCCTTTACAAATAAACTTTACACTGGTTTTGTTGCTCTAATAACAGGGATTGCTTTTATTATTTCAAAAACACAAAAATGCATTAATGGCAAACAGTATGGATATCAAAGGAAAACAGATATGGCAATCTCCCTTTCATAGGAACAGGCAAACATAACTTTAAACAGTTATATTATGGATATCGTGAACAAATTATATAACAACTAACGGTATATTCTGTATTAGATCCTGCAAATTGGTATAGGTGGAGACTCATTTCTAAGGGCTGTACCTGTGGCAGGGTCTCTTAACCCTTGGGCAAATTTCGTCTTGCTGCTGCTGGGAGGAGATTGATGGGCTTCCCCCTAATTGCAAGGCTTTGACTGGTTCGGGCTCAGTTTGTTTGGAAACCACACTGCCATCATTCCTGGGGGAGGATTGCAGCATTTCTTGCATTCACTGCATCCGCGATTGTACATAACCCTGATACATTCCCCTAAGCAGGGAGAGCAGCTCCCTGCGTTCTTCTGTCGCTGTGGAACTCTCATGCTGGAACTCCCTGGAACGCATTTCCCTGTTGAGTCTGCTGCTCCCGTATGAGATCCATGGTGGCTATAGTAGCAGCGGGAAGGTTGTCACTACAGCCCGCTACAGTGGTCCTATGGTCGACATGCATGGTCTGGACCGGGGAGACAAGCCCGCGGCGGTAGTGCTGCGTGTCACCTCTGGTGTACCGTTGCTTGCCTCATGAGGGAGATTGAAAAGCAAAACAGAAGTAGCATTGTACTGGTTAATGGGATGTGATTTTTGAAGTGACAGAAATGTAACATAGTATTTGACAGTGACATTCCTGCCAGGGCTCACAAAACTGACATGCGGGCAGCAAAATCAATTACATCTCTCATCGTACATGTAACATCTCACTGAGGAGTGACAGCTACAGCGAATACCTAACTAAGGAAAAAATGTGGGCAGGCAGAGAGATGCCAACAGAAACTGTGCATGTAAACAATTATATGTCTAATGTCATGAGTCCTGCTCATTCGTAAGACACCAGGCTTACTGTTGTGCAAAAGGTCCAGGAAGGTTCCTGGACCTTCCGGGTAGCACCTCTAGTGCTAAGGTGACAAGGTGTGGAGTAAGGGTGGTGGTTAAAAACTCACCTGTACCAGTGGTGCTGTCATTTTCTGCTCTAAATGTTCCAGGATGAAGAACCTGCGTGTTGCTGGTGTCGTCTATGCCTGCATTGGGAAGAGGTTACGAGGTGTGAAGAAACAGGCTTGCTTATAAATGCATTCTGCATGGCTCCTGTGGCCCCCCTTCCTGCCATTAACCCCCCCATTTACCTTTACACATTGATATCCAGCTGGGAAGGACCAGGCACATACTGTGCACCATTTGCATGCTCCCACACTGTTAGCATACCCAGAGACCCACAAGAATCAAAGAGTTCAGACAACTTGTCTGTTTTGTGGAGCAGAAAACCATTTGGTATTGATATGGTTAGTGATTAAGTAGTGAAACAGGAATTTCGAGGTAGCATGCACATTGCCAAAGCATTCTTTAGAGGGCAACGGTTTATGCCCAGCTTCATAGCAGCCATGCCCAAGACTGCTGCTGCGATGAACTCAGGAACAGCACAGAAAGTTTATACGTTTGTTGCCACACTAACAACCTACTGATGTCTCCGCATCAGAGGTATCCTGGGAATCCCCAAAAAGCTCCTGGGCTATGGGGGCATGCTCTGGAGCACAAGGGAATTAATGGGTGGAATTTACATGCATAGAATGAGTCAGCGATACAAAACTAAAATGAGGGTACCCCTTTTAATATTCATACCTTCTGATGCTCAGCCCCTCCTCCACTCCGTCATCCCTAGTCCTCTGCAATGGAAGCTTGCGATGACCCTTGGTGGGTGTGATCCTCTGGCTCACCACCAAAATTCGAGATAGCTCCTCAAAGTAAGGACACAGAACTGAGGACAAGCCTGTCCTTTTATTTGCAGCGACCGCATGAAGGTAGTCCAGCCACAGCCGTTTAAGTTTTTGTGCGGCATTCTTCCACTGTCCTCTTGTTCCTTCTCATTTTCCTGGCTATTTCTTCAAATATTTCGATATTCCGGTAGCTTTCCTGAAGATCTGCCTGGTACTTCTGTTCGCCCAACACTTCAAGGAGATCCTTTACCTCGGAGTGTCACCATGCCACCCCCCTGCCTTTTGCCCTGCTTCTCCGTGTTGCATCCCTCTCCAGGGCTGGACACATTTCCCTGGCTTGCATCTTGGGTCTCCATAGCCACCTTCAACAGAAAACTCTTCCGCAAAGTTTGGCTGACCACAAGGTTGCTAGTTCCAAGTAATGGCTTCCTCCTGGCTCCCCATCAGTCCTCTCTCTCCCTCCGGCGACGCTTCGCACATGCGCAGCAGCCCCCACCAGGACTTGGTGCCGCAGGACCCCCACAGGAAGGCGGTGGAACTGCAGCCTTTCTGTGGGCGTGTCGGAGCAGAAGATAGGAGGCAGGTAGAGGTAAAGCATGGGAGTTCTCTAGATTTATTACTTTTTATCCTTTTATTACCCTGCTGTCCCTTTAGGTAGATAGAGCATAGATAGATAGCTAGATAGCTAGATAGAGGATAGATAGATAGATAGATAGATAGATAGATAGATAGAGGATAGATAGATAGCTAGATAGGTAGATAGAGGATAGATAGTATAGATAGATAGATAGATAGATAGATAGATAGATAGAGGATAGTATAGATAGATAGATAGATAGATAGAGGATAGATAGATAGATAAATAGATAGGAGTATAAAGGTATATATATATATATATATATATATATATAGACAGAGAGAGAGAGAGATGGAGCGTGAGGGTGCCCTCTGGGGCTATTTTGAAACCAGGGAGATGCTGGTTATGGTCGAGTGGTCTGTCAAAGAGCTAGTCACCACTCTGAGTACAAATGCCCCCAGAGGGAATACTATGAGACCATTGCAAGGGGGTTGTCACTGCAGGGGTTTGACAATATCAATTATAAGTCACAACTCCAAATTGAAAACCATTAATCCTGCGTTCTACCACTGTACTAATGTTTGGATGGCCACCCACGCCATGCAGTGAAGCCTCCCTACTTTGGCACCATGCTGCGGCTGTGGATGTCTGACGGTTGCCTCTCCTGGCGTGGCCGCAGAAGAGGACGTGAGTAGCCTTGACATCCATCCCCCTCCCAATGAACAAGTGATGGTCATCAAAACGGTGGGGGGTTCCTGGTTCCCCCCATTATGTAAGCACACACTATAATACATGTGACATTTCCCAGGCACCAGACGCCGTATGAACTCGGCAAGATTTTGATGTCGCCGGGATCCTGAGAGAGGGAAGGCAAGTGCAATACCCTCCAGTTGTAATGAAATTTCCAGCCCTGTCCCTACGTATGCAAACACGTGGGGAACAGCTGTGTTTTACGAAAGGTCTTGTCCGCTGTTTTGCAAAGGTTAAGAGCTTTGCTGTTTCCTGTTTCTCCAGAGCCAGAAACAATCCTGCCTGATGACACCTCGGGCCCCGGGGAGGAAAGTGATGGTGGAGGTGCTGGGCAAGATATAGGTAAAACATGTGCAACAGCTTTGGCGCTGAAATCATTAACAGCTAGGAAGTCGATCTGTTTCCAAGGTAAATTTTGTTTCCCACTTATTTCTATTTAGCCACGGTCACAAGCAGAAAGCCGCTTGTCCCCCGGTCACGGCGATCTGGTGATTGATGTGCCAGGGAAAGAGGAACAAGCAGCTGAAGGTACAGTAATCACCTATTTGGAAAAATGCAGAAATCAGCCACCCCAATTGTTGACAGGGATGTTGAAGAGCTTCGTCCTTTTCGCAGTTGGCGCAGTGTCCCGCTGGTACAACGACAGGAATGTCCGGCAGACATTCCTGGCCCATCCTCACGCACAGCTGGCAGATTGTTAACCATTTTGTGGAAGGTGGCACAAACGGGAGCCCCCTCCAAGGAGTGGATGGTCGCCATGTTATTTTTCTTCCCAGGTCCATCCCCCCAGGAGCTGAGGTCCCTTGCGGATTCTTTGATGGCGAGGATGACCACGCTGGAAAAGGAAACAGCAAAGATGTGTAAGTTAGCAACATGGGTGGCCATGATGGAAGGTTGGCTACGGTGCTTTCAGTGAGCGTGTCAGCACGGGCACGGGGAATATCTGCTCTCCCACCCACAGATGAGTCTGAGAGAGAGCCTGCTCGAGGTGTCATCCGCCCTCGAACCGGACGCGGAAATAAGGAAGGAATTACGGGACCTGAAGTCACAGATGAGGAGGAGCAACCTCCTATAATCTTTTGCAACCTTTCTTTATGTTTTGCTGGTTTTCTGTTGTTGGCTGACAATTTTATCTTATGATTTAATAAAATATATTTCTCCAAGCGTTCCTGTAACTTGTCTTCAATGGTTGCATATAACCAGTCCACCCTTGGAAGCAGTCTACAGTTTATCCCACTGCCTTAGCAAAGGCATCACCATACCACACAGGTGTGGAAAGTACTTAAAGATCGTGTGAACAGGCCCCAAATCCCATGCTATCCTGAGGATGCTAAGCAGGGTGTGTTAGGATTTAAACTTGGATGGAGACCACCACTCACTGTCTTGTGCTGTGGGCTGTATTTCAGTAGGAATGTACCAGCCAAACCACCTTGGAGTTTTTACTTCGGAAAAGCAGTTTGAAATCCATGGTTTGAAGGAGCGCACATAGAGCTGATGGCCTAGCACCCTGTGAGACTCTAGTATGTTCTTTCTGAAAAGAGAAGCCAGGTGACCAGTTTGGGCTGCAGGCTTTTTGGAGAACTGGAAGCTGGAGGTTTTTCGCCACTCAAGTGTTCCTTGTGCACACCCTCTAGCCTCGAAAGGACGGGCCACCGGGAATTTCATACCTGCGAGAAATTGTGGGTTTCGGGGGAGGCTTGTGTACACAAAGCAGATGGTCATCTTTCTGTCTGGAGCACCCCACTTAGCCCCCCTCCCCATCCTGTCAGACCGCATCCCTGCTCATGGCCCCCACCAACCGTGACCAATCAGGCTCTAGTTCTGTTGGGAACAACATGTTAGTTGGGTCACACTCTCTCCACCTCAAGTGACACCAACTGCAAATCAATCACGCCATTCGGGAGATTAAAGCTAAGTTTAGGCCTAATGCCTGGAGCATTGAACCGCGTACTAAATTCTGCACGGTGCGCAAGTAGTTGACAAGTCCCCCCCAAGCTAGCCACCCCACCACACACATTATCTGTTGATTCTGCCCAATGCAGGACATGGCCCCCTGCCCCGTTTTCCCTCATGTTCTGGGCATTTCCGAGGGAGAAGCTCTATGATAGCCCCACGACGCTTTTTCAAATGTAAGTGCATTCATTTAATTCTTATGACGGCGAGGCTTTCCGTTGCCCCCTGCCCCTGCTTACACATCCAGCGGTTTGTGGCGGGTTAAATGGCAGTATTGATAGAGAGGAGACTTTCCAACATAAACCCCCCCCCCAACATGCCACCGCGGACTGAAGGCAAAGGGACCCACAGCCCTCTGAAGCTTCCAGCACCCCCACTGAAACTTCAGGGGGCTGTGGATTTTTCGCTTCATCCGCGGTGGCATATTGGGGGGGGGGGTTGAAAGAAATAAACCCAATTGACCAAAAGGTGGAATCCAAAGTCGCACTATATCCCCTAGTGCTTTTTCAAAGTGAAGGCACCATTAATCCAAGGTTTCCCTGACCCTTGGTGGCCACCGTGCTGACCTTTCCATCCAGCGCCCTCTGGGCAGGGCACCAAGGGCCCCCACCCACTGCCGCCGCGGCCCCCCTCTCCCCCTTGGCTCACACATCCAGCGGTTTGTGGTGGGTTGTGAAATGGCGGTGTCACTAGAGAGGCGACTTTCCAAGAAATTCCCTCCACCCCACCCCCCACCCCCAATAGCCCACACCAGATGAAAGCAATAAATCCACAGTCCCCCTGAAGCTCCAACATCCCCATGGAACACATCAAAAGGCGATTTTAAGATGGACAGGCAAGAAATAAGTCCAATTTAGCATACCTGCAATGCTTTTTATTTTTCCTGCTGTGGGCTCTCACTTAGCGAAGGATTAAAAAATGGCACCGTCCAGCTCTTTGTGGGGCGAGCCAACTGCCGTAACCTGTCCACGCCCACAGCCCACCCCCCGTTCATCTCAGGGGCGAATTAGCGTGAATCTGTTCCCATACAAGTGAGCAAGCACATGATTGTGCGGCTCAGGGGAAAGAATACTTTTTTTCCGGTTTTTGAAAAGCATGTGCAAGCACAGTTGGAGACGTTTCTGAGCGGATTGAGGTGTGGAACTGAAAAATTAAGTATGCACCAGCGCATTCTAAGGTATGGAAGACCTCCGTCAGATATCGCGTCTACAATGCGCTAAAACGTTTTATTACCCACGTGTGGAAAGGGCCTATGTCTGCTGTTTCCTCAGAGAAACCATGCCATTTGCTTTACAATAAATAGCTATAAGAGGACCAGTTCAGACTCAGGCCGTTCTGCACTAGGCTGTTATAGTGGTATTTTATTTTAACATCATATGGCATCTGTATCTGCAGTTTTGGGAGAGGCCCCTCCCTAAAAAGTGCAAACCCCAGGAATCCATAGAATGTTGAAAATGGAATAATAGCAGTAGAACAGTCTAGTGAGGAAATGGCCTCAGATTGGATTGGGAGCAAAGAATTAAATCTCTTCTCCCCACAAGTTGCAGTCTGGATCAGGACTCAATACCTGATTAATAAATAAACACACAAGGACTAATATGCTTAACATGGCTTTGTACTGCATTAAAGAGGTGAAAAGTAAAAGCCAACTCTCTGTTTGCAAAATCATTCCTGAAGGCAATTCTTATCACAAGCTGTGAAGTGAATTAGCCTGTACAGGACTGTACCAGGATTGGCATCCAAGCACATACACATTCTTTTTTCATCTCATATCTCTTGCAGAAGCATGTTTTGCAACATGGCTCAGTGGCAACACAAGCCAGCTATAGAGTAGAATTTTAGCAGATAATACAAACTCATCAGAAATACATGATCTTTGTGAAGTATCACACTGATGCTTTTTTAAAATGTATGAGGTGATTTGGCACAGTTGCACACAGAAGCATGAGGGTGCAGATGATGGCAGTGCTTAGGACAAATACAGAAAGAATGAAATTTGTTGGTAACAGTCTATGTGTGTATGCGTGTCCAAGCTGTCTGTCAACTTATTACGATCCCATGAATTTCATAGTTGTCTTTTTCTTTTTTCCTTTTCTACACAAGGAGTACTCAGAGGTGGTTTTGCCAGTTCCCTTCTCTGAAATATAGGCTATAGCACCTGGTATTCATTAGTGTCTACCATCCAAGTGCTAACTAGGGCTGACTCTACCTGGCTTCCAAGATCAGATGGGATCTGGTGCTTTTGGGGTATTTAGGCTCATAGATAAGAATCCATGCCAGATGTTAATTACAGAACACTAAGAGGAAGGTCTCCAACCTCTGCATTAGTCTCTGAAAGGATGGAACTGTTTCTCTTAACTCTGAAACTGCCAAGTTCTGAAACTGATGGAAAAGGGGTGATTTCAACCTCTGTAGACAACTGAAGATCAGAATCTTGCTCTCTATTCAGTGACCTTTCAGTCTTCTGCATAGACACACATTGATGTTTACAGATTTTAACCTGTAGATAGCCCTAGAAGAACTTCATTTTAACACAGATGAAGATGCCTTGTGCAGAGTTCATTCTTCTCTACCACAAGGGTAGGCAACCTAGCACTCTTTAGATGTGTTGGCCTAGAATTCCTATAAAACCCAGCCAGCAGATTGAGTGGTCAGTGATTACAGGAACTGTAGTCCCAAATACTGGATCTCAGCAGTTTTTCTGTCTCTGATCACCAATGAATGGCAGTGGCTTTTTAAATGGGAGTCTTTTGTAGATCTATATGGAAATTCTGAACCCAGAACCTTTTGGATGCAACACATGTACTTGCACACTGAATTGTAACCTAACCTTAACCATTTAATATTTAACCCTTGAAAACCATAGCCTAGGGGAAAATAGCAAGTGTTGTAATATACCCTATTTGCTGGCATATAAGACTCACTTTTCCCCCCTGAAAACTACTGTTTGAAAACGGGGTGCATAGCGCATCTTGTACGCCAGCAAATAGTATTTGCCGCCATATAAATGAGGTGTGTCTTATATGCTGGTGCATCTTATACGCCGGTAAATACGGTAGGTTTAAGGAAGCATGGTGAAGTATGGTTTCATGCCTACAAAGAATAAGTCTAGTGTGGAATTTATCAAGTGGGTTATAGGAGATTTTTATATCACCCTTATGACCTTTTTTCAGAAGCATAACTTGCAGGGTTAGCATGAAAGCCAAATCTAGTGACTGAGCAGTGTCTTTCACTTTTTTTGTGTTGTGATACCAGAAATCTAAATTGCTGCAAGACTTTTTCAAGGTTGCTGAGGAAGAAACCTCACCACCTAACTAGTAAACACTGAGGGGACATTTTATTCACAACTGCTGTCTGTGTTTTTCTCAGAATAGGCATATAAAAGCCAACCTTGTTGGATTATTCAGATCATAATGGGATGCAGATGATGATACGGTATCTAGTTTATCAAAGGTCCAATTAATTTCAGGGCTTGTAAGTTGAAACCAGTGCCATAAATGGTATAATTTAGAGTTCTATACCTGCAATTTTCCACTCACAGACAATTGGAAGAGATAATGGTTTCATGGGGTTTGCCACCTACTTGGACACCTATTGTTTCCACAGAGCAATCAAGGGCCATTTTCTCCCATTAGTGAAAAAGAGTCCTCCTTATCTCTTTGATGGAATAGAGTGAAAATGGCTGAGTTCCTGCACAGTCCACAGGCTCCCCTCATTCCTCAATAGCTAATTGCTTCTTTCTTTAGAACATTGCCAGAGA
Organism: Iguana delicatissima; assembly: GCA_948472985.1. Taxonomy (NCBI): domain Eukaryota; kingdom Metazoa; phylum Chordata; class Lepidosauria; order Squamata; family Iguanidae; genus Iguana; species Iguana delicatissima. The sequence continues at coordinate 1,503,814 of CAOKZL010000311.1, forward strand.
AGGGAGGGGAGGAGTAAATGACCAAGCTCTAGATCATCTCTGTTTAATCATTCCATTGTCAATTGTGAAAGCTTCCAAACAGCAAGCAAAATTAGATGTAGCTTGGCAAAACAAAGTTGGCATGATCACTAGCAATGAAAAAGCGTGCCACTTAACCAGGAGGCATATTGGGAAAAGAAGATGACTTCAGCAAAATGTTTACAGCTTGAGATGTCTGTGAGAGAGCTCCTTACAGTGACTGTACTCCTGTGGCAAGCTGCAATTGTCCAATTTGTGGCATTGTGCTTGGGAGGCTTTTCTTCCACATCACTGCCAACTAACCTCTGAAAAGGAGAAGGGCAATGTGATAAGCTAATTGCATAAAAGATTTGGTAGGAAGAAGAATTTAAGGTTGTCTCCACATGTGTACCAGTTCTTCTTTCTCTTTTGTGTCCCCCTTCTCTACCTGTTAGACAAGAAATATAAAATTGTTCTGATTGCCTGAAATGGAATTGGCTCAGTTTTATTACATGAATTTGAATCCAGACATCTTATTATATTTTCAGATCTTGCACACAAAGCTTGTTGGAAGCATTTGCTGTTTTGTTATCTGCTAACTTGGATCTCACTCCTTGGTTTATGGATGAATTTTATAGTACGGCACTGGTTTATGCAACCTGCAGCTGGTTAATTGTCCAATGTCTGATAGCAAAGGGACTCATTCTGGCTCTTTCTTCCTTCCTTTTTTCCTAATGGAAGTGATGTTTGAGAAGTACTTGCTGAGAGGTCTACTGTGCTCTTTGCATGAAATTGCGCAGGCAACTCAACCAGCAAATAAAGATGCTTATGGGACTCTCCCTATCCAAAATTGGCTCTTATGATGATTTGGGGAGACTGTTAATTAATGATTGGCTTGTCAGCCATCCACATCAGTGAAGCGGTGAATCTACTCTGAATTTTATCCTAAAAGAACTATCCAGTGTACTGATTCTAAGAGACTAGGATTCAGTACCTTGGATAGTCCTTTGAAGTTCAGACAAAAACTAAAGTAGATTAGTACCACAAAAAAGGACACCACTGCAACTGACTTCATCATTTTTGCTGAGTAGTACTGATGTGTTACAAACCTGCTTTTTTCATTGTTTGCCACAACTTTTGATTCCTTCTGTTCATTTTTGTCTACTCACCATATTCAGGTCACAGCATACACAAGCACTTATGCACTTGTGATTGAAACACAGTGCAAAAAGGAATATGTTTGTGGATATCTGTGTGATGCACAGAATGAAAGAATTCAAAGCTTCATGGCAAATGATAAGGGGACAGTATCAGCTTGGCAATGTATTTCCCCCTGCCTCCATCAATCAGGCAGATGCAGAATATAGGAAAGCCAGCAGAAATCACAGAATACAATGGATGCAAGGCTGAGATCACGCTAGTGGCCTAGGGAAATTTTATACAATATCCCCCTTATGCAGAGTCTTGATTTGTTTCTGAAAATACAGGTATAGATGTTTTAAAATGATACATTGATGCCATATGATCATCTAAACAAAACTTCACTGTACGTAATTTTGCCAATGCAAATGACTCACTTATAGATGGTATATGCCCTAAATACAGCAAATGATAACAACTCCAGATCAGAAATTCTGATCAGGACCAGAACTCTTATAAATAGGTAGTTAATTTGTTATCTTGAGAGAAAGAATATTTATTTGATAATTATTTCATTTAATTGTGTTTTTGTAATATATGTGTATATATAACAGAAAAGAAGATAGTATATAGCTTATTTTTTGCTTATATTTGGAATCATTTTCAAAGCTGATACCCTTGGGAAGCTGGGGGTAATTCCTTTGCTACTGAGTGTGTGTTATCTCAGTTGAGGGCAACAATATAAAAAGAGAATGGAACAAGATTTTAATAAGTTAATTTTTTTCTTTCTTCTGTCTCTTTTCATTTTCTGGAAGATTTATATCAATGCTTATCAGTCTTATGCTGTAATTTCATCATGTGGGAAACCTATTTTAGATACTGTTGAATGTTTAAATGTTAATTGTTCAGATGTTTTGTACTTGTATTTGTTTTGTATTTTTTTGTATGTGTTACTTTCCTTTTCCTTTTCCTTTTTTTTTTTTTTTGATATATGTTTTGGTAAGTGGATGATTTTTTCATTGTTATTTTCTGTTTATTTTTTCATACTTTATTCCTGGCTTACTGTGGTTTCCTCAACAACAACAACAACAACAACAACAACAACAACAACATAACTTTTAAGAAATTCAGATCAAGAATCCAGTGGAAGAGTTTAAAACCCCTCTCCTCCTGTGCACCGTAGCCCCAATATGAAAATCATCATCTGCCCCCATATACACATATGTCATTTTAAAAACAACAGCAGCACACAATATTCATTTACAACTATTTTCTCATCATATCTGTTTTGGCCTATAATGAGGATCAGGAGTATGACTCATGAGATCTCAGATATTTGATTGCATTTTTCTATCAGTACTAGCCAGCCCTAGCTAGCATAGCCAATGAGAAGGAATACTTGTTGATACAATCTGAATGATTTCATCCCCAGTATAGATAGATAAAAGCAGATGGATGAAAGCATGAGAAGGATGAGAAAATGAAGAAACTAGAGAAAAGAATGGATAACCTAGAGATAAACAGGTAAGTAACTATTGTGTTAGTGGAAGGGAATATCAAATTACTTAATGGGTAGTAATTTAATTAAAGTGGATATGGGTTAAGAATAAATCAAGATGAATTGACAAGTCTATCTCTATAGGAAAAAAAAAATAAAGGAATGCATAGCAGTTTCAAAACACATGGAATGGTAAAGTATCTTTATAATTTGGTGCTAGAAAAGAATTTTCCCACTAGACTGATTCATGGCTGTGCGTCTGCTTGCCTTTCAGTGTATCATGAAGCAAGTCCTCTCTAAGGCAACATTCATACTTCTCTGCTGATAAATCTCACTGAACTCAAACAAGGCTTGCCTCTGAATAGATGTGCTTAGGATTAGACTCTGAGCTTTTTCTATAGACTGTCTTCACCGGCTGTTTTCTTTGCCCTAAGCCACACTTTGTAATCAAGTGTCTCCTGTTGTCCTTTTGCTTGTGACATAGACTAATCTGGATGATACTCAGTCATCCACTTGAGGAACTGAGTGCTGAGAATTCCAGGTCCCTGCACATGAGGGAGCCAATAAATTTCAGTTCTTTCTCAACTATTCCATTCTATAAATGAGTATAAAAGATTTTAATTGATTTGGTCTCTTTATGGATATTATAGGTGGGGCTCTGTGAGGTCACTGCACAAAATCCAGAGTAGTTAGGAAACTTGTATGCAGTGCCATTCTCAAAATATGCATTTCCATGGGGCAAGGGCTAGTAGTTTGTTGCTGAAAAATGAAGACGTTGCACAGAGTGGAAGAGAATACTTCTGCAATGCCTACCCCTCCAAAAGCAGACACAAGGCAGACTTGTGCCTATATATGACACTAATAGGGTTCAAGCCCATGGTGAATTACAGTTGTTGAATTACAATGGTGTAAATCAGAGTTATGACATCACAACCCATTTTATATCATTGCAGAGGTTGGAATTCTCTACTAACCACACAGCAACCAAAGTTCCCCAGGAAAAACACTCATCTTCTCCACTGCAATCGCTTTGAAATATCCCCCTCCAACATACAGAGGTGCCTGTGGATAATATCATTGCCCTATATCTGGCTATGGCAAAATAGCTGGACACTGGTCTGTCATTCCACTTCCCACTCTCCACCAACTGCGAAATGGCTTAGTTCAGGGGCTACATCTAAGAAAAAGTGGGTTTGAGGGGCAGGTTGAGGGGGAGACTATCATAGCTCCATCTCGTATATATGTCTCATGATCCAGGCTAATGACCAGTGTTTTGTTTGCTCAACAGAGTGGAAGATATTGAAAGAAAAATTGGGATTTAATTATGAACCAGTAGCACATAGCTATTTATGAGAAACAGTTTGTGAGATTAAGAAGACAAATCCTTTTTTCCATAATTGGCAGGGAGGAGGAGTTATTGGGAATGTTCAAGCTTGAATTTTGTTTTATTATACTGAAAATGCTTCTCATACCTGTAGGGATGGGAAAAAAAATAAGGTTATGAGATTTGCAACTGCTACAGATAGTGAACACATATGTTTTATGTTTTACCCAGAAGGTGTTAAAAAAAAAAAAAGGCCCCACTTACTGGGCAGAAAGAGCTGGGCAAAGTGAAGATACTTATAATTCATGAATATGCAGGCTTCAGCTAGGACACCCCACAGAGAAAGAAGATATCTTCCAGTCATTCAAAGGCACATTGGTTTGTACTTCTGTGCTCAGTCAACTAAACAATGTATTATATCCAGCCCTAAAAGCTTCATTTAAATAGAACTTTGCATATGCGAGTGAAACTGCATTAAGTTAATATGCCGTTTTGATCGCAGTCCAGATTTGGGAACAGAAGGAAGGTGATATTTCATCCATCACATCCTCAGTGTCTTTTCCTCAAATGAGGAACTCTGGCAGTGTTATGGGTATATTTTATTTTAAAATATTCTATTTTCCTTCACTGAATACTGTCACTTTATTTATCATAAAACAGTGTTTCTCTAGATTGAGTGAGGGCCGCAAGATATCAGCTAGCAAAGGATAGAGAGGGACTGGAAACTGAGGAAAACTGAATATTGTTTACAACAGCTTTGCTAGCTACTAGTCTATTTTTGGGTACAGTTCAAAGTACTAGTTATGACTCAAATGGCTTGAGCCCAGTTCTGCAAGAAGAATCTCTAACATCTGCCTATATGAGCCTGCCATGATTTCAAGATTTCAGTCCTATGACCTTCAGAGGTACATTTGGTGGACATTCTTGATGGTTACTCCTAGACCTTTGGGATGCCATTTCTAGAGGCATTAGACTAGCCTCTTTACTGTTGTGCTTCTACCAGTAGGAAAAAAAAAAAAATTTAGGCAGGCAGATATTCAGTAACTAATTAGTTCTAAATGGAGTTACTGGCATTTTAGAAGTGTTTCATTAGATGTTTTAAATTAATGTGCAATTTAGTATTTCTTACTCGTCGTGCTTTATTGAGAGGTTCTAATAAGTTGGCAATTGCTTTGTGTCCCAACCCTTGTAGAAAGGCAGGCTATAAATAAATTAATTAATCAAAATAAAATAAACTACTACAGTCCAATAATGTATCTAGCTCCATCAGTTTTTTTCCTATTTACTGTTTCATTAGTTCCTATTAAATCATAATAAAGAGTAGATTTATTTCATAAAAAACTGAGCCTGTACTTTTTATTTTCTACCAGTTTGTCTTGGATACTGCACAGAACCAGGGATGTGGCATGTTCTCTGTGTGAGGTGCTTGCAGCCTGCCAAAGATTGATAAGTCTGGGGCGTGAACAAGTTTGGGGTTTAACAATGATTACTGTAGGGAAAGGGGTAGAGAAAGTGAAAGTGAGGCCCAGAGATTTCAAGAAAAGTTATTCTAAACTTTTAAAGAATCTTTAGAATCTACAGATATGATAGATCTTCACAAAGAAATTATGGAAAGAGGTAAAAAAAAAAAGCACACACATGCAGAAACACACACAGACACAGTTCAACAGACAGACTGACATACTTCAAAGCATATTATAGTACAGTGGTTACCAACCTCTACAACCAGTGTACCACAATATTCCATGCCCAAAGAATGAACAAATTCCACTGATGTATGCAGTCTTCCAGTAACTTGGTACAATACTGTTTCTAGTACTGTGATAGATCCTTCTACCTTTGCCTCTGAGAAAATTATAGCACTCAGTGTTTCTAATTTTATAGTTAGTTAATTAAAGTTGTATTCTGAAGAAGAACCCAAAGTAGCTAAAAACATAGGTATATAATGGGGGAGCAAACTGAAGCTATTACCACAGCTCTTTTTAATGTGCCTCCCAAATCATTATGCCCTCCTCAAAAAACCTAGAAATGTTCTACATACCCAACAGAAATGTCCCAAGTGATTAAGTGTGCCTTCCCATAGAGCATGATTCACCATTGCAAATCACCATTTTTTTTCTCAGGGGTATAGTGAGGCACAGGTGTGAAAAATGGTGGGTGTGCCACCTATGAGAACCTCTGAGGTCCCAGAGGTGGGGACAGACCCAGTTCCTGGAAATTGCTCCCTCAATATCTACAATCTCACATATATATTAGAATGCATTTAGATCATGAACACAATCAGATTAAGAGGAAACAACATACTTCCTAATACTCCCAAAGTCTGTACAAATTAATGGTGCTAAAATGACACTAGTGTGATGGGCCCCTGCATTTCTACTGGAAGAGAATTCCATACCTGTGTTGCTGCCACTGAGAAGGACCTGCTCTGACTTTAATGATCAGGGAGTTCAACTGACCAGAGTGTTGGAGCCATAATCAAAGGAAGCCAGGGTCCTAAATGGCAGGTCAGGAAAATTTATCAACAGAAAGAAAGACAGCAGGTACTGTTCTAGTCCAAGGTCAAGAGCCATTAATCATTGTTAGGATCCAAGAGGTTAATTGTAAAAAAAGCTATAAAACAATCCAAGAGCCAATAAATAATTCAAGAGTCTCAGAACTGCAACACAAACCTGTAAACAGAGATATACCAGGAAGTATATTGTTCCCAGGACATTGACAGAGCTGCTATACAGCCTTATCGCTGAAGGTTCTTAGCCTTATCCAGGTTCCTGTGTGTATATGTGCCTTCAAGGCACCTGTTGACTTCTGGTGACCTCATGATTTACACATGGTTTTCTTGGACAAGGAAAACTCAGGCCATTTCCGCACTACACCATTATAGTGCTATTCTTCCATTTTCAACATCTATGGAATCTTGGGGTTTGCAGTTTAGAGAGGGACATTTAGAATTCTCAGCCAGAAAGTTCTTTAGCCTCAGTAAACTACAAACCCTAGAATTCCACAGGATGTTGAAAGTGGAATAATAACACTATTACAGTATAGGGCAGAAATGGCCTCAGAGTTCCTAGCTACATTTAATTATAGCATTTTCACCAGGCTTCCTTCCAAGGATATCTTGAATATTGGAGGGGGTCAACTCAGAGTCAGGTGTTTCAGCCTACATGTCTCCTGGGGCCTGGGTGGTTTATTTTCCTCCTCCTTTCCAGACCCTCAGGAAGCCTGCTAAACAGAAGATGGATCTACCTTATTTTTGGGCCTCTAGTGGATCCTGACCCTTTCCTGATGACCAGGTGAGACTGATTCTTTATCTGAGGGCTTGAAACCCACAAGCAACACTCATCAATAGCACTACAAGCAGAGCCTCCAGGACTGGTCTTACACCGTGGAGATTGAAAGGGCATGTAGTCAGCCTAACTATAATAAGCTTCCTGTTGATAACCAAATGGTACTCTTAACATTTTCAGAAGATGTGTAGAAACTTGTGCAAGTATGGATAGAAACAGTGTGTCAGTGTGTTGGAAACAACTCACCTACCGGCAACTTTTTGTTTATAAGTTGTATACAGCTGGACTAAAATATTCCAGAATGAATGTTGAAGTTCATCAGGACCACTGTCCTGGGGTTCTCCAACACTGTACTTTGAATAGTCAGTGCTCGCTCAGCCAGTGAGGTAACTAAACAGCAGAGAAGCATTTCTTTTATTTTCTGTCTCTACTCCATATACAATGCAGTCTTTTGTACCTTGACCCAAAGCTTGGGATTTTCTTTGTGGTTACAATAAGAATTGTTTAGATCACTCTTTAAAATTGAAGCAGCTATTTTGACCATGTACCACTGGAAGAGGAGTGAACAAAGTGTGACCTATGGTCTGCATGTGGCCCTTAGCCCCTACTTTTGTGGCCATTGAAGTCCTCTATCAGTCTTCCAAAGATCCCCACATTAAACCACAAATCATTAAACCACACAGCGAGCCCCCAAAATTGTGAAAGCATGCAAAAAAATACTCGAACCCTATTCCAAAAGCATCACAACACCCCATCACTTTCTGTTACCATTTTGAGAGAGACTGCAGAGAAAAATGGAGGTATTTGGGCTTCTTGGTGGTGGTGATGGAGTTTGACCTGGTAGGGGGCCCAGAGGGAAATTGCCTCTTGGTTCCTATACAGTTGGCATGGGCATACCATGGAAGGAATATCTTTTTTAATTTTAACTTTTTTTTAAGGCAAGTGTCAGCGCTTCCCATATGTTTTGCATTCAGCTTATTCAGCCATGGGACATATGAAACTGGCTTTATACAAAGTGTGGGCTTCCTCAAAGTACTGTCTACTTTGACTGGCAACAGCTCTCCAAGAATTTCACCATAAGCCTTTCCTAGTGCTATTATCTGAGATCCTTGAACTTAAAATCAGACCTTGGAAAAGTTATCATATTGAATTACAGCTTCCACAGATCCCAGGCCTAGACATGACTTCTGTGGCCCCCATGGCAATGCTGTTAGAGGGACTGTGTGAACTGTAATCCAAAAACTAACCTTTCCAAGCTGTGCTGAAATGTAGCAGTTGGGTTACAGAACTTAAAACATGCAAAAGTTTATCTTCTTTTCCAGAAGTTTCCTGAGGAAACATGTAAATGCTAAGCCAATTCTGAATTGAACCAACGCGAGCTCACTAGTTCAAATGAATCTGTCAGCTTTATAGAAACTCAGACAACTGAAAGAAAACAACAACAACAACAACAACAACCAATATATGTGCCTTATTGTCACAAACTGTCTCCCCACTACCAAAGCTTATTGTCCAAATTTATGTCAGTTTTTAAGTATTTACATTAAAGAATGTGAAAGTTTTGAACCTGGTGATGTCTAATTGATCTGCTATCAGGCCATAAATAAAGCTAAATGGTGTAGAGCTTATCTATTAACAAAGAATTGATCATCACAGTAAATCCAGAGTTCTCAGAGATAATATAAATCTCTGTCAGTGACATTTAGAGATGAGTTATATAGGTAAATAAATTATTCCCAGCAATGTCTGTAAATATCTGAATTCTGTGGCCTAAGATAGATATAACATTTTATTTGAAAGTTACTTTGTGGTATTTTCTGTCAAGGATATGAATTGCCATGGTTTTTAAAAATGTATATCTTACAAAGCATGATGTCTGGAGTTCCTTTATCACTGCAGATATATGAATCTGAAAGATCATGCATAGGACTGTACACTCTAATATAGTATACACTTGGCCCTCCATATCCATGGATTCTATATCCACTCAATCAACCACAGCTTAATTTTTTTTTTAAAGTGAAAATTGATTTTGCCATTTTATATAAGGCACTTCATTTTACTACACCATGGTAGCTAATGGGACTTGAGTATCCACAAATTTTGGTATCCATGAGGGGTTCTGGAACCAAATCCTACTGGATACTGTGGGCCCACTGTACTATCAATATACTAATCCTGCTTTTTCCAACACTGTTTCCATCAACCTGTACACATGTTGGGGGAGTTTCTGAAGGAGGAGCTTCCTGTATCTATGGAAGCTTTCCACTTGATTTTGAACACTGGAAAATCCGGCCATAGTACAAAGTTCTTCTTTCAGGGAATCAACCGTCATGTGTAGTGGAGTGATAGGGATAGGCACATTCTCCACCTTACTTGTCTGTGCTACACGTATAGGAAATTCCTAAGTAGGATAATGGAGTTCCCCTGATGCATGGACCCAGAGCACAAAACTAAAACAACACATTATTTGTACCTTATTAAATAGTTCCTTTTCCTAACAGAAGTAAAAATTTCCCTGGCAATTGAATTCATAGGAGTAGGTTATAGGGAAAGTCCTGTGAAAGAGAAGGATATTTGTTAAAAGTGTCAAGGAGATGCTTCTAAGACAGCCAAAATTTTATTCTCGATTTTTAAAATGCAAATTATGATCTCTTTATTTATTTATTTTTTTAAAAAACCTTATCCAATCATTTGTTCATTGCCGTTATGTGCATATACTCCCAGAGAAAGAGGTTGGTGAGTACTTCAGACAGCAGTTTTTCTTCTGTGGTGATTTTAATTCAACTCTAAATATAACTATACTGGAATGATGTTCCAGTGTTGGTTTCATTGCAAATTCCTGTAGATAAATCCCTCTCCACTACTCTTTTAAATTTAATTCCTTTGAAATGTAACTCCTTATAAAATGAGCAAGGAGGAGGAGAAGAAAAGAGATTTTGATTGATTTTGCTAAAGATACTGGTAGTGACTTCTCAAAAGGTGACTGATTTCATGTCAATGTGTCTCAGCTGATATTATAGCTGTTTTCATATATGAACTATATATATACATGCACACACATACATATGCCTAAATCCAAATAAATATTCATATGTACTGCATAGCCAGGAAAAGATAATATGTGCCTTGATGGCAGTTGAGATCGGTTTTTTGTGAAATTCGGAAATTTTAGAGTTCAGGATTTCACAATTTTGTCAATGAGGCAAATAAATTTTCATAATATCTTTGCTTGTTCAGGTCAGCTATGTTATATTATTGAATGTTATTATTACCCAACAATAAATACCTGAAAACTGTCCCCGGTGTCTCAAAAAAATACTTCATTTTTTGGCAAAAATATGTGATTCATTTAGATATCAAAATAATGAGCATTAAAGTTCTGATTGTAGACTAAGCTGGTCCTTTCCCATACCTGTTTTCCAATCACTATGTCTCAGAGCTGGGCTTACTTCAACAGCGCGTATGCTAAATCTGGAATGATACAGAGAAGATTAGCATGACCCCTGGGCAAGAATAACAAGCAAATTCATGAAATGTTCCATATTTTTGAGAGCCAGCATGGTGTAAAGGTTTGAGTGTTGGACTATGACTCTGGAGACAGGGTTGGAATCTCTACTCTGCCATGGAAACCTACTGGCTGACCTCAGGCAAGTCAGATGCTCTCCTCCTCAGAGGAAGGCAAAGACAAATCTCCTATGGACAACTCTTGCCAAGAAAGCCCTGTGATAGTTCACCCTAAGGTTGCCAAATGTTGGAAACAATTTACAGACACACAGCATCAACAATAATGTCTCAGAGCACATCTAACATGGGTGTACCATATATTTAGAAAGAATGCTGCTTCTCACCTTTGCATCCAGGGAAATTATACCTACTGCTTTGCATGGAAATAAGAAGCAAGCAGATCACATTGACATGCCTACATGGGGACAAGTGGCTTGGAGGTGGGTTGCCATATAAATTGTGGCTGTATGCACCCAAGGTCCTTATTTTCTGCCAGTGCAGCCATGACTCTGCCCCCATAGCTGAAAAAGATTACCTAGTTACCCTACTGAGTGGGAAGAGCAGGAATTTTTGAAGCATTTCTGATTGGTCTTATGATGTTGCCATTTTTTGGCTTTTACTAACTCAGCATGAGTAGGGACATTTATGATGATTGCCTGGTTTGTTTTCTCAGTGACTGCAGCGTGGCAGGTATACAAACGGCAGAGTTAGTTATCATTTTGATCACCTAGTGTGGGCTAGTGGAATCAACCTACATCTCAATGCCAATCAGCTCAAGGGGATATTGGAGGAAGCTCCCCTGGGACTCTGAAATCTTTGCTAGCTGAGGGGAAAAGCCACACACACCCTTCCTTGTCTTCATGGTGGGCAAGTGATGAAAGCTAGCCCGGAAGGATTCTCCTTTCATCTTGCAGAATCATTCTAATGCTCCTTTTTCTGTTGTTTGCTGTTGGGAATGCTATGCTCATTACAATAAATGTAACTGTGGTTCAGCCTCTGTTATTAAATTATATTGAAATACACCAAACAAATACAAGACAACTTTGTTAATAGTTTAAGCCTCGGTTGACTGTGTGAGCCCAGTATGCTTGTTGGGAGAGGGAGAGACAGAGAAAATAAAAGAGAATGGTATATTATTCTTAGAGTGTTACGCCTCCCTCTGGGTCACAGCTTGTGTTTGTTTCTATTGCATATCACCTTCCTTAAGCAAAGTGCACAATCAGCATGACAAACACTGCCAAATTTTTTTTTTAAATTGTATTCTTAAATTTAAGGCCTTGTGCAGTATACTGTGTCAACCTCAAACAACCTAAGGATTTCTTTGTTTTCTCATTATTTTTCCTGACTCTTCCAAGGGGACTGATATCCCAGTGAGGTTCCTTGAGGTTCCCCTGAGGTGCAGCTCTGTGTTGCTTCACAGATGAGATGTCACAAGAATGACTTGCTGCCCAAGCATGGAATAATGAGGGCAAACACATAGAAGTGGTTGAATAAGGGCCATGTTATTTAACCTAGGACCTTTATTTAACCTAGAACCTAGAATCTATTTAATTGTGTTGAAACTGGAAAGGAGCAAGAAGGGGAAGCAACCTAGTGCAGGATGAGCTGAGGCAAGTATCAACCCTCCTCAGCCTCCCCCTGGATTAAACAGCTGAGCTTCAATGTCAGTCCAATAGCTGGCTTACTCCCTATCTGGCCATCTCCTGGATAGCAGACTAGAGGAATTCCCTCTAAAGTTTCAGGAAGGAAAAGCCTCCAGGCCATCTCCAATGGTAGTCTCCTTCCCCGCCATGGATCCCAGGACCTACAAGGGAGTTCCAAAGTCCTGTCTTTCACCCAAAGGGTACAAAGATGTTCACCTTAACTTCTACTTTTCTTCCACACTGCCTGCCAAGTAACCTTCTATTTAAGATAGCTGTCAAAGTCACACAGATAAATTGTGTAGTAAGAAAAAACAAAAAGTGAAGGACGTGGTAGGGCCTTAAATATTATTTGACTCTCCCCTCTCCCCCGCCCATGCTCACCATCTAGGTAAGATTGTATTTAATGTAAGAATACCTGGCCTTTCTCCACTGAAGGCCAGCAAGGGAGGTGCTTACCTTGCAAGACCTTGCCCTGAGCAGGTCTGGAGCTGCAGTATTTGGAAGCCTGTTAAGGGGTTCTTTTCAAATAAACAAAGAAGTTCCCAGTAGCCTGAAATCAGGTTGTAATATTTTATGTATATATGTATGTACGTATGTACGTATGTATTATATTTGTATGTCGCCTTTCTTCCAAAATGAGACCCAAGGTGGCTTCCAACAATAAATTAGACCTTAAAAACATTTAAAGCAATTAAAACATTAAAACATGTAAAATTATAAAAAGGTGTATTCAATTCAATTCAAAACAGTATTCAATTTTTAAAACAATTTAATAAATAAATTCTCTGACTTATATAAAAGCCTGCTTAAAAAGAAATGTTTTAATCTGCCAACGGAAGGACAACAGGGAGGAGGCCAGCCTAGCCTCCTGTGGAAGGGCGTTTCACAGGGTGGGAGCGGCCACTGAGAAGGCTCTCTCCCATGTTGTCACCAGGTGAGCCTGGGACAGTGGTGGGACTGAGAGAAAGCCTTCCTTACCAGATCTTAAGGCTCTGGCAAGTTTGTACATGGAGATGTGGTCTCTCAAGCAGCCTTTCATGACAACTTTGGAAGAGACTAAAGATTTGTTTGAGGTAGTCAGCAGCTGTTAACTGCCTAATCAGTACTAAACATATTATTAATAGCTGATCAAAAATCTAGTTGCCTATGGCAACTCCACTGGAGATTTTATACTCTCTCTCTCGGACACGCACAAACACAGAGAGGCATGCATGCACACACACATAACTTTATCATAAATTAGAGTCAACACAAAGGCACATAACAATGTCAAAACTTCCCATTGTAGAACTTAGTGTGTCTTATTATGAGAAGGAAAAGACATCACATTTGCAAGAGTTTATTGGAAAAGGGCTTGGAAGGATACTGTCAGTGGGTTTTTGTAGAGAAAGTCTGAGTTTTCACACAAAGTTTTATCCTGAAGAGGTGGAGTCAGAGTAATTTGTTATAAAATGAAAGCGCTGGGACCTAAGCCCTTTCCGCATGGCATTTGCCATGTGAGAGGGCGCCTGGAGCGTCGCACAATTGTGAGGAGTGACCTGCACGATGCACTCACAATTGCACGACACTCCAGGGTAGGGCAGGCACCGATCGCGCACCTTTTCATTTTCGGCTAGAAGCAGAAAATGGTGCATGATCGCACACTGCTCTTGGGCCCCACATGCACTTACCTGGCGTGCAGAGCCTCCGGAGCCGTGCCAGTCATGCTTTCTGCCCCAGTGCAGCCTGGGAAGTTCACAGGCTGCACTGCGGAAGGAAGAAGCGGGGCTTTTGTGTGAGTAGATAGCTCGTGCGGAGCCGAAAGACCCTGGACATGAGAGCTTCTCGCCAGAGGCTGCTCGCATGATCCCCGCACCCCAGTGCCAGAAGAAAGTAAGATGCGGAAAGGGCCCTAGACTTGCCTGACAGCTTGTAGTATTGATTATAGGTATAAATAGGTATCTAGTCAAATCCCAGTTCTGGGGAAGAGATGGTACATTGTCAACAAGAATTATTAATTAGTATTGAGAGACAATAATAATCAGATAATCTATAGTTCCTTAATAATAAAAGTGGGAAAAATCTCCCACTAAATATTCAAGTTTGGAATTGTTTTTTGTTATATGTTCCTGGACCAGTCCTGGTACTGAGCAAATTTTGGAACTGATGTCGATGAACCATAATACCAATGGAACTCTACATAGAACAGCATTTTATTAAGAATTAATTTGTGCCTGTTCTGCTCTAGTGTCTTCTTTTACACATTGTGTTTCACTTCAAAACTCTTGCTTCTTGAGCTGGAAAAGCATGAAATAAAGAGGAACACTGGCAAATCTGGTGTCCAGAGTGGAACTGGAGATAAGTGAAAATATTGTATGTAATGTGTTTGTGTGTGCATTTGTGTCCATGATTCCTCTTGGTTAATCCCAAATAGAGTTGATCCATAATCTGTGGATCTCCAGTTATGATAAGATTCAGGCAAGTTACACTGTAGGTGTAGAAACAGAAATAGGGGTTTAGAAACAGGGGTTAGCATCAGTTAAAAGCCTTGGGCTAAGAAACCTAAATCCAGAACTCCAGAAATCCAAATCCAGAAATGTAGGCAGCACACGGCACACATTTACTGATCTTTTCATATAGATTTTGAACTCATTAGAAGAAACTTTTTGGCTGTCAAGCCAGTTCAGAGATATATTTTGCATTTTTATTATGGGTCCACAGATATATGGGTGGACATTGGAGATGATGGGTAAGCAGAGACTTTACTGCTTAGAAATTGTACAGATTAAATATAGTTTTTTAAAGCTCCAGATAGTTTTCAAATATCCAGTATCAATCATTATTTTTTTTCCTAAAAGTGGGCTACATGTAGAAACTTGTGTGTACTTATCTATCAGAGAGAGAGAGAAATTTACAACTGATTGAGTAATACATATGCAAATCATAATTGGTACATGGATTTGATTTGATAAATCTGTGGTAATTGTTCCTTTCTTCTGAAAATGGAGCAACAAACCACATGGGAATTTAAATATGTTTTGAAGCCAGGGTGAGATAGCAGAAAACAGTTGTTATTATATAGTGATTACCACAGAATTATAAATGTTACAGTAAATGTAATTACGTTGAATTGGAGCAGAACATGGTTATATGAGCCTATGTATGAAATGGAAATGTTTTCTTGATATTTTTTTTCTCTGCTTTAATAATCCAGCAGATTCTACAGTTAACTAAGAAATATGTTGACAATAGAATTAAATGCAGCTTCTGTGAGTTTACTACTGACATTTTTTTACCAAGCAGATGTTTGTCTAAATACTCAAAACTCAAGAGAGATGTTTAGAGATAAAATGCCTGTGATCTCAGATAAGTGTGATATTTGCTCCAACAGGCTTAGAAAGTTAATACATGATTTTAAAAATAAAAAATGTAATCATCAGAGAAAAAAATAGGAATCTGCTACTGAAACTTCTCCAACTGAATTTAATCATAAATTCAAGTCAGTTGAGTTCCTAAGTACCACAGAGCTTTTTCTTAAGCAGTAAACGTGCAACTTGCCTGCTTATATAATTTCATATTTTGGCTCCTTGTATATGCATATATATGTAAATATACAGACAGAGACAGACACGTAGGCATATGGCAGCTTCTTTTCAATCAAGCTTTCCATGTATATGCAAAGATTTCTTGTAACAAGAGGGTAGATTATATGGGTTTTTCTACCTGTTTAACGACCTTCCTTGAACAAAGGTGCCCATCATGTGATAAGAACTGATGCCATCATTTGTGCCTGCTTTGTTTTGATATTCACAGACCTACATGTATATAGGCACACACACACACACTGCAGCTGTATAACATATAATTATAAATGCCTCCTCCTCCAATATTGGCTCAAAATATGGATCAAAGCATGCTTCTTTATCCTAAGGGAATCTTTCTTTCAGCATGTACAGATGAATAGCTGTGATTTTTTTTTGAATGCGTTAATTTTCTTTCAAGATTTTCCCTTGTAAAACAAAACATGTTTTTTCTGACACAAAGATAGGCCCAAATCCTATTTTTACCCTTGACTAGTGCATCCCTATCGAAATTATCAGATTTACTTATGTATTGGTGCACCATTAAGCAAATGATTCAGTGGATCTGCTCTAGGAATAGGAAGACTATTCAAAATATCCAAAAAATAGAATTCAAATGTGATTGCATGTACAGAAAATCATATTCTTGTCTATATGGACAATGCTGCTTTTTCTGCAGAAAATGCAGTTTTCTTCAGAAAATAACCACATATGAATCTGTGGAAAATCTGTCTCAAGCTTTAAATATTCTCAATATTCTGCAGTTTTCAAAGACTAACTTGCAGCAAGAAGAAAATCCATAAAGTTACTTGGTTCCCCCCGCCCTTTGATAAGAAGTTTAAAAAGATTTACACCTATACTTTCCTTGAGTTGGGACTAACCAACAGAACTGTGGCCAAAGTGTAAATTATGTTGGTATGGCTGCTGAAATATATAAAGTATAGGGTCATAGGAACTTGTTCAGAAAATTTTGAACAGCCTGCTGTCTCCAGTACCATTTTAAGAAACAGTGTAGGCTAGCCAACCCCCCCCCCCACTTTTCTTTTGGTAATGGCATCCCAGTGATGGAACTTCCTCCCTAAGGAAGACATACTGTTTCCATCTATACTCAACATGAAAATTCTTTTATTTATGATGTATTTGAATGCTTTTTAATAATCTTTACTCTCTTTGGATGTTTAAAGAAACTTTGTTCTATTGGTAATTCAATTATTTTGAATTGTGACCAGTCTGATTTTTTTTACAGTCATATTCCTGAGACTGGAAAGGCCACTTAAAGTGGTCTGAGTTCAACAGCCCACATTTCTGAATTCTTCTGTGACATATTAGACTGTTAATATAATAAATAGCTGCAATACAGGAGTGTGGTAAGGTAAACTTTATTGTTAAGATCTTGTGGTGACTCACAGTGTAAGGATCTGTTATACTAATGTGTATCATCATTTCAGTTGGCCATAGTGGTAGCAGGGGAGCAGCTTGATAGCTTTATTTCCTGACAAAGGTGCCTTTCCTTGCTATCCCATGTCCATGATTGCAGTGCCCACAACTACTTTACTTTTGCTGTCATACCACTACTTCTGTTGCTAACCATTCCTATGCTGGGTGTCATGCCCTCCTTCCAGAGCATGGACTCTGACTCAAAGTCTGAGATAGGGAGCATGCCAGGACCTGCTGTGCAGAGAGAGGTTACAGTGCCAGAAACAGAACAGGGGATGGTGCCAGCTCCAACAGAGAGTCCTGCCTTCTCATATATAGAAGAACACTTATTGAGATCCAGTTTCACAGAGGACAAGCAGCAAAGAGAGAGCCAGTGTCACTCTCCCAGGATTTATAACTGGCAATAATCAATCAAGGCACAGCTACACTAGGCTTTGGGTCTATTTAGCTGGCATCCTTCCACTCCAGGAGTTGTCGGATCTTATCTGACCGCTACCTTGCTGGGTGCCTTGATGAATGCTTGGATTGACCTTGGACACTCCCTTGCAGTGAAATCCTGCTGGACTTTGTTTAAGTTGTACTTTATGTATGTCTCTGTGTTTACTGCCTGGAAGTAAGTAATAAGCTGGGAGTTATTCAGTTGTTTTAGTTGTTTTATCAGCTATGCTGGGACTGAGAAAGGACGCTGGTGGAGTTATCTCAACTAGTGCTATCTTGACCTATGTATTCATCAGATAACAAGAGTCAGCTAGGATTTTGTTACTGCCTTATATGACTCTGGCATTTAGAGCAAGCATGGTGTAATGGTTTGAGTGTTGGACTATGACCCTGGAGACCAGGGTCCAATTCCCTGGTCAGTTGTAGAAACCTACTGCCTGACCTTGGGCAGATCACACACTTTCAGCCCCAGAAAACCTCATGATAGGTTTTCCTGAGGGTCAGCATAAGTTGGAAACAGCTTGAAGGCACACAACAACAACAGCAACAACAACAACAACAACGTCTCCTGCCATTGAATACTGCTTAGAAGAAATGCATGTTTTGCATTTTTGGTCAGTGGAATAAGAATGGATTAATTCTGTAAAGAAAAAGGAGACAACTGAGATTTCCAGCCTGTGGTTTCCATGTTTGTTGATACTTGCCATGTCTGTCTTTGATAGACATGCGACGAGTAACTGTCACAACTAAGGTAGTGACATTTGCCCCCTGTGGGCCCAGGAGAGACACATATACGTTTTCATTCCACCATGACCCAAATCACCAGAGTTCAAATCCTGGCACAGCCTTGGAAAGCCCACTGGGTGACCCTTGGCAAGTCGTACTTTCTCAGCCTCAGAAGAAGACAATAGCAAACCTTCTTTGAACAAATCTTGCCAAAAAGCCCTCATGACTGGTTTGCTTTTGTTGTCATTTTGTGCCTTCAAGTACTTTCTGACTTACGGCAACCCTTCCTCTGAGACTGAGAGTAAGTGACTTGCTCAGAGTCACACAGTGGGTTCCCATGGCTGAGTGGGGATTTGAACGCTAGCGTTCACTATAGGTTGGAAGCAACTTGAAGGCACACAACAACAGCAAATTCTCTGAGCATCTGAACCTTTTTCATCCTAAAAATATTTAGCCTCAAAATAGTCACTATTATCCTATTTTAATTTCCCTCCCCCAATTTAAGGCTGTAAAAGGTTAAAAAAAAAGTGACCAGAACACGGTGAAAATGATGTGGAGGGCACTATTGGCCATTTGGAGGCTGCATTTTGGGAAGAGGAATACTTGTGGGTGGGTTGGTGTTTGTCTTTAGGGATTCATACAAAAATAAACAAACAAACAAAAACTTTTGGGTGGGACTGCATGGGCCATGCTACAGTGCATGTTACATTTAAGTTCTGTAGATTTATTACTCATATCCACCCCCTGGACCTTCCACTTCCATCAAAGTTCCATAAATGTAGCACTGTTACCCTGTAAAACACAACCGTTTTTTGAAATAAGAAATAAAAACCATGCTTCATGTTGTCATGAAATTGACTTCCAGCCTGACACTTCTTGTGTACAGGTCTGCATGGCCTGGGAGATTTCTGGGTCATACCAGGGAACGCACACACACACAGGCCTGCTTCTATCCTCCCCTGCACTGGGAATTGCAGACTCATTTCACTATTGTCCCCCTTTGGCTTCCTCCTACTAGATTGATCTCTCTCCCCTACTTTCCTTAAACTCTAGCCCTTCTCAGCAATAAGAAAAAGCAGACTTTCAATTCTAAAAGAAAGTGGTACTCTTGGTACTACTGTTGTAATGGTAGTGTGTATAACCCCTTATGTAGAATGACACTCTCTCCGACTGCTTTTATAAAAACAGAAAGTTACATTTTATTGAAACACTGTTATTGTAACTTGTTTATAACTCAATTTTTATAATATAGCACACCCCTTTTCTCTCTCTCTCTCTGCTCAGCTCATTTACTGTCAATTTTTCACTCTATTTCTTAGCTCTCTAACACAACTCTTTTCTCTTTGTCCCTCACTGGACTCTTCTCCACATTAACTCTCTCCTGTGACAGTTAAATTTCCATTTTCCCTCCCCCCTTGGTTTGCCCCTCCTTTGAGCTCCCCAGGGTTCCATTTTACCAACTGTGATGAACCTGGGGGGGTGGGGCTTGGCAACAGAGCCTCCTTAGAGACTGGGAGTGTTAAAAAGTGATTGGCTGTTGAAATGGAACCTTGGATAGCTCAGGGGAGGGGCTGGTGGAGAGAGTGGAATAACGGAATTTAACTGACTGTTCAGTTGATTGAAGTCCAGTTTAGAGTTTGGGAGATGTTTTTGGCTACAATTGAAGAGAGCGTTGAAGAGAGTGTTGGTGGAGAGAGAGAGAGAAGTGTTATGCTTAATCACAAAATAAATTTTACCTTGACAGTGTGTTTAATAAAGATTTGTTTATATGTTTCTATAAAAGCTGCCTCAAGAGAGTGTCATTTCTCTGGGCTGGATTATACATGCTACCATTATTATCATTAGTACCGTTATTACTATTTGTACCAATAGTACCACATTCTTTGAAGAGATACATCACTGCTTGTCCTTATATCTGAAAAGGGGCAGATTTAAGGGAAGCAAGTGGAGGGAGAATAACCCTGGAAGGAGAAGCCAAGGGGGGGGACAAAAATGAGGAGGGTGCTGCAATGGAAGCAGCCCTGACTTGATCCAGAAATCTCCCAGGCTGTGCAGACATGGACACAAAGAGGTGTCAGGCTGGGCGGAAAGAAACATCACACCAACCAATCATATTTATTTATTTATTTATTGGAGCTGGAAAGGCATTTATTGTCATGATACAAAGTAAAACATCAGACAAGTTGAGCAGGACACGCACTCAGCACAGCCCTGGGCTTTGGTTCCTGGGGGCCCAAGACCTGGGAATGATGAGCAACTGACCTTGTGGAGGTGGTGGTAATACTGGATCAGCTGTGTCAGTGCCCCCAGATGATGGTGGCGCCATTCTTGAAGCTGGTGAAGGAACACATCCTGCCTTGGCTCAGGGACTTCACAGCTGACTTCCACATGGCAGGAAAGCCATGCACTAGCTGTGTCACCTGGGCTTCTTCCTCCTCCTGGTGGAGCAGCTGACCCTGCTCCACCAGGGCCTCTGCCTCCTTCACAAAGGCGATCATGCCCCCAAAGCCCAGGGCCAGGATCTCCTCAATGAACTCCTGGAGCTGCCCCAGCAAAATCAGTGTCCAGTTGTGAGGAAAGGTCTGGTTGATGCTGATGATGGCCAAGGAGAACTCAGTGTAGCGATGGGTGATGTAGTGGGGCCTTGTGTCCAAGAACCCCAGCTTTTGGGGGTCTGTATTCTGGATGCTCTGGATGTTCAGCTCCACAATGTGCTCAAAGCAGAGACACAGCATCTCCAGCAGCGTGTCCCAATACCTTAGTGGCCGTGATGGCAAAGGCAATTTTCCGGCGCCCATCGATGTTGGTGCTGAGGACTCAGAGGATGTGCTGGAACTTCTCTGGGATCATGAGAGACATGGCTGCAGTGGCTCTGTCTTGCTCCCTGGCTGCGGCCTTTACCGATCAATCATTTTAAACTACTCCTGGTCACTATGGAGGCTTGGTTACCAAGACCCTCCCTTCAGGTTTTGTCACAGGCACACTTTTAAACTGTTGTCAGTAGGTTTTCCCAAAATTAATTTCAATGACTTAGAGAAAATTAGAGCAGCTTTTAAAATTAGCCAGGTGCTGACATGCTCTCATAGGACTCTTGGAAATGTTGATTGTTCATTGGAGTTTAAAATCTCTGATGAATTACCAGCTGTAAGGCTAGAGGAGCCTGAGTTTCCTGTCAGAACAGATTTGCAAATGGAAGATGAATTATGACCCATAAACCAAACAGTAATCTAAAATTGGAGTCTGGGTCATAAATTATTTCCCTCAGTGGATTCTAAGGGGTACTAAAATAAAATAAACAAATAACAACACAAATAAATACTTAACTAAATATTGCTACATTTGTTAAAATTGATGAGTTGATTTGATCCATAAAGTCCTTAATCCAGTTTAGTTCCATGTAGTTCCATGGAAGTTAAGCCCTAATCTCATATTTATGTGCAGCTATTATGGTTTAGTAAAACTTATTTCTAAGTAAACATTGTATTAGATTGCTAGTTGTAACTCTGCAATTGGAAATGTGTTTACTTGGTATTTCTAGGTAAGTGTGCTTAGGAATGGAACAAAAGAAGATGTAAAACGCAAAAGTTGGTGACTTATTCGCAAAAAGCCAATTGGAATAGTGACTGAAATCCTGCATGAGATGTATTGTAAAGTTTCACATTGGCAGAACTATGTCTCCCCTCTCACCCCTGGAGCACCTGGGAGATGATGTCATTGTTCTGCATCTTGCTATAGGGACCTAGTCAAACATTTCTCTGATGTCCTCTAGTCTCCATCTGCCAGTGACTGGTCATGGAGTGAGTCCCAGTGACATTTTTGGTCATGACATGAGTTTTGTAGAAAATTCTGCCCTCTACAGCAACAACAAAAGACTTGAAATGGTGCAAGTTCAACTTAGTAGTCAGTAACAGGATGCCAGCCAATGTTTCAATGATTGTGAAAGTTGGTAGTGCTTTAGAATATCAGCTTCAAATGGCAAAAAGATCCATAGCAGCTGTGCAGCCACAAGCCTGTCTATAAATCTTGAAATGATGACAATGAAAATAGCAAAACACTACTACAATGATGCTGTAGTACCTGCAGTACCACATTGAGTAATGAGCACAATCCTCCACTATGTAAATTCTGCCTGTACATTTCTCACGTAGTGCATGTTGTTGTCAAACACTTCTTTCTTTCCTATAAGGCAAGGGCCAGTTGGAAATATGTGGATTTCCAATTGTATATTTTGCCTGATTCTTTGCTTAGGCTGGGAGATGCAGGCTGAATAAACCTATAAACAAACACATGAAAGAGCAATTTTTTTCACACATTCCTAATCAGAGCATCTGGCGAAAATGCCATATCTGCAACCTCCAACAGAAGGACTGAAAATTCTATCCATTCATTCCAAAAGGTTTACTAGTACGGTTGGCCCTTCACGTTGCCTCATTAAGGCTTCACAGATTTGATTATTTGTGGATTATGGGGGGTGGAGGAGGTGGGACAGAAGGAGGCTATGTGTGTGCCCATTTGCTCACTCAGTCATATGGATGAGAAGGGGAAGGGATGAGGATTCTCTCACTCTCTCACTTGCATGGGCAGGAGGTGGAAGAGTTGGGAAGGGAGGAAGGTGGGCATGTGCACTTGCTCACTCATGCAGTCAGGAGGAGGGATGGGATGGGAGGAGGGGAGGCATATGCATGGTGCTGCTGTGCCAATGAGTTGTTTGTCTTCATTAACTTTCAGGCTTCTTCCTCTGAAAGCTCATGAATTTTGGTCAGATATATATATCAGCCAGTCAACAAGTCTAGGGGTGCCTCAGAAGGGGCAACTATTTCACATGCTGACTGGCTTCTATTCCACGCTATTATTCCAATATTTGAAAACTTTCAAAAGTTGTGAAATTTTCAAATCAATCAGTTTAAACATTGAGTTTCTTGAATTTGTTCTGTCTTCCTCAAATGTTACAAATGAGCACCATACTTTTCAGAAAAGCCTTGATTAGTTCATCGTTTATATGCTTTTAAGAAATGGGAACATCATTCCATTATTAAGGACATGAAAAATTTAAAGTAGAGTCCTGTTATCGCTTTGCATTCAGTGCAATATTCCATTATTGTTACAGCTGACTGAATATCAGGAAAGAAAAATAAAAGCCTTCATCAAATAAATTATTCAATTAAAATACATCCATGTTTGCTGAATAGTCTTTTCTTTGAATAGCAGGCAAGTAACTCTAATTATTGAAATTAACAATGCAGCTGATGAGGCTGGGAATAATATGAATAAAAGGAAGGAGATTGTATCTCTATTTGACAAAAATTGCTGGGGCTAGCTAGACACATGTTCTGGGTAGGACATAAATTAGTCCCAGCTGGATTTGGAAACACTGTTTGCATAACTGCTGTAACAATTCATCATTTAGGAGGAGAAAAAAAAAGTCCAAATGAACTTTGAATGCAATGTTTTCAAATTTCAATTTTAATTTTTTTTCCAAATTCAACAGAATTTGTAATTGATGAGAGAAGTTCAGAAGTACATTGGCAACAACTGTTGAACATTAAAAGAAATTGCCAGGGCAGTGTAAGATCTAGCCCTTATCTCCGTGTTAGTATTTGCTTCCAGTAGGTCTGAACTTTCACCAGCACTACTGTTTGCTTCACTACTGATTTCTGAGAACAAAGATGAGAATTGTACTAAGTTGTGTGTTTTGGGACAGTTTGAATGAAGCTGATGAATGCAGTTACTGAAAATCCAGATATCTTTACCTTCTATGACAGGGATATCTCATTTCAACAACATATCACTCAAACTACTAGACATTATTCTAATTGGGATAATGGCAACATGTATTTCAGGCTCCTCTACAACAAGTGATCTGCACGATGCACTCACAATCGCACGATCCTCCAGGGGCCAGCAGGTGCCAATTGCACACCTTTTCTTTTTCGTCTGGAAGCAGAAAATGATGTGCAATCACGCATTGCTCCGGGCCCCTTGTGCACTTACCTGGTGTGTGGAGCCTCCGGAGCTGCAGCGGTCATGCTTCCTGCCCCAGTGCAGCCTGGGAAACTCCCAGGCTGCACTGCAGAAGGAAGAAGTGGGGCTCTCGCGTGAGCAGGCAGCTCGTGCGGAGCTGAAGCAGCAAGGACACGAGAGCCTCTCGCTGAAGGCTGCTCGCGCAATCCCTTCAACCCAGCACCGAAAAAGGTAAGGTGTGGAAAGGGCCAGAGATAGGAATGCTAGGAGGAAGGGTTTTGCTTTGTTGTGAAGGACATCACTCATATTTTAGTTAAAGAATAATAGTATATAAATAAAGTGATTGATTAACTAAATGCCTGGCAATCTCATGGTGACATACACAGATAAAAGTTTTGTTATGCATGAGAAGTGATTATTTTGGGAGAATAATGATCATATCTGGTTGACAGTGACTTAAGTGGAGTTGCAATTTTGAGACTTTTGCACATGTATTAGCACATAAAGTACATGCATTGTTGCTATTTATTACAGTTTCGCAGAAGATTGTCAGCCATGTACTTTAACCATTATCCACCTAGATTGCACTACGTTAGTATTCCATTCATAGTGTTTCATAGTGCAACTCTGTCAGTTGATATTTGTGCTACACTGAAGCAATGTAGGATTTTGGCCTTTGATTGTAAATGTAGTTGCCTTTTGTTTAGATTTGAGGTTGCATTAATTCCATTTTAATGCATATTTCCCATTTTTATTGCTGTGGTTAAACATATTGATAAATACATTAATCAAACCATGTTTGATAGCAAGGAATCAAAAAGCAAGGTAGAAAAGTTTTATTTAAAAAAGATGCAGAGGGATTAGCCAACCACAAGTAAGTAATAAATAATCTGGCATCACAGGTCATCTTTCCATGTCTGGACCTACTCTTGGACACAGAGTAGAGGACAAAATGCCCAATTCAAAACTGTTTAAAATACCAACCACCAAGCCAAATGAAGACCATCAGATGTTTATTCTGGTTTGGCAGAGGCATCATCCACCCACTCTCACATAACTTGGCAAGCAGTAAAAAACAGAAGGTTGATTGAGTTCTACATGAGGAGCGTTTGGTTTGGTTTGCAAAAGCTGGTAAGATATGGAATCACTCATTTTCTTTGTTGAGGAGATGACTGATTTAGAATGCTCCAATTCTATTGGAGTTCAGCTCCAATACTATTTTGCTGTGTACCTGTGCAAATCTGTGCTTGATTAAAAACATTTGGCTTGCCTGGTTCTGTGGATTATATAATCCGGTCCCTTCCTCATACTGTTGTGCAGTTATAAACCAAAATTCTCCCTTTAAATCTTCTTCTTCTCTATTTAAAGACATTCAGATTTGTTGAATGTTGAATGAACAGGCCTGACATGTAACCTCATCTAGCAACATACAGTATGAGCAAAGAAGAGTTTTGTATAAGTACAGCAAGGTATCCTCCCAAAACCACTCATGAACATTACTTGATTTTCTTTCTGCCCTACTCTTTAGGAAATAACAGTCTGTAAGTCTATCTACCCCATCAGCCAATGGGCTTTAAATATTAGGAGTGTTTCTTTGTTTTACCTGAACATCCATTCTGCTTGCAAAATGAAGAGCGTCCACCAGGAGAGTGTCTTAATCTGTGCTGTTCTTATATATCTTGCATAAATTACTGTCATCCAGTCCCATTTTCTGACCTGCCTATTGTCCCTGGCCTCTCACCTTCTAACCCTCATTCAATTAAAGCACTCAAATTCCATTTCTTTTATAATTACTCATGGGCTCTGTCACTCTGTTGACATAGTTACATGCTCCTTTTTATCATAAAATATTGTTTTTATCCAACTGTCAAAGAAATGGCAACTAAAGACAGCACACATTAATTACTCACTCTGATTATAGTCCTTTTGATACTAGCTTGTGGGATATGTTACATAAAATCAAATTACATTGTGTTATTCTGCTATTGTGCGAAGACCTGCCACCGTCTGTTTGCAAAGCCAATGGAATTCTAAACACTGCAGTGCTAATTTTTCTGTGATTCATTTTTATGTGAGCCCACAGAATAGTATAACAGCTGTTCTCAACCGTGAATAGACATTTCCAAGATACTTTCTTCCATATGTAGAACTTTTTGCTACTTTGGGCTTAAAGACAACTTAAGTATTTAGCTGTGTATGTTAATTAGATTAATATTTTAATGCCAGTATGGCATATTCATCTATTTTCTTTTCTAAAACAGTGGTTAGAATTAGAAATCAGTAATATTTCTGCCTATTTTTTTCAATTTATTATTTCCAATATGTTTATTGCACTATTATTAAACCAAGAAGCTCTCCTGGAGTTCTCTTTCCATTGAGTTCTCTTTCCATTGAAATTCCATCATTTTATCTTTACAACACCCCTTTGCATTATGTTTGGCTGAAAGATAATAATGGGCTCAAAGGCAACCAGGAAGTTTGGTGGTTGAATGAATATTTGAAGCTGGGCCTCCGTGACTCTAGATCCAACAGTCTGAACACTAGAATGTTGCATACTTACTTGTTTACTTATATTCTGGGACCCAAAGTGGCTTACAAAAGTTAAAACAGATACCTCCCACGCCATAACACTAAAACATTCAAAAATTAAAATAAGACAAAACTGTCAATAGAATTAAAACAAACAGAAAAGCAAACCCTGTTTTAAACAAATCAAAATAAATGCAGACACATTATTAGAAGCCCTTTCCCCTTGAATTTTTCCCCAACAGCCTGTCAAACAAAAGAAAAGAAGTCTTTATCTGCTGTCAGAAGGACAACAAGGAGTTCACAATTTAGCTCTGCTGGGAAGGGATTTCCACAACCTGAGAACAGGTACTGAGAAGGCTCTCTCCCAAGTTTGCACCCAGTTTACCTGTGAGAGCGATTGGATGGAGAGAAGAGTTCAAAACTCAGGCAGACTCATATGGGAGAATACTTCTCCTTCAGATAATCTGGCTCTGAGCCATACAGGGCTTTATGGATCATTTATTTATTAATTTAATTCATGTGTAGCCCACCTTTCTTCCTAATAATGGAACTCAAGGCAGCTAGCAGCATATTTAAAGACTGTACAAATTAAAAACTATATAAAGTCATTAATACAAGTATAAGTATAAGAGTTATTTAAAAAGTAACTTAACAATTTATAAAGTTAATACATTAGACATTAAAAACATTAAAATTCATTAAAGCAATATATACAAACCATAAAAAACGGCACAATAAATTGTGTGGGGAAACAGACTGGTAGCCAGAGAAGCTGTTGTAGCAAAGAAGTTGTGTGTTTCTTATAACTAGCTTTTGTTAGGAATGTAGCTTCAGCTCTTTGGACCACCTGAAGTTTCTAAATATTCATCAATGGTAGCTTCACACAGATAATGTTATAGTAATTGGAGCACATTTGCACTCTAAAAATACATGCTATAGTCTTCTCTGCCTGGGTATTAGTGTCAATGTGTCATTATTTCTTCAACATTCCTACTGCATAAGAGCAATCAATATTGGGACCTGAGTTTTTGAGTGTGTGTGTGTGTGTGTGTGAGGAATGGATTTCATTTTGATTCATTTTTGTAACAATGTACCAGCATTGATTTTATTTCCACATTCAGGATGGATATAAATTGAAATCTTGAAAAATCAAATACTGGAGATTTGACCATTCAGGCCCAGACCTTTAAATGTTTAAGTCTTAAGAGCTTATTTTTGAATCCATATGCTAAATCATGTTCAGTGCTGAATTGGCCACCTTGGAACCCATATTGAGAGAAATGCAAGATACAAATTATATACATACATACGTATGTACGTACAGTAGCTATTTTCTTTTCTTTTCCTTTCCTAAGAGGTATTTCACTTTTAACACCTGTTTGACAGGGAGATACAAAATGGGTCTTCTTAATGCCAAAAATATATGTATTTCAATTTGCATTTACAAATGGTTAAGGATTTTGTTTTTGTTCACTTTTGAAAAAGAATTAGATTTATTCATGTTTGGATTGACAAGTTAAACTGTAAGAGAAAATAAAACTGACAGATCTCACCATTTATAAGAATTTTACATCATTAAGGTCCATGGGATCAATGTTAGATCAGTTGGTTGCCTGGTTCAATACAGTTTTAAAGCACTTGGTGCATAAAAACACTTCCATTTATTTCAAATTATACTCCACCGTGGATAAACTACCTGCAAATAAAGTTTGTCTAGATAAGGGTAATTTGGTAAAGAATGTGGACAAAGCCTCAGAAGTTCATGATTAATGACCTATCCAGATTAAAATGAAAACCAAGACACCTTAGAAAAGAGTCTGAAACCTAAAACAATGATTGGGAGAGGGTAAGTTTCTATTTTTTTTTCTCCTTAATCACTTCGGCAACACATATTATTTCATTTGGTTTTAAATTCTCCAGATTTCCACTGTTCATGAGGGGTTCTACATAGGTGTGTGGGCAAAGTAAGGTAAGAGTGGAAGAAACTTATTTATGTTAATAGCCAGCATGACAGCTGGATTGTTAGACTGGAAGAAGAGGCTATGAAAGTAAAGTTTTCAAGAAGTCACATTTTCCACATATTCTCTACCATTAGGCAGCCCTTACCTGCTCTCTTGCCCAGACTATTTATTGGTATACACTGAGTCGGAATGAAAAGTGTAGATAAATCAAGATTCAACCATCACCCCCAGTAAAGGTAATTATTCTTTGCCCTGGTTGTTGCCTAGAAGTAATCAAAATCCATTTACTCACAGCAAACGTGGGTTGCCTTTACACACACTTAAAACATTTTGTTTAAGCCCTTTTCTTTTCCTTTTTTCTTTGGTGAAAAGTCAATAAAGTTGACACAAACTTCTGCAACTAAACCAGATATACCCATTTATCATTTGCTCCTCAAAATAAAAGAAACTGGTTCTGTTTTTCATATAAGTTGCACATGAACATGAGACAGAATTGGTAAGTTTCCAGCTGTTTCTGCAAATATGTTATTGACTATGAAGTTGGCAGGGATATCTTCTGAAAAACAAATAGGTTTTCATCAACTTTCCATCTCTCTTCAAGCTTTTTTGAGTTTTCTGTTATATCACCTATAGACATATTTTATTTGTTTAAAGTGTTCAGTGCTAATCCTTATGCGGAACAAAACTGGTGAGATGACTGATTGGCAAAAGGAGATAAAAATCAATAAGCAACTGTAATAAACCACCGTCTCTGAATTAGTAAAATAAATCTACATCATCTTCTTTGTAATAAATCATGTGTTTACCTTAGCAATATAAAATTCCTTGGGTGGTGGTCCTTCCTGTTTCTTCTTCTTTCAGAAACAGGACTGACTGTGAAGCTTATTCTTCTTGAGCTTCTCTCTAGGAAATCAAGACTGGTCCTCACTGGGGCAGATTTCACTTGGTATTTGCTATGATTATATTTTTACTGCTAGGAAGAGGAAGAGATGCTTGTGATATTTTTCTGCCTCAATTGCCAACATAACTTGGATGGCCATGGATGCTACTGAATCGAAAATTGTCATTTGGTGCTCTGCGTCAGGTAGCAAAATGTCTTATGCTTGTACTCTGAAGAGGGTTTTGCTGAAGCAGTGGCATCACTTGATTTTCACTCCTTTTGCTACTCAGTCATCTAGACTGGCATCCTACATCATATTGGTGGAATGTAACACTGCCCACATAGTTCCACTGTGTTAGAAATCCTTTTGTCCTCCATAGTATGTAGGTTCAAAGTAACAGAATACTCCCCCATTGCCATTTAATGACCAGGGAAAGCCAGAGGGCACATAAGCAGTATCTAGGTGGCAAGTTTGGAATCTATCACCTCTCCTTTGAGTTAAGTTTTGTTTTTTTTTAAAAAAATAGTTCATTTTTTAGCTTCATGGCACAAAAAATGAAGTAAGGTACTGGTGTGTCATCACATTAGAATGTGGCTGTGCTAGTATGGCTTTCCCAAAAATAACAAAAACAAAAACCTGACCAATCAGGAGCTATGGGGCAGGGGAAAAGCAGGGAAAGGGACTGGCCAATGATACTATAGTGTGGAGGGAACACCGGTGCCAATAACGCTACTCGTCCTCTTAAGGCAAAGGATGCACTAGCGAGCATTCCTAACTCGACACCATCATGGAAATGGCCATGCTGGGATTGTAACAGAACAACACGCTATTGAGGTATGGTGTGGAAAGGGCCAAAGGGAGCGTATCCCTGGCCTTTGAAGCAGCCTTGCAGTGCGGGGTGGGAAGAAGAGATGTTGCTCAAGGAGGTACTGGATACTTCTTGCACGACTAATTGAAAGGACATATATACATGTAACCCTAGGATACTAGCCCGCGACTATTTTGTTCCATATATGCTTCCTCATCCTGTACTTTGATTAAACTGGTAAATCTAGACACCATATGTTAGGGATGTAATTCTTTGATTACTTATTGTTACACTGAACAATGAACTATGTCAAAAGATGCTTCCCTGCTCAACAAGATTAGAATAATTTTTGCTCAGTTTTGATGCTTTTCTTTTCATTTTAAGAACTCTTTTTTTCCAGAAGCATTGTGGATGGGGGTTTGCTAACAACATCAACAATCTTTGAGCAAGCAGCAATGTTTTTTCTCACTGGAATTTAAATTTTTGCAACGATTGATAGTTCTTTTCTTTTCTTTTTGGTTTTCTGTATTTCAGATCCTATTTCTGAATGAGATGAATGTTTCTGATTTTTTAAAAATATTCCTATTGTGTATAGTCTGCATATCTAGGCCACTGATGGAAACAACAACAATAACCTCCTGGTAGCAAGAATAAATTCACTGACACCTAGTTAAACATCTGTTAGTTTCCTACATTGTAGAATGTCAGGTAACCAGAGATAATAAATGACCAAATCAGGCCACAGTGTCTGGATGGACTACAAGTATCTAGAAACAAAGGATAGGTGGGTTAGGATGGAATTTGGAACCAAGACAAGACATTAAGCAAAGTCCACAATTCCTGCATTCAGGAAAAGGTAGAACAAGATACTGTCACTGAAATCAGTCTAGCAAGTGACAGTCAGTCCGGAAGCACAGAAGGCTGCTGTGGCTTTGGCCCTTTTTGCATGCCAGTCGTATTGCGAAATGGCCTTGGAAGCACTGCAGGATTGTGAGGACCATTTCACATGACATCCTTGCAATCTCACAACACTCCTGAGGCCATTCCATGACAATCATGCAGTATATCATTTTCAGCTCGTTGCCAAAATGATGCACAATCGTGCATCCCTCCCATGCCTCACCCACACTTACCTTGTGTGCAGAGCCTCCAGATGCATGGCCATCACGCTTCCTCCCCCAGTGCAGCCTGGGAAAGTACCTGGCTGTGCTGAGGAAGGAAGGGGAGGAGCCCTCATGCTTCCTTCCGCTGGTACAGAGGGGAAGCGGAGTGGATATGAGTGCCTCTTGCAAGAGGCTTCTCACGTGATCCCCTCACGATGACATTGGAATGAGGTAAGGTCCGAAAAGGTCCTTTGATCAGAAACAGGTTGTAGAGACTAAGGGAATGCAACAAACCAAAGCACTGTATAGGAAAATGACTCTTTGAGATCATCTTTCTCATAGAAAGAGGTGGAATCTATTCTGTTGGGTTTGTTTTCTGACTGAATGACTTATTGTTCCCTCTTCCAGCCAGAGGAATGTTTGAGAACTGGCACCTCAGCTGAAATGAGTTTGCTCTGAGAATTAAAACCTGCAGTATCCAGCCAGGAAATCTCAATGCATACTTTGAAAAACATGCTATCAGGTCAGCTCAACATTATAATAGACTTTTTATAAGATAAATCACATTTCCTCCAACTGGGATTGGTCAGATTCTATTTTTTTAGAAGGACCCTCTCCTTCCATGAAAATCTCCTCATTCTTTACAGTCCACTGTTGATCATGTCCTGTGTGTACCGTTGGTTTCTGAGGCAAAGTTGGTGGTATGACATGAGCAGACTTCCTCTGTAGTCACCCACTCCATACATATAATTCTTTGCCCCATGAGGTTAGACTAACAGCTCTTTTGATTCTCTGATTTAATTTTCTGTTTAGCATTAGTTTTGATGTTGTGTTCTTGCTCTTTGATGTTCCTTTTAGCTTGGTAATTGTGTATTAATGGTAGACTGTTGTTATTTTTATGTCTGTTTTATATTTTGTAAGCTAATTTGAGTGATTCTTTTCTGGAAGGGAAATGTGGGGTATGTCAATCACTTGTAGGTTTGCTTGACATTCTTCAGGAAGTGTCATTTGATTCTATAGAGCTGTAAAGACTCTTTGAAGCAAGTTGAGACAGGGGACAAACAAGACTTATTTCAACTTTGACTGCTTTCTAGAAAAACTTAGCTCAAACTGTAATGCCAGTTTTACCTACTATCCAAGTGAGATTTGAAAATGCTAAAAGGTTACTTCTGTCTTAAAATGCTTGCAGTTATCAGACAAAATTATGATGCCACAATACACTGACATCCATTTCCTTAGCACACAAAAACAATCTGATGTTTGGATAACAATCAAGACCATCTGTTCTTAGCTGAACTCTGTTCTATGAAGGGGCAGTTACAAAGATCTATCTGCTGCTTCCTTTAAAGACATCAATCTTGTCAAGTGCCTTCAATTTAAAGAAGAACTAGTGACATCCATGTTATTTTGGAATAATATTGCTCACACTAATTGTCTTTTGTTAAAGAATCAGCAAAATTCAGAGTCAGCAAAATTCTCTTGTTAATGTTTGCTATTATTTATGGCAACCATAAACTGTGAGCATTTATGGTCAGGGACAGAGGGGAAAGCACTGCATTTTTTCTTTTTTTAATAGTCATGCCCAGAAAGCTATACTTGACTTTTTTAAAAATGTCATTCTGCATTATCCCTGCTTAATTAGGCATTCGTTTAAACTCAGTTCCTACACTCAGAGTGGTGCGGTGAGAATGGGGGATGAGTAATATGAACGAGCTGTACAGTATTTGCAATAAATCAACTACATGGTGATTTCTGCATGTGAAATTGAAATGTGATCAGCATTCATATTCCATTAGGTAATTTCACATAATTTCTTGTGATGGAGAAAAGACCAGTTTGTGCTGACTTCTGGGCACATCATCTTGTGTTTAGGTAACTGTTTAAAAAAGAAAAAAAAAAGAAAAAATGCATCATACAAATCAAAACACTTCTCTATTTGTTTAAATATTATCTAAAGTGTAAATCAAGAATAGACAACCTGATATCTTTCAAATGTCTTGAACTCTCATAAACGCCACCCGTCAGTGGGCAGGGATTGTGGAAGTGGGATGCAGAACATCTGAGCGTTCAGGTGACTTGTTCCTCTGTAAACTAGTGGAACATTTACCACTGGTGGGACACAGAAATTGTATAGGTGGGATGCAGGGTTTTTGTAACAGTTTCCAACTGCTAATGGAAACATTTTCTTTTTTGGTTTTAGTCTGAACAATACAACTGTATTTTTAAATCTTTAATATAAGCCATGGTTAATATTATAAATGGAACTTATTTAATACTATATTTACTATTCTAAATTGAATCCTTGCAAACATTTAAATGTGCATCTCTGAAAAAGTTAATCTTCTGTTTCTATCATAGTGGCACCCAGGTTCTTTGAGAGAGTAGTTGGTAGGACATAAGATGCACAAGGCTGAAAGCCTCCACAGAACTACACTACACAGAACTTGCAGAAACTTTCCTAAATGTTCAGAAGGAGTCTTTCCTAGCCCTGACATGTGACATTTGCCTATAAATAAGACTAAGCCCTATGCTGACATAAATACAGTAACAGGTTTTTAGGAGTAACTAGTTAGATGCTTCAGGGAATGGACTCTTGCTCAGCTGTTTCATTGCCTTTTGTCCCTAGTCCCCACATGGCCAAGGCCCTTTTCGCATCTTACCCATTTGCACAACGGGGGAAGACGGCTTGCGCAAGAAGCCTCAGTCGAAACGCTGCCGCTTCCCCGCTCCTCCGTACCACAGGTCACTTCCTGTTAGCGTGACCGTTGCTCTTGCGCCCTGCCC
The DNA here is from genome assembly GCA_948472985.1 of Iguana delicatissima. Lineage (NCBI taxonomy): Eukaryota > Metazoa > Chordata > Lepidosauria > Squamata > Iguanidae > Iguana > Iguana delicatissima. The sequence continues at coordinate 1,538,398 of CAOKZL010000311.1, forward strand.
CTTCCTTCCGCAGTGCAGTCTGGGAGCTGTAGGCTGTGCTGGGGGAGGAAGCGCGACCCGCTCGCCTGGGACAATGCACTGCACGCAGGTAAGTGCACGAGGCCACCGCGAGCATTGCGCGAGCGTGCATTATTTTTGGCTTAGAGCCGAAAATAAAAAAATGTGCTCTCGCCCCACTTGAGCCTCATGAGCGTCGCACGAGTGAGAGTGCGTCGTATGGAGTGATGCTCCCACTCACGCGAGGCTCAAGGGGCTCTCGCGCAAAAAAAAAGGCATGCGAAAAGGGCCCAAGAACGGAAATGTCCTGGGCCTCCATTGATATCTATCCAGACCATCTTAACTGACATCTGAAACAAGATGTAGGCTGGTAACTCTAACCTCATCACTTTTCTTCTCCTGTATGATTTTTAATGTCTTTGCCTGATGAATAAGCCAGTGTAGCTTCAAAACTTTGCATGATATATTTTGTGCTTTGTAGTTGGCTCAATAAAGGCATCACTGTTTTGTGGATTTTGGATTTTGTTGTTTTTCTGCTGCATGGTCAACATGGCTATCCCGAATATGTTTCCTGGATTTGAAGATGACAAATTTAGCCACAGCAGAGGAACTCTAAAAGAGAATGCAAAGAGACTAGGACTTAACTTTTTGAAGTTTCTACCTCTAGCAAAGATAAAATACAAAAGTTGTATTTTGCTGCATGGCCAACACAATTCCCCATGTGTCATCACATTTTTCCCACCAGCAAATGCTCCAATTTTTTGAAGCATTTACAGTCCGCATTGTAACTAAGAGTGAATGCAATTTATATAATTATAATGACCCCTGAACATGGAAATTCCATTTGCCTCCCATGGGATATAGAAAAAACTTTGCCCATCTTTGACGAAAAGGGATATCACAACTGTAAGCATTGAGTAAATTTGGATCCAACAAAATGCTGCACAGTTCACAATTTTGTTCATGAAAATTCATCCCTGCATAACTACACATTTTCAGCACAGGAAATGTTTCTTTTTTGAGATGGAGGAGAAAATCATGTTTCTACCAGGAAAAAAAAAGCTGTGCAAAGAACTCATTTGGAGAAATCCCAAACAGTGAATGATATTCCAAAAGTGTCCCATTTTCTTCTGCGATGCAGAGAAGAGTGTTAAAATTATTCATTCTTGCTTCCAAGAACAGAATAAACAAAGATCTTCATCCTCAGCTGGCACACACTGATAGCACTTGACCATTGGGAATTGATCTTATCTCACTCAAAGCTCTAATAGATCTATCTTATAGGAAATGTTATAATCTCTTTTAAAGCAAGAGCAGGCAACACATGACCCATACGTTGCGGGTGCCCTCCCTTTGTATGCATGTGTGTGTGTTTGTTTGCAATTCTTTTTTCAGGGTCCTTCTTTCTAAGACAGAACCCTCACTGCATCACATGGCAGTGTGTTTTGTTACATTTGGAGGCCATGAGAAGCTTACAGCACCAAGCCAGATCAGTTGTCACTTTTGTGAATGCTTGCATGTGCAAAAGCATGCCACAGCTTGTATCCTAGGTGAACAAAACTTGCGTCAAGAATTCTCACAGTTTCAGTACAGCATCAACTGCTGCTCCCTTCTTAATGCCAAAGCCAACAGCTCTTGGGTGGTACAGATTGCTTTTCACTGTGTTTGTGGTTAAGAAAGGCAAAGTGCTATTTTATCCTGTCCTATTAATCAGGCAAATGCTTGACTACATGGGCCTTTTTTGCACTGCACTATAGTGCTGTTACTCCACTTTCAAAATCCTATGGATTCCTGGGATCTGAAGTTTAGGAAGGGGCCTATAGAATTGTCAGTCAGAGAGCTCTTTGGCCTCAGTAAACTATAAATTCCAGAATTCCAGAGGATGTTGGAAGTGGAATAATAGCATTATAACAGTGTAGTGTGGAAAGGCCCTATGTATACTTCCAGTCAGTTACTAAATGTGTAATTTTACACATTATTGTTGCATACCTTTTTCAGTCCAATCCTATCAGCTTGCTTTATGCATTTTTGTGAACCATCACCAAACTTTCTTTCTCTCTCTGGCCTTTTTCACACCTTACCTTCGTCGTGGCGGTGGGGGGTGGCGCTCGTGCGAGCAGCCATTTGCACAAGCCTCTCACAGCAACCCTTCAGCCTCCCGCAGCTGTTTGCCGGTTGCGCGAATGTCATGAGAACGCCCCATCCCTTCCTACAACAGTGTAACCTGGGAATTGCAGGCTAGCGCTGAGGCAGGAAGTGCGACCAGCCCGCTCGTCCGAAGCACCACAGGGCAGGTAAGTGTGCGAGGGCCCTGGGAGCCTTGCGCAACTGCGCAGCATTTTCGGCTTGAAGCTGAAAATAAAAAAATACATGCGCGGTTCGCGTTAGGCTCATGAGAGTGCGTCGTATGGACTGGCACTCGCATTTACGCAACGCTCAAGGGGCCCTCTCGCAAAAGAAACTGCATGTGAAAAGGGCCCCCCTCTCTCTCTCTCTCTCTCTCTCTCACACACACACACACAAACCCCTATACTCATCTCCCCCTGAAATTGTTCTTTTTCATATTACCTTTTCTATGAATGGTGACATTCAATAATGACCAACAGGTTGTGGACACAACTTTGTGAGAAACAAAGAAGTATTGCTACTTCTAGTTGGGCATTTTTCCTCAAGTAATGCTTTGATATAGATTTATTTTATTTTTTTAAAATGTACCATATTGTCAATTTTTATTATTATTTAGTAAAAAAATTCCTTGCATTTTATTTAGCATAGTCATTCTCACACCCTGTGTTAAACAAACTAAAAATCTCATTTGTGCCAGAATAGAAACAAATCAAAAATGATAATAAAAACCCACTTTCTTTGAAATAGGAGGCCTACCATGAACCCCTTCAGCCAGCAAAATGTGTGTTTAACATATTTTATGTCATTTGATCTTTCACAGAGTTCATTTAAATCTTGCTGTACATAGACACTAATTCTTTTGCTGGGGCAGTCAAGAGATTAAAACTTTAAACTTGCCTATTTAATAAAGGGCAGTGTTCTTTGTATTTAAGAGGCAGAAAAACCATCATAATCTACCAGCACTGACTTGGCCATAAATCTTGCGGAAGCATAATTCTACTTACTGTCTATTTATCAAGCACAGAAAGAAATAGGACCCAGATATCGGCTTACTCAATTTTTCTTTGAGACTGTTTCATTGCACTGCATTATTATCATTCATGATGCTAAAGTAAGAGCAAAGCAGGAAGACATAATCTTAGCAATATACTGGCCATGACTGGACTGCCAAAGGAAAAACTAATGCAGATCCCTGTAATATACATAGGGGCTTTTCACACTATAGCACTGTGATAAATTAAGTAAAACTAATAAGATTTCACCTTAAGTGACACATAGATCACTATTATTCTGCTTTAGCTGACATGGCTGCATCCTATGGGATCCTGGGATTTGTAGTCTAGTGAGACACTGGAGATATATGGCTGAGAATCCTATATATATATATATATATATATATATATCCCTTTCTTAGCTACAAATCTCAAGATTCCATAGGAAAGAACCATGACAGTTAAAGTAGAATCATAATGCTATAATTATGTAATGTGGGAGGGCCCATAAAATCACTGAAAGTCCAGTTCTGTACAAATTGCTCGATTTCCTCAAGGAATCTAGGACTCCTGAATGCATGTGTGGTAGAAGTAGGATTACAGCAGTGGGAACATTACTCACCCATAAATTTGTGGAACAAACTGTGTTAAAGGCTGAGAAATGTGGTTCTTCAGATGTGGTTGGGCTGTGACTGCCATGCGTGGCTGCTAGTATACCTGTTGTTGAGACTTTCCAGCAGCATCTAGAGAGCCATCCATTCCCCACCCCTGTTGTATGCACACAGAATGGTTTATGTGACCAGGATTCCTGGTTATTTGTACACAAGGGAGCTGCACTGATGGTATCTGCTGCACATGCATAGAAAGTGTATGATTCTGCCTTTTATTTCTGTCTAACAATTTCCAGAGTTGCTTTCATCATTTTCTACTTACTAATAGGTTAAGAAACTCTTCCCCATCCTGTATCCGAGTATCATCTCCCCTGAAGCAAAGAGGCTGGATGCATCACTTTCTACATTAGAAAGTTAACATCAGAATGGTCAAACCTGGCTGGGGAATGCATAGACAGTGCCAAGATTATTAACAAGACATTTGCCCAGGGTGACAGAGAGTTCATTATCTGTAGAACATTGTGAGGATGGGTGAACTGATGGAAAGCCCGCTGCTGAGTAGGATTTAACCCTTGGGGAATAAGGGATTTACACAGATGGGGAGATCCATAGCTGCAGGAATTTCTACTCCATTTATTTTTATTAAGCCTCATAAACACTGAATTGTATATCTGCATCCACTGGGACAGTAGTTCATAGACTTATATGGCTTATTATAAGATGTTCTCTCACAATATTCATCTCAAAAGTCCTTGTTCTTAATAAGATCCCATTTGTCCTGTCTATGTAGGCATGGATTGAAAACCTGTTGGTGTGCTATGTCAGAATAATTGTGCTGGTGTAGGTGGTTATTTTAGAAGAGAAAAGGACATGGGCATGAGGCTGTGAAGGGGTAAGACACTGGAGAAATAGGCTGCTTGGAGCCAGCAGATTTTTGGCTAGTATCCTGGTGTATACAGACTGGTATCCTGTATAAGTCCACCTTATGCCTGTGATTGTCAATTTTATTTTATTTTTTATTTTTTGGGGGGAAGTGCTGCAGAGGTAGGTATTCCTCTTGGTCTTCTGCAATGAACATAGCCCTCCCTTCACTTGCCATTGAAGCAGTGAAGCATCCTGCCCATAGCCATTTCATGTCTGGTACAGTGGATGGGAGGGGGAACAAGAGACACTTCTGAATATGACTATTTCTGCATGACTGGGCTGTGCCACTTCTGGGACAGGATGGCAGTGGTTGGTGAGTTGTGCTTCTGCATAACATCATCACCAGCCTGCTGCCATCCCATCCCCAAGCATTGCACTCATGCAGTTTTCACAAAACAGAAAAAAATCCATTTTGTGCCTGCAATCTCATGGCACTCCCATTGCTCTCAGCTGTGCAGAAGCCACGGAAGCACAATGGCCATACTTCCTTCCATAGTACAGCAATGGAAAGTACCTGGCTGAGCTATGGAAGGAAGAGGTGGTGCCATTGCGCCCCCTTCTACATGGACCAATCAGGTGCAGAGGGGAGCATTGCTGATACTCTCCCTTCCGGACCTGGGATTGCAGTGCGACAATGCAGAAGAGCATCACTGTGTGGAAATAGCTATACCACAATAACCAGACGGAAATCTGCTGAAACCTCCAGAGGACCCCAGCAGATCTCAGTAAATGATTTAATCATTTTGTATCATTTTGTATCTGGCTATGGGGACATAGCCAGATGCTTCTATGATCCTTTCCTCCCAGTGAATGGCTGTGGAAGGAATGGCTGCAATAATTCAGTGGTAAGTCTAGGGAGTGATGAAGGGCCAGCTGCAGTGTAGTTCCACCTGAGGAACCACATCTACCATACAGGATTCTGGCCATAGGCTGCCTTTTATCATCACTACCCCATGACCCTAAAAATAACCCACCAACCTCGTTCATCAATGGAATCCTGGCTCTAATCTCCCCACTTTTTTCCTCCTTAGAGACGCAATGCCCTAAATCTTCTTCTGAATTTATCTTGATTGTTAGGAAAGAATCAGTAGAATACTATTAAAATGATATAATACATGGTGATTGAAAAGCACATATATAGGGGATATAAGTTGTTCTTTGTAGTTTGGAACCAAAATAGGAGTCTTGTCTACACTTTGGACTATTATTGATTTATTTATTCCTTTATTTAATATCTCACTTTCTCCCAATATAGAACTCAAGGCAACTCTCAGCAAGATTTTTAAAAATACAGTTTTGAAAAAAACTCAATTATAATAAAGTTAAAGAAATAAGCTATTGTATCTAGAACCACAGTAAATTAAAATATTCTGAAAGAAAAAAAGAAAAAAAAAAGTTCAGTACTTCACAATGCAGCTTTTCCCAAACAAGTAATTTCAGGCATTTTCCAGACTTGTGAGTTTGCATGGGCATTACAATGCTGTGTGTATGTGTGTACATGGGAATGGGGGAGGGAGAAAGAAAGAGAGAAGGGAGTCTACCATGCTTATCGTTGAACCTGCTGACTCTCTATTTGGGCCACAGAAACTGGTTTGCAGAACATTACACAATGATACAGCTACTGGATGAAATAAAAGGTCCTTCATGCCTCGACATATATGCTTACTAGTTTCATTAAGTTCCATAAGAGTTACTGCCAAAAAATATATATTATATAGCAGGCCAGGTATGCATATACTATTACCCCTAGATTATCAATATATGCAAAATTTTGATACATGTGAACAAAGCCAAACACACACATATTTTTCATAATTTGTTTCATTCATCTCAGAATGAGTATGGAGAACAAAACGAGAGAACTAACAAAGTGACAGATGTCACTCACATTCCATTATACTCGCCTTGGGGAGTGCTTCCTATCAATTAGCATGACAGTATATTATACAGAAATTACTTTCTCGGCCAGTAGCCAGCAAATATGGTTCTGCTGAAGCAATAGCAAAATGCTTGATTGACTAATTTGCATCATTCAACTAAAGTCATTTTTTTCTTCTATTCATATTTATAGTCATTGTGAGTACAGAACTTCAGTTTATGACTGAAGCAGAAAGTTTGTTTTCAAAACTTCCGCATAGCCAGTCGAAGATTTCCCATATGGTTCAGTTCCATAGAACTATTAATTTATTTATTTAAAAAACATTTATACCTCACCCTTCAGCCCAAAAGGCTTTCAGATGACTCACTGCATAGGCAATTATAAGTCTTTGCCCTCTGGTTTACAATCCAAATAAGGTATGACACACAATGCAGAAAGGTTGGGGAAGAAGGGAGGGCAGGGAATTCCTTCACTGCTTATAATGAACCAGCTGATGGAAATGGTTCAAATAGACTTCTGAAATGGATGCCAGTAGCTGACGGTTTGGACAGAAAGGCAGAAGTCTCTGCTGCTGCTTGCTCTCTTCTTGTAGGTGTACCATGTCTAAGCAATCAGATAGTAAAATGCATTTTCCTATAATATATAGGGCCACAAACCATCTTTTTATTCCCCTCTGGGCTCACAACTCAGCTGCAAGTTGCAGGAAAAATGCCCATGAGGAGCTGCAGGTGAAGCCCATTGTAATGGAGGTTTGCCTCCTATGAGTCTTCTCCCTCTGAAATCTTTAAATAATAAAGCACGGTGTAGTGGTTTGAGCATGGGATCATGGCCCCAGAGGTCAAGGTTTGATGCTCCACTTAGCCATGGAAATCCACTGGGTGGATTAAAGCACTTCACCTTGCTGGCCCTCATAGAGGGCCAAAGTATATTATGCACAAAGTTTATTTTTACATTTGTACATTTTTATTGGCAGCCGTGATTTTACTCCCTAATATTAACAACTGCATATTTCATAATGGAGTTTACATATACTAGCTAAACCTTGCAGCCCTAATTTCTCAGTAAGGAGAAGACGAAAACATATATAGAGATTGAGGCTAATACTGAGTGTGATGTTTTCTCCTTGGATTATAACCCCCTGCCCTCCATGTTGCCTGAGAGTGAGGACTCATTACTGAATTCCTTGACAGATTTCCAGTTTGTAGACCCATGGTGATTTTGTTTGTAAGTGGATACAGAGACATGTTACCCTGGCATCCTAGCTGGTGTTGCTTCCATGTTCCATCCCACAATACAAATTCTCTGCATCACATGAAAACTTTATTATTCTTTGAGAGAGATTATGCACTCTACTATTAATTTTCTTCCTGTACTAGGTGAGTTCTATGACAAATATAATCCATGCCTACTTGATGTGTGTTTTACTTGATTTTTGACCAACTGGCCATCTCTCTATGGCCCCTTATTCTGTTTTCAACAGCCTAACTTAACATTTCTTTGTATGTGTAATATCCTTGTGTGTTCCTGTCTGCTGCAGACAGAAGTGGAAATGTAACATTTTTGAAAAACCTGGTATGTTCTTATCAAGAAATGTGTTACGGATTCTGCTGTCTGTTGCAAAGAAAAAGTCTCCCATTCCCCACCCTACCCCAACATCATTGAATAATTCTGTGTTTATTATTTTCCAGATTAGCTGCTCCAAATCATATTTTGTTCAGAACTTTCTAATGACTTGTAAGATATCAATAAGCATAAGGGGAGAAGAGAAAAAAAAAGAATATAAAATGAATATAAGAAGCAATGTGATAAAATGATGGCAATGGTGTCTTGCAATCTATGCAAAAGATATAATTCATCACCTGCAAGGAACTGATTGGAAGATAAGCCTGAAAATAGGAGAAGTAAAATGTTATGGGAGATTAAGACTCCTTTCCACACCCTATCTCATCCTGGCAGCATCCTGTGGGGATACCAGCAGCAGCAGCTCAGCCTGGAGGGAAGTGTGATGGGACTGCTCTCCTCCACACCAGCTGCCTCCACAATCCTGGAAGTGTGATGGTCCCTCCTCTTCCTTCCACAGCACAGCTCGGTACTTTCCCAGGCTGCACTGGGGAACGAAGTGCAGCCATTGTGCTTCCAGACCCCCCACACAAACCAGGTAAGTGTGGGATGGTGGTGTGATTGTGATTAAATCAATGATTTAATCTGTGATTACACCATCTGGGGATGGGAGAAGGATGGAACCACAAGGACATCATGTGTAACTGTTGCCACAATCCTATCCTTGTCCCTTCCCTATGGCAGGACAACAACATCCCATAGAAAGGGTCTAAGATCCATGTTACCCTGACTTCTGGTGGTCCTGTGGAGGACACCTTGATTCACTCCAAAAAGACAAAGACTGGGGGAATAGCGGAGCACTGGCCTTGGCAGAATGAAGGGCAGGGTAACTCAGTGAGATCTTCAACTCAGTTTTTATGGGGTCAGACCAAGCAAAAGCCAGCCAAATATGTCAGTAATGAAGTTTATTAGCAAATAGGTTCCCATGCACAAACACAGTCACTCACTCAAGCACGCAAGGACTATCGAGAAGGGAAAGAGGTGAAAGTTTAAAGAGGATTAGGTGGACAGGTTGTAAGTGTGGTAATACTGCACCTGTGCAGAAGTCTTTGGTCCGGGAAGTGGTGAGAAAGAAGGAACTCAGTGAATAGAGTTGGCTGAGGGGAGCACTTGACTAACATAGTGCCGGTCTGTTAGCGTAGCAGGGGAGTTCTCTGTATAGGGTATCGAAAAGGGAGACTACTTATAGGGCAGAATATACCTCAAGGGCAGATCCTTTCCCAGGAAGAACAATGGTTGAAACAGAAGGAGAATACCACACAATGGCAACTTGATGGCTTGCATGATCATCTCATGTAAACGGATCTTGCCCTCACAGGATTTGCCGATGCAAGTGTTGCTCAACAGGGGAAATCCTGGTAATCCACTCAAGTTGGCTTTATGGCTGAGGACCCTTTGTCTGTGTGGATGTGCCTGCCTGAGGTCTCCTTGGGAAACATGGTGGGGATTTTCCTGGTCTTGATCTATGTCCAATCACTTGACCTATTTGTCTATGCACCCACCCGGGCAACCTCTCTGGCATAGCTGAAATTTTTGATATTGATTTTATATCCCCCTGGGACGGGGTCTGCTAATGGGGGTAACATCCAAACCAGTAAATGATTACTACATAGTTTGCCAAACATAACTGTAGTTGAGAAAAAGAAAGTTTGGATTATAGATGTGGCAGTCCCTGGGGACAATGAAAGGGGGAGAATTATGAAATGCTGAATGGAGATTCAGTGCCTCTGGGAAAACAGTGACTCTGAATTAGTGCTGGGAGCCATTTCAAATAAGCTTTTAAGATGCCTTGAGTTCCTTGGAAGGGGAATGGTAAGATACGACTGACTGACTGACTGACTGACTGACTGACTGACTGACTGATTGGCAAAACATCTGTATGAAATTGCTATAGATAGCATCACAACAGCAGAATTACAAGAAGTGATGCTACTTGAAAGATGCCACATTATTAGATGATACCTCACTGATTCGTAGATTTTTAGAATTGGAATCATTGATTGGTTGAAACTCTAGCAAGTAATATCTGGTAGACCCTGAAAGAATAATAATAATAATAATAATAATAATAATAATAATAATAATAATAATAATAAGCAACACCAACACTACTACTTCTAGTGTTATTTTTGTTTTTATTTTGCTGCTACTCTCCTCTTATTCTTAGAATGAGCAGATCCACTTAGTCAGCTCCCCACTAGAAAGATTTTCCCTACTAAATGACAGAAGCTGAATCTGAGTGCAAGCTGAACTCAACCCCCTCCATTCAGACCTTGTTTTAGCAAGTGTGGGAGAGGAACTGTGCATATCAGCTGGATATTAGCAGCAAGGTTTGAAAGGAAGCCAGTGCATACTATCTGTGTTAAGTACCAAGGTCATGTGGAGAGTTCTACTTGTGTTTAAGTCAATGCAAGTAGAAGTCCTTTTCAAAACTTGCTGCTCAACACAGCAGATCTGAACTCAGAAAAAGAGCATGGGTTTTCCCTTGTTCAGGATGAAAGTCTAAATAGAGCTCCATTCATAGCTGGACTGAGTGAACCCATTGAAAGGAGCATGTATGACTAAGTAAGGCTAAGAATGGGACTTGGAAATATTATTTTTGGGCTATAGATCTCAGAATTACCTAACCCTCATGGCCAGTGGCTGTGCTGGCTCAAGGTTTATGGGACATATAGTCCAAATTTAACTTTTGCAAATTGTGGTCTGACTCCATTCCATTGTGTCTGTGGTAAACTGCAGCATTCTGTTAGATTAAAGGATATTTGGAACAGTTTATAGATTTCCTCTGCTTCAGCATTTCCAGCTATTAAAGTCCCTGCTAAGAAATTCCACGGCACTTGATATATACTCCAGCACGGTATAGTGGTGTGAGTGTTGGACTATGATCCTAGAGACCCAGGTTTGATTCCCCATTCCATACTTTCAGTCTCCAGAAAACCCCAGGATAGTTTTGCCTTAGGGTCACTGTACGTCAGAAACAACTTGAAGACACACAGGAACAACAACAATTCATACAAATGTGCATGTGACACACACACACTTGCACAACCACGCACATACAGAAGGTAAAAGTGGTAGATTAATATGCAAATGACATAGTTAGGTAAGATTAATGGAGAGCTAATATACATTAATTTTCATTTGGTTTCGAGTAATGGAACTAACCATCTGTCAATTCATTTTTTTAAATACTATTTTTATGTTGTTCACCATGATGAAACATTTCTGTTTAGTATACATGCCAATGGTTGTACATTTCATTTGTGGAGTTTTTAACAATCTAAAAGTCAGATATGTTAGATTTCTTCAGTATTCTGCATTACTGCAGAATGTACATGCACTCAATTTAGTATGTCCAGAATCTAAAGAACTGATATCTGTATGCAAGAGAGCAGAGCTCATGCATAGCCAGGGCTTAATGTTCTTGCCATAGTAGTTCCCACTGCCAAGAAGACAATCTGTTATTCATTCTGAAAAACAGTCATTTCTTTGCCAGTGAAAAGTGCTGCGATTCTGGCTGGTTGCACATTTCTACCCTACATATGCATAGCACATCTTTGGATCCTGCTCCATGTTTTTATTTTGCTAGTGGTATTTTACTGTTCCAGTCAGATTCCCATCTGAGCATTCCTTTATTTGGACCCCGAAGGCCCAATGAAATAATTAAAATGCTAGAGAGAAGCTGGATCAAAGTAGAGAGGAAAAGTGCATGGAAACATGGAAGGTAAACAGAAAGAAGGGTAGATTCATTGTGTGCACTATGTCTCCAGTATTCATTATCAGACCCTCTCACCATTTTAACATGGCTACCCATTAACATCTTCCTTATCTGGATGATTTCTCTGGTCCAGACTGACTTTTAATCTGGCCCTGTGTCATCTTTATAAGAGGAGTGGGGGTAGAGGGGTGAAATTTAAGTGATATTAACAATGCATAGCTGGGGAATGAGGAGAAGGACTGTAATGAAAGACAAAAGTTGCTTTGTTGGTACCAGTGTTTTAAGGACTAACATGAACTATGTTCCATTCAGTCAGTCCATGGCTAACACAGGCCTCTCATAATGAAATCCAAATTAGTATGAAAGTTTGCATCCGTCAGAATCTGTTTCTCCGTATAGGAAAGACACTGCAGGTATTTGGGATGTGGTTGAATGTGGCACAAGCTGTAGCCACTGCTGTCTTTAAATTCACCATGTAAGCACAACCAGCCAGCCCTTGAAATCACAAATTAGATGTGTAGGGCTGACATGAAATCACACAGGAAGTTCTGATGCATGAATTCAAGATGTTTAATGCAAATTAAAATATTCTGTTTGATGTTGTTCTCATGACTTATAGTCTTCATAGCTTTGCTAAGAGGGTTTGGGCAGTTTCTTACTGTGTTCATCCTTCATTCGGTGCTCATGTGATAATTATCAAAATTAATCATAGGAACTTATTCCTTTTCTTTCTCAATTATCTTAGTGCTCTTTAGATAAATGTCTCTTGGTTAGGTGCTGTAGAGTTGTGCTTTATTTTTTCAGTAGGATCATACTTTCTTAAGTCTTGGACCCTTAAGAAAGAACTGGGAGCTTCAATAGGAACCAGGATATTTTTTCTTTAAATCTACATGAACTTAATGTAATAATAAACTTCAGAGATTCTAATCAGTATCAAGACTGTTACAGTTATCCACCTAATGAACATTTACTAACAAAAATAATGACTAAGATCCTTCATCAGGATTTGTAGCTATGACAACAGACCTCCGTTGCTGCCAGCTGTATCTCCTGATGTGACCTCAAAAAACCTACCATAGGAACTAGGCAGTGCCACCAACACAGAGATTTCCAAGGCACTGGGGAGTGGGACAGTGAGTAGTCTTGCAGTTGTAAAGCTTTTCAACAGGCAGACAGAGGGATTCTTGTGCAGTTCTGTCATAATTGCTTTTCACAATGTGCTTTACTTCTGGGAGAAGGCTGGGCATTTCTTCACTCACCACCCTGCTGCCCAGTGCTTTGGAAATCCCTGGCTTCTAAGGTGTTTTTTTGAGGTGCTCTCAGTTGTTGCATTGGTGCAGTAACTGAAAACATTAATTGCAATGTTTGGTTCATGACATGGAGCCTTTTCGCACCTTACCTTTTCATGGAGGTGGGGGGCAGCGCTCACGCGAGAAGCCTCAGCAGGAACACTGCAGCTTCCCTGGTGCTTCAGTTCTGCAGCAGCTTCCTGGTTGCATGAACCCACGCCCCACCCCTTCCTACTGCAGTGCAACCTGGGAACTGCAGACTAGCGCTGGTGCAGGAAGCGCGACCGGCCCGGCTCCTGACGCACCGCACACCAGGTAAGTGTGCACTGACCCCGGGAGCATTGTGTGACTGAGAACAATTTTCGGCTTTAAGCCGAAAATGAAAACGTGCTTGCGCGGTCTGCGTCAGGCCCTTGAGTGTGTCATGCTCCTCCCATTTACGCAATGCTCAAGGGCCCCTCTCGCTTTAGAAACGCTGTGCAAAAATGTAAATTGTCAATACTGAACAGGGTGCTAGCATTTTGTAGCAACACTGATTACAGTGAAGGGTATGAGGTAAGATGGATTGAATTAAAGAAATATTTGGAGAAGTTGTGATAAGTAAGACGTTTAGCTGCTGAACTCCTTTTTCACTGAGAAGGTCACCTTAGTTTTTCTCTCAGTTTATCTTTGCTGCACTTTGGTTAACTCTGCAAAGCTGTGGAGACTGCCAGAAAGAATAAACTTTCACAAAATGATTTCCTAGAGATTTAGAGGTTTCACCTTTTAGTATGTCTTCCCTCATCCTAAACTCCAGTCTTCATCTGCTTTATCTTTACAGATTATGTTGCTCACTGACCCAGAGATTGAGAGCAGTCTCCTGATCAGTTCTGATGAAGGAGCCACCTATCAAAAATACAGGCTGAACTTCTACATCCACAGCATGCTCTTCCACCCAAAGCAGGAGGACTGGATTCTAGCCTACAGTCAGGATCAGAAGGTTTGTATGGGTACTTTCATTTTTTAGGGGGCTGATGGTTGGAAATTCTGAGAATTGCTAATCTAAAAAAGTAACAGTAAGTGCTAGTAACATAGTAGTCCCCTCAGCCATGGACTTAAAACAACTGAGGTGTGTGTGTTTCCCAACTGGATTCCCTTTCCCAAAAGCATATTTTTAAATATATAACTTGTCATGGAACGAAACCAACATTAGTGCTAATTGGACCTCCTTCCAAGGGGAAAACATTACACAGATGAGGAGTCACATTGAAAACAATCCTGTCCCATGTCCTCCCACAGAGAAGCACCCCTCCAGACCTTAGTTTTTGGGCAGTTGTATATATAGGGATGGACACTTCCTCAGGTATTAAGGATCCATGCTGTTTAAGGCTTTGAATATCATCACCAGCACCTTGAATTCAGACTGGAATTGTATTGGTGGGCACTGTAATTCTCTTAAGACTTGTTTTATGTGATATCCATAATGCATAGCCATCTTACTGCTGTGTTTTACAGAACTTGTAGCTTCTGAATCATCTCTAAGGGCAACCCCCTATAGAGTGCATTGCAGTAATCTCTTCTCAGTGTTACCAGTGCACAGACTACTGTGGCTAGGTTGCTCCCTCAGAAGATGTGCAAGCCATTCAGGACAGACCCATTTCCTGGACCAAAGAACCACCTATCCACAGAGTATCTGCCTTGTCAGAATTCAGCTACAATTTAATGGCCCTCATCCATACCAATACAGCATCCAAGCACCTACATAGTCCCAGTTGCCTCTAACAACAAAGAGAAATAGAGTTTTTTATCTGCATATTGATGGCATCTCATCTCCAGAAGTCTAATTAACTTACTGTATAGCTTCATATAGATATCGCATACAGGGGGGGTCAGATGGCATCCTGTGAGATCCCAAACAGCTTAAGGACCATGGAGCTGATCCCCCACTGATGTTCTCTGGAACTGGCTCTGCAGATACAAGTAGAACCATTACAACACAGTGCCTCTCACTCCCATCTGACAGAACTTGTGCATTAGGACACCATGATCAAATACACTGAAATCTGCTGAGAGATCCAGGAGAATTAGCAAGAAAGCATTCCCCTCATCTTTCATTTGTCAAACAGAGCAACTAAGTCTGTTTTAGCATCACATGCTGGCCTGAAACCAGACTGAAATGGGTTCCAAAAATGTTTCCTAAAAAGATGTTCAAAACTGCCCACCCATCATGTACTCAAGCTTCTTGCCCAGAAAGGGAATATTGGTGTTGTGTGTTTTCAAGTTGTTTCAGACTTATGGTGACCCTTGGTGAATCTATCATGAGGTTTTCTGGGGGCTGAAAATGCATGATGAGCCCAAGGTCATCCAGTGGGTTTCCATTGCTGAATGGGGAACTGAACCCTGATCTCCAGGGCAGTAGTCCAGTGCTAAAGCAACTATACCACTATGATTCTCAAAGGGAATATTAGTAAGGGTAAAGTGATTCAAAAGGTACCTTGGGTTCAGGGAGGTTCTGTTTAAGAGAAGACATACTACTGCCTCCTTCAAAGCAGAAAGTACTTTACCCTGAGTGATTTTACTGCTGTCTGGACCCACTTGATTAATCCACCTCTGCTAGATCCTATCAGCTAAGATAAGCAATGGTCAAAGTTATGTGATGGGACATACTGCTGAAGTGTTTTGTCCTCATCATCAGGCCTCAACAAATGAAACTGATCTCAAGGAAACTGACCAGATGGAACACTGACATTTCCTCAGACTCCATGATAAGTGGCACAAATTCTGAGCAAATACAAGAACTTTCTCCTTGAAGTATCTACAGATTGATTACAGCAGGTAGATGAGGATTCCACTCTTGTTATTCTCATGCCCTGCTTCTAGAACATGGACTCTGACTCAGAGTCTGAAACAGAGGGCATGCCAGAGGCTGAGACAGGGGGCATGCCAGGACATATTGTACAGGAAGAGGTTACAGCATCACAAACAGAACAGGGGGCAATGACAGCTACAGCAGAGAGTCCTGCCTCTTCAGACATAGAAGAGGACTTACCTGTACCCAGCTTTGCAGAGTGTAGACAACCAGCAACAATTAATCAAGTCACAGGTGCGCTAGGCTTCAGACCTATATAGCTGACATCCTTTCTCTCCAGGAGCTGTCAGAGCTTATCTGACCTGCCAGATATCTTGCTGAATACTCTGACCTTGGACACTCCCTTGCCTTGGAATCCTGTTGGATTTTATTTATGACTTTGTGCTTACTGCCTGAAAATAAGTAATGAGCTGGGAGTTATTCAGTTTGTTTCATTTGTTTTATCAGCTGTGCCCAGACTGAGATAGGATAGTTATCTCCAAGCCTGATCCCAATCAGTTCCTTACCACTTGGGATGTTGCTGGAGGGCCTGTTGAAGATGAAAATAATAGCATAATAAGATTTTCTTTTCTTCTTTTTGCCAACTTGTTCACAGCATAAAAGGAGTAATGAAGAGTTCTCAGTAATCTTCAGTCATACTCATTGTGTAATTGATGCCAACTGTGGCCTCCATTTACATTCACATTTATCACACAGTTTGCTCTTTCAGAGATCAGCCTCTGAATAAAGAAGATGAATAAGACAGAACCCATAGTCACACTGTTTTTTCTTTGGTAGCTGCTTCTTGCATTTACTCACTGCTGTCCTGCTATATGAGCTAGTAAGCCTAGGGACTAAAGACTTGAAGCAGCACTTTCAGCTCCCTGCTACAATTGATTGAATTTTCCATGTGTGATGGAGGAGTTGTGGAATAAATGAAGAATCAGTGTATACACAGAAATAAAATAGATATGTTTAAAGTAACTCTCAGTTGGAAACCAGTTGAAAGAGAGCAAAAGAGAGAGAATGAGAGATACAGACAGATGGATAGAAGTATACAGATATAACATAGGCCCTTACCACAGTATACTGAGATACTGCATCATCCCATCATGATCCCAGCTATACCATTGCCAGGATGGGATCAGGACCCAACTGCTGGTGGATGGGTAGCGTTCAGGACATGTGCCTTCCCTCCACACTACAACCAGTCTCTTCCTGGGCTATAATGAGGAAGGAAGTGCTTGGTAGTGTTTCTGCCCTTCCCGCATGCCTGCAGCCGATAGCATCATTGTGCAAAGGGAGACTGTTGCCGGATTTTTTACATAATGATATATGAAACTATCATGATGGCTGGGGATGTGAAAGAAGCAGGACCACAATGGTGTTGTGCAATGGCACATGTAGCAATTGGCAGCAACATATCCCCATATTGGGATTGTGCTGCCATGAAATAAAGGCCATAGATTTAAGGACAAAGAAAGGCCAAGCTCATTGACAACATTTCACAAAATGGTGAGCTGCCATTTAAAAGAAACAATTCTGTAGCCAAAGTTACAGAGAAAATCTAACATAATTTCTGAACAATAAAACCTTTGAAGGAATGTCTTAACAAGAAAAATCTTTTGTTTTGGCCTGGTCAAGAAGAAAACTAACTTCTGCTTATAGAACTTCAAGTTCATGTTCCCAGCCATCAAAGAACAACACTTTAAAGTTTAACTTTGAGAATCTGTCCTGACTCTGGCATCTATCTAATTAGGTGCTTTGCAGTAAAACCAGAATGTCCCTTTTCTTCTGTTTCTTAGAGACGGAAATAATTTTTTAAAATATTCAAAAAATGATAAAGAATATGTTTCTGAAATGCTAGAAAACTCTGACAAAGAGAATAATGGACTAATAAGAATTTCTGCAGCTTGGAGCTTGCTTGGCATAGAATTAGCATAGTTCTTCTTCTGCACAAATTCACACATGAATTTTGTGCAGAATTAAGTCCTCAACCACAGTATTTTCTGTGCTTAAGAGATAGCATTGCTGCACATAAATAATATGCTCAGAAATATTATTTCTTGCACAGATAATGGAACATACTGTTTTTTGTGTGAAATATCACATGGGAATTTTGCACACAGTAAATCCAGAATTGGGCGTAGGAGTAAGTGAGCAAAGTGGAGATTCTGCACTTCCACTTTATAACTTACTAGCATATATACCCAGTATTGCCCAGGGCTTTTATTTTCTCATAGGTAATAACTTGTTATAAAGATTTGAGATCCTGTGTCTCTAATTCCCCAAACTGTCTTGTCCAGTACCAGTAACTTTTATCCAAATTCCCCAGTCCAATCTGTATTCAGAGTTATTAACATACACAGGTTAGGTTCCTGAGGGAACACAGTGTCTTCCTTCTTGCTGCTGGGCCTCATCTCCGTAGCAATCAGCCTATACAAGACAGTCACAGTTGACTGAGGCCCAAGAGCTCTCTGGCTGAGAATTCTATAGGCCGCTGCCTAAACTGCAAACTCCAGGATTCCATAGAGTCTTCTTAGGCAGCCAATCATATGAGGCCTTCACCTGACACAGCCAATCATATGAGGTCTTTGCCTGACACAGCCAATCATATGAGGTCTTTGCCTGACAGAGGCAAACAGATAAACTTTGACTTTTATATATTAGATGACATGGAAATTCCATCAGGGTGTACTTGTCTAACTCTTGATGATGATGAAAGGAATGCTACAAATTCAGCAGTCATTTGAGTGAGAATAACCACCTTTAGAATAGGTACATTTATATGTCAAGGTTGATGATGGAATTGTTCACCTGGCTAGGATAGCATTTGGCAGAGAAAGGTATACAAGAAAAGAAAATGCAAGGGTTGCTCTTCAATCACAGTTGGAAATCTTAACAATTGGCTAATTTGATCATCTCTAATGTCCCAGTGTTTCCCATTAGAACCGCTCCTCATGATTAGCTTTTCAATGTCAAGTTGCTCATTTCCATTAACACTGTAACACATAACACTTGTTATGCTGGGAAGAGTTAGTGCAGTTTCAATGTCCTCAACATAAACAGTGCCATATGCAATATGCTAAATGATGGCATGAATAATTTGGGTTTCTACCCTTTAACCACTTCAGGTACTCCATAAACTGAGATAGGGGCCTTCTGATTAATATATAGGATTTTTTGTTAATACATAATAATATTTATTATGAATAATATATTAAATTCTGATTAATATATAGCATCACACTGTCCATGTAGTGGTATCAATAAATAATTGATCATGAAGGGAAGATAGCATTAATCTAAACGTGCATTTGACTGTGCAAAGTATAGGAAAATTAAAGACATGCTAGTAGACAGATAAATCCTCAACCATTTCCTCCTCCCTGTGAGGACAAAAACTTACCATAGTTTTTTTTCCATTGCAGGATAAAAAGAATATTTTTTCACAGCATTTCCTCTGTATTCAGACATTCTGAAGTATTGCAGAGGAGTTACTCTTTAGGGGAAAAACCATGTAGGAAGTTTTGTACACTTGGAAAAAATTTTCTCAGAAAATAGCTTCCCTCACCAGTGTTTATCTCTGCAAAATAATTCTTATACAAAACTTCAAGTTAGTGAACATCAGGAGAAAATTATACAGAAATCTTCCTGGTCTATTATTCTTACCAATAGATTCTCCTGATTGTTACAAAACCCATTTTTAAACAGTTCTCATATATTGAAGCTGCTCACGATTCACCATACATGAATGAGAATGTCTGGGTCCAAGATCAATTATCCTTTTCACAAGATATCTGCTCTTCCCAGTAGTACTAGTGAAGGATGTGTAGTGCGTGCAGAGAAGGGAAAGGGCCTCTAGGCATCATCACAGTTCTTAGACATTACAACACACAAGCCCTTTCCTCAACTCACCTTTTTGTGGAGCTGGGGTTCAGGGATTACGTGAGCAGCCTCTAGCGAGAGGCTCTCACGTCTTGGTTCCTTCAGCTCCTCAGCTGCTGACTGCTCGTGCAAGAGCCCCTCCTTTTCCTTCCGCAGTGCAGCTTGGGAGTTTCCCAGGCTGCGCTGGGGCAGGAAGCATAAGCGCCGCGGCTCTGGAGCTCCGCACTCACGGCAAGTGCATGCGGGGCCCTGGAAAGATGCATGCTCGCTCACTGTTTTCAGCTCGCAGCCAAAAATAAAATAGTGCATGATCGGTGCCTGCCAGGCCCTGGAGCGTCACATGATTGTGAGTGCATCGTCTGGACTGCTCCTTGCAGTTGCGCAGCGCTCCAGGGGCCCTTTCGCATGGCAAATGCTGTGTGAAAAGGGCCATAGCATTGCCTAGGTCACTTTCAATCTAACCTTATTTATTTGCAAAATTGATTAAAAAAAAATTAATTAGGGGAGGTCTTCCCATTATTGGTCTTAAGTAAAGTCAAGCTATTTTGTGAGGTCCCCCCCAAGACTGTTTAAAAAGTATGTATTTTCTTATGCTGTCTTGTCTTTTGTGTTCTTCAGCTTAGGTTCAGAAATAGATACAACTTTGGGAATGCATTTTTCTCATTTTTCTTTTAATTTGCACGTAAACTACTGTACAAACAAGGCCATAAAACATCCCCTCTGAAAGTATCTGTCAGTCAGTATCTTATTACACCTCACTAAACATTATGTTTTGGGGCACATTTTAAAATAAATGAAAGACATAAACTAAATAGCAGTTGAGAATAGAAAAGCAGCCCATAATCTTTTTTAAAAAAAAATGAAGAGGAAAAACAAGTAAATGAGTGAGCAGCAAACATTTGGTATTAGAAATCTAAACAAGAGTTTTCTGGGGAAAACTGAAAACAAAAAGTCAGAATTAAATATTTTAATTTTGAAGGTTTTCCTCATAATAGGAGAAACTCATATTCCAGTGGAAATGTTACAGGGGTTCATGATCAATGGCCTGGAACTATTCTTCTGTTTAACACCTAATAGCTATAGCTAGACAGATCCTTTGAAAAATTTGCTAGTATCTTTTTTAAACTCATCTTTTGCACTGATAATACTTTTAAATTAAATAACAGTTTTTTGTCCTTTCATGAAACCCCAAGTCTGCTACTTCAGGTGATGGCCCAACTTTGCCTAATGGTAGAGCCAGCCTTGACCACTCTTCTCACTATATTAGGCGTCATGAGATTTTGAGTTCTCAAAAGCATCTTCCTTGTGTCAAGTTTGTGTCAAGTATAATGAGATTGGCTTCTGAGTTCTTATTTGGGGGACGGGATTAGTCTTGGAGGATGAGTCTAACTGAGAGTATCAGCTTGTAATGGAGTCTCCATGTGGAGAAATAGTGCTTGAATATTGGAGAATGGTGGTGGTGGGGAACAAGACAAGGCTATCTCCATTAGATCGTGCTTGCAAATATTTTAGGGTTGTCTAATTGACCACTATTGAAGTAGGTGAATCGTTGTGTTGATGCAGCACTGTTTGTATTCTTAACACATGCATCAGAGATTGGGGTGAAGTTAAAAGGCTATCATATATTCTTTGGAATCTGTGAGTGGAGGAAACATTTAAGACAATCATGCACATAAAACAAGAGTGTCACTGCAGTTAAGAAATGAGCCATATTTGAGAAAAGAGGATTGATTAGAGATACTTTTGCCTGAAGATGTTTAATGATTGTAAAGAATCCTACAGGAACACTGTAGGAAAACTAATTGCTGAGCTGTTAATCTCAGTACATGTTAAATTACTGTCTTCCTCTAGATTGATATCTGAAGGCTTTATCACTATCAGATGTCTCCATCAAGAATAAATAAACAAGAATCCAGTAGTCAGTGAAATGTATTGATAGCTTTTGTGCAGGTTGGCTGATTTTTTGGTACCATTTTAAGAACTTGGATTTTCCCAGCCTTCTGTTTGATTTTCTACTTTAATGAATCTTTAAACCACAGAAGAGCTGGCATTTGGAGGAACTGGCAGAAAAAGGAAGACTGTGGTAGTATAGGCCACATAGCTTTGGATTTGTAAGTAAGTGAACAGAAGGTTTCCATAAGGGAATTTTCCCATTCTGTCCCTATAGGTACTTCTAATTCCTCAAGAACCTGTTTGCAAGTCACTCCCAGTAAACAGTATAGGAAAGTATTGGTGGATGCTGGAGGAGAACAGAGTCATTCAAAATTAGTTAGAATCCCATTATGCTAAGATGTTTCTCAAGGAATGTATGTGGCTCTCTATGTGGGAAACTTTCTTAGGATCTAAGCCATAATGTCTACAGAAGTATGATGCACTGATAGATTCTAGTTTTCTTTCATTCACTTCTGAAGACATTATTTGTTATAACTGAAATGAAACAAAACAATTTTTCTTTATACCCTGCTTCTTTTCCCCTTAAAACTGGGATGTCAGGTGGCTTAATTTTAAAAAAACAATACAATTTAAATATACTAAAAATCATAATTCAAATATCGTTAAATACTAATAACACTGATTGTTAAAGCATGCATTGTTGTTGTTTGTCTTCAAGTCATTTCTGACCTATGGCAACCCTAAGACAAAACTATCACAGGGTTTTCTTGGCAAAATTTGTTCAGGCAGAATTGTCTTTGCCTTCTCCAGAGGCTGAAAGAATGTGACTTGTCCAAAGTCACCCAGTGAGTTTCTGTCGAACCTTGATTTCCAGAGTCATAGTCCAATGCTCAAAACACTACACCAAGGCCATTTCCACACTACACTGTTATAGTGCTATTATTCCACTTTCAACATCCTATGGAATTCTGGGGTTTGTAGTTTACTGAGGCCAAAGAGCTCTCTGTCTGAGAATTCTCAATGACTCTCCCTGAACTACAAATCCCAGGGTGACTCTCTCCTGCCCTTTTCGCATGGCGTTTTTAAAGCATATTAGGTACACTCCCTCCCCCCTTCACGAACCGCCGTACCACATGATGTTCTGGTGAACCAGGTGCTATCATGGCCATGGATAGTGCTGATAGTGTGAAAGGCGAAAATAACTTCCCCACGCATCAGTCGCTCAACCAGAGGGTCTGCGGAGCCATCGTCCAGCATGCTTCTGGGAAGGACCAGGGAGTGGGAGGGGTGTGGGCAGTCCCTGCTGCCTGTCCCTCATGCAGCAACTCCCAGGGGACACTCTGCCCAGCAGCAGGCTGGCCACTGCTCCCATTGCAGCAGGGAACACTGCATGACACGTAGCCGTGAGAGGCCACTCCGGGGCTACATCGCCACTCACACTCGAGACGACAGCAGCCCCTGGGGTCCGTCCGACTGTGTTTTTTTTTTAAAGGCGCTATTGTTAGCATGTTAGCATGTTACCAACATAATATGAAACAGCGTGTTGACAGGATCTATCGTTCTAACGTTGGCACGATAGTTGATGAAACAATAAAAAAAGAAAAAAAACCACCGACCAATCAGGGGCGGTGGGGTGGGGACAGGGCGGGAACTGGGCATGGCCCAGGACGCTGACATGCGGACAAGGCACTGGGTGGGGACTAGTGCTGTCTCCGAATGCCCTACCATGTGCAGACTGCAAGGGGCTTTCTACTGGGCCTCTTGCAATATTGGCAATATTGTGAGGGCTCTAGTTCGTCACGCTATCAAGGTAAGGTGCGAAAAGGGACTTCTTTAAGCTGACTCTCTTCCCTTTAAAATATATTAAAACTGATATAACATACAATTAAACGTGTTACAAAATAGAATAGTGCACTCTTAAATCTTTTTCCTTAAAAAAAAAGTTCTTAAAAGATTGTCATAATTTAAAAAAAAAAATCAGAAAGACAGTAAAGAGGAGGCATTGTAGTGTTCCTAGGAAGGGATATCCAGAGCCTAGAGACAGACACTGAGAAGGACTTATTAGACATCTCCACTAATTGCACTGGTAGAAAAGATGGGAGTTAAAGAAGGCCTTCTTTTGAGTATCTTGGGGTCCCAGGCAGGCTCATATGAGGAGATACAATTTGCCAGATGTTCCCTTGTTTGAAATTGAAAGAATAAAATGGATGCAAAATGCAATGTATTACGTTTATATTAAATGAAAAAATGAAGGTCCAATGAGACCTCAAAGATCAAATATCAATAAACCTGCATTCATTCACAATACTATAGCAGGATGAAATGTAGACTGCTGATAGTTACTAAAGTCCCTCATAATATCTCCCAAAATGTGAAAAGATCTCAGTAGCCTTTTCTGTTTCTGCCCTGCCCCCCAGCTGCCCAGCAAATATCAAGTGTGCTATTCTACTAGATGGAACACGGTCCTCCACTGAAATTGATTGAGGACCTGCTATTTGTTTGAGGTGGGGGAAGATCTGGGGAATGAGTAAAGAAGCCATGGAGCCTGAAATATCCTAACTGGAAATATTCCTTTGAGAATCCAGGATGTTATGTTTCTAATAT
This sequence comes from Iguana delicatissima, assembly GCA_948472985.1. Lineage (NCBI taxonomy): Eukaryota > Metazoa > Chordata > Lepidosauria > Squamata > Iguanidae > Iguana > Iguana delicatissima. Next base: position 1,562,767 of record CAOKZL010000311.1, read on the forward strand.
TATCCTAATTGGGAAAATCTTTCACTTCCATTTCCAGACATTTCTCAGATACTTTTTTGCTGTCTCCCCACCTCCTTAGATCACTTATCAATACATTCTCCCATATAACAGCTGTGTGGCTTCTCACAGAGATCCTATTCGTTTCAATAAAGCTGACACAGGAACAAATGTTATAGTGCATTGTGCCTTTTGATTGAATGCCTTCACAAAAGAGACCACCTAGCATCTGCATGCAGTGCAGGTCGTGAATAGCATATGACATGTTAAATAATAGTGGTGTGGGATTTACAGACAGCCATATGTCCTGCATGCCAAGCGGAAAGCAATTTAGATATACTGAAAATCTAGGCCATATGTATGTCAGTCCAAAAGAATTGCTTGACATAGAAATCACCCCATAGTACTGGAAGAAGAAGAGGAAAATATTCCCTAGAGAACAAGAATATATAACCTTATGTTTTTATTCCGTTTCTACACTGTATAAAATTTACTTTTGATACTTGAATAGAGTGGAAAGAAACATGAGGGTATCAAAACTGGCTCTCTGCCTAGAATTTCTTCCTAAACTGCATTACTCCCCCCATACCCACATTAAGTAGTCAGAATTCCATCTACCAGAAAATTATCACCCTTCAGATTGGAGGAAAGGGAAAAGTGAGCTTGCGTGAACAGATCAGTTGAAAAGGAAAATCTTATAACAAAACGCACTTTCTCCTTTTCATAACACAACAGAACCTGTTGGAAAGAAAAATGGCTAGTGTCTTTTTGTGGGAAAACAAAAACTTGATCAACATCACCATTCCTTATTTCCAGTCCACCTGTTCTCTTCTAATCCATAATGGTACTACCCACATAGTGAACATCTGACAAAACATTGAGAACATTATATTTCATTTATCTGGTCTGTTACTTCATACTGTATTTGTGATGCTTGACTTCTTACTAAATTTAACTTGACATACCACATTCTGTTTCATAGCCAATCCATTCATATGTGCTTTGGGATCTTTTTTTTAAAAAAGCATAGAATTGCCTTGTGTACTGTTTACATTTTGTGATTGGGTTCTTATTATTTGTAATTCCTCATCACGGTCCCACAAAGAACATGATGGGAAGATTTACTGTCCAATTGAATTGTGGGAAAAATATCTATTACTAATTTTTGCCTTCCTAATAGTCCCATGGCTACCATTTAAAAATGTAAATAGAATCTGGAAAAATAGAATGTGAGAAGAGGTGAAAGAGGGGTCCGATCTTTAGATAGAGGCAGTTTTGGAACGGGAGAGACTAAAAGGGAAATTGATAAGGAGTAAGGAAAGAGAGTGTAGAGATTAAGACTGAGATAGAGTTAAGGGTAAAGAGGAAGAAGAATATAAAGGTGAAAAAGAAAAGAAAGTAAAAATTAGAGGAAAGAAAGAGAAATATAGATTGAGATAAGAGACAAAAGTAAGAGGAGCAAGGGAGAAAAGGAGAGAGAGGAATTAAGAAAGAGAAGTAGGAGGAGAGGAGACACAAGGAGAGAGGAGATAAGTTGATAAGGAAAAAAGTGGTTAGGATTAAGAAGCAAAGAATTGAAGAAGGAAGAAGAAAGGCAAGTGAGAAAGACTGAGGGGAAAAATAATTAGAAAGAAGTAAGGAAATGGCAACTGGACAGAAAAAGACAACACAATTGCTTCTACAAACACAAGTACAGGGGAGAAGACCATCAATAGAAGGGAAAACAGTGGATCAGAATATTAGGCTATTTGTGGAAGAAATCCAAAAATTGAGAAGCGAAATAAAAGAAGATCTCAAAGCAACATGTGTTGAGATGAAACAAGATTTCAAAAAAGAAATTGAAAAAGTGAACCAGAATTTGAAAAAATTAACCCAGGATTTGGCTGTTATTGATAAAAAGGTAGAGACACTACAAGAGAAGACACACAAAATAGAGACGGAAAATGAAAACTTAAAAAAAGAACAAGGAAAAGAAACAGAGGTTAGATTGAAATTGGAATTAAAATATAGAAATAAATGTGTGAAAATAAGAGGATTACCGGACCAAGCTGAGGAAGATTTATATGAGAGAGTAACGGAAATATTGGCCAACTTTGTGGGACAAAGAGTGGGGAAATTTGAATTAGAAATAGATAAAATGTTTCGAGTTGACTCACCAATTGCTAAAAAGAAACAACTTCCACGAGACATAGTGGTATATTTCACTAGAGAGAAAACGAAGGACCTTATATTGCAGCAGAGTTATAGAGAAAAATTGATAATAGAAGATCAAGAACTTAAGATATTTAAAGACATTCCATCAGTATTACTAAGACAAAGAAGAGAATATTCTTTCCTGACGAGACAATTACAGAGATTAAATATAAGATATAGGTGGGAGATCCCAGAGGGGATCTTCTTTTATTTTAAGGGAAAACCGCAGAAAGTGACAACAATAGATCAAGCAAAAGAATTCTACAGGAAATACATGCAGGAAGAGAATGGGGATGGAAGAAAAGAAAAAAGGAAAGAAAAATTGGTAAGAAGTCAGAAAGATAAAAAGGAAGTAGATATTCAACAAGAAGAAGAACAAGAGAGTAGAGAGGAAATTATAAATTTATCGGATCAGGAAGAAGAATCAACAAGAGAGGAAGAAGAATTAGTAGAGGAGTCTTTGGAGTAAAATAAATAAATAAATAAATAATAAAAACTAGAGATCGAAGATGAAAATAATAATGTGGAATGTCCATGGTATTAACTCACAATACAAAAGAAGACAAATTTTTCATCAGTTGGAGAAATTAAAGGGGGAAATTATATGTATACAAGAAACCCATATTGACAAGAAAAATGAGAAATTCCTGAAGAATAAAAAACTAGGAGAATGTTATGCGACATTATTTGAAAAGAAAAAAAGAGGAGTGGCGGTGTATGTTCATAAAAAGATACCAGCAAAATTATTATTCAAAGATGAAGAAGGAAGGATTATAGGAATAGAATTACAGATAAACAATAAGAAGATGTTATTCGTGGGTATATATGTTCCAAATGAAAAGAAGGAAGAATTTTATAAAAATTTAGAAGATTTAATTCAAGAGTATGAATATGAGAACTTGATTTTGGCTGGGGATTGGAATGGGGTTTTGGATACAGAAAATAATAAACAAACAAGTAAGAAGAATAAAAAGAAAGATCAAGGAAGATTGCCAAAGACTTTTTTTGAAATGATTCAAAATTTAACATTGATAGATTCTTGGAGATCAATACACCCAATGGAAAAAGATTACACATTCTTCTCGGATGTGCATCAAACTTTATCAAGAATTGACATGATCTTAGTATCAAAGAATTTATTAAAAGACATCAAAAAAGTTGAGATACTTCCCAAAATTGCCTCAGATCATAACCCAGTAACTTTGTCCTTTAAAGATATAAAGAGACAGTTTAATTGGAGATTGAATGATAATCTTTTGAAAGATGAGTAAATTTTAAAAAAGGCAAAGGAAAATTTGAATTTTTTTTTTCAAGAAAACATGAAGGAGGAGATCAAAATGAGTATGGTATGGGATACAAGCAAAGCAGTAATGCAAGGATTCTTTTTACAGCAACAATATCTACAGAAAAAGAAGAAAGAGGAAAAATTTAAGAACTTATCATTACAGCTGCAAAAGAAACAAGAAGAATTAAAAGGGAGTAGGGATAAGAAAAGAATAAATTATGAAATAAAAATAATTCAAAAAGAAATATCTCAACTAACAATGGAAGAGATAGAAAGGAAATTGACATATCTGAAGTGCCATTACTTTGAACATGCTAATAAAATTGGGAAGTGGCTTTCACATAGACTGAAGAAGAAAAGGGAGAAGAATATAATTACTACACAGAGTTTGGCATTAAGAGAAAATCTCTACAAATCAATGCATAGATGGTATATGACCCCCCCCAAAAAAAAATTAAAGAAAATAACAGGAAAAGGAAGTGGGCAATGCTGGAAGTGTGGAAAAACAATGGGAACCTACTTTCATACATGGTGGCTATGTCCTATAGCAAAAAAATATTGGAAAAAAATTCATGATAGTTTAACCAAGTTACTGGAAATGAATTTTGAGATGAAACCGGAGATGTACTTATTAAATATGATTGAAGAGAAGAGTGAAATGAAGAAGAAAAAGAAAGTATTGTTAAATTTAATAACAGCAGCGAGGTTGAACTATGCGAAATATTGGAAAGAAGAAAAAGAGCCCCCTCAAGAAGAATGGAAATTAAAAGTGATGGACATCATGGAAATGGAAAAACTATCCAACAGTTTAAAAGGTAATTCAATTCAACAATTCGAAAGGCAGTGGCAAGGTATTATTAGATGGGTGAAAGAGAAATGAGAAGACAGGTAAAGAATACAATAAAGGAATTGTAGGGTAACAGCTAAGGTAAGGTGGGAATTCAGAGAGAGAGAGGAAAATATTATTAATTGAAGTAGAGACAACAACAACAAAAAAAGACTTCACATGAAGGAGGTTTAGTTTAAGAAAGAGAATAAAGAGTTTGGAATGGAGAAAACGTGGAAGAAGGAATGGAAAGGGTAGGGAGAGGGAAGGGGGAGGATTGGGAGGGGAAAGATGGTTTTTATTAAGGTAAGGGAGGAGGGTGGGAAAAGGAGGGAAGGGAAGGTAGGGAGGGAGAGGAAAGGGGGATTGGAACATATAAATTAATATGTACATTTGTTAACAAAGTGGGAAAGGAATTAATGGAGAATTAATGTAAGATTGTTGTGTAATATAGAAATAATGTTAAGCGCTTGTATTGTATATAAACTCCCTCAAATAAAAAATTAATTAAAAAAATGTAAATAGAATCTAAAATGTCTAGTTCCAAGTAAATTAAACTTAGGACCTAAACTCTTATGAACACACAGTCATAGGAATGTAAGAGAGACAAGATAAAGGTGTTTTTTGGAAGCATCAGCGATGTGAAGCATGCTCCAGATGGGGTTGTAGTGCCATTGAATGGTGAAGCACAGTTTGGAGATGGCCCTTGGTTCTTAAAGGGTTTTTGTTCACTTGGTTTAATTTACCCACTGCAGTCCTACTTAGAGAAATTTTACTCATGGACCAGTTACATTCAGATTTGGGTACTGCAGTGCTGTTTACATGGGGATGCCAATAAAGGCAGTTTGGAAATACAAATGATACAAATCCAAAGACCAATGGTGGATGGGGCAAGATGGTCAATGCATATTTCACTGAGCTGACAGGTTACCAACACATTTCTGGTCTTAATTAAAAGTGCTGACATTCCTTTAAAATGTTCATTGGCATTGATCATTGGTTGGCCCACTGGCCTGCTTTAATAAACATTAGGGCAGCAGATACACCAAAGATCCTTTCACACTGCATAATTGTAACACTATGATTACACTTTAACTGTCCTGGCTATGGAATCCTACGAGCTGCAGTTTAGGGATAGATAATCAGAATGCTCAGCCAAAGCTCTAGTGCCTCAACAGGATTCCATAGGATTTAGAAAAAGGGGAATAACAATGTTATGATTATGTAGTGTGAAAGAGCCCCAAGTGATTGTTCTGCAGTTATTGATTTTTCTTCTCTTGAAATGTCTGAACAGCTCTCATTTTTCCCATTCTTTGAGATAGATTTTTAAAATATTTTAATTTGGGCAGGTATTTTATGAATATTTTAGCAGATTGTCATTCTTCATAGTTAAGGAAGGTAATACTTCCATCTCCCTGGTGGAGAGTCAAGGCTGTGCCTGTACTGAACAGGACATGGAGCTAATTGGAACAGAATGGAGAAAGCATTGTAAGACACAACCTATTTCTTTCTCTGTCCCAGAGCATTTCTCTAGAATAGCTGCCCATTCTACTCTACTCATAAAATGTGTAATATAGGATTAATCAAGTCCATTTCAAGTACAACCAAGTACATATTTGAGGGCTGGACCTCATAATTATCAGACAATTCCCCCCACACACACACACACATACTTCATGCGGTAGCATTTATTGGGAATGAAAATGGTACATTTGGTTGACTTAAATTTAGTTGGGTACTCTTTAGTGTAGTGTTGGTAGCAGAAGAGCTACCCCAAGGAGTATCTTGAGGCTTCTTTACATCCCTTCCACACCTGTGAAAGAACACCTGAAGAAAACTTGTTCTCCGCCACCACTGCTACTGCAACCATAGCAACAAATCAAAAAGAGCTCAAAGTTGGAGCTGCTCTAGAATGCTCAGCTGAAGGGAAGCACAGTTAGGCCACAGTGGGCTGGACTTTTTCCTTATTTGTATGTACAGTTGGCCCTCCAGATTCACAAGAGTTAAGGTTGCAGGACCCTGAAAAAGTGGAATAATCACAAGTATCAAAATGTATATGTGTGTCTGTGGGAAGAGGGCCAAGGCATGGTAACGAGAACAAGCATTCAGGGTCCAAACTAGGTTAGCAAAAAGAGAGGGAAAGGGAATGGGTTGACATAGTGACCCTATACTTCTCTTTCCTCAACCATCTCCTTCCTTGGGTGTATGGGGGCATTGATTTTGTAGGACTGAGAAATCCTTAGATTTTGTGAGTAGAAATTCTTATCTACCAACAAGCTGTAGTGGGTAGAGGTGGAGGAGCAGGACCAGGGTGGTTTGTTTAAGGACTGCATGGCATGATTGGAAAGCCAAGAAGGAATGTTCCCCTAGAAAAGAAGTTGTGAGGTGTGGTTGGAGAAACTCACCACCCAGTTAGACCCATAAATGTGGGGGACTGACTGTATTTATGTCCCACCTTTTCCTCAACCCTGGGACTCAAAGTGACTTATAAAATTAAAACAGATGCAGCTCAAAGTACACAATTAAAAATATAAATAGATCTGTGTGTGAGAGAGGATTTAGAATGTGTGTGCATTGCATGGAAACAGCCTGTTGATTGCAAGATACTTTGAGAATATTTGCTTGAAAGACAGTCTTTAAAAAGTTCATCAGAATAAATAGTTATGGTGATGGCATGCTAATCCAACCAACCTCACACAATCAACCAGTGTAAAAACCTAAACAAAAAGCACTGCCCTTGTGGCATGGCAGTCTTCTTACATCTAAGAAGCCATGATAGCATGGGATGGTTGGATACCAGCTTGGCACCAGTTTAAGGGGAGATGGGAAGGACAAGCACAGATCAGTCAGCAAACTAGTCTGGTGCTCACAGCCAAGACAGAGGCCATTTCTGCACTACACTGTTACAGTGCTATTATTCCACTTTCAACATCCTGTGCATTTTGCAGTTCAGGAAGGGGCATTTAGAATTCTCAACCAGAGAGCTCTTTGGCCTCAGTAAACTACAAACTCCAGAATTCCACAGGATGTTGGAAGTGGAATAATAGCACTATAACAGTATAGGGCAGAAATGACCAGAGTCACCCATGAAAGGCAGAAAGCAGATGATGTAAGCTTCTAGCATTATTTGAAGTTCATGGGCCTGCACAGAAGGACTGTCAACTTCTTGCCAACATGTTTACTATTTTCTAATCTCTCTGGGTTCTGTAAGTTAAAAAAGCTGTTAGCCATTTGTCCCATAGACTGTTCCATGTTTTCTTTCCTGTTGAAAGGAGGTGGAGCCACTGTTTTGTATTAATATTGCTGTGTTGTTGTTTTTTCTTGATACTTGATGCTTTATTGATACTTTATACTTTTTCTTGATACTTGATATGATTCTCAAGTGACCTAGAGTGAATGAATGAATGAATGAATGAATGAATGAATGACTAAATAAAATGCAACATTTCTATGAGATGTCTGTTTCACTCTTATACTGAGAAAGCGCCAGTTACGGGCAACTGTGGCAATTAGAAAATATGAGCTTTCTATAGGATGAATTAAGGGAGTCCCTGGAAGAAAAGGCAACGAACAATAAACTTCTGGAGGTTCCATGTCCATGATCTGTGGCTCCATGTCAGTTAAACATTAAAGGAGCTATCCAAAGTTCTGAACCTATTTTAAATGAAGGGTACAGTACTTTCAATAACTCCTGTAAAGTTCAGAGTAAAACCTGAACCACCACTCTGACATGGAGCTAGGAGCTGCCAATGGTTTCCAGTTTTCAGTATTATGCTACACTATCAATCTTAGCTCCTCTCTGATTAAGTCAAAGACATTTGAAAGTGCTTAACTTCATCTAGGTGATGGTCCAGCCTGGAGGGTTGCCAGACTTTGCTTTTGCTTTGACAAGTTTAAGTTCATTGTATGTTTTTGCAGTGTAGCAGTGATCAATAACCTCCCACTACTCTTCTATTCCCTGCCTAATTGCAGCAGACACTTCTCTTGTCTTCCAACCAATAAATGAAAAGTCAAGAAAAATGTAACACCATTCCAGTACTTCACTGTCAACTTGATCCAACCTGGAAAACAAAAGACTCTGTATTGTTTATGGGTCAATATTCAGGGTTTTGTTTTGGTTTTTTTTGGTATGTGTGTGCAATATTGTACTGTCTTTCAGAAACACTGGTTAAGACATTGACAAGTTTTAAGTTTATCTTTCTAGCGTATGTATTTCTGAAACTTTTTCTTGACACAAACTAAGATGGTATCTCAGACTTAGAGGATTTGCTCTGATGAAACTCAAAAGGTTGCAGTTTTGACATTGTGACAAGTCTGTCAATTAGCGTGCAGACAGTCGATTTTTTTCTTACCATTGCCCATCTCTCTTCTGCATTCTTTTTCTCAGGTTAAATTTTGAGATTTCTTCTGCTTTATCTTTTCTACATAGCAGGTGTGACAAGTTAACATGTTGCTACCTGAGTTATTTCCTATTACAGCCTGAAATCCACTCTTAGAAGATTGTTTCACTGTAAGAGCATTTGCTGGATAAACAGTCTCTCACGAAGCTCACATATGCGATAGTCAATTCAATGAGAGTTATTCCCATCCTTGTTTATCTTGCCCCTACAGCTATCTTTTTTTGCTTTCAGTTATGGCTGTGAAGTTCAGAAACTATAATTACCAGCTTCCTACAGCTGAAGAGTCAGTAGGAAGTGCCCTCAGTCACAACGGATGTCTGCATGAAATGGTTAGAGGTAGATTTGGAAGAGTAAATGGAACGAAAGATTGGTATAGTACCAACATGGACAGGATGCTTGGGGTTGTGGTCTTGTCATGATCTGTGAGACATCGATCTCCCTCACTAGAACCCCTTTCACACTACACAGTTATAACACTACGATTCCTCTTTAACTGCCATGGCAACATCCTGTGGAATCCTGGGACTGGCATTTTAGGGAGTGGAATTTATTAATCTCAGCCAAAGAGCTCGAGTACCTCATTAGACTGAAAACCCCAGGATTCCACAGGATGTCGCTCTGGTAGTTGAGGTAGAATCATAGCACTGTAACAGTGTCATTTCAAAGGGTCACAGGAGACCTGTTGAGGCAGACTTTCAGTCCCTGAATCTGCTGCTGGATAATGGAGACATATGCGATGGGGTGGGGAGGTACTGCTGCTGTACTGCAACCCTGCTGTCCATCAACCCTCCTCCCAACTCTGCTGGGCAAGCAGATCAACACTGAATATTTCAGTACGCATCATAATGGACTGCTATAGACCAGTGCATTATGATACTGTCAGCTTATGTTATGAGAAGTCTCTTCTATCTTGGCCATATCTTCCCGCACTATAATATCACAGCAAAACAAGCCACATCTAAGGCATCAGTAAAAAATATTTATGTGCTATACATACCTGAATTAACTAGAATTTTTCTGCATTCTGGATACTTGGTTGGATTTCTTTTTGAAAAAGTATGATGCATGAAAACAATGAGACGTGACATAATTGTGTCTATGCTTAGATTTACTATTCTACTGAAAAGATTTAAGAAAACTAAGAAAAAAGAAAATTGCTGACAGAGGCTGGTGTTTTGTTTTGTTTTGTCTTGTTTTTTTTGTAGTTGTACAGTTCATTGGAGTTTGGAAGAAGATGGCTACTTCTCCAGGAAATTGTAACACCAAACAGATTCTATTGGTAAGAGACAAGCAGTTTTGCATTCCATGATTCACTAGAATTTTTTAGACTGCCCAGGTCTTTCTGAGAATAAATGTCTTAATTTTATCATTCTAATATGTACGCTATGAGTCCTTGTGGTACAGATTCAAAACATTGTTTAAAATGTGTACCATATCTAGTCTCCATTATTAACTACAGTATGTGCAGTTCACTAGGTTTCAGTATTTGTTCTTTAAAACTACATTTAGCCAATCTTTCTTTTCAGCAGTATGATTTTATATGTCTTCTAATTTTGTATCTATCAGTTATCAGTTCAAAGCCACACTTTTATTCTATGTATCTGTCTTTGGCCCTTTTCGCACTGTACCTCATTGGGGCAGTGGGGAGCGGCGCTCGCGCAAGCAGTCACTCATGTTCGCTGCTCATGACAGCCCTTTTGTCTCCCGCATCGGCTTCATCATAGCACGACCGTCGTGCCAGCGCCCCACCCCTTCCTTCCACAGCGCAGACTGGGAGCTATAGGCTGCTCTGGGAGAAGGAAGTGTGACCGGCCCGGCTCGCTGAAGCAGTGCACGAAGGTAAATGCGCGAGGGCACCGTGAGTATTGCGCAAGCACACAGTATTTTCGGCTTACAGCCCCGCTTTAGCCTCATGAGCATCGCACAAGTGGGAGTGCATCGTACAGAGTGACGCTCCCATTCACGCAATGCTCAAGGGGCACTCGTGCAAAAAAAAAAAAAGGAATGCGAAAAGGGCCTTTGTCTTATAGCTTTGCTATAAGTTTATTTTCTCTCTACTTAACATCATGCCTCTCAGAAACCTCAAATGATAAGAGTCAAAGCTAGCTTTAATTTTTTTTTTCTTTAAGGCAAAATGATGAATCAAACACTGGAAAAAGTTTTTCTTTTCTTTTCTTTTTTTTAAATTCAACTCTCAGAACCCCAGACAATACACTGAGAGGTCAGGCTGATGGGGATTTTAAGAGATGTAGTCCAAAAAAAAGTATTTTTCCCCCAAGCTCCAGGCAGAATCCTATAGATCAGGCATTTAAATAAGGAAGCAGTTTGCTGCCAAGTTGCTAAAATCAAGTTTCATATATTTGGGGACATCCTGCACTGCTTAAGAACAAAGTCAAAGTATCTTTAGAACAGCTTTCTGCATTTCTTAAAAATTTTCTAGATGGCTGGCAAGATCAAAGCTATATTTCCAAAATATCAGGCTTTATAGCTTAACTGCTATTTGACCCAGCCTGTTACCTTCATTTAATTATCCCCTGGGCATTTTGTGGCTTATGAATACATGCATGTCATTGGACTGCTGTGGAGAAACCTGCATGTAACACCACTATGAAAGCCATTGTTCTATCCCTGCTGGGATTTTGGTCTTGGTTTTGGTGTTTTGTTTTGTTTTACTTATAGATATATCCATCCAAATGTTGTTTCCCCACGATTTTCAGCTGCTTCCCTACTGCTCCCTGAGGTACCTACAGGACAGAAAAAAAATAAAATAAAGCAGTCTTTCAATGCCTCCCATAAAGCTTAAAACACCCCACTTAGAGAAAATTTGTCTGCCTATATGTGATAGACATTCTGTGCTTCCTGTCTCCTCTGTTTCATTAGGAATGAGTCATTAGCATGAAAGGGAGATTTTTTTTTAAGGGCTTATCTTTGCATGCCTCCACCTGCAGCTATCAGACACTTGGAAGAGATTGTAATACCCCTTTAGGGGAGGGAATAGCAGTAGGAAAATGAGTAAATACAAAACTTCAGAAGAGAAGGGATTCAGAATCTTTCTATGAAGAGCTTTTTACAATTCTTTCTTCTAGAGTGGAGACAAAAGGAATAAGCCTCCTTAGGAAATTAATGGTCTCATTATTAGGAACAGCCCTGTATGAGTTTGTTGTTGTTAACTGCCATCAAGTTTGCTTCACCTTATGGTGGCACTCTGTGTGAGAGACCTCCAGGTTATCCAGTTGCCAAGCTCAGTCTTGCAAACTCAAGGCCATAGTTTCCTTGATTGAGTCTCTCTCCCTTAATGTGACTCTTTTTCTGCTGCCCTCAATCTTACCAAGCATCATGGTCTTTTCTAATGAGTCATGTCTTTTCATGGTATGTTCAGGTACTTTATAATAATTTATACATAGGTGAATGGACAAAACCATCTTCCTCCATGAAGCTTTCAGGAGAGCACTTGCCTGCCTGCATTTTGAGAGGCAGTGCTTATATGATATTACCCTGTTTGTTTGTTTGTTTTTTGTGGTTTTGCTATTTGGTGGGTGCTTGACCTTTGTTTATTATTGTTCACCACTTTTGGCATCCTTTGGACATTAACAGAGTTAAATAAGTAAACACATTTAAATCACAAGACACATGCATACCTGTTTAGGTTGCATGCCTAAATTTCATCGGGCAAGATGCTGCCTTTAGTCTGCCTGAGGCATGTCTGCATTCAGAAAGAAATTCTTGTGGCAGATCTGCTTTGGATGAACTCCAATCCACATCCTGAACACCTGCATCTGTACTGTGCCTTGGGCCTTTCTGTATCTCATCAGAGCCATAGATCTTGCCAATGCTAATTCATTCTGCCTTTCAAGGAGCATTTTCACCCTTGGATAATGGGTAGTGTCGGTAGAGATTTTGTGTATATGAAGGGCAGAGCAGAGAAGAGGTGGACAGTCCACAACATGTAAAATTTCAGGCACTGTGCTGGAAGTGTTTGGAAGTAACTGTTGTTTTGCTGCTGCTGATTTTTTTTTTTAATTTTTAATTTGTGTTTGCTGTCAGGGATCTGTGGATTTTAAAAAAAATCTGCATGAACTTCATTCATAAAAACTTCTAAATATACAATGTACACTGTGAGCTGCTAGCTGCTCAAGAACTCAGATACCATGTTGAGAAATGGTGAAATAGACAGAGGGTGGAATCCTGTTGGTATCTTATCTATCCATGTGTTCCCCTACAGAAGGGGTTGGATATTTTTGCTTGATGTGCCTTGCACATACATGTGCAGATAGGAATTCTGTTCTACAATGTTACAATTCACTATGACGTGGCATTGCACAACCAACTCTGTGTTAGTAAAGTAACTCTCTATCTCCTTCACTTAGGAGCTTGGCATAGAAGCAGGCACATATGATATGAAAGTGGTTGTAGAAATGTGTATTTAAGGAAAATCATGTACAAAAATGTGCATAAATTTTCACATACATGCACAGGCTTTGTAAAAATCATTTTGTAGGTGACGTGGAAATGATATCAACAAACTTGTGGGGAAAAGTAAATGTTAAAGAAAGTGAAATGGACAGATTTATCCATTCCTACTGTCATCTTCATCACAGAGGGTTATATGATGCCAGACCACCTTTTAAACACGGCTTGAAAATATTTGTGGCTGAGAAACTATCCCAGAGATTTTGATGGGAAGATTTGCTCACTTAGAAAAAAGGAAAGTCACCATAAGGCCAGATTACATAAACAAAAGAAGAAGTCATTTGCTTAGGGATTCAGAGAGGGTAGACAGTTTGTGGTCCAGATGGTGCTATACTATAAAAATGACAAATCCTGAATGTCATTACTCTTGTCAGGATGTTGAGTGCAGGAATATTTTATAAAAAGGGGGAGACAGGGAGATGGACAGGAAAGCAAATGGATATGAGGTCAGTGCAAGGAAATGGCAAATCTGAGGTTTGGAAGACCTTACACAGAAGTGAATGTGAAATCAGTGGAAGATGTTTGTGTGCATGAGAGTGTATGTATAAGACAGCATGATATGATCCTGCTTCCCAGGGCTAGGAATTCTTGCTAGCTATTGCAATATAAGAACCTTACACCATCAAAGAGAATTATCTATATTAACCATGGAAATATGTAAGAAATATTTATTTTGAACAAAATTATTCTGTTACATCTTTTCTGCAAATTTATCTCAAGGGTAGAACTGCTGGTGCAAATGGCTTCTTCTTATCAAGTTCTCTTCTTCTCCTATATTGTAAAAATTACTTATTTCATCTTTTAATGCCACTATAAGTTTCCAGTCTCCATGCTGCCATTGTTAAGGTGAGGAAACAACACATAGCACACAAAAATTTGTGGACAGAGCCTAGTCAATGCAGTGAATAACCACCGAATGATCCCATGAGACTGCTGTTTTCTGTGGCAGAAACAAATGAAAATCTCAACAAACATGTAAGCAGTAAGTTGTCCAGCATCTGTAGTGACTAAGAAATAATGCAAGGAAACTTTGATAGCTGGAACTTAATTGATTATTATTCTTTTAAAGGAAATCACATACACACAAACACACACTGGATCATCAGTATTTACAAATGACGGATATATGTAAGTGTGAGCAGGGTGGGTTTTTTCAATTAAAATTTGTTTTTCTTATTTGAAAGCCTTTAGACAACATGGGTAAATTAGAAGTTTAAAACCTGCCTTTAAAAACTTGATCACATGTGATGAATTTGACCTCTTTGCGTTGGGAAGGAATCAACTGAGATGGTACTGGTTATGGTTGCAAAAACTTGTACTTATCAGTAATTCAAAACTTCTAAATTCCATGGCCATTTGCAGGAGGCTGATGTAGAACTTGCCAATCAAAGTGACACATCTAGGAAAATCATCTGGTTGAGATGACACAGATGCCATGGCGGAAAACAGGAATAGCACAGGAAAAGAAATAATTAAAGATGGATCAATTTCATAGCTTATCCATACACTAAGCATGTGCTTGCTGGCAGCTTTTCTACAGCGGGTGGAACTGGAAGTTAATGAAGCATTTTTATTGTCAAATGGATTTTGGATTTGGAAGAAAGTCTGGGTCAAGGTTAGAGTCTTGGGGTAAGGCTCATGTTCCAGTTTTATGCCTTTGAGGAGTCAGCTTCTCTGAGTGGATTTGGAATAGATGGGCCACTGCCATATGGAGGAGGATGAATGGTGCTTCTAGGTACCAGACTGCCTGAACAACAAAATGTTTGAATTCTCTATAATTAAAAGATGCCTTTGCCAACACAACTGAAGGGGACTTTATACCTAAATGAACCAAGGCAGCAATCCAGGTCTAAGGCATCTTGTGTGAACAAGCCAGAAATGTTTGTGCAATATCTCTGCCTCCTGATGTGACCAGAGAAGCATGTGCTCCATTTGGTATTTTGCTCTCTATCAGGACCCCAAAGTTAGTGCACTGGAATTTAATGAAAACCTGTGTGTGTGTGTGTGTGTGTGTGTGTGTGTGTGTGTGTGTGTGAAAAACTTCTGTAGTGTTTTTGTCTTTAGGAACTATATCCTAGTTCTAGTCTAATTAATATTTTGAAGCTCTTACCAAATGGTTTTCTATGTTGTTTTAAAACCAAGCTCCATTCATTTATAAGAATGGGAAGAAACCAAAAACTTCATTCAGTAATAAGTTTATGGTCTTCCTCCAGCTTCTTCCACAAACTGTGAAACCTATAGATATAAATCATGAAGCGAATGACTTCATCATACACCATTGCTCCTTAGTCTCGATCAAGTACAGGAAAAAGAATGTTAAGGGAAAGGAATTCCTCACTGCCATTCCTAGAGGTGGACATGTATGTAATTTGAGCACCCAAGAATCTCAACTGAGCAAGCATGGATGAACTTGTCAATTTCTCTTTCACCTACTTCCAAATGTTTAAAACCTATTCATGAAGAAAATAATGATTTTTGGTCAATTTTTTTGAAAACATAACTGAAACTAAATTCTCAATTATCTGCACTGGTCAAACTCAAGAAGTGCAGATGTTTCCAGCATTGATAATCTTGTAACTATCATCATATAGATGTTAAAAATGAGAACGCTCTCTAGGGTGGGAGAGAAACAGAGAGAGAACAAGAGTGAGAAACTGAGAGAAAGAGAGAAGTGGCCATTTTAATCTAAAGATACAAGTAGTAATATAAATAACTTTTCATACTTACCTGATAGGTGGGGTTATAATTTTTTTTCCAAATTTTTTATTTCATTTCAACTTTTTTTTGAAAATTTTGAAAATTTTGAAACAATTGTTTGATGTAAAAATCTTGGTTTTGTGCAAAAAAAGTTTTTTGTGCGAAAAAGTATTTTATATAAAATGCTTATTCAAAAAGTTTATTCATTTACTGAATTTGATACAAAATTGTATACAAATACAAAATTCTATACAAAATTCAGTAAATGAATAAACATGGTGCAAAGAAAATTATTGGACTCATTGGATGATTATAGACACATATGGGAGAAATGAGTGAATAACTTTTCATGCCAGAGTGAAGTGCCATGAAATAGCACTTTCTTCTTTCACTAGTTTGTTACTAAAATGATCTCTAAGATACTAGGAAACCATTAAAACCATCAGAAGAGGAAAAAAAATAGTAAATGGGGCTGTAAGGGGGTGCTTTGGCCTTCTGTTTTATATTGTATTTTCAACCTTTAAAAAACTATTCAGAACCAAGATACTGCTATTCTATGCTTTGAAAGAAATCATCATATATGAAACAAGAAGAACAGGTTTAATCCCTCTCCGTGGCACCCTCCCATCCCATCATGGGGACAGGAGAAGGACAGGACTGCAACAACATTTCTGCATGACATCGTTATAGTCCCCCTCCTGTCCTGTCCCCAAGTGCTGTGATCATGGGTTAAATCATTGGCAGGTTTTCCTCATCAGTGAGACGTGATCACTTCACTTACCTGTTTGCAGAAAGGCAGGAAGCAAGATTCCTGTCCCAGCACAGCCTGGGAAAGTACCTGGCTATGCTGCAGAAGGAAGTGGCGTATCCATTGTGCTCATTTTCGCAGGGAGCCAGTCCTATGCAGACGGCTGCACTGCCATCGTGCTTCCTTCCCAGCAGAGTCGCTACCAAGACCACCACCAGACACCACTGCCAGAAGGTAAGCTGCGTAAAAGGGCCTCAGTTTCTTGATTTATGATTACATTGGTTTTTGGACTACTGAGACTCAATGAAGATGAATCCCCTAAGGCAATACTTCCACTAATTGAATTACAAGCCATTATTATGTGAGCAGCAGTACTACTTTGATGTTGTTATGACAAGGAAAAAGTGTTAGAAAATGTATACTTGACAATCATGTCAGCTCTCCTTCTGAACCATTATGGGCAGTTGGCCTGCTGATGAGATGGCCTGCTGATGAGATGGCCTATGTCAGGCCATCATGTCAGGATGTTGAGTGCAGGAATATTTTATAAAAAGGGGGAGACAGGGAGATGGACAGGAAAGCAAATGGATATGAGGTCAGTGCAAGGAAATGGCAAATCTGAGGTTTGGAAGACCATACACAGAAGTGAATGTGAAATCAGTGGAAGATGTTTGTGTGCATGAGAGTGTATGTATAAGACAGCATGATATGATCCTGCTTTCCAGGGCTAGGAATTCTTGCTAGCTATTGCAATATAAGAACCTTACACCATCAAAGAGAATTATCTATATTTTTGTTTTTGTGAAACAGAAATTCCTAACGTACTCTTGACTTCCAGAAGCTTACTGCCCCTCCCTTTTGTTCATTGTTCAGTTTCTGGGGACCTGCACTATAATCAGCACAGCCTCATGATATTTTGGATATTAGCATTATAAATCAGGCAGACAGCTATCAGCTCCTACTCTGTATACTCTTACTAACAGAAATGGATGGGTACAAATTATGATGAATGACAAAAACATATACTTAACTTTCTCAAAAAATAAACTTCAATAAACATGAAACAACCTGCAGTAGAAGTACATAGCAGTTCATTAAATCCAAATAAATAGATTCTGAGTAATTCAAGTCATTTCAGTGTGAATGATTACATAAGGTGTCTCTGGACCTCTCTCAAAAGTGTGTGTTTTCCCGGAATCTGTCCACTCCATAACAACCTACCAGAGGCTATATTGCTATCATTTTCAAAATGCATCATCAGACACATTGATTTCCATTGCTGCTGTTTTGCACCAAGCTTTACTGGCAACTATTGAGGGTCTTTATGGTGTAAACAAGTGCTCGGACACCCTTCAGTACCACCATTCCTGCAGACTGGCAGGGCAGAGCATTTCTTTCTAAAAAGAAGTGACTGAAGGACGAAGATGACTTTTTTTCATCACTATTGAATTTTTGGCAATGTGCCACTATCAGCAGGGGCAAACAAGGGGAGTGGGTGCTACTAAAGTGGCTGTGGATCTCTGTGGCCTACAGGGATAATAACATTAAAAGCATGCACTAGGATATACCAGGTTCTCTTTTCAGCTCACCCATTAAATCACTGAGGCCAATCCTTATCCATAGGAGGATAATAATTTTGGCCTACTTGGCAGTTTGCTGTTAGAATTACTGACAGTAATATATATGAAGTGGCTTCAGCTCTTCAGTAAAAGTGCTGTATAAGTACTCAGTATCTTGTTGCTGCTATTAATTTAAATAAAAATAGATAGCAGAATTTAGCATACATACCAGGAATTGTTGGAAGATTTAACTAGCACAGCTAATGTATGAAACAATTTCAAGCTCTGTTTAAACACTGACCTCTAATGCTGCTGAATGCAATGAAATAAGTTAAATACTTTGGCTCATTATGGAACAAAGCACTTTTTTTTTTCTTTCTTCTTTTTTTTTTTAGTAATTCTAAACCAGAAAGCTAAGTGTTGGATGTTAAGAACAATGTTTCCAAAATTTTCTTTATTTTGAGACTGTCCATTTCTGTTTATACACCCACACATCCCGCACAGGGGTGAAACTTTCAAAACCAAACAAAATGCTTCTTAAAACATAATGTGTCCTCCTTGTAGAATGTTAATCTTTCACCTTTCAGGTCCTCCATATTAAGCCTAAAATAGTTATAACAATGACAATGATGTGATCATGACATTTATCCATATGTACATTTTAAAAATCTTAGTCCTAGCACTGCTTAGGGATGAAATGTGCCTTTTATTGATTTCAACTTTGAGTGAATAATTGCCTTTCTGAAAAATGGTTGTAATGATGAAATACCAGGTGTGGATGTTCTTTATTACCTGTTTGATTATATGTCTTTACAGCAAAGAAAAGCTTGACTCCTTAACACTTCCCTTCCATCGCAGTCATGAGTTATAGACTTTTTTCACACTCAAAAAAATAAATATAATAGATAGAAGACTCTGCCTGACAAGGTCTTTATTGAATTTCCTGGGCAAAGCAAATACGTGATATCAAAAAGACAGTTTGGATTTAGAGAAATTCAGTTGCTGGAGTGATGGCAAGAAGAAGACTGGAAAGGAAAAACATCTGCTTAGAAACAAAAACTGCTGTTTTGATTGGAAAGAGCGAGCTAAAAGAACAAATAGATTTAACCTGCCCATTATGTTACACTAGAGATTAAAAAGAAGTGTCACTCTAAATATTAGGAGTGCAGTTTAGAAATAGGCTGATTAGACCAACAGTGGGAAAGAAAACTGCTATTAGTTTTAAGGCAAGAGCTTGATAAATTTGAACAGTAGTACATGAAGATTTTTAATGGGGCCTACTGAGAGTGTGAAAGGTTTCCTGCAGACAGTGGCTTGGGCTCAGGGTTGCTTTTTTCCAGGAATAACTGTGTTAATGCAATATGTTTTATTTACTATGGCCAAGCAGAACAGAACAGGCTATGATGGGTAATTATGTGCTGGGCTTACCTCTGTGCTCTGTTGTGAAGCCTAAAATATTATTTTTCTTGAAGGGTCTTTTGTGCTTAGAAACCTCGAGCTCTTGGAAATCAAACTCCAGGTTCAAATGAAGCTTAATAGATCCAGACTTTAATTTGGTGCTTTTTGGCTTACAAATAGTCACTATAAAAACACATGCCAGCCAGATCTCAAATCAGTACCCTCTAATGTTAACAGTCTTTCTCTTTTTAATATCACCCAGTCTTTCAACCATATCATACAAGATATATAAAAATATATCTTTTTATCTGGTAATATCAAAACACTTCTTTGTTTTGCATCTTGAAGAAGTTTCATTTTCACTCTAGGTTTTTTCTCTTGCCAAGAAAACCACAAAATGTCTTTCCACCATTATTGAATGGTAAGTCATTAACTATTATTGCAATTGTCTGGAACAAAAATAACATTTTTGGTAACACATTCATTTTTATAACTGATATTCTATTCAGTAAAGACAACTTCAATTTATACCACCTTTTGAACTCTAACTTGATATCTTGCCTTGCTTTTTGCATAATTGTGTTGAAATGGTTTTGTTTTCTGAGACCCAGAGAAAAACCAAGGCACATTGTCATATTCTTGTTCATCAAAACTCTTTTCTCTCTGTTCAATTTAAAGCCTACTAAAGTTCCAAAGTCAGCCATCACTTTAAGAAGAGCTTCAACACCTTTTAATGGATCTTGTAAAAAAAAAATCACAACATCATCTGCAAATACTCTCAATTTTTAAACTTGTTTCTTGATGGAAATACCTTTTATCTTGTCCTCCTGTTGAAAAGCTCTGTTTAGTACTTCCAGAATAAATATAAAAGTAAGGGGAACATGGAACATAGCTTTCTAGTCCCTTTTTATATATCACAAAAATCAGTTCTTTCTCCATTAACTAATACCTGTGCCCTTTGTTTTGATTAAATAACCACAATCCATTTAAAAAATTTTGGACCAAAGTTCATTTTGTTAAGAAGATCAATTATAAACCTCCAAGAAACATTATCAAAAGCTTTTTCAGCATCCAGAAAGTTTATAACCACTTGTTTTTCATTATGTGTCTCCAGATATCACCTCTGCAAAAAAATGTTAAATATCTTGTATTGTCTCTCAACTGACTTTTAGGTAAAATTCCATCTTGATTTTCATGTATCATTGAATTTAAAAATCTCTTCAGTCTCAGCTAAAATCAAAGTAAAAATGTTGTAATTGTTATTCAGAAGAGATATTGGCCTATAGTTCTTTGGACTTTTAAGAATCAATGTTATATTTGCAGTTGTCTAATTCTCAGGAACTCTACAGAGTCATTTATCAAATTGATAAAATATTGCAATGGTAAACTTAATTGATCCTCCAATGGCCTGTGGTAAGATGCCTGTAATCCATCTGGTCCAGGTGCCTTCCCAAGTTTTATGTTACTAACTGCCTCCATTATTTCTGCAACTGTTATTCTTGCATTTAGACTCAATTATTGCACATCTTATATCATCAGCAGTTTTTTTAAAAGTCTAGATAAGATTATATACATTCAGGTTTAACATTTTGTTCCTTGTAAAGTGATGAAAAAACATTGTGAAAACTTCCTTAATTTTGTCATTATCCGAAGTAACAGATTTCCCATCTCTGATTTCTGAAAACATTTTCCTTTCCTTCTCCTTCCTTAATATGTAGGACAACCATCTCCCTGATTTATCAGCAAACTCAGTGTTTTTGATGGGTGTACATTATCCTAATTTCTATTTCATGTAAGATAAACATCAAGACTCATTTCTGTAACTTCTTCAGTTCTTTCAATAATATTGAGCTTTTTGGATTTTTTAAAATAGTTCCTCTTCTTTTTTCTTAAGTTTATTCAAGATTTCCTCTTGTGGTCTTTGCTTTCTCTTTTTCAATTGAGTATGTCATTATCACTCCTCTGAATGTGTCCTGGACTACTCCAATATCTGTGCCTTTATTCAAATTTTCCTAAAAATAATTTTTCAATGTCTCTTTCACTTTAATCAGAATTTTCATTTTTTCATTTTTTTTTCATTTTTAGATAGCTCCCCATTCAGCTTCCAATTAAATTTTCTTTCTCTTGAACAATAATAGTGTTAGGTTATGATCTGAAAATAGCATTGGCAGCATCTTCCTGTCTTTTAATCCCTTAACAAGTGATCTTTAAATCAAAAACATCAATTCTGGAAAAAGATGTGTGCATTTCAGAATAAAAAGAATAGTCTCTTGCAGACCTGTACAGAGTTCTCCATACTTGTATTAATTTTCCATTTTCCATCCACATTTTCCATTTATTCAGGGGGAAAAAAAGTTTATCTGTCAGGAACTGAATTCACACACACAAATAGTACAGTGCATAAACACTATTTATTTGGAGTGAGATACATCGTACAAGACTTCAGTGAGAGGACTAAAGTTCAAAAGCAATAGCAAGTACTTAAGATTCTCATCCTTCTCCCTCCCTTTTTCAAGAGCCTTTGAAGCAGTGAGAGCCTAGCAGAGTTTATAAGTGCATTCCTAGCTTTTGTTTATCTAACAGTCTCTGGTTCCTAGTCTTTCTTTGCAAGCAAGCTGCTACCTTATGCTGGACTACACATCCCATTACTATAATACAGAGGGCATCCCGACATCCTGCCCACCCTGAAAAAAAAAATGCAAGGAAACAATATGCAGTGGCTGAAGTGAGGAAAGGAAAGACAGTTAGTATTGAGTAGAACCAACAGTAAATTTCAAACAGTAAAATATAATATTAGTAGTTATGCAGGTAAAAGTGTGGATGATGATTTATCTATTGACATGGAGGTGTTGTTGAGACCAGCGTCATTCGGTGAAGAAGTCTGCAAAGGGCCTGGCTTGAGCAAGCTGCAATGAAAAACAGGGTGGATAAGTTTATAGGTTGCAGGCAAAGAAAGTTCAAAACTGACATCATTAATGGCCCATTTGACTGGGAAAGGACCAATGCATTTAGGGGAGAGTTTTTTGGAGGGCCCATCAGAGGTTAGGTGTTTTGTGGAGAGGTAGACAAGGTCCCCTGGTTTGTAGTTAGGGTTGGATTGCCTTTTCTTATCAGCAAAGTGTTTGTGGGAGGCTTTAGAAGTTTCAAGGGCAGAATGTACTGCTTTCCAGTTCTCTGAGATTTTGTGAGCCCAAGTGGTGACAGATGGGGGAACACTGTGTCCATGTTGGGAAATGGGGGAAACACTTTGGTTCAGTGCTGTAAACCACTTCAAAGGGAGTTTTGCTAGTCAAAGAGTGGAGGGCAGAGTTGTAGGCAAATTCAGCGAATGGTAGGAAAGACACCCAGTTGTTCTGGTTGGAAATGACAAAGCAGCGAAGGTATTGTTCCAGAGTTTGATTGATGTCTTTGGTTTGTCCATCTGTCTGGGGGTGATGGCTGCTGCTGAGTTTCTGGGTAACTCCGATGGATTTAATAAGCACAGTCCAGAACTTGGATGTGAAGATAGGTTCTCTATTGGAGATGATGGTGGATGGGAGGCCATGGAGCTTCCAGATGTTGGTGATGAAAAAGTCCGCAAGTTTTTCAGCTGTGGGGACTTTTTTAAGAGGAACAAAGTGAGATTACTTGTAGAAGTGGTCTGTCACAACCCAAATGACATGGTAGCCTCTACAGTTGGCGATATCTACGATAAAGTCCCAAGAAAGAACGTCCCAAGGCGGTGAGGATACTGGAAGGGGTTGGAGAAGTCCATGTGGTTTTGATGTAGGAGGTTTGCAGGTGTTGCAGAGATGACAGTTTTTTATGTAGTTCTGAATGCATTTGGTGAGGCCCAGCCAATGGAATTGTTTTCTAATGGTGTCTTAAGAAAACCGAAGTGGCTGGCAGATTTGGAGTCATGATACCTTCTCAAAACTTCTATTCTGCAACTTGAAGGTACATACAATTTAGGTCCTATGAAAGCCAAATCTTTAGTCCATGTAACTGCATTGGGGTGGCTTTGCAGCCAGTTGTCAGAAGTGTAAGCACTTTTTATGGCTTGCTAGAAAGCAGAATCAAACATAGATGAAACAGAGTGGTGGGTGTGTTCCTACGCGCACGTTGTGACTTGTAGTCCAAGGGTTTCAGGGGTAAAAAGAGGTCTTTCTTTAGGGGGTGAGGTATGGGCGAGCGATTCATGGCAAGGTAGTCTGGATAGAGAGTAAGCTAAAGTATTTGTCTTTCTTGGTTTAAAAATAATCTTGAATTTAAAGTGTTGAAAAAAATTGGCCCATCGTGCCTGCTTAGGGGTTAGTTTTTTGGCTGTTTTCAAAGTCTCTAGGTTGCGATGATCAGTCCAAACTTGAAAAGGCACTCTTGCGCATTCCAAGAAATGTCTTCAAGTGGTGTGGGCAAAGTGGATGGCCATGGCTTCTTTTCCCCATATTGGCCAGTTGCGTTGGGGTTCGGATAATTTTTTAGAGATGAAGGCGCATGGTTTTAGATGTCCATTGTTGTTGTAATGGAGGAGTACTGCTCCCATAGCGAAGTCAGAGGCGTCGGTTTGTATTATAAATTCCTTCTCAGTATCAGGGAACAATAGAAGCAGTTCTGAGGTGAATTTGTGCTTGAGTGCATCAAAGGCAGCTTGCCATTTATTCGACCAAGCGATCCTTTTGGGGTGTTTTCCATTGGAATCAGGAGGTTTCTTCAAAAGATCAGTTAGCAGGAGGGCAACTGTGGCAAAACCTTCAATGAAGTTGTGGTAGAAGTTGGCAAAGCCAAGGAATTGTTGCAGCTGTTTTCTCGTCCTAGGGACTGGCCAGTTTAAAATTGTATCAGTCTTGGAGGGGTCCATGTTTAGGGTATTGAAGCAAACTCGATACCCTAGATAGTCAAAAGTTTGAGTATGAAACTCACATTTAGAGAGCTTCACAACAAGTTCATTGTCTATGAATCTTTGTAAAACAGTACAAACAAGTTTGGTGTGTTCTGGAAGTGTTTTGGAGTAGACCAAAATGTTATCTAGATAAACCACAACACCATTGTAAAGGAATTCTTGCAAAGCTGAGTTAAGAAACATTTGGAAAGCAGCGGGGCCAGCCTGTAATCCAAAAGGAAGGACTGACCATTAGTAATTCCCCAGGGAGATCGAGAGGGTTGTGAGCCATTCACTGTCAGAGTCCATTCTTATTCAGTGGAAAGCCTCTTTGAGGTCTAGTTTGGCAAAGAATTTACCCTCGATCAATTGACCCATGACGTCAACCATGAGTAGGATAGGGTACGCATTAGGGAGTACTGCATGATTTATTAAGTTGTAATTCACAGTGAGTCTGGGGTCTCCTCTGTTCTTCTTTTGTTGGAAGAAGATTGGGCTAGCCATTGGGGCAGAGGAAGGCTGGATAAAGCCACATTGCAAATTCTTGTTCAGGAATTTTTTTTAGAGCTTCCAGCTCTTGTTTGTTCATGGGGTAAATTTTTGGCTTGGGAATCTTGGCGCCATCTATCAGTCTTATTTTACAATCAAAGTCTCTATGTGGTGGGAGTTTATCTGCTTCACGGTCTTCAAATGCTTTCTACAGGTCCCAGTATTCTTGTGGGATTTTCAGCAGGTCCTCGGGGCTCAGTTTAAGTGTTGTGTTAGGTGCTGACATTCATTGTCCTGGTATTTGTTTGGCATTAGTAGTATGTTTTAGTAAGCCTTGGGTCCAGTCAATTTGGGGGTTGTATCGTTTTAGCCAATTGTACCCGAGGATTACGTGGAACCCAATTTTATTTGGTGCTAGGAATTCAGTTACCCTCGGATGTTCCCTACCTGAATAGGTATGGGTCTGGTCCTTTTCCAAATGGGGCCTCCCACCATAGGTGAGCTGTCCATTTGCGATAATTTGACAGCCTTCTTAAGGGGTTCAAATGCTACTGCAAGTTCTTTGGCCGCTATGGGATTCAGTAAGCTGGTGGTAAAGCCTGAATCAACCAGGGCCTGGTACATTCTTAAATTCCCGTCTGTTCCTCGTAAAGTCACTGTAACATATACATGATGAGTTTTAGCTGTACTTACACTCACAGATTGGTCCGAGTCCCACTTGTCACTGTCCGAGTCAGAGGTAGACAAAAGACTGTCCTTGCCATTGCAACTCTGAGTGGAGGTTCCACCAGCCAGGTGTTTGGTCTGCGGCTTTGGGGTGTCAGTTTTACGGGATGCAGTCTTGGTGGAAGTGGTTGTGTGCTTTTCTTCTGTGGTTTTCTTTTGGCTCTGACAATCACTGGCGATATGGACCCTCTTCCCACAGAACAAGCAGGTCCCTTTGCGTAGTCATTTTTTCCTTTCTTCACTGCTTAGGAAGGTGGACTTTCAGGATTCCGGGGTTTGGTGACCATTTTCTTGGGCTTGACTTTGTCTGGAGAGTTTGACACTTTCCAGGATGCTTTCTACTTCGCCAGCCAGTTTCATCCTTCCCAACAGGCTGGTTGGGTCTCCTTGCAAAAGGCAACGGTCCAGAATAGTGGGGTTTAACCCATCTCAGAAAAATTGCTTGAGTATGTCATCTCTCCGTTCCAGGACCTTGGTCGCTAGTTTTCTGAACTGGTGTCTGGCTTGTTCTTGAATGAAGGGGTCTTCAAACCTCTCTCAGAGGTGGTGCGTGAACATCTGGAGATCGGCTGTTTTCTCAGCTTGTGAGTCAAACAAACTGGTGACCCACTCCGCTGCTTCACCTTTGAGGTGTTGGCTCAGGTATTGCACTCTGGCAGCATCGTCACTGCAGCTGTTTCTGTAGTCAGCCATATAGTTGGAAGCCATGTTGAGGAAATAAGTCAGGGTTGTCCCATCTCCATCATATGTAACCTTCATCTCTCAAAAAGGTCTAGGCCCCACTTGAGGCGCTGGTCCCCCAGGAGGTGCCAGGGCTGTGGCTACAGGGGCTGCTGCTGCGGGCACTTGCTGCTGGGCATGCCCAAGCTGAGGTACCAGGATTCTCCAGTCAGCTAGCTGAGCTCTCAACCTGGATATCTCTTCCTGTAGTTCCATTTCTTCTCTGGCTACAAGCTGTTCCATCAGGTTGGTTTTGCTGATAGAAGTATCCAATCTCGTACCACGGCGGCGTTGTCTGTGAGCCATGTCAGATCACTCTCCCTAGGCCCAAGTTTGGCCTATAATCGGGGTAGTCACAGGAACCGAGGGTCACGCTTTAGCTCACTCATCTGGGGTCTGGCTGGGGTCTGGTGAGTCTCTCTCAGCTTGTTCATCACCTGGATTTTCGGTAGCTCCACCAACCGCTCCCTCTTCCAGTGGTTCTTCTTCAGATGTTTGATACATGTTGTAGAATTTTGAACTTGAGTCCTCTCACTCTGTCAGGAACTGAATTCACACACACAAATAGTACAGTGCATAAACACTATTTATTTGGAGTGAGATACATTGTACAAGACTTCAGTGAGAAGACTAAAGTTCAAAAGCAATAGCAAGTACTTAAGATTCCCATCCTTCCCCCTCTCTCTTTCAAGAGGGAGCTTTGCATAGCTTATCACTGCATTCCTAGCTTTTGTTTACCTAATGGTTTCTGGTTCCTAGTCTTTGGTTGCAAGCAAGCTGCTACCTTATGCTGGACAACACGTCCCATTACTATAATATGGAGGGCATTCCGACATTATCTGTCAATTTAATCTCGCCCCTGCCCCCCCCCAAAATAAATTTGTTAATTGTTAAGTCCAAAAATTTTTGGAATAACTTTTCCAAAAAAGTTGCTTGATTCTCTGTTGGTGCATACAAGCCAATCACCAAGACATTCTGTTCATGCAGTTGAATTTGTACTCCAATTTCACAGCCTTCTGAATTCTCAAAAATCTTTTTCAGTGCTAAGTTTGCTTTAGCATATATTGTTACCCCTCTTTTCTTGTTTATAGAGGAAGTAAATTCTTTTTCTAATTTGGAGTTTTTCAAATATTTGACATCTTGGTTTCTAATAACAATTCTTTGCTGTTCTTAATTGCTGTATCTCTGAAATTAGTTCTTCCCTCATCTTCTTCATTCCTACCATCAGAAGTTGATTTGCATCCATTTCCCTGGCTTTATCTGCACAATCTCTCTTTTGTGCTTATGATGCTGGTTAAACTTACTTTGGATGCTTAGCTGCATCTCTTTCTTTTAATATATTTGGCAGGTAACAGCTAAGAAATATTTATTTAAAAACTCTATATTTTTCCCACTTTTGTCAGTGCAGCATTCAGTAACTGTACCACTCTGCCTCTTCTACTCTGTTTAAGGAAGGTTAACAGTACATTGAGTTAAAATAAGTTCACTACCTGTTATTGTCCAAGACAATTTGACCTTGACTCAACTCATATCAATTTCCATGGTAAGTAAATTTCTTCTTTTCACATATTAATATTTAACTTTGGAATCAAATGAATATGCAAAATGGTAGCTTTAAAAAGTACACTGTCTCTTTAAAAATAGTCCTCCTTGCTGCTGATGCTTTGTCAGATCTTGCTGCTCACTGGCAAAGTTAGGAACTTTATTTTTGTCTTTACATAGTTGGAATAAAAGCAAAATCACTTCTGTAGCATTGTAGAACAAAGATGGGTGAACTAATTCATTCCTTCTTTGTGGAACATTTTCTTTGATTGTTTATTTGAAATCTACTTTAAAAAATTGGCAGCATGGAGGTACATTGCTGATGCAATAACATTAAGGAAATGGGGTCTCTGCCAAACCCACTAACATCTGTGGGAGCTGCTGCCCCCTGCCTGATGCATGAATCAGACCCCAAAATATGACCTGTGTGGGTTCCAAAAGTTCCCTGTTTCCAAACAACTAAATTTAGCCAGCCTCCATGGATTTAGACTGTCTCCAGCCACCTTAAGTTACATTTCCCATGGGAGCCTTTCCTGTGAGTGTCCATTACTCTCCATTCTCTGACCAGAAGTCAAAACAGGTCATCATTTTAAAATGAACTTTTAGCAGTTTATTCTAGGTTTTATTGTGGATACCATTTTATTATGAGAAAACAGTTTTGTGTGGGGCAATTACTAAAGAAATCAAGGGAAATCAGGAGGACATTTCTGTGGAAAAAGTCCTGGGTTGTCACTCAGCTAATTGCAACTGTATGTCAGACAAATCTGAACCCTTACTTGTCTGTGTGAGTGAATCCATAAGGAGGCACAGCAGACACAACGAAGTACTTCTCATGTACTTTTCACATGTTAAGAGACACTTTTTCTTACATATCTCTGGGCTCAACTATGGCATTAAAATGATGGCTTTGGTTCCAGAATTGATTGCAGCTCTATCAGCTGAGTCATAGCACAAACACAGTCCTGAGACACTTGAGCAAAACTTATTTTCTTTATTTCTTTTTTCTCTTGGAAAAATAAAAGTCTTTTCACAAATAAATAAAATTATATGTGTCTGGATGCTATTTCCTTGCTTCCTAAGAGAAATAGCTGCAATGTATTTAAGTCTTTTACTCCATGTCTCAAGTCAAGTCTCAAGTCTCTACCTTCAAGTCTCAAGTCAAATCTCAAGTCTGGAAGCCAACTTTATACCTCAACCAAAGTTCCAGAATTATTGGATAGAGAGTAATAAATTCAGTTTTAACAATTTAAGTAGAGTCTGCTTTCCACATTTGCAATTTTGCCATCTGCAACTTTGGAAGTGGGGAATAGGATCCTATCTTACTCTCTATTACTGAAGATTCAAAAGATTTAGAAGGAAGGATCCTTCCTCCTCAAGCTTGTTGCCTAACACATTTGCTTTTCCCCTCTGAGAAATACACCCTGCACTCTGGGGGTGAGTCTTGTCTTTTCCTCTTAGGAAGCATTTTAGAAGGCTCCTCCAATATGCAGCAGGGACAGGCTGCTGAGCAGACCTCAAGCCTACCTCCAGCCCATTGCCTAACCCGTTTGCTGCTCCCCTCTGAGAAATTAACCAACAGGGCTTCAGAGAGATTGTTATGTGACTAGTAGGCAAAAAGATATGGAGGCATTTTTCAAAGTCATAAAGTTTCTAGATGAATGCATTACATTACTCAACCAAGAGCATCAAGTCCATCATTAAAAATATGCAAGTCTTGAGTTGAGTCGAGTCAGTGCATTGTTTATGGCCAAGTCAAGTCTGAGTCAAGTCACTGAAGTGACTTAAGTCCAACTTGAGTCCGATTCTATCGACTCGAGTCTACATCACTGAGAAATAGTGACTTTAGGAATATGTTTGTAGCCTGTGAGTTTGAATGGAAATACCTGATGCAGTACAAGGAAAAAAAAGGAATTATGACCATTTCTGCACTAGACTGTTATAGTGCTATTAATCCACTTTCAACATCCTATGGAATCCTGGGGTTTGCAGAGGCCCCTCCCTAAATTGCAAACCCCAGGATTCCATAGGATGTTGAGAGTGGAATAATAGCACTATAACAGTCTAGTGCAGAAATGGCCTATGTGGTGTTGTATCTCTGTGTGTGGTGGACATGCAAGTCTGTGATTAAGGGAAGCAAAGAGGTGGTCAGAAGTCTGTAGGAAGCAAAGAGAGCCTAAAAATCTATTGATTGAAACAAATCAGCCATACCTTGGGTTTCCAGGCTGCAAGTAAGGTTTAATTGTCCTAAACTGAAGTGCTGTATTCTGCTCAACGGCTGTGATATTTTATTCTGCTAGGAATGCTTTGGAGATAACACAGAATGCTCTCCTTCACAGCTGGAGCTCAGACTAGATGGGTTGTAGCAGCTTGCTCTCAAGATTCTACTTCTGTGATTCAGATGTAAAGCCTCCCAGTTCAGCACATCAGACTTGTTTCTCTTGACATGTTCTTCCAGCAATAAAGGCAGAAATGGAAATGAATATGTTTTTGAAACTAGTCTTCATTACACTCTCATACAAAATAAAGTAGTGGTTGCATTGTTTTTACTGGGCCACAACATACATTCTTCTAAGTTTTGAAGCCATTGCAGTGACTTAAAAGACTTGAAGGCAATTAACATTTCAGAAAGCAACTTTGTAACAGAAGCTTTTGAGGAGTCTTACATATTTCATGACATAACCACTTTCAGCAAAGGCAGCCAGAAACATTGGTTCACTATTCCCCCTAGAATGACTCTGTCTTACCATTTCTTCCCTAAAGTGGCTAACTCTCCCACTATTTGCTTGAAAATTCATCTAAACAATTCCCTAAGTGCATAACAGCTACAACTAAAACATACAGTAGATGTCACTGAGAGAGCCTGCTTTCATTACTGGATAGATACCTAGAGGTACTTTGGTATGTAGCCATAATAATGACATGCAGTTAAAAAAAAAAAGTGAAAGATAAGTTACACCTATGTTGAAATAACACACAAAGAATTGCAGACACAGGTCATGAAGTTTTAGTGAATGAATAGAATTTCACATGTATCCAATAACTGTGATCTTGTTCATAAGAATTAAATGCTACCAATCTTGATTTTATTATGTCATTATGAGTAATGTGAATGATAGATTTTGGTTAATAAAAAAAATTAACCCTGCTCACTGTTATAATGATTTCAGATGAAATAAATTCTGCATTGGTTATATTTGCAGGCAGGCAAATATGTTTCATTATTGCTGGCAGGTAGAAAACAATTAAAAATGAATAGCAGAGTCAAGGAAAATGTGAGCAATCTAGCTTGGAAACCATAACAGAAAGTTTTAATATTTCAAAGGTCACACTAGCCTTTTATTCAAGAATCACTCCTCTAAGCTATATTTTTTTTAATGGAAGCATCTGTCTTTAAAAACTAATATAATAAAAAAAAATATAGTTGGTTGTAGGGCAATGTCAGTCTTTAAATGGTCTCTCTGATTATCATATGACAAATTAAAAAGCCAATTTTCCAAAACAATTGAAGGTAGAGCAAAACACTGCTCTAGATGGCACAGTGGCACAGAGATGTAAATATTCATGGATTTTGATCTCACTGGCAAGACCAAATAATTTTACTGTTTTTCATACCACTGTGAAAGATGCACAGGAATTATTGTCAGATCAAGATTTATTCTGCAAAGCGCACACAGATATGCCAGTTTTTAAGACATAAATGAATGAAAAGAAACTTGTTTTCTGCACCAAAAAAAAAAAAAAATCAAATTCTCCACCACAAAAAAAAAAAAAGCAAAAAAAGCCATGATGCCATTTTTCACATAGAGACCCCCCTTGGAATACTGTGTCCAGTTCTGGGTACCACGGTTCAGGAAGGATATTCACAAGCTGGAACAAATCCATGGAAACCATGCCCTATGAGGTTTTATGTTTAGCCTGGAGAAGAGAAGGTTAATATGGAAGTGAAGTGGTAGAACAAGGAAATAGAGCTGTTACCTCCCCCCTGCCCCTGCACACTAGGTTTTGGCAGTTGTATCCACCAATAGAATGTCATACAGGAACTACACAAAAGACCTCTAGTTCCCTCTGGTGGTTTGTGCTTCATGGTACAGGGATTAATGAATTCAGCTGAGCAGGGAGCTTTGCACAGGCAGGATACGGCTATTCCTTCGAAAGAGGAAGTGACTGGTTTATGTTCATGGATCTTTGTATCATTTCCTGCTTTTGAGAATTTGCAGTCAGAAGCTTCTGCAAAAGATGGTCCAGTGCTTTACAGTAAATCTAGAAATGCAGAATGAAAAACCAGTGCATAGAGTGTAGAGTGTCATTTTTGTAATTTGTCCATGTCATGAATTTTATTACCCATGTCTGCCACAGCAGATCATAGTGTGCACTTTGCACTGGGGTTCCATTGAGTGTGCTAACTGGGCACAGTGAAGATGGGTTGGGGGACAGTCACAAGTTCACTCAGTCTTTTGTAGGCAGCTAATGGAGTGAAACCAGATTAACTTCTGTGTGTAACAGTGTTCTTTGCCTTCAGAGCATTCTATGAGTTGAAGAGACACATGTGGCCTAGACTAGCTTGTTTCCCAGTTTTCTCCTGGCTATTGTATTTTCTGTTGAATACAGCTTATTAACTTTAGGACTTCACTAGTAACATTAACATGTTCTTCAACCAGGTGTGTGTAGCTCTCAGGGAAGGCTATAAAACACTTGTCTGCAGAAGGATTTCTCCTAGTCCAACAGAAAAGAAGGAGGAGGAATTTAGTTGGGCAATATAATACAAAGGGAATTCAGTTGGCCCTCCACATTTGCGGGTTTAACTTTCACAGATTTGATTATTTGCAAGTTGCTCTGACACCTGCCCTCCCATCTCTGGCTTTTCTTTTCTGGAGTGGGGGGGACCTCTGATCAGGCAGCATAATCCTTTAAAAACCCACCTTAATTCATTGTGGTTGATGATAAGAGCTCTTTGGTTGTGAGATACATGAGTGAAATGTGATGGACATACGACAGAAAAGTGATGGACTCTCCTCTAATGTAAGTTTTAAAGCAGAGTTTGGATGGTCACTTTTCATGAATTCTGTGGATTCCTGTGTTGGTGAGGGATTGATTACATGACTCTTTCAATTGTACAGTGTTGTGATTTTGTCACTCTGTGATTCTAACTTGGCGATAGCACATATCATGGTCTTTGGATAAAT
Organism: Iguana delicatissima; assembly: GCA_948472985.1. NCBI lineage: Eukaryota > Metazoa > Chordata > Lepidosauria > Squamata > Iguanidae > Iguana > Iguana delicatissima. The sequence goes on from CAOKZL010000311.1 coordinate 1,595,858, forward strand.
TGTAAATGTTCAGTCCGATTTATGATACAGGATTATTTTGATGCTAAAACGTTGGACACTTTTGCATACTGTTCTGAGATCTATTGAAAGGAAGAGTGCAAATGTAAAAAAAGAGAGAGATAGAGAGAGAGACTGTTTATCTTCCCATTACCTATTTTTATACCTGTGGCTGGATTTGCACAACTAATTTTTTTGACTGAATAGTGACACTATGTGGACATCTTGCATCAGAAATGAACAAAGAGCTGAACTTGAAGGTACACATAGATTTTCACCTATAATCTCAAGATTTTCATTTACTGGCAGGCCTTTTATTTATTTATTTTCTTTATTTTCTTCAGAATTACAACTCAAGGCAGTTTGCAGTTAAAGCAAGTATAGTATAGCTGGAAAGATACAAAGGTCAAAATTAAAAAAGAATTAAACTGTTTGTAAGAACACTTTAAAACATATACTTAAAAGGGATGAAAAGCAGTTTAAAACAGTATGGGTTTGCTCTGTGTTTACTCATGTTGCTCTATCTGTTATTTTAAATATTACTGTTTTAAGGTAAGTTTCATCATGATTTTGTCTCACTGGTTTGTGTGTGAGGAGGCATACATGCTCAGTTGTCTCTATTTTAATAATGAGTTACAAATATTTTTAATTGATTACTTAGTAGGAAGTATGCAAATTTCTGTGGTTTGTCCTATATACATATTTGTCTGGATTATGTGACTGAGGAAGAAATTAAGAGTATACCAGTGTACAGCAAAAGTCTTCTTTTGACTCTTAAGATCTTTCTTCTTTAAGTTAGGAGAGAATTTATTAACCAAGGTCTTTTGCATATGATGGAAAGAATGCTTTGCTCTCTTCTACCTGAAAGGATTCCCTTTATCTCATAACCTGGAACATTACTGGCTTGCCAGATCTGAATACAGATCAGGTCCTCCTCTGTCATGGTTCTTTATTTCTTCAGTGCTTTTCTGTTATCTGCATCAGGATATTATGAGACTTTACATCACTTATTAAGTAACACCATCAGCTGATCTAAAAAGAGGCAAAATGCCACTTGAAAGATAAACCATGACATTTCAAAGTCTTTGAAAAGGGAAACCTCTAAAAAGACAGGATTCAGTTTATGTTTTGTGATTCCAGCTTTATTTAACAGATATAACTTGCATATAAATTGATTATTACTCTGTTGCTCCACTGTCATTTTCTATTTCCCTCCTATTTAGCCACAGAATAATATTAAAATATTGGGCCAAATTCATTAGTAATCTAACAACTTTTGTTTGAATGCTGAATGTTATATTCAGTTTTATCTTGCTATGTTTAGAAAATGAGCCATATTCTGCTTCCGTATATAGACTGGTTTTACTATGTATTAGAGTAATTTTGCAAGACTGTATTCATGGGCTTTTCAGAGCCTACATATGAAGTGAAAACTCTTTTCAGCTTCTTTATAGAACATTTATAAGCATGGAAGAGAAGATTACAATGACTGGTTCTAATCTCAGCATATGTCTGTTCACTTTGGAGTGTGAAACAAACTTACACATTCTCTTGTAATATGATAGGGAGCTCTGCATTTAGTCAGGAAAGAGATTTCTAACCTTAGGCATGTACATTTATTCTATGTGGTAGAAAAATTGAAAAGGGCTAAGTCATAATTCATTCACTTTTATATCATCTGGGATGCACAGATTGTAGCTCATGCTTCCCAATGAAAGGGAAGGGAAATGAACAAACCAGTTCACCTTCTCCACTTCCCACACACCTTGTATGGTCCACCCTGTGATTATTACTATGTTTTAGCTAATTTTATTGTTTGCGAGCCACGTTGGGCCCAGCAGAAGAAGAAAGGTGGCATATCAGGGCAATAAATAAATAAAATTTGTGTTATTTTCCAAAACTTCTTGCAAGAGACTATTGAAGCTTCTTGAAGAAGAAAACAACCTTTTGATGAACAATTTCATTTGTCACATCACAAGACTTAAGCATTTTTAATGACCATGATCCTACATCACAGCCATAGTTACCAATGGGTAAATAAGTATCATCTCTCAAGCTGACTCTCAAACCATCCTTAACAACCAACAGTCACACATGGGCCTGTTCTTCCTGTCATCCAGGTTCCACAGAATGAGGCATCCAGCCCCTTCCCACTGGTGGCCTGTGACAGGAGTCCTGCTTCTGATAGTTGCACAGAAAATCACTGGCAAGAGGGGGATGGAAATGTCATTCTGCAATGCTGCACTCACCAGCAGAACAGACCTCCATCACTCAGTGCACCTGCTGGCTGTTAAAGCAGGCTTGGAGGGACATTTGCAATCATGGCCATAGTCTGACATCCATAAACACGAATAGCAAATAGTTGCGGAGGAACATCTGACTTATGCATTCATAAATTCTCATTAGGATGTCAGTCCTTATTTTTAATGTAGTTTTTATAGTTTCAGTACAAGTCACTCATTTATTCAGTGGGACACTGAATGATAAGACAAGATGGATAATCAGCAATCCTGCTTGAAGTGAAGTCTGATAGAGATGGAAGAATCTATCTTTTTGCTTTCTCACACATTCTTTTTTTTTTAAAAAAGGTCCTTTTCCTCCTGTTTTCAATGAAATGACACATAGGAGGAGGGGAAGCTCTAAATTTACAGAGATAGATATGCATAGTATTCTACCTGGATACATTATCAAATCTGTCTCATATTTCTGATATTTTAAATAACATCAATTTCTTTTTGTAATATTTATGGAAACATCTGTGAATTCTGTAAGGTCCATATACCCCCCCACCCCACAAATTTCACATCCATCCATCGTTGACAATTTGGACAAAAATACCAAGGAAATAAGCTAAAATAATTTTGGAAAATACCACCACCATCAATTAGTTTAACATATAAATGTTATAGCCGGATCTTATGACAAAGCAAATATGTTGTCCAAAATGACATCAAGCAAACCCTCTAAGAATTGACACTGGAACCAAATAAAATTTCTTAAAGAGAGATTCCCCACATCTTAAGTTGTTAATGCTTATGGATAACATGAGTGAGCTTCTCAGACAACATTATAGTGCTTTTTCTGGCAATACCATGAATTCCATCTAGTGTCACAAATTCATCTTCTTACAATAATAGAGGTTTGGGATACAGTCCAACGATGTGCTGTCATTAGTACTTCATACACTAAAGTTTATTGGGTGATGTTTCCTCCAGAAACTGTGCTCACTGACGTTCCAAGCCCTTGTTTTAACAGATCCTGAAGATTCAGTGTGAAGAACCAATGGAGGAAAATGAGCAATTGAAACCAACAGCACCTTATTTTATTTATTGCTTAATTATCTTTATGGTTCAGAAACTATCTTTCTGCTTAGAAAGTATCCAAGCCAGTAAACAATAAAAATACAACCACAAACCCTAAATGAAATGATATAGCAAATTAAGAAGAATATGTCAGTGAAATGAGACAATTTAAAGTAGAACATCTGACCATAAAAATGCTAAAAAGCCATGGAGATGAGAATGGTTTATGCCTGCTATTTCAAGCTACATTTAAAAAGAGGTCTGATGAACCACTCTAGAAGGTTTATTCATAATAAAATTGCTGTCCCTGAAAAGACCCTGCTTTGAGCACTTCCTAATATTCCATCTTCAAATATAAAAATGGAACTGATCACAGTATATAGGGAAGCTCATATTACTCCAAGTGCAGTGACCAAGATGTTTAGAACATGATAGGTTAGACAAGGATATCCATTCCAACTTACACTTTCATAATATTAAAGGGCTTGCACTTAAGCAAGAGCTGCCTTCATATATTTAGGACTTGGCATCCCACATCTCTAGTCATTTGTCTAAAGTCTCCCTTGGATTGAGGCTACTACATAGAATAGAGAACCTCAGTTTACATCAGAGATGGAGATTATGGCTGCCCCTAGTCATTTTCTGGTCCATTGCTTATACCATCCCGCCACCCCAAGTGTACTTTAAAACACCTGGTAGTGTACAGTATTTGCTTTTAGGAAGTATATTTTCACAGCTTTGCAGTGAAAAATGCCACTTCTTTCATTAAATGAACATGTATTTAGGGAAGGGAAGGGTGGCATTAATATATGAGAAAAGGTACAGCATCTTCAGGTGTTGGATGAAATGGAAAAATTTGAGCACATGAAAGACTAGTCAGTGAATCAGATTGATTGGTCACATAATTAATGTTCTGCATATTGAAAAGTAGATTTGAATAAAATCTGCCTGGTGCCAAATGCTTCAAATCACTTTCCAAACAGTAAATGACTTGTCTGTACTGTTTGTTTAAGAGAAATGGCTATCATCATGATTAATATTCTTAGAATATAACTTGCATTTGTATGCTGTAACATGTGCTTTAATGGGTGTATTAAATAATGGTATAAAAGCAAGGTGATTAACTAAATTAAAACCTCTGAATCAGTCCCAAGCCCTTACTGGTTCATAAATCAATGGTGTTCTGAAATTTAAAAAGAATACCTTTTAAAAATTGCATGTAAAATATTTTACAGTGCTTCTTATGGCCTCCAGTGACAACTGGGATTGTAAATCTTCACTTTCTGTTGTTCTTGTATGCAAGAGTGGGGGAAAAAAGTGTATAATGTATGAGAGGCTTTACATTTTTCGGTCATTTTTTCCCCATTACAGGACTTCCTTTTGCAAAAAAAACCTTCAGAAGTGTTTTTAATATAAAATACAAGAAACAATGTTTTGCGCAAACACATTGTTTGACCCCTAAATGTGTGCATGCGGGGAGGGGGGATCTATCTGAAAACTTCAGTATATTTTGTACATTTTATTCATTTTTTTCCCAAAAATGTGGATAATGTCATGGTGTTTGGTATTTTTCCCCAACAGAGAATCTCAGCACATCAAGACATCCTTTTCTTAGGGATGATTAAAAATTTGAGAATGTTTACAGCTTTGTACATTTGTCAGGCTGGTCCCATTCCTTTAATGATTGTGTTCTATCAAAGCAGAACAATAATAATGCTATTATGCATTAGCAAAACAGAATGGTCAAAAGGTAAGCCAGGATGGGAAAAATATGGCCCAGATGTTGTTGGACTGCAACTCTCAGAGCCCTAGTGAATATGTCTAATGATGAGGAATGCTGGGAATTGTGGTGGGATGGGGATTTTCAATGGGAGGCAACATTTTGCTCACTCTAAGGTTGAATTATATTAATCAAGGCATATTGTTCCCTTCAAGTTTTTTTGAGTATGTTTCCTCTGGCAGTTGTACAAGTCTCTGCCTCTTCTTTTTCTGGGCCATATTTTTCCCATCCTGGCTTACCTTTTGACCATTCTGTTTTGCTAATGCATAATAGCATTATTATTGTTCTGCTTTGATAGAACTGTAATAAGGTTGGACTATTATCTTACCCCAGCTTAGAACAAGTCATGTGACACACAACAAAATCAACAGAAATGAATGTTTTGATAAGTCACATAAACAGCCAAACCATGGTCTAGTCATCACAAATGGGATTCACTCTCAGAAAATCTTACCTTCCATGCTCCAATTCCATCTGTCCCTTTCTGGTGCAAGTGTACAACAGTTTGCTGTCAGGTCTGGAGTCTCCCAAATTTGGATGTCACAACGAAAAACTGGAACACGTGAAGGAGAGATGGGGAGAAGGAAGTATGTGAACCTGGATTAAAGTCTTGACAGTCAACATCTGGAAGCAGACTGAGTGTGTCAGTTGTATCACTTGTTGGTCTGAACTTCTATGACAGGCATACTTGTAATGACTGTTGTTTGATACATGTGTTGCCAGAATTCATTCATTTGATCCTTTTTCTTCTAACTTGTGTGTCTGTATCTCACAGCAGGCTGTCCTTCTACAGGAATAGAGGCAAGGATTGAAGAGGAAAATTTCCCTGGCCATTTCTGCCCTACACTGTTTTAGTGCTATTATTCCACTTTCAACATCCTGTGGAATTCTGCGGTTTGTGGTTTACTGAGGCCAAAGAGCTCTTGGGTTGTGAATTCTAAATGTCCTTCCCTAAACTACAAACCTCAGGATTCCACAGGAATGTTCCATAGGAATGTGAAAGTGGAATAATAGTACTATAATAGTGTAGTGCGGAAATGGGCCCTGTAACCCTGTAACCAGAATAAATTCTGCAGTCTTTCATTGTTGCGAACTAGTTAGGGAATTACTTCTTGATCATAGAAAATTGATTGAGAGTGCACAAACTCTAAAAAGGTATGTATAACACATGGAAGAAGAATCAAGGTTTTGATATTGCAGTGGTAGACATATGACATTATGGCTGTTGGGAAGATGTTTTACCTCCTTGTAGGCTACTGACATTGTTATCATTATTCTAGTGATGTTTTGCTATAAGTTGAATAAATATCTTTTCTTTTGCAAACAAAATTATCTTCATAGCAAAGAGGAATTCTTCTAATGCGAATACTGACACCAGGTAATTATTCAAAAGCTCCTGGGATTTTCTCCCCCACAGAACAACTAAATTTAGTTAGACTTTGGCAAATATAGACTACTGTCTACATTAATCATTTTGTATTCACTTCACTAGTAAGAAATGATGATCGCTATTTTTTCTTCCACATGAAATACTGCTGATATGTTAGGGCCTTCCAGATGTATATGTTTGGACAAAGTTAAGTAACTGGAAGGATAAAGCAGTTTTTCTTTAATCACAATTTATATTTTTTTAAATTTTTTTTAATGAATTGTAGAAAAAATATTTTGACTTCTTTATTAAAAGTAAAGCAAGAAGAGAGTGTTTCATATATCATGTACTTTTAGCCATTTTAAATCCAAATTTTAGTACAAGATTGTAGTCCATGTTAGCATGCTTGAGACTTACCTATGGAAAAGAAGAGACATATAACATATATGATGATTCCAAGTATGGGGTTGTCACATAAATCTGGTTAATATGAATGGAAAGCAGGGGTAATCAAGTTGCATTTCAGAAACCTAGAATCATCACTGATGTATGTAGAAGGAAGTCAAGATGAGAGCTAGTGTGGTGTAGTGGTTTGAGAGTTAGACTATGACCTGGAGACCAGGATTTGATTCCCCACTTGGCCATGAAACCCACAGAGTGACTTTGGGCATGTCACACACTCCCAGCCCCAGAAAACCCCATGGTAGGTTCACATTAGGGTCACCATAAGTTGAAAACAACTTGTGGGCACACAACAACAACAATTTACAGGACAGAGACTATGGACTGGTATAATCAAATACCTTCAATTACATGCAACACTTCTTTAAAGCTCAAGAAGGCTATTCTGTATTCTCTCTCTCTGTCTCTCTCTCTCTGTCTCTCTCATTCTCTCTCACTCACACACACACAGACACACTCCTGGGAATTCCTGCAATTTCTTTTCTATATACTTTGGCTTATTGGCAATAAATATATAGCTAACCTAAGATGCCTATGAAGCAGAAATGTGGGGAAGAGACATCTGCCTTTTTTTCCTTCCCCTGTTCACGCTGAGAAATGGGATAAAGGAAGCTTTTGGGAGACGTGACCTTAAGCTTTTCCAGGTACCCTGAGGAAGCAGATTCCAATGGAGATGGCTTTCTTGCTCTCAGTTTCTCCCATGTAGTTGGAAAGGTAAAGGCTAAGTGAAGCATCAGGGAGCAGTACTACCACAAGGCAGGAGTGGAGGAGACTGTAGATGTAGATGGCAATGTTTGTGGAGTACCAACAGTGCCCCAAAACTCTGCTTTTGAGCACTTTCCTTTTTGCACATTTTACTTAATTTCAGTTTAGTTTGCTAGCTTCGTTCTCCCTCCCTCCCTCCCTCCCTCCCTTCTCAAAGCAACCAAGCAGGAAAGAAAAAGACTTCCTGGCTTGCCTGCAATGCTCATAAATGGGTAAGGGGAGCCCATAGTTAGCAAATCTATCTGTTCTAAATTTGTGGCCCTGGTTGGCTCCATGAGGCTGGATTGGGATGGAATCTGGAAGTGAGAGTGGTCTCTTCTACAGCTGTTTACAACTGCCAGTGTTCACGACAATGACCCTGCTGAGCATCTGTGACATCTTTACATGGTTTGAAATCCTATTGCTGAAAGTTATGCTGCATGACTAACTGGGTGGCATATTTACTGCTTCGGCCAGCTCCAGGTAATGTTTGGCTCTGCGGCCATGCGAGTGGCTGCACAGCTGCTTCTACCTTCCCAGCAGTCCCTGCACTGTGTGGGAGGCCCCCTTTGCTGCCAGCAGCCAATGAGTTTAAAGCAAATTGTTTGAACTAATTGGCTGCCTCTGTCTGCACCAGAGCTGGCTGTAGTTTCCCTTCTGGTCCAGGCAGAGGGTTTTTAACCTGAGCTCCCCTCGGCCAGAGCTCAATTTACTTCAGAGCATTATCCCTCTCACCTCCCCCTGGCAGGCACAATTTGAAGCCCAGGCAGTGGGCTGGTTCTTCTCTAATTTGTCACAACTAGGTGGGTGGTGGCATGGGTCCTAGATCTGGGATATCAGTTTCTGTAAGCCTTTGGGCCACAGAAATTCAGAGATGTTAGGAATGCAGGGTAGGAAGCGAGTGTGCACTGTGTGGTATGTGTGCACATTCACTGCACTCCTTGGTGATCAGGTGGCTCTCATACTTGACAATAAATTGGTTCCAGCTTCGGCAGAGTATTGGCTCATAGGTCAACATGTGGGTTGGCTGATGCCTGGATCCAGACCCATGCACATGTCAACCCTGTCACATCTGTATAAAGCTATGGCCAATTTTTTCCCAAGCTTGGTGAGTGTGTAGTTTTCTTTTCCTGCTCTCGCCCCTGAGTACACAATGACCACAATATTTTCCCTACAGAATTTTTAAAATAGATGTAGAATCACCCACTGAAAGTTATTTCATTAAGTATTTTATACTAATTGTGCATTATGTTGAGTCTATTGTATTTTTTCTAATTCTATGACTACATTAGTATATCCTATTTCCAAACTGTTCCTATTTCTCTTATTCATTTTATATTTGAAGAAATAACCTGCTGGAAAAATTAGTGGAAAAACCATTTTTGATTTAGTACAATGAATGAAAAAATACTTTTCATTAAGAATTTTGGTTATTCAAATTGACCAAGACTGCAGTCCTTTACCTACCTACATGGAAATAAGTTCTATATAACTTTATTGGACTAGCTTCTTTTTATGTAAAATATAGGTATATGTTTCTGTATTGATACTCAAGAAGATGCACAAATAAAAAAAATGGCAGGCAGATGAAATGAGGAAGTAAGACTTGGGCAAAGCTGCCCAGAAATCATAAAGTTAATACATTTTGGAGTTTTGTAAAGATGGGCAGATAGCTGATCTGAATTATTTTGTGGCTTAGAAAGAAGTGAACAAACAAATGTTTTATGATATTTTTTAGTGCATGATACTTTTAACCTAAAGTGTGAAATATATCAGGTCACATGAAGAAAGAACATGTTAACAAGCTATGCATGCCTAGGAGAGTGGACAAATGTGTTTGTCCTCAAACGTACAAGTTACATGACCTAGAGAATGAGAATTTTTATAATAAACTAGGTATCAGGTGTCAAGAATACAAGCTATAGAAGTATGTTGGTTACATTAGGCATGGTTCCTTCTATCTGACAGGTACTACTGTTAAATCTGTTGTAATGTAGGACTTATCTGTTTTATTTTCTAATACAATGTATCTTAGTTAAACTATTTCTTTATTCGATCCTCCTGATGATCTTAATAAACTGTACTTGAACTGTTTATAGTAGCAACTGCGCTCTAGATTTTCAGAGGGGAGCTGAATCAATTCTGAGCTCAGGATTGTTTGGTTAACAAGCCATGGAAAAAGACAGTTGAGACTTACTTGAAATGGTTTGAGAGGATTAAAACATCTCAATTATAACTGGAGTACTAAATCATTATTTTTTCAAATGTAGTTAACTAATACACTGTGTAAAATTTCAACAAGTAGAGCTCCACATAATTGCATGCATTTTATTTCTTCATAATAAAACTACAGCTTTACTTTCCTTTTTCTCAGGTCTAGAATGGGTACCAGTAAAGACCCAGACATAGTCCACTTGGAGGCAAAAACAGCGGATGGCCGTAAGTTCATTTCCTTCTTGTAATTGTAATTATGGCAATTTTACCATATTTGTAAGTAAATACTTTGGCATGCAAAGCTTATCCAGATGTAATGAGCAATAATAGTGCGTATTTCTGTTTGGGTTTGGTCCAAACCCCTTCCCAAGGAAGTAGCATTTCAGAAGGATGTTCTGGAACCAAAGTCATTTTGTTTGTTTTGGTTTTTAAAAATGAAGTACGAAACAGTTGTAAGTCATGTAAGATCTGTTAGAGGAAACCATAAAACAGAACAGCTAACAAGTATAACATATTTTCTTTCTGTGGACTGCTTCATTTGATTGGTCCTTTCCTAAAGATGTTGCAGAACAGTGTTAACTTCAAGGTCTGAATCATGGTTTTATTTTGCACAGGCTAGCTTACAAACTTTGAGAGAGCTGTGTGAAGTAGCACAATGTTGTAATTTTGATTGATAGCATTTCTTGCTCTCAGAGGCCTTCCTTCCTAAGCTTTCCAAAGAGTTACAAGTAAATATCTCTTGGCCTTGCTTCTAAAAGACCATCTAATGCTTATAACTGTGTTATCAGGGCTGCAACTTTCCACACATTTAGTTGGCAGGTGCTGAACTCAGCAGAGCCCACTTCTGAATATACATCGATAGACACAGGCTGTTTGTTACTCGGTGCTGAGGTTTTAGCCGAGTTGTGGGGATCTGACAGTTTCTGAATCCTCTTTGACACCAATAATTTTTATAGAGAAACAAAAACTTGTCATTGAATATGCAAGGGACAGAATCTAATAGACAAATCCAAGCTCTACATGTGTGGACAGAGGGTTAAAATATGTACGCACAGGCAAGGCCAACATTTTATTTTGAAAGACTTGTTCTTCTGGAAAATTCTGAATATGTCTGCTAAAAGGATTTAGAAAAAGGTTCAATCATTCTGGAGGGAAGAGGCAGGAAGAGGCAGAATGAACAATTACTGTCAATAACAGACAACAGCATAATGCCATAAGCTTCATAAGGATATTGAGTCCAGCTTTTAAATAAGCTGGATAAACAATTGGCACAGTATATATTTGTAGCACCCAGTATCTGTTTAAATAACATTTACTATGAATTGTTGCAATGTATAATTTTAATCCTAATATTAACACTTTTGCAAAGCCCCGAAGGGTGTTTGATCAACCGTACGCTAGGAAAATAAATAACTGAAATGCACATTTATATTTAATAGCTTTTCTTGAAGCCTGAAGCCCATTTTGACCAAAAATAAATAAAATGAAACTGAGTGAGAAAGTGGTGACAATTTTTGCATTTCCCATTGGATGGTACTCCTATGAAGCTTATCTCATCCTTCCATTTGCCTGGCTTTGTGTCCCCTGTGTATCACTGTGAATTTAAAACTGTACCAGTAAAAAAAAGTTTGAGAAGAAACAATCTTAAAAGTTTCTAAAGAAAAAAAAATCAAATATTTGCTTCTTTCAAGTCACATAAATGTGGATAAGAGTGAGTCACCCTAAATTCAATTAAGGTGTTAGGGCGGATAAACAAACCATACCTCACTATATCCCCAAGTGGACATGGAGCTAACTTGAACCCCCAAACACAAGGTAGGAAGGTAGAAAAGAGACAGACAGAAAGAAAGACACATACATACACACAACTTTGGCCAAAGGATTCATCCAAGTAATTAAGGAAGGATGATTTATTCTTTCAAGCTTCCCTTCTTATATCATTTTTATGTTTATATTAAAGAATGCTTACAGAAAGAAAAGATTCGTGCAATAGCATTAGCAGAGTCACAGCTTGTACATGTGTTACAATTTATCTGACTGTTAAGTTCCCAAGTCTACATGACCCTGGGTCATCCCTGAAGACATCTGTGACATTTCAAGAGTCCTTTGCTTGTACATGCTGATCACTGACATGTACTAGGCAGGAGAAAGAATTTTAAAGCAAAGTCGTTTGATGAGCCCTGCGTGTCTAAAATGCCAATTGATATCATAGTTAATGATTATCACGTATTGATTCTATAGCAAGTTACAGCATCAAATTTCAAGCCTAACAAAGGTACTACTTGTTAACAAGGTAAAGGCTGGAAATAGAATTCCCATATCTATTTTGTATCCTTTGGCAAAAGCATCCTGATCGGTGCTGCAGTTGTTTTTTAGTTCCTTTTGGCCAAAATATCTGGAAGTCATGTTTTATCAGCCCCTGAGCCAGAAAGCCTTTTGAAAATGAGATTGTCAGTCCTCAAGAATGCCTTAGTCTACTTATGCCAGTAAAGCACTGTACCCAGCTTCCAGCAGTCACTCAGCCAATTATCCCAGGTCCAGAGCTCCCCCTCTGCACCAAATGGGAAAAAAGAATCTTACCAGAACTGATCACTGGTCTACAGTTTTTGGTCCTTGGGAGCTACATCACATGTTCTTTCACAAAACTACCTATCATGGAATCTTCCAGAAGTAGGCATAATCTCTCTGTTCCCAACAGTTTTCCCTAGCATGGAATAGAGTGTTCAAGGGAGACTGTGTGCTGAAAAAAAATAGTATAGAGAAGTTTCATGCAAGTTGTAAACCCTGAGCAGCTGTTTGTGTGTAAACATTTCTCTCAGTATCTCAAGTTTCTCAAGAGTGTCCAGTTTTGACCTACTGACAGAGAAAGTCTTGTACTAGTGATCATGCACAGAAGAGAGTTTTGTCTGGGGTGAACTCTCCCCGCATACTAGGCAAAGGGGATTCAAAGAGTTCAGTTTGACACAGAAGGTAATGCAAGATTATGCAACATGGAAGCATGACATCAGCTGGTCCTATGTGACAGGACAGGGAGCCGTGCTACCCAAAGCTTATTTTTGTGCATCCTGGTGCCCCTTACTGGGGGAAAAAAAGTGGCCCAAAATGAGAGATGCTGCTCTTGCAAGCCAATGTCTGTCATAAAGGAAATAAAGCTGATTTGGATGGGTAATGTCTGTGATTTCAAGAGTTAACTTGATCAATGACAAATGAGAAAAAGTCACCAGGACAAGCAAAGAATGTGTTTTCAGTGGCTTTGCTACTAGATTTAGGGGTGCCTGCAACACTATCTTCACGGTCGAAATACAGGCCACACATCACTTGTTACCCATTCCTGTTCTATATAGAAGAAAATAGAGAATGATATACTGTGAACCTGCCATTTTTAGCTAAGGACTGGACCAAACATTTCCTGTGCCCTGTGTGTAGAATGATCCCAAAATACAATGCCAGTATACAGAGACATCATTATATTGAAAAGATGGAGTATGGGTTGTGGTTAGCAGTCTTGGCCACTGCTGCTGGAATTAAAAATGTGGATGATTTGCTTATCATGTCCTTTATGAGTCCTACAACAGAAAGGGATTACTGATACCCACTTCAAAGTTGGGCTGAGCTTTTGACAACATAAACTCATCTCTCCTACCCATCTTAAACACACAACTTAAAAATAAATCTTAGTGAATCCAATGGAAAATGCGTAAAGTTGTGCGCTAAGATGTTCCTTCTTGTAGTTTCTTTTCTTTTCTTTTTTTAAAGGATAGGAATCATCATAGAGTCCACAGTGATACCTCCTTTGCTAGTTAAGAACCAGTCTGTTTCTAGTGTTACCGTTACAATCAAAACAGCAGCTGTTGTTGGAGATGTGAGCGCTGGAGATGAAAAGCATAACATCCCAATTACTGATGGGAAGGAGAACATCTGTGCTAGAGATGGAACAAAATTAATTCTAGAGCTCCGCAATGGAATATATTAATTGACATGAATTAAGTGTAAGTGATGAGGTGCTTCCTGTGTAACTGGGTAAATAAAGATTCCACATGGATCGAATACCAAGAGAACAACTGTTGTTAAATGCTTCCCCTACAATCCTCTTCAAGAAAAAGAAATAATTACTGTGAAAAGAGCTTTGAACATTTTGACAGAATGTATGCATTCTTCCATACTATCCACTTCCCTCTGACTCAGCAGCATCCTGTAATCTTAAAGAATTCTTCCTCATCTCTCTGCCAAATCAGGAATGATAACTTTTGCAAACTGGAACAGTGCTGGGCTTTTGGGGCAGCTGAATGTGTCTTTTTTCTCCATTCCAAACTACCAGTGTCACACAAATCACTAAGGGCAGACAAACACCTTCTTTTCAGGCACTGCTTAGTTTTCTGCTATCTCCTGAGACATCCACTCCAAACCCTGCTGTTTTAAAGCAGTTCTTCATATATATGTATGTATGTATGTATGTATGTATGTATGTATGTGTATACAATCTCCTCTCAAAGATAACTGACCACATTTGCAGTATTGATGCAGCCTTGGAAATGGCTATGAGAGACAGAGCTGACTGATTGCTTAATATCTTTTTTCTGTGCGTAGGAAAATTGTGAATAATTTTGTCAATAATCTTTACATCACATTGAGAAGGATCATGGTGAAGCAGGTATCATGGTTCTGCTCAGCATGAACATTTTGTGGATGACTGCAGTGGGAATCAACTATGTTGAAAATATTTGTTACTTCTATGATGGTCAACCAACCATTTGTTTGGAATTTTATTTACCCGTGCTAGATTGCTGAGCTTTGAGTAAGGAGTGGGAACCTTGAAGCTGAAACTCTAATATTACAGCCGTGTCTCAAATCATAATTTGTTTTACCAAAGTCAGTGGTATAATTCTGTTTCTCGGAGAAGGGGTGTGTGGCTATTAACTTCTTAAAACATCTTTCTCGTATTCTCCCCACTCCCATTCAATGTTTGGGTGGTTTGGGATTATGTTAGACTGCTCTGTATTCCATCTACTGTAGTCTAGTCTGTCAATGCAGCACTCTCAGTAAATATGAACAGTGGATAGACCGACAAACAAAGAGAGAAAAGTACATTGCATAACCCTGGGTCACAAAAGGCCAAACTGCATGGTGTGTTATTCATGTTTTTCTAAAAAATGGACTGGAACTGACAAGAAAAGGTAACTGTGGGGTCCCATGCTATTTCCTACTGAAAAATTGCTTCCTTTCTGGCTGCTTTTGTCTCAATGGTACCGTTCGCAGTACCTGCACCTCTCAGGGCAAGCAGCAGCAGGAGCTGTGATCCTATGCACAATTCTATAGGAGTAAGCTTTCTTGAACATAGCAAGATACATTTGGAATATAAATGTATATGCATAGATTGCTTCTTATGTGTGAGATGGTATGCCTTCCACTCAATCTGTATGGAGTGGACCACCATCTCCCCCTGTCTCCATGGTTTACCAAAAGGGCACAATGAAGAATTATACTCCACAGCGGTTTAGTGATCCCAAATCATTACATAAGCCAAATATCTGGTCTTCCCAGTGTTTGTTCAGTCACAGGGTCAGGATGGTGATAGAACCATCTAAGCTTTTCCCTGTAGGACTAGAAGTCTAGGTTGCACCAGGATTGTCTACATGAGGATGGATAGGCATGGGAAGGATCTTCTCCCTGTTCTCCAGCCTCTGTGTGGTCAAGCCCAGTGGGGATGATGAGTCTTTGTAGAGTCAGGTTTTATGGAATCATTTATCACAGCTGAAGGAACAGAACAAAGGCTTTTGTCTGCTTGCTAGGGCTGGGTGATCCAATTCCCTTCTTGACTAGACATCAGAATCTTTCCAGGTATGGTAGTCATAGGTCCCTTCTGGTACAGAGAAGAATCTTCCCTGCTCTTCAGAACTTTTCTAGAGGGTGACAGAGCTACACAAACTGTTTAGGAGCCAAACTCTTGAAAAGAGCTTGCTGAACGCTTCTTTGACCTCCCCCTCTTCCTGAGAGAGCTTTTATCTTCTGAGTAGGTTGCTGACTCTTCTTTACATCTCTGTCATTGTCTACTTCCAAGCCAGTCTTTCAAGGGTTGGGCAAGTCCAGTATACTCTGTTTGCTTCCTCCCTTTCTTAGCTAGAGCCTCAGCTGTTTTACCTGTGTTGCTCCGCCCCCTGCTGAGTATGTAGCATTTCCTTGTTGCCAGGTGATTGATCAACTGCACAGCTTCCAGCAATTCTTCCCATCAGGAGTCTTCCCAGTTTTACAGAAGCACAGGATGATAGTATGGTGGTCCCTGATACTGTCTCAAAGGCAGATATATTATTTCATTTGATTGTATCCATGGGTTTCATCAAAGGTTCTATCAAGGACAGTCAAAGCATGGATCAACATACAGACATGGTATATATGCAATGGATAAGTCTCTGCATCTGTCTCAGACATTAGAGTAGATAGAAGTACTGGAAATGTGACTGTTTAGCCATAATATGAAGCAGCACAGTTTGCTGTGATCTGGAGGGCAAGAGTAAAGCTAGAAGTTAAGCAGAATAGGGCCTTCCTTTGTCCAAACATAACATGTCGCAGCCAGTATGTCACAACATAGAAAAGAGTTTGCAGGACTGAGATCATAATGAATAATTTCTATTAATCACTGAGCCCAAAGGGGTCTAAACTTTATGGAATAGAATGCTATTCCATCCACAAGGAGTCTGTGCATTTTTACCTGGGAAAACAATGCTACAATGAACCAGTTTCTTTACTTAATCAGTTTACACTGTTTGGTAAGAAGAATGTACATTTTCAAACCTAATTTCTCTTCCATTTCCTTTTCCCTTACTGTTCTCTTGCCTTCCATCAGAACATAGCCTCCAGGAATCCACTGTGATGGTCTAACTATGTATGTTTTGTGCTTCTAAGATATTCATATTCTTCACTATTGCCACTGGAAATCATTGTCTAATTTATACAGCTACTAGTTCCTGAAAGGAAAAAAGAAAGGACAGGACTAGATTAGAATGGGCAGCATATAGGCTCAGACAGAATTAAGGAACTGAATGTTTACTGGAAACATAGGCCATTTCTGCACTAGCCTGTTATAGCACTATTATTCCACTTTCAACATCCTATGGAATCCTGGGGTTTGCAGAGGCCCCTCCCTAAACTGCAAACCCTGGGATTCCACAGAATGATGAAAGTGGAAGAATAGCACTATGACAGGCTAGTGTAGAAATGGACATACTTTGTAAATCGCTCATGTATATAAGGTATACCTATTTCACCTTGTTGTTAACTCCCATCAAGTTAATTTCAACTTATGGTGACCCTATGAATGAGAGATCTCCAAGACACACTATTATCATCAGCCCTGATCAGGTCATGCGGACTCAGGGACCTGGCTTCGTTGATTGAATCTATGCATCTGTAATGTGGTCTTCCTCTTTTCTGTTGAAGCCTACCTTACCAAGCATTATTTTCTTTTTTAGTGAGTTGTGTCTTCTCATGATTTGTCCAACATACCAGTTTAGATGTCTTGGTTTCTAGGGAAAGTTCAGGCTTGATTTGTTCTAGAACCCATTCATTTGTCTTTTTTGCAGTCTACACTATCCATAGAACTCTTCTCCAGTACCACACTTCAAATAAATTGATTTTCTTCCTGTCAACTTTTTTCACTGTTGAGCTTTCATAACCATATATAGAAATTGGAAATATGATGACACAGACAATTCTAACTTTAGTAGTCAGTGATATAACTTTACACTTCAGGATCTTGTCTACTTCCTTCATAGCTACCCTTCCAAGTCCTAGTCTTCTTTTGATTTTTCAGCTGCAGCTTCCATTCTGATGAATGACTGAGCCAACGCATGGGGAAAAAGTTATGTAAAAAAGTTATGTAAATAATCTATGCTCATTATTTTTGTTTATTTTTGTTCAACTGTAAACCTGCCTTTGCACTTTCTTCAGTAACCATTCCAAGCTTTTGCTATCTTTTGCTGGTAGTATGGTATCATCTGCATATCTTAAATTGTTGATGTTCCTTCCTCCAATTTTCATGCCACCTTCCATTTCTCTGAATTGGTTATTATAGTAGTTTTCTTTGTCCCTGCACACAAGTCACTGAACAGTTGCATTCATGGTTCTGACTCTATTTTTGTCACTTTTTACTTTTGTTCTTGTCTCTCCTTAACTACTTGAAGAGTTTCATCTGTCATCCATTGTGGCTTATCTTTCCTTTTTTCTGCAGATAGTATCTTTTTATATTCCTTATTGACAATGTCCCTGGCTTCAGTCCAGAGTTCTTCTGGCTTCCAGTCAATTAGGTCTTAATAGATCAAATCTATTTTTCACATTATCTTTTTAAAATCTATGAGAGTGCTCTTCAGGTTGTATTTTTGCATGGTAGTCTTCTTCTTTAGCTTTAATGTAATTTTTGATGTTAGCAGTTTGTGGTCTGTGACACAATCTGCTCCTGGTCTTGTTTTTGCAGAGAGAATCAAGCTTCTACATTTTCTGCTTCCAATTTTGTTGTCTATTTGATTTCTATATTGGCTATCAGGTGATGTCCATGTATACAGTTGCTTGAAAAATTTGTTTGTGATGAACAAACTAAATTCAGTCAGTCAGTCTCCTGCTTCATTTCTTGATCATAAGCCAATTTTTCCTGCAATCTTTGATTCTACTCTGTTTTCTGCTTTTGCGTTCCAATGACCTATGATTTACAAGTCCTGTTTTGGTGTTTGATCAATTTCCTCCAGGGCTCCAGCATAGAATCTTTCAGTTCCTTTTTCTTCTGCCTCTGTAATTGGAGCATAAACTTTGAATATGACTATATTGAAGTCCTACTGATATTATTCAATCACATTTTGCATTAGATCCTTTGACTGCTTTTGCTGCATGTCTCCTCACTATTAATTCCACTCCAGCCTTCTTAAATTTGTGCAGCTTTAGACTTTCTTTTGCTTCTGAGCTGTATCTCAGTAGGTCATTGAGCATCATCCAGTGTGGAATTTTCATCTTTTGGCACTGTTTCTTGTTTCATTTTGAACTGTCTCATAACATAGTTTTTGTGGTAAGATTTATTCAAAAGATTTACTGTGACTCTTTCTGTGCAGCACTAACAATAGTTAGGTATGGTTTGACTGCCATTCTCTCTGAGATATCCTCCACCAATGTCACTGCCCACTACTGCTGCCACTATGTTTTCTGGCTCCTCAGCAAAAGCCAGTCTGACATAGGAGACCCTACCAGTAGCACTGTTGCTGTCAGCATAGCCTCTTGTCTTACTAGAACATGTAATCCCACCACCACAGAAAAGCAGTGCCATTGGCCTCTGAACCTTGCAAAACAGTTAAGCAGCTACCAATATTTTGGTCTAATTTAGCCAAAGATGGGTATCAGTTGGTCCACTATTTACTTATATCCTTTAACTGATTTTTAAAAAAGACTTATGACCATGGTCAAAGTTTTAAGGATTGGCTCTGGAAAGAAAGGAAATATGCACAGTAAATTTCAATCTGGATTATTTTCTGAGGGAACATCAGAATAACTTTGCAGAAAGCAAGCATAGGTTTAGTGGTCTAAGTATAATACCATTTGATTGTAGAATGTATCTTGTCTTTCCTATACTTTCCTGTCTCCCCATCCATGTCCCATATATCTGTTCTGGGGTAGATATATTTCAGCCCCAATGGTTTAAAGTAGGATAGGAATGGTGAGGAAGGAAGGGAATTTTTCCTAGTTCCTCTTTTTTCTTCTGTACTGTCTAATCTTCATTAAGGTCATTAATTTATTGTGCAAATTTAAATTTGTGATTTAATGAAGTGCATTAAGAGCTAAAGATTTATTTTTATTTTTTTTGTGGCATGCATGTGTGATTTCAGATGCACAGTACATCACCTGCAGGATGCAGAACTGCTCTGAAGCTGTGAGAAGTAAACCTTTCCCAGGATACATTGACTCTGACTCCCTCATTGTCCAGGATGATTATGTGTTTGTTCAGGTCTGGAACAACTTTTTCACTGATTGATTGCAAATCAGTTGTCTTTTTTTCCTGAATTTTAATCTCCCTCCCCCTCCCCACACCTGCAACAAACCTGCTCAAGTGACTGCTACATTTCGGTGCCACAAAACCAAGCATTGCTCCCATTGGGATGCTAATTGTTTCCTTCTGCCTGTACGTCAAGTACCTTATCAACACAGGGGTCATGGGTTTTTTTGCCTGAGTGTGCATGATGTATACAGAAAAAAATCTTCCTTGCCAATCAGTGCACCTCATCTTATATTCTAGGTGTATCCTCCCATCTCACCAGGTTTTTAAGTTTGTATGCTAGGATCTGATACCATAGTCTCAACAGACCAATCAAGCTTTTTTCTATTAGTTTGAAATAAGGAGAGGAAGAGAGTGAGGGAGAGAAATGGAAACTGAGTACTTGAGCGGAGTAATCAGGCATGATTGTCATGCATGGGCTATGATTATTGCAAAAAGAATGGAGATGAGATATATTCAGCTGAGCTGTGTTCCAGGTGAAAGCAGAGAATATATCTGAATGGCTTCGGGTTTCATTATCCTCCTGCTGCTGTCCATTTTGTAACAAAGAAGAAGGAAATAAAGTGCAAGCAGAGCGGAGATGAGCTGTAAATTGTCTGGCTTCAAACTATTTCATGAGGCTCTGAGGCTTCTGGCTTGTTTCAATGCATACTTTGCAGGCTGGGCTCTGTGTGGTCCTGATTTTGAAACTGGGATTATACCTTCTGTTTTAAATTTGGTCCCAGACTGTGATATCCATGCTTCTCCCAATAAAGGAAGTAGAAGCTGGCCTAGTAACTGACCCTCATAATATCTGCACAACCATCCAGAACTTTTTCAAACTCCCTTGAATGTTGAGGAGCACATCAAGAACAATAACTCAGTGGCAGAGCATGTGCCTTGCATGCTAAAAGTCAAGGGTTAAATTCTAATGTAGGCCGAGAACAGGGCCCTACTCCTAGATGAACCAAATGTCCTGGCACAACAAATGCAATGTCCTATATTTCTATGGCCCTTTCTGCACGTGGAGGGGGAAACGGGGGAAACCGTGCTGAAACGGAGCTTACCGGCAGCTGGGTAAGTCCATCCCCATGCGGAGCAGCGCGAGCTTGCTGTTCCGCAGTCCCCAGCATCCAAAATGGTGGCTTCCAGTTGGTGGAGGCTCTCCACCAACCGGAGAAGCTCGCCAGCCAGAAGCCCACCCTGGCAGATCTGCAGTCACGCACTGGTGCGTGCCTGCAAATCTGCACCGGAGCGCAGGAATGGAGTGGCACAGAGTGGCGCGCTCCGCGCTTTTGAAAAACCTGTAAAAACAGGTTTTTAAAAAGAACGCTGCGTGGCCACTTCGGGTCACTCCAGAGTGGACTGAGGTGCAGAACTGCGACAAGTAGTCTGACCCAGTCCGCTCCCAGGGTGCGGATGACCTCCGTCAGAGGTCGCACCTCACGGTACTACTTACTCCGTTCGGAAAGGGCCTATGTTACCTTATTGCCACCTTTGTTGTATGAAAAATGAACAAGATGGTGAAGTTCCTAATTAAAAGAAGAAGAAAGAATATATGTAGCATGTTAATAAAATACGTAAAACAAATCATTGCAAAAATTATTTGTTCCTTGATGGTCAGATCTTTAATTTGTGTGTATGTGTGTGAAGGTAAGATTATATATTAGCCAGCATCATGTAGTGCTTTGAGTGTTGGACTAGGACACTTGGAGAGCAGAGTTTGAATCCCCACTTCACCATGGAAACTCCGTGGAGGACCTTGAGGGACCTCTCAGCCTCAGAGGGAGGCAAAGGCAAACCTCTTCTGAACAATTCTTGGCAGGAAAATCCCCTGATAGTTTGCTTTAGGGTCATTATAAGTTGGAAACAACCTGAAGGTGGAGAACAAATACACACACACACACACACACACAGAGTTCCCCACCTTCGGAGTGTGTGTATTTGTGTGTATGTATGCATATGCTTGTGTGTGTGTGTGTGTGTGTGTGTATTGTTCTCCACCTTCAAGTTGTGTATATATATTTGTATATATATAATGCACTGCATATAACACATCATATTGTTGTTGTAAAATGCATTAACTGTTTACTTTTTTAAAAAATGAAACAATACAATCTCAACTGCTTGCTGAGAGGTAAAAGGGATGGTGCCAGAGTTTTTGCTCATTTTTATATGACTTGGTGTTTAGGGACCTTTTTTGCAAAAAATCATTGTCAGCCCAAAAATGAACTTTTACACAAATGTTGTATTTAAAATACACATTTTGCTCATAGTTTTGTTTTTGCCCAAATATTGAAAAAAAGATCCTGAAATGCCAAGAAAAAAAAGGAAAAAAGGTCAGGAAAAAAAAGGACAAAAACCAGTATAATTTTCCCCAGTGAGGAAAATTTTATTTGGAATTTTATATTCTTGTGTGTGAAAGTGAAATAAGCAAACATTTACAATCCTTATTGAGATTTATTATACATGGGTACCACTTATCAACTGAGAAAGACTGATTTAAAACACCAAATTAAAATAAAGACCAAAATACATGTGATTCTTGCACTGATTTGTATTAAGCAAAACAACAAAACAAGTGGTTGTTGCAACAGATTAGCAAATAAGCAGTATTGTTATATTTAGTATTATCAAGATGCTCTAGTTCATTAACCTCTCACAACAGCCATTTCTTTTATTCCACTTAATGCAGGTTTAATGCAAACTCATATTCAGTTCAATCTTTGGGAGATGAAGGGGAATAGTTTCCCTTGTGTGTTTGGACTTAGCTTTTTTCTATAGCGCAGGAGGTATTTTCATGTTTGCCAGGTGCTGAAAACATTGCTGGTCCTGGCACATGCAACAATCCATGCTAAACAAATGGACCACTCTGTAAAATTCAGAGCACTTAACAGCACTTAATAGATCTGGCCAACACTTTATGGTCCTGTATTTGGGGAGGAAAGTTTTTCTGACATTGACTAGAACATGAAGCTTCTGTCATTATCCTCTTAAACCCCAATCGTTAGCTATAAAAAGCAAGCGCCATTGACTTAAGTATTGCAATTGTGGCATGCTTAGCTGAGGATTCAGAAGGCAGCATCCAAGCGTTAGTATTTGTAGGTTTCCCTGTGCCCTTTTGTCTTTCTGTACAAACAATCTGAATAGCTTAGGCCACTTAATACTGTCAGTTTCCATTGCTGACAACCAGAATGATGGCTATTTTGTCTCTTGCTGTAACTGCAGTACCATTTTTTGTGCTGTCACTGGCATATTCCACTTTCCAGCCTGCCTGCTATTTTCTCCATGCCATAAAAAAATGAAACAGCGATAATAATAACCTTGATAATAAAAGAAAACAATGTTATATATTGCAGCTGACATCAGGAGGCCGGCCTCATTACTACGTGTCCTATCGGAGAAATGCATTTGCACAGATGAAGTTTCCCAAATACGCATTGCCAAAGGTAAGCTATTATGCCCAGGAAATTTATACGTGTACTTTCAGATTACATTCAGATTAGACCTTGTAGCTTCTGAGCAGCTGCTTCAGAAAAGGCTTAATTAACACACACACTTAGTTTCTTTTCAAGAAAATGTTTAGAGCACAACGGGGAAAACCCTCAATAAGGTCAATATTGCAGTTGCCCAAGGACATCAGTTCAAACACTGGATTGATTTTTAAGTCAGTCAGAAAGTAATTAGCCTTGCATTTCCCTCATTAATGATGTTTAGGGTTTTCTATTATTAAAATGTTGTATCTCCCCTCATCCTCACTCCTCCATGCTGGTAGCATCCACATTTTGTTTTATTAATGAAATTTAATGGAAATTAAAGGAAAAAAATGTGTTGGTATGCCTGCCTCAGATCTTCCATAATTAAGAACTATCAAGAATAAGAAACAGCCCCTGAAAAGATATTACTGTCTTTTGGTTCTAAGCCTTTTAAGAAAATCAAGTAAAATATGTTTGGGAGAAAGAAGCAAATTTCACTTACAAGTGATTGAGTTTTATGAACTGAAATAATTTTTAAGTAGAAAAAAAGAGGGTCAAGGAAATCATTGTTCAGCCGTACTGTTTCCCCTGCAGTTTCATTGTACCATGATTCAGAAATATCTATGAAACTGCTTGCCAAATTCAAGGTTCTGCAGGATTCAGATATGTAATAACCTGAAGCCAGTTAACGCAGATATTGTAACACTGAGACAGCTGGCCATGGTAATATCAGCAACCTTGATTCCACCTGTTTAGGATTAGAAGCTGAACATTTTAACCCTTATATAGAAGGTTCCTTTTGAATATGTTTAAGAATATGCTAAACCTTTACCTTTTGAAAATCTACACTCTATTTTCACTCTATTTGAAATTCCCAAATCCAGCCAAATGATTTCAGAATGTCATTACCCCTCCAGGTGATGCTAACATGAGGTTCAAAATGGTATGAGAGGATTTATCCTGTCAAATCACATCATTGTTAGTCACGTGCTCATTTGTGAGAGATGTTTAAAAAGTCATCAAAACCTTTTCCATCCAGATATTGTAATGGAGGTACTAAAGGTCACTTGGAAATGCCAAATGGAAGCACTCTTGGGCCATTCAGGATAAAGGTTGTTTGCAATCAGATGGTCAGGTTTTCCAAAAAATGCTTAGTCTCCATCTGCCCATCTTCTCTAATTTCAATGATGAATTCAAGCATGTCACTTATTTATTGACTTGATTCCTGTTAACAGCAAAGGAATAGCTGACTGGAATGTAAATATCAATTTTGCAAGGTCTGGACTTCTTTAGTTATCTTGTAGTAATTGTACCAGCATAAGTAACCTATAGGATTCTGATCTCTGAAAGCAGAGTCCATGTACTTTGTTCCCTGAGACATGAAAATAATCTTTCCTGTGCTGCACCATCAGTCTAGTCAGACAAGCTGGCCTGAGCAAACTGAAAAGGGACCCTGGTTAACCTTTGGCTTCAGACTTGGCTTCTTGCTCAAAGCACCGTATCCACACTCTGGACTCCTACTCTGAAATCCTAAGACCTCACTCCCTGTCTCTGTACCTGATGGACAAAAAGACATCCAGTGCTAAAAGCAGCTGACATTTTTTGACTAAGGATTGTGCAATGGGAGAAGAGCATGGAAGAGGAAAGTGTCAAGGAGCAGGTGTAAAAAGAAAGAATGACTGAGATCTCACATTGCCAAGCCTAATGTGGAAGTTCTGCAGGCAGCCAACTCTACTAAAGCTCCCCACTCATCAACTCCTAGGCACAGAGTTCTGCTGTACTAGCTGCCCTGAACGTCCATCTCAAGGCAGACGGAAAGCACAGGAGGGGATCAAAGAACTTTCTCGCTAAGTGCCATTGCCAGATGCAGATCAGTAACATCTTCTGCCAAGATGCAGTGGCAGTCACTTCTCCAATTCCCCATGCTTTCTGTCAGACACAGAATGGAAACTCAGAGGGGGCTATCACGGCAAAATTGAGTTCTTGGAGCGGCTTTGGTTGTTGCAGAAGGTAGAAGAGTATGCCCAACTCCTCAGTGTCCCCCTCACAAGACATATACAAGTATAATGTGACCTTATGCTAACAGACTGCTGGCCACACACTGCTCACACTTGTATAAGACTGAAGTTAAGTTTGAAGAAGAAGAGAGGTGACATCAATGTTCACAATATCTTAACAGCTGCAAATGCCAGCACTGGTGTGGGGACATGACCTCAGCTCCTTATTGTCAAGGGAGTAATCACTCTCATCTCATGTTGGGATGGAGCACATGCTGGAAGGTGATATCTGTTGCTACTTCTACCATCATTACTTGTCTGATCCATAGAGACCTGTTCCCAATTCTTTTCATATCCTGTATTGCCTCAAGTTGACATGAAACTGAGCTTGTAGGCAGGAAGTAGCACTTTGAGAGTATTAGCTGCACTTAGTTGAAAACACGGGAGGATTACTTTGTGGTTCACAGTAGCTATGAAGAAAACATCCAGGAGTTGTTGCAGCCAGTTCTGGTTCTATAGATTTTCCTCCATCACCAGGTACAGATTACTTGTCTCAACTGAAAAGAATATGTCTTATTTATTTCCTTTAGAAAAATATTTATACTTCACCTTTTATCACAAGATTTCTGAGTGGCTTCTCAGCTCCTAATACAAGAAGTATACTGATGAGAGAAGATATGTCTTCTGTGTACTCACAACCAATACTGAATAACTTTGGGCTCAGATCCTCTCATAATGCTTGTTCCTATCATGTAGGATTCATGGGCTAAGAAAGCTTTAGAAATTCCTGGCTCTTTTCTTAAATTGGTTTGACTCTACCTTGGATATTGGAATACTAGCCTGCAAAAAAATGCAAGGGGTGGGTAGAAGAGAAGGAAGCAATAAACAACATCTTCCTCATATGATAAGAACATGCTATCTTACTTTTCTCATCTCCCTGAGGCTGCATCTTGACAGCCTCAGGATTTCTTTGCAGTTGTTGGGTAGAACATTTATTAGCTGACTTAATTCCTGGTAGAAAGAACTCATATTAAATATTTCCTAAGCAGCTTCCTCTGATGTAGCATGCCACTTTCCTTAACAAGACCCAAGGGTCCCTCTCTGTCACCCAGCACAAGAAACAGATGTTGTTGAATTCACCTACAGGGTGATATTTAAGGCAACAAGGTGCTTCATTACAATCTCACAGTATCTTCAAAGGATGAGCAGCTAAATCTGTATGCACAGAGCTATAGTGGAAAAGGCGTGTTGAGGATGCTGTTATCAAAGCAGGTGGCTGCCTTTATTAAAAATGAACAAAGCACAGCACAGTCAAAAGGAAATGAAACAAGCAAGGTCCTTTATGACTAGAGCGTCTTTAATCTCTTTCAGCTCAATTACTTTGCCCAAATAAAATCAATGGTATAAAGAGTTCTTAGAGACTATTGCAAGTTGTGGAAGTGAGGGGTGGAATTTTGGGACCCAGACAAAGCAGCTTGATCACTGGATTCCTCGCCTTTGAGGTGGTCGCACTGAGAATTACTGGCACCAGGTTTCAACATTAACAAATTTAAATGCTGCAGTGACCCATAAATATCATAAAGGTTATCATACAGGTTTAGATAGATGATTTTTCATTATTGTTATTCATTTTGTGCACAGCTTGGCAAAGTTGCTTTTTGGACCACAACTCCCAGAACCCCTCAGTCACTACCAAAGAATGATTTTTGTTAGTTTGATTTTGTAAATGTGCACTTGAACTAACAGCAATTGGCTTATGGACTGACACATTTGGCCTCTAGTATATTGGCACGTGAGTGTATGCCTATCATTTCCCAAATTACTATGACTATTTGAGAAAGCCAGCAAATGGATAGATTTGATCTGTCAATTTGCTGTCAAGGCTTACCGTCATGAGGCAAATAAGATAAGCAGTACAAATTAAGTTCTGTAAAGTATTTTCTTTTAAATGAACAGCAACAAAAAAAGGGTAAAGCCAGTGACCATGTAGATCAGCATAAATGCTTCAAGATTATAACATTTATCTCAGTTATTGTCAATGTCTACCTGTAGCCTTTGTCAAAGTTGGTCCTTTTATAATTAAGCTTGGGTTGTTACCATCTAAGTACACAATTTTGCATTGAACTTTAGAGGTGGGTAAGTAGATGCAAGTTAGGTCAAAGGAAATGTGAATAGAAAATTGGCATCAATACTAACCTCTCTTTTATACATTGGGGCATGAACTTTCTTCTAGAGAACCTGAATTTCTTCACCCTTAATATCTACAGACATCTGTTAAATATTACAGACATTTTTAAACTACACTAGTTTCTGCGTGAATGCAACAACAATGGTCATAGGGATAAGAGGAATTTTTTAAAGCCTTGGCTTTGCTTCTTTCCGTCTGAAGAAAAAATATTTTAACTCTCCCTGTATAACTGTCATGCTAGTTCTCTTTTATAAGTATGAACATAAGAAGAGTAGATCAGACCAAAGGAATATCTAGTCCAACAGTGACCAAGTAGACATGTATGAGAGTCCCATAAGCAAGACATGAGTGTAGTATCTCACTTAGGAACTTTGAAATCACACATTGAAATCTAAAATTTGATCATTTGTCTACGGATTATGTGAAAAATAGTTTCTTTCTTTTACATATTTTTAAAAGACCAGCAATTATGCATTGTTTACAGGATCCCTCAGCCCAAAACAGATATAATTAGCTCTATGGAGCACTGATACACACAATTTCATGTCAACTCCTCTTTCCCTTTGTTGCCACTCATGTACATTCAGCCTCATTGGGTAGTGCTGCTTTTCCAGCCGCTATCCTGTGCTGTATCTGTTACACTTGACCTTTGTTATCCTACTGGAATCATTTGTATAGCTGATTCTTATAGCCATAAGGCTGTTTCTGGATTCTTACAGATTCTTATGTTCAGAAAACTAATAACTTTTCATCAGTGAGCAGTTAGGACAACCAAACCATCAATGGGATAAAGGAAAATAGTTTTTTGAAGTTTGTTGAAATTATTTGACATTATCTCCAGTTGATATCATAAATCAGATATTGCATTTCTGCTATGAAATTTGACAAAAGGGCAAGACCCCCTGATCAGCTGAGAGAAGGGCATTCATTTCATGCTGGCAAGTTAGAAAGCATTGACCTTTAGCCTCTGTAGTCACCCAGTCACATTCCTGGCCATCACGTTCCTCTTTCTTTCTCTCTCTGGAAAGGCATAAAAGCCAGCCAGATGGATGCCATCTTAATGCTGATTATCCTGCAGAACTGTAGACTGGGGAATTTTAAAGGTTTGTGTTGTAGTGGTTTTGTAGGCAGGTGTATAGGAAAGGTGTCATAGACAGTGTCAGAAGGGTATTTGCTAATTGGAAGAGAACTTTCTCTTCATTTCTTTCAAAAGGCAAGAGGTGCATTTATTTCTCTTAGAAGAAAAAGGATGATGGCAATAGAGCTTCCGTCCCCATCTCTCTGTATTTAGCTTCTCCATGTCAATGGGAAGATTGTTTCATGATATGATTTATCCAGCAGAAATAACAGGCAAATTACTGGATCTGACAGAAAGAATCAGGGCTGCATTATGTAGTGCATCTGAGTGGTATTTGTTTCACATGACAAGTTTCTTGACAATTCCTCAGCCTGGTAATATATAGAGGGAATAAAGAATAGGGAAAGATGGCAGAATACCAATGGCAACTCAGAGTGTCCAAGAACAGACATCAAGAATTCCTCCCTCTTACTGCTGAAACACACACCAAATGGGAGGGGGATAGAATCCACCCCTTTTTTTCTGTAGACCATGAGCACTGAACCGTCATACCTGTGAGGCCATCTCTTCCTTCTTTCATCACAGTCTTGAAAATTTGTGTAAGTGGATAGCTGTGTTGAAACTAGCAGACTGGCTATTCCTGAGCCAAACAGGGACATTAGTTCAATCCCAACATGAGTATGAATCAGAAGCTGTCAATGAAAAGGAACAGGGCTGGGGTTGGGGGGTTAAGGGCCAGTATTCTAAACACAGATGCCTTGGCTAAGGGCTGCTTAGAAGCAAGGACCTCTGGCCTGAAAATGCTGCATCTTCTTTAATCCTGTAAATGAAGAAGCTTGACTAGGTTTGACCTGTGAGTGTCTCTGACAAGAGTCTGAGAAAATTTCCCCACACATTTCCAAAGGGGAGCTTGGAAGTATAACGGCTTTAGACTACACTTCCAGAATCTTCCACACTGTTGCCTGGGGATTCTGGGATTTGTAGTCTAAAATGTGTGTATAAGTACATTTAAGTCACCTGCTGACTTATAGTAACTCCATGAATTTCGCTGGTTTTTCTTAGGCAAAGTATACTCAGAGGTAGTTTGCCAGTTCCTTTCTCTGAAATATATCCTACAGCACCTGGTATACATTAATGTTCCCATTGAAGTACTAACTAAGGCAGATCCTGCTTAGCTTCCATGATCAGGCAGGATCTGGTGACTTTAGGGTACGGTCTGTGTGGTGTAGTGGTTTGAGCGTGGACTAGGATGTTGGAGACTAGGATTCAAACACCCGCTCAGTCATAGAAACTCACTGAGTGACCTTGGGCAAGTCACATTGACCCAGCCTCAGAGGAAGGTGGTGACAAATCCCCTCTGAACAAGTCTTGCAAAGAAAACCCCATGATAGGTGTGCCTTAGGGTTGTGGTAAGTTGGAAACAACTTGAAGAGACATACAATAACAACAACAAGCTCCAGTTCAAATAATATGTGGAGGTGAAGGAGACAAAGCCTCAATGACATCTTTAGCCTTGTCAACTCCATTCCCAGCCTTCCCATATGGACATTGAAAGTCAGAAGCAGGATTCAGACTGAAGATCTGAAGGAGGATTGTTTCTGTGTTTGACTGAACATGCTTAGAATACTTCATAATGTTTCCAGGTCTCATGGCATTTTCTATGTGTACTTAACTGAATGCACTAATCACATTTCCAACCTTGGGCTCAATATGCAAAGGTTACAAGGTATCACTCTTTGGAGTTAGAAGATTCAGACACAGAGGAGTCAGATTTCCAGAAACTTATGGCTCCTGAAGACAGTGGCCTCTCTGAGTCTGAAATGTTGAGGGCTGAGGCAGTTGGGGAGCCTACTTCCTAGCAGCAGGTGGCACACGCTGAGGATGCATTACCAACCTTTGAAGAAGCTGTTAAATAGGAGGCACTGGCCCTTTCTGCATCCTACCTTTTCTCGGCGCTGGGATGCGGTGCTCGTGTGAGCAGCCTCTTGTGAGAGGCCCTCGTGTCCAGGTTTCTTCAGCTCCACACAAGCTTCCTGCTTGCGTGAGAGCCCCGCCTCTTCCTTTCACAGTGCATCCTGGGACCTTCCCAGGATGCACTGAGACAGGAAGCGCGACTGGCCTGGCTCCTGAGGCTCTGCACGCAAGGTAAGTGCACGTGGGGCCTGGGAGCAATGTGCGACCGTGCACCATTTTCGGCTTAAAGCTGAAAATGAAAAAGTGCATGAGCAGTGCCTGCCAGGCCCTGGAGCATCGCACAAATGTAAGTGTGTTGTGTGGACCTCTCCTCAGATTTGCGCGACTCTCGAGGGGCCCTTTCGCATGGAAAATGCCGTGCGAAAAGGGCAACTGACTCATTAGGCACCCAGTGTCTTGAGACAGCTGTTTTTAAAAATTCCAGAACCCCCCTGTTTATTTGTAGTTTGCAATCCTTCTGGCAGTACTCTTTAGAAGTTAGTATTTTCTTGATATTAGACTGGCTATGATTGACAATTCTGTTTTACTCTTTGCTGGCTTTATATATCTGTGTTACTGACTTACTGTAACAACTTCTGGACCAGCTGACAACCACTCTCTTGCTTCTCCCTTCATCTTGCTGGATAATGTGTGATTGAGCTGGATTGGATAAACTACTGGAAAGCTCTCGTACTCCAGCCACCTGACTCCTGGGTCACTTGCTGACTGGAGCATAGGAGACAGGGGAGGAGAATGTTGGAGAACAGCTGAAAGATTCAGTCTTGCTCCCCCCACCATCATACATTTTATGAATGCATAGCACAACATTTCTGTCAGGGCCTTTGGATATTACTAAATGTAGGTAAATACCCTTGTGGGCTTCTGTTCTTCAGATCAAGTCATTTTCTTTCTTTATTGCTCTCTGGAAAGACTTGAATTCTGTATTGTTAGTAATAATTTATTTTCCAATTCTTTGGCTGCAGATTGCACCACCAATAACATAATTACATATATATACAAAAAATGAAATAATGACACCTATACAGAAATGCAGATATCTGCTAATTAGAAATAGAGATGGTGGATTTATGTTCTGGAAGACACACACACACAAAAAGGAGGGGGGTTAGAGGTTTTACCTCCAGGAACCTTTACGAGCTGCAATATGACAAATAATGAAAAATAACACTGCAAAAGTATCATTAGCAATGTATAGCATAGTTTCAAATGACGATGAAGTTGTTCAGACTGGCAGTTTTCCCTCATTGGTAAAGAACTTTAAAACAAAACACATTAAGGGGACCTCACACTCATCCTAACAAAGCAGAACATACTGTACCATAGCTATCTGCTGTTTGAATTCAACATACATGCTATATTTCCCTATATATCTAGGTTTAAGCTGGAAACTTTTTAATGTGACGCCTATAGGGATAAATACTTGGTGCGTTAAGTTGCCTACATCTCTGGATGGTTCTTTCCTCACTCATTTCTATCATGCATACCTAGTGATTTCTAACTGTAGAATTTTCTCATTCTCTTGAAGGACAAAAAAAGAATTAATATTCTACATTCCCTCTAACAAACGTACTCATCTTCTATTGCTACTGTACAATACTATCACCAGTGTAAATGTTCACTTAATGTGTCCTCAATTCATTATTGCTCTGCATATATTTGCAGAAGAGAGAATGTATAAAATATGCATGTGCACACACAAAGTAGATTGGCTTTGCTTTCTGATTAGTCTCTGTAATGACACTCTGCCTTGCTCCATGAGGATTACCCTGTCTTGCCCTTGGAGAAGAAGCAAGTGAGATGGCTGACAGTGAAAGTTCTCTCTGCTTTCTCTTCCAGGACATGCATGTTATCAGCACAGATGAGAATCAGGTGTTTGCTGCAGTTCAAGAATGGAATCAGAATGATACCTACAACCTTTACATCTCTGATACTCGAGGAGTCTACTTTACCCTGGCCTTGGAAAATGTCAAGAGCAGCCGAGACCTAGAAGGCAATGTGATGATAGACCTCTATGAGGTATGTGACAATAGTGCACATTTTCACCCCCATGCTTATTTATTCATTTGATTTGGTTTATATCCCATCTTTCCCAGAAAATATACTTGAGGTAGCTTGTTCATGTGGATATATGAATACACCCAGCTTAAGCTAGGATGTCATTGATCTGGACATTGATTTGTGAATGCTAAATGTCTCCTCTTTGTGCTAAAGATGGGCATACTACGTCAAAGCTACATTCACCTCCAGTGCCTGCCTGTCCATGTCTTCAATGTGCAGTGATGCTGATTTTGATTTGGAAAGACCTAAATAGTTTGGGCTCAACCACCCCTTCTTGAAATCTCTAAGAGTCAAAATACACACTGCGTGAAATGCACAGCATTCAATATTTTGTTTGCAGATAGGCATTGCAGATGGGGAGTGCTGATCAAACTCAGGTTCACTGCATATGCATGGGGAACGTAATTCTGTCCCCAGCCATGTCTCTGTCAAATTGCCTACATTGGATTTTTGAGCACTTTTTAAACTCCTCATGGAAGGAAGGGAAAATTTAAGCAGAAACAATACAGTAGAGTCCCGGTTATCCGACGTGCGGTTATCTGACCTTCCGGATTAACGGACATCGCGGCAGCCTGGGGGCATGGCTGTAGGCATTTCCACGCCTCCAGACACACCCAGACACGCCGAGACATGCCCCCAGGCACGCCCAGGCATGCCCCCAGACACGCTCCCCAAATGGCGGCCGCCACAGGCCTCCGTGTCATCCGACATTTTGGTATCCGACCCTGCACCCGCTCGCTTAGGTCGGATAACTGGGACTGTACTGTAATAGCAAAGCACTTCAAAATTGCACACAGTGAACCATATCCAGGCCCTTTTCGCATGGCATTCGCCATGCGAAAAGTCCTCTGTAGCGTTGTGCAATTGCGAGGAGCCGTCCACATAACGTCCTCGCCATTGTGCAACACTGCCAGGGCTGGCAGGTGCCGATCATACATATTTCATTTTTGGCTTCTAGCCAAAAATGGTGTGTGATTACACATCGCTCCAGGGCCCCGCATGCACTTACCGTGTGTGCGGAGACTCAGGAGCCACGGTGCTCATGCTTCCTGCCCCAGTGCAGCCTGGAAAAATCGCAGGCTGTGCTATGGAAGGAAGAGGAGGAGTCCTCATGCTGCCTGCTTGCTGCTGGCTGTGGAGACGAAGCAGTGGGGATGCAAGAGCTTCTCGCAAGAGGCTCCTCGCGCAAGCCTCGCACCCTAGCACCGCAAAAAAGGTAAGGTGCGAAAAGGGACCCAGATTGGGTCTTCACACACCTTCTTGAAAGTAGAATAAGAAATATTTACTGCAGGGTATATTTTTGACATGTTTAGTATAACCCAGAGACTGAACAAGAGTATTTTCTCATCAATATGATCTCAGTGCCAAGAGAGGACAGTTCTGAAAGACAGTTTCTCGTTCTTAATTTCTCCTCTACAATTCATGGAACTTCTTCACTATATAATGGCTGGGGAATCTCAGGCCTTATGGCTGAATCCAGCCTCCCTGAAGGCCTACTAAGACTCTTTGGCCAGCCACATACCCTTCTTGTGATACCGGTTGCTTAATGGTTCTGTGATTTTGTACAACTTTTTCCCCATTATAAAAGAATGAAAAGTGTGTGTTAAAGAACCAGAAAATTATAAGGCTGAACAACTTTCAATGTACTCTATAATCACTTTTTTAATGGTTCACTTTGAATGGATAGGCTGTTGTGATAGCTGTTTTAACAGGATATTGATATCCAAATAAAAAGTAACTCTTCCACTTCCATGATTCCTGAAGGCTCAAGCACAGCACAGATGATCCAGAAACTGCTGGTTTCTAGGGTGGCAAATGTAGGGGGAAAGGTGTACATACTGCCCAGAGATCATCAACCATTAGGAGTTGCAGTTCTTATATTTATTTCCACCCCAACTTTTTCTTGGGACTTGCAACAAATACATCATTAAAAATTCACAAAATACGAAAGTTGAAAAGAGACTAAACCATAAAAAACAAATTAAAACCAAATTAAAACATGCACCATTAAACATGCACACACATACATACCAGCAGAAGAAATAACAAGACCCAGCATATTGTTTAGGTGAGGCAGGGCTTATGCAATCAATTATCAAATGCCCATCAAAACATAAAAGTCTTAACTTATCTGTGAAAAGAAAGTAAGGAGTCTGACTTCTTGGGGAAGGGAGTTCCCACCAAATGTACCTGTGAGGGTGGTGAGACAGAGAGAAGGTCCTCTCCAGCAAATTTCAAAGCACAGGCAGATTTGTAACGGAAGAAAATGGACTTTCTAATTAACTGGACCTGATCCATATAGGACTTTATAGGTGAAGAACAGCACTTTGATTTGTGCCTGGAAGACAACTGACAGCTGGTGGAGCTGTTGCAACAAGGGAGTTGTGTGCTTCCTGCAACCAACCCGAGTTAACAATCTGGCTGCAGTTCTTTGAACCAGTTGAAGTTTTCAAACATTGGCTTCCCAGAAGAGCTCAAGAGGATTGGATTCCTCCAGAAAACATTTTTTTTTGCCCGATATCCGCCTAAACACCCTCTAGGGTGTGTTGGGGTATTTTGCTTTTTTTTCCCCCTCTCCATGGGCTTCTTTAGTCTTTTTTGGAGTCCTTTTGCATACCCAGAAGTGACCCAGACATCAGAGAAGGCCTCCATGAAGCCTAGAATGGCCCAGACAAAATAGCCCCATCACCATCAGAGGGCATTTTGGGACATATGGAAACAAACAAAAGACCTAAAATAAAAAACCTAAATAATAAAAAAAACCATGACAATTGACTTGTGGTCACAAAACTAGCATTTGGATCCTTGTGATACCCACAGACTGTATTTTTTCCAACCCTTATGTAGAATAATTATGGACATATGAAGCTACCATCCAATCTAATACTGTTCAAATTATCATGCTTAGTATTTTGTACTATAAGTGGCAGCATCTCTCCAGGTTTTTAGCAACATAGCCTGTTGCACATTGTGTTACGATCATTTCAACTTGTCATGTTAGGAATGAAATGCAGCAATTCCTGTATGCAAAGGATATTCTCTAAATTTGAAGTATGCCTCCACTTATCAGGGAAGTCTAGTTTCTGTACTCTTGGGGAACAATCTCTTCTTTTGATAATGGTGGCTAGAGTATAATTTTTTTCACAAAGTAGTCTCAGGCCATTTCCACATGGGCATATTGCCCACGCTAGAGCGACCCCCCCAGGAGGTCTTCTTCACCGGGGTCTGCGCTAGAGCAGTTAAGAAAAGTGAGGTTCTAAACCTCAAACTGTTCTAGCGCAGACCCAGGGGTGGTGCTGTGAGTTTTATAAAAACCACCCTCAAAAGTGGTTTTTATAAAACTTACCCGCACTGCCCCGTAGCAGCCCCCGGTCAAGAACTGCAGGGACATGGCAGCGCACCCCTGCAGATCTGCCCGGGGGCAGGCTTCCAGCTGGCGCGCCATCCTAATTGGTGGAGCGCCGCTGGAAGCCGCTGGCCGCCATTTTGGGTGCCGCCGGGAGCCGCCAAGCACCGCCAAGCACCGCCGAGTGCCGCCGAAATTCGGCAGCGTTTGGAACGGCGGATCCGCGCTTTTCAGAGGGACGGAGCAACCCGCTCTCGGGTAAGCTCTGCCCCTGCGTGCGCGGCCCCGTTCGCCCCCCGTGAGGTGCTTCAGCATCATTTGGCAGAAAATGATTTTCAGTGACTGAGATCACACATCCTGGTTTGCCTGCAAAATCCAGAAGGTGATAAGACACTGAAATGTGAACTATATCTTTCCTTTATAACAAGGTAATAGACAGATTAGGTTATTTTTTTGTTATGAGTAAGTTTTGCTTGTGTTATTCATAAATCTATCCCATCCTATTTCTGTATCAATCTGTGGGTTAGAAAAAGAACACAAATATTTGCATAAGTAATATGTACGAAATGTACATTTCTTATTTTGCCCCACATATGCATTTTTGTATGCACACTGTCTTGAAGCAGCCATTTTAGGAACTTTTTTGTTTCTCTGAGCCAAGAATGGTATCACAATACCAAGTTTAAACTTGTGTACTCAGCCAGAAAATGAAAAACAGGTCAGTTCACTTAAAAATGTAGACAGAATATATCCTTAAGCATCCCTACTTGCAGATGGAAAACACGTTTCTCTTTCACGAGAAGTGAAGTTATGGGCAAATGTTTGACCAAACTTGGATTAGGACCCCCAGAAGCCAGATAAAAATGTCTCAGGGGAGGGATAAAGTCTGCTGGTCTGCATTTGGCCATTCCTACCGTGTAGCAAAATGCAGCGGAGTCACTGAATTCTTTCCATAAAGAGGTCTCCCTATGCTATCTAACATGAATTTGAATGACACCGGTTGGATTAACTTTGACATTGACACTTGACTTTGAGCATCTTTAACTGGCAAGCATCTTGATACAACGATGCAGATGCAGAGAAGCTGAATGGCCCGTGTTTCGAACCAGACGAGATTGTGGGGGAGTGGGCATGCCATGTCCTCATCAAACTGAAGGGATTTCTTTTAACGCAATACATTAATCCCCCTACTACTTTGGCAGACTGTTGAAAAGGCTGTTGCCTCACATTGCCATCAGGCTGAGGAGTGGATTCACTGCATTATGTAAAGGTGTCCTACATCCCAAGAGGGGGAAGAATTGAACAAAAAGCTTTTGCATTATTAGACTGACAGTTCATAGCAGTCTGGATTGAAATTGATGTGATCAGACTGGTCATGTCATATCTGCTGATTGCCTAGATAGAAAGTATATTGGCTGACACCAAGGCTGGCACAAAACGTTCCCTTCAGTCTGATTGTTCTGGCTAGGAATAAGCTGAAAGCCATCCTGTGCAAATCTCCTGGTAGTATTACGATGAAGCATGAGAGGCTCAGGGGGAAATGGAGATAAGGAACAGAAAACGGTGGGGAGGGGAAATCTATTGATGAAGAAGAAACAGGTGGAAATTGGGTGGTCGTGGTAATGGTCAGTGGGGGAAGAATGAAAGCCAGCAGTAGTAGTAATACAGTGATACAGGTTAGTAGTAATACAGTAGTAATACAGGTGTGTTGGTAGTAGTACAGGTGTGGTTACATGTTCATTTTTTTTAAACAAAGATTTTGTGCCTCTGCACAAGTGGTGAAAAAAACATTTCAACCTCCAGATGTTCTTGGACTGCAGTTCACTGGCTATGCTAGCAATTCAAACTATAAATTTACCTACAAAAGAAGTGATGCAATCAAAATAGAATAACTTTAAAACCAGGGTGGGCAATTGTGGCCAAGGGGGGGTCTGTATATGGGACCCTTCACAGGTGACACAGATATCTTCCCCTCACCTCCCACCCCAGTAGCTAAAAGTCCACTTCTGGATTTGAAGAATCTTTTTCCCTGTCAATCAATGCAGGGGTACATTCCAGGACAGGCAATTTATTTTGGGGGAGAAGGGGCAGAAAAGGGAAGTTCTATGGAGTCTGGAGGGTGGGAGGCTACAAAAACAGTCTAGTGGACTGGTCTCACTTTTTCCAATTGACTTTACTTCAAAGGAATTAATGTAGATAAAGTAGGATAAAATCATCAGGGGAATTCCTCTTACCCAGCCATTGGACAATCACACTGGTAATTCTTTGTGATGAGGTTTTCGATATTTGGTATTTGGCCATACTCCTCTGAATTCTTTTCTTTTCTTTTCTTTTCTTTTCTTTTCTTTTCTTTTTTGCAAGCGGCAGGGAGCTATTATGATTGTCTTGTTTTATAATTAGTCTTCTGCCGGTGTAGGAATGGGGTAAGCATCATTCCAGGCATGTCAAAAACAGCAGCCACTGAGCTATTTGCTTTCATTTGAAAGATCTCTGTGCCTACCAGGCTACCCTATGAATAAAAGTTTTTTTTAAAAAAAGCTGATGGTCTTTCAGTACAATGTTGGTGTAGTTTTTATTCTTTGTGGCAAACACTCTTCACAGTATTCAAGTCTCTAAACATGACCTCATCCTACGTATTATAGTTCTCTCTCTCTCTCTCTCTGTCTCTCTCTGACTTTAAGTCATCTGTCAGCTTATGATGGCCACATTAATTTCTTAGAGTCTTCCTAGGCCAGAAATACTCAGAGATAGTTTTGCCAATTCCTTCCTCTGAAATATAACCTATAGCACCTAGTACTTGTTGGCAGTCTTCCATCCAAGTACTAACCAGGGCTGACCCTCCTTAGTTCCAAGATCAGACTAGATCCGTTTCCTTATGTGTATTTGGGCCCTTTGTATTCTAGTTACAGAAGGGAAAGTCTCAGAGTCTCAATTTTGTTCAGTATCTTTAAATCCTACCTGAATTTTTTTCCTAGCCTTGGTTTATGTTGTATTGCAACACTTTGTTTTCATTCTTCTCTCATTGAAATGTGTATCCTTTTAAATTTATTTTCCCTAATGTGCACATTTTTTCCGCACTGACCAAAGGATGTGTGTGTGTATTTCTTCACGGGTACATATTTTGAAATGTACACATTGACCAAGATTCAAGCCTCCATTTACTCTGGTGGAAAATTCTGTTCCATGTTGTTGGAGGAGGAGAGAGGCAGCTTCCTTGTTACCACTTTGTTCTCAGTGTTCAAGAGTAGCCAGGAAGCTTCCAGGCATGGCTCTGGTTTTCTGTCCACTGAACAGGAATAGGGCAACTCCTGTCCTACCCCCCCACCCCTAATATAAGAGTTCAGGGCTTCACGGGGTGCTTGAGGGTAGCATGATGGTGTCCCCAGTCACTAGCTGTGAGAATAGAATCACATCTGAAACCCTTCAGCTGTTCTTTTGTGTCAGGGCCAATGTCTTTGTGTGGGGAGGTATAGGAAAACTTTGTCAAAGAATATATAACAGTACAAATAACAGTTACAACAGCATAGGCCACCAGTGGGATCCTGGTTATAGTTTTGCATATACCTGAAATGATGCATAGGCCTCACAAAATTCATGAGCTGAGATGCATTTTCTCTCTCAAGGAGTCTCTGAGGTGCAGAATGTGTACTTTCAACCAGAGTGGCAAGTTCAACAAAATTATTTTTCCTCTCTAATACTGGTTGCCAGACCTAATTATATCAATGGCTGATAACTAAATGTTCTGAGAGTGTAGTTTTCAGATCCCATAATGGCAAATACCACCTTATGAACCATAGAATCTTATAACAGGCTAGGCATTAGGACATTTTCTGTAATCTATCTCATGGGTGCAAATTACAGGTTATCAGTTTATGTAGAGCTATTCTATATTCTTTGGAAAGTGTCTGATGAAGCTGAATGGCTGTGTCTGAAGAAGCTGAACCCTCTTTACATTTGTAGAACTCAGTTTAGTTCCATGAAAACATCCCTTGTCATCTTTTTTTTTTAAAAAAAAACCAAATATTCTGTAGGGAAAAATAAAATATATGAAGCATACCACCTATTGCTAATTTACTTTCACCTTTGCATTTTAAGCACTGATTATAAAATACTAATCATTAGGATTTTTGCCAGCTATGTGGTGTGCTGGTCTGTAATGTCACTGTGTGATCTAATTGAAGTGAATATGGATACTATAGACCTGTGCACAAATGATCTCTCAAAAGTCTCTGCCCTATTTGTGAGCAGAAGAATAATTTCTGGACCTCTAACAACAACCTGATACACACAAAATTAATAGGTGAAGCTTTCCTGTCACTTATCCAAATGCTCAAAAAAGCACAACTCCCACCTATTACACAGTAAAATGGTGCAGCATCATGACCAACATAATAAGAACACTCAGACAGCTCCAAGTATTTCTCTTTGTAGGGAGGCAGGGCAAAACTGGAGAAGGGATTTGGGTGTGTATATACATCCCACTTCTGTGCCCCGAGCTGCCTTGTAGGTTTGTGCATTTAGCGTGAAGATCAGGAAAAGGTTTAGTAAGTGTGTTTGGTTGAATGCACTCACAAATCTCATATATCTGATAAGGCAGATTCCCAATTGTGAGAGCTCTGTGAATGTATCTTGCAGAACATGCTTACAAAAGTCTTTCAAGATCTTCATGCTAAATACACAAACATGTCTAAGGTAGCTGAATGTGGGGGAAGGTGTTTCAAGTGAGACTTTTGTGCACCCCATGTACCTCCCCCCTCTCCTCATGTGTTATTATGGGTACAGGGGCTGAGGCTGTCAGATCTAGACTTTTTTTTTTTTTTCAAAAGAATTAGAAATTAGCTGAAATGCCTAGTTTCAGAAACGCCTAGTTTCTTCCTCAGGAGATCAGAGGAAGAATAGGATTGCTGCCTCATTGTTGTGTGGGGGAAGACCAACTGGTGGCCATATTTCTAATCCCATGATCTTCAAGGAACTATACCAGTTCCTATGCAACTCAGAAATAACTGGAAGATCACTTCCAGTTTGAAAAAAAAGTCCAGTTTGGGGAAGAAATAGTTTGATTTTTTGTTTTTTCACTAAAGCAAGACAGCAGTTTCACACTTTGCTCTAAAACAGTGGTTCTCAACCAGTGGGGCCCCAGATGTTTTTGAACTTCAGCTCCCAGAAGCCCTGAGGATTGACCATAGTGGCTGGGGCTTCTGGGAGCTGAAGTCCACGAACATCTGGGGACCCACAGGTTGAGAACAACTGCTCTAAAAGAGAATGACTACTCCTGGAGGTTTTCAGGAATGGTTGAGCTAAAAAATTATTTGAGGATAGATTAACGGTGGTTTGGTGAAGCCCAAGGCCCACTAAATCAACCTGAGGGAGCTGCATGATGCCTATAGGTTACTTGATTCCCACTCCTCAACTAGAAGCTTCTGACTATATTATGCTTTGCCTTGTCTGTGCTCTGTGTGTGTGTATATGTGTATGTGTATGTGCACATGTATGTGTACAAGCAATTGCTCTTTCTAACAGTTCCCCATACAACAGAAGGATGTCATAGGCAATAAATCTTGTAAATATACATGTGTATTTGTTCCTCAAGACTGATAAATCAGTAAAAGGAACTTGTTATGGTCCCACCAGCCTTCACTGACATCTCTACCTATGTCCACGACCAGCTACCAGAAATGGTTGCCCATGGACATGCTTCAAATACAAATTATAGGAACTCGTGGATCCCACCAGAGTTATACATCAAGCAGAAATCCTTACAAACATTGCAAGTGTTCTTTCTCTCCACTGCCTGGCCAGTTGTGTTAAGAATGGAATTATCCTCATTTTCAGCTTCTATTCATGTTCTTGCTTGAATTGATAGTTAACAATGTAAGCTGCAAACTCAGTTAACTGCCCCTACCATTAAAATATATTGCGGTTGGATGCCAATTAAACCATAATAGCTGAAAAGAGAATGGCCTCCTGGGTGACATTTTGTATCACTTCTTGCATGACCCTGCCAAGAAGACTATGCAATATGCAGGAACCAGAAGTAGTCCTCTGAAAGACAAAAAGTCGCTCCCTCTTCCTCCCTCATCCCACTCCAAGACAGCACTTGGCACAGTTTGCCTTATGCTGTTTTAGATATTGTGTTATTGATTTTCACCAGATGGAGAAAGCCAAGTTTGTTTGACAGAGCAAAGCTGTTTTTCATGTTGTTTCTTGTGTCCAGTTCAGTTTTATTTAAAGCTGAACCAATTGTCCCTTTTAAAACTCATAGAGAATCTTTGCGTCTCTTCATTAATTTGGATTTTAAGCATAGGAGAGCTAATGGTGACATGACTATTTCTCTAGAAACAAGTGAGAGGCCATGATGAGATTGTGGGAACTGGGTGTTTGGAGGGACAAAGAGTGCAAAGATGATGTGTTTTTGAGGAAAGTTCTATCTGTAGCTTTTACATATAATAACTGTAAGAAACTTTTGTGTTCAAAGGCATTGTTGCTAAGGAGGGGATGGGAATTGAGCAATAGTTGTATTGCTTTTGTTCCTTGCTTGTGTGTGTACCATTGTGCAAAATAGTATGATGGACACCATGGTTCTTTGGGCTTCTCCAGCAGTGATGTTCTCATGGATATGCAAAATCTGTAAAGTAAGAAAGGTAGCTTTTTTAAAAAAAGAAAACCACTCATTTTGTTTCCCATAAACATTCTTTAGATTTTTACCCCCAAAAAGGAACTTTTCCGTTTGCTTTCCCTTGTACTCAAGTAAGAGCTTTCTTGAACTTTTGGTTCTTCATCTAAATTCCTGTTACCTGACCCTCCTCTTAAACAGATGAAGTTGATGG
This sequence comes from Iguana delicatissima, assembly GCA_948472985.1. Lineage (NCBI taxonomy): Eukaryota > Metazoa > Chordata > Lepidosauria > Squamata > Iguanidae > Iguana > Iguana delicatissima. The sequence continues at coordinate 1,638,676 of CAOKZL010000311.1, forward strand.
GTGCTTGAAATAGGGCATTTTATGTAGCAGCACCCTCATGATGAAACTGTCTCCACAGAGAAGTACCATCCTCTTTATTCTTCTTTAGATGACTGGTGGAAATAAGCGTTTAATAGCCAATGCTTCCTTTTATTATTGTTAATCCCTACTTTTATCTGCACATTTTTGTAGTACATGGTTGTTTATGCACTTCTATTTGGACACCTCCTCAAATGCTCCTCTTCTCTGTGAGCAAAGGAGTAACCAAAAATATTCTAAATAAATAAATTGTAACTTTCCTTTCTATGGATAAGGACTGTCCTCATAGGTAATATCCTAGAAATTATACTCTATAATAAAGTTTTTTCCCCATTACTTTCTTTGCAAGCTCTCTCCTACAGTATCAGAACTTTGAATCCGTGATGGTGTTTCCTATTAGTCTTTACCAGCCCAAGGGAAATAAGAACGACTTTGATGCATATTTCACCATAGAGTCTGCTGCTGTATATACACATTATACCCCATGTCCCAAAGTTGGGTTTAACAGGGAGCAATGCACACACAATCTGTGTCAAATTTATTTGTTTTTCAGTCATATCAATTTTTCCTAGGTAGCAGGCATAAAGGGAATGTTCTTGGCTAACAAGAAGATTGACAACCAAGTGAAAACTTTCATCACCTACAATAAAGGGAGAGACTGGCATTTGCTGCAGGCCCCAGACACAGATCTGAGAGAAAACCCAGTTCATTGCCTCCTGGTAAGTTCTGTTTGTGGGAAAGTGTGTGTGTGTGTGTGGGGGGGGGGCGCTTCTTCAATTGATACAGTGACTTTGCCTATTAAAAATAAATACATCTTTCACTGGAGCGTTGTTCACATAGTACACAACTTTATTAGTGAAGTATTGGAAAGGAATGGTATGGAAATCCATTTTCCCCCATGTTTTGGCATACTAGTGAGCCTTCCTACCCTATTGCAATACATTTTTGGAAATATTTGCTGGCCTTCGTGCCATTATAAGTCAGAACACTAGGTGAGGATAGTGAGCTATTTATGGAAGCAAAGGAAAGACAAATGGGATAATGTGACATATAGAAGTCTCAGGGTTTTTCCGCCATTGGATGAAAAGGTTGAATTTTTACCAGGTTGAATTATTCACACTATGCAGATTTATGAAAATTTATACCATATAAATTTGTGTCTTCCATTCCCATAATCCAGGTTTCCTCAGAGAAGATTTGTAGGGCCTGTACTTAAAATAGAAATAAATAATTGGAAGTCCATGAAACTTTATTTGAAAATTGTATGTCTGTGTCTTCTTTCTCCACACACGCACATACACTAACTCACTCACTGTTGCACACACTGAACTATTTTCCTGCAGGTACAATCTTTTTCACATACCTTGACTTTAAGATCTACAAGGGAGGATTATTTCCTCCATCCATTTTCTCCATCCTGCCAACATCACAGGAGCACTTGGTGAGGACTCATTCTCCTGATCACAGTCTTGGTGGCCACTTCCAACTTATGGAATTCTCTCCCATGGGAGTCTCATTTGTGCCCCATCTGCTCACTTTTGACTAAAGGACAAAGATCCTTTCATTTAGGTAGACCTTTGGCTATTAAGTTACTGTGGCAGAAATGAAGTGTGCTTAAATCTGTTTTAAACTGTTTAAATCTATATTTAAATCTGTTTTACACTGTTTAATTTTGTATGCATGTGTGTGTTTGACTTTTTAACTTTTTAACTTTTTATCAGATGAATTTTAGCTCTACTTTGTTTTAATTTGGTTTAATTTGTCTTAATTTGCATTGAGTCTCATACTAGAAAGAAGGCAAAGATATTAATCAATCAATCAATCAATCAGTTAGTCAGAATTTCCTACACTTCTGGCTCCCTCTTGACAAATGTATTTGCAAAAAGGCACTATGAGAGCTCTTCCCTAGGATGACAATCTCAATTTTCTCCAAGTGTACCAAGATACAGTTGGTCTAAGCTGGTTGCAACTACTGGTGACCTGAGCAAATACAATAAGATTCCTTTGTACAATAGGCTGATTTTGAAGAAAGGATATAAATAGTAGAATGCTTGAAAAGGTCTTGATTATAAACGAAGACAGAAGAAGAAGTACCATGACACCCTTTCCACATGAATAAGGTGAATTCTGATGTTTCAGCCTAGCAAAACTTCCCTCCTACGGAGGCTTCTCCCTTTCTTATCTGGTTCTTCCTTGCTAGCGTGCAAAACTTCAAAATGTATCTTCTTTTGTCACCTTATAGAGATGTATCTGCCATCTTGTGGTTTTAAAGGGTACTCATGACAGAAAGGATAGCCTTTGAATTCTTCTTGTTCCTTTTGCTTACCACATACCATCTCATTTAAAACCCGTATTGGAGTGTGGGTTGGTAACAGTCTGTGATCTCCAATGCTCTTGTGCTTTCTTTTCTACATAGAAGGGATAAAATAAGTTAAAAATAAAGAAAGAAATACTCTGTTTTCCTGCTTCTGTTTCCCCTTCCTCCACCATACATACAAGTCATCAGATTTCATAGGAATCTTAAATTGTATGTGAAGGTTAAGATCTGTAAGATAATCCCTGTTAGCCTTTAAAGAGGAGGTAGGTGGGTAAAACATGCCAGGAGAAGCTCACTAGTTTGTATGGTACGAGTTCAAGACTATTAATGGAGAATTGCATTAACATTTGTTCCATATTTTCATTTGTTGAATGCTGGAGACACAAAATACAAAATAAGTGTATGACCATATAATTTGAATGTATAAAAATACAAAGAGAAAGAATACAAGAAAGAGAGAGAGAGAGAGAGAACAGATTGCAGAGTAGATCAAATTATATCCATTTCCTAATGATTTCAACATGCTACAGGGTAGTTTGTATGACTTTGGTTTTTATGGAATATGTTCCCCAGCTTGTCTTTCATAACAGATAATATGAATGCACACAAACTCCTTTTACTACTTTGCAAATGTGCTTCAGCTCCATTCTGTTTGCTTCTTGTTATCCCCAGCTGGATTGCTGCAGAGTATCACCCTTCTAAGGCTGTCAGTTGCTGTAATGGTGTCAGGTGTATTGTGCTTGCCTCATGACGTGCCCATTCATTCACTTCTGTCCTTCTTTGCCGTTTGTCACATCAGCAAGACTGCATCTCCTTCCTCCTAGCACTGCTATCACACTCACCTTCTAAGAGCACATGCCGTCATGATTTTCAGGGCTGATGTCTTCCACGACAGGTTGAAATGCTGGAGAACAGGAAGAACTATATTACTCTCTGGGGCTCACCTTGGGTTGGGCAGCAGGTGAATGGATCATCCGATATAAAGCTCACTGGCATTTAACAATAATCTGCTTTCCAGCAGTTTTGCAAGTATTCATTAGCTGAATAAATAGCATGAGGGGATGCATCCTTGGAAGCCCTTTCCCATGTGGAATTGCTGAGATTATATTGATCTTTGAGGGATTATGCTAGCTTTAAGAGACTGTTACAACCCCAGGATGTGTGAGGAGAAGATGTCCTTGTTTTATTATTTGGTTTAACACCTCCACTTCTCCTTCCCACATACTGTCATCATCCACTCAAAGAGATATTCAAGACATAGTTGTCTATTTACAACTCCTCTGTGTAATATGTAGTATTTAAGATCAATAGCCCTATGTTTGGAAGAAATCCAGAGTGTTGTAGATATTTGAATGTTGGACTATGACTTTGGAGACCAGGGTCCAGATCCCTGCTCAGCCATGGAAACCCACCTTGGGCAAGTCACATTTTCCCAGCTTTATTGGAAGATAAAGAGAAACCACCTCTGAACAAATCTTGCCAAGGAAACCCCATGATAGGTTCCCCTTAGAGTTGCCGTTAAATCATAAACAACTGTTTGTGAAAGCACACAACAACAAAAAGCCCTGTGCCTATCTCTGTGACTCTTCAACTGTAAACATATTTTGATAAACAGGGTCAGTTCATGTCATCAGGCACAGGGAGATAGTTGCATTAGGCTGTATATTTAGAGGGCAACCCAATCTTCCACCAGCCATCTCTACCCTCCTGGTATCCTGGCAGCAGTCTGTCTTTTTGCCATCCAGGGTGGGTTGGCTGTCTGTGTTCATTCCTTTGTCTCTACATACTGTAGGCAGTGCATTTGAAAAAAGAGAAGTTAGCTGACTATGTAAGTAAGGAGAGAAGCAGCTAGCTTGGGCCAAGTGGAATTGGAAGGCATTCATTGCACACAAAATTACTCTTATTTATTCAGCTCTGTTGCCTTCCAGTTTCTTCATTTGTTTGAGCAGGTAGCAAGCAAGCACCCAGTAGTATGTTAAGTAAGCAGTAATGAAATATTGCATGTGAAAGCTAGGTGTGTCATGCCTTGTTTTGCACCCCCCCAAAAAAAAAAATTAAGCCTTCCGCCTTTTGGTGGGGTGGAACATCCAGCCTGGCTAACTTCTGTATATAGAACTAGTGTATTTACCCAGCATTGCCCGGGATTTTATTTTCTCACAGGTAACACTTGGTAGAAATACCTTAGGAATTACCTTACCTTAGGGATTAGATGTAGTTGAAATACACAGATTTGAGATCCTGTGTCTGTAATTCTCTAAACTGCCTTGTTCAGTTCCCTATAGTCTCCAATCCAATCTGTGTTCAGAGTTGTTAACATAACAGAGGTTTGGTTTCTGAGGGAGTACACTGCCTTTCTTCTTCCTGCTAGACCTCATCTCCATAGCAACCGGCCTGACGCCCAAGAGCTCCCTTGCTGAGAATTCTAAAGGCCCCTCCCTGATCTTCCAACCCCAAGATTCCATAGAATCTTCACAGCCAGCCAATCATAGGATGTTTTGTCGCCTCTCACATCCAATCGTATGAGGTCTTCACCTGCTTGATGCAGACAAACAGACAAATGCACAAACATTGACTTTTATATAGCAGATAGGATATAGCTGATAGGAGTGTCATCTTGTCCTCCACCTCAGGAAGCAAAAACTCTTAGTCCGTTCCTGATAAAACCTGGTAGTTGTACAAGGTTAAACTGAGACTAAATGCCTCTTCTGATCTGAAACCTACATATAATTTTAAAGTAATATCTAATGCTAGTCAAATCAAAGGGTCTTTGCTCTTGTGTTAACACACCAGTCATCTAATTCACCAGTCACATGTAAATTGTTAAAGCTGGGGTGGAAATCATGAAGCTTTATAGATATTGTTGGACTTCAGTTCTGAGCAGCTCTTGCTTGCATTGTCAGTAGTGAGGGAGTTGTCGTTCAGCTACATTTTGGAGGGCTGCATGATTCCTATCCCTCCTCTAAATGGCTAAGAAGCCTTTTTTAAAAAAAAGTTTATGTCTATAGACTGGAGGGACATTTCCAAAATAAAGTTTTCTGCCAAAGATCTGATTAACCTAATAGGTACACACACACACCCTGGCTGCACATATACATTGACAAATGTTGGTTAGGGCTATTCATTCATTCATTCATTCATCCATCCATCCATCCATCCATCCATCCATCCATCCATCCATCCATCCATCCAATTTATACCCCATCTTTCTCCTGGGATAAGACCCAAGTATAAAAGGTTAACTAAAAACTAATTTTACAAAATGTAAGAAAATGCTATATAAAGGCACATGGTTAAAATAGTTTAAAATTCATATATATTAATTAAAAATATATAAAATAAAAACAGAGCGTACCACTTTTTACATACCATACTTTCATATAATAAGTTACACGTACTTAAAATTACAGTATATTATATAGTTGTGGATCAAGTTTCATTTACTTCAGCTGGGCTAAAGCAGGAATGGTTCTTGATATATTGATCCATTATTACGACTTCCAGGCTGAGTGACATCATTTCAGCTGCTTCAGCTGTGCTGTTGTTGTGGTGCTGCTGCTGGTGGTGGTGGTTTTTGATGTTATTCCATTTATATCCCACCTTTTCCTCAATATTGGATTTCAAGATGTATGCCAAAGGAATGCGTATAGGTGGAAGTCTTCCCTGTTGGTTGCCATGGGATCTGAATCAGCTGCCCTGACTGGTGCAATTCTATTCTTAAACATCTAATTTGGTAGACACTGTTGGACTTGTTATCAGATATGTATGAATTTTCTTTTTCTTTTGTTTTCAAGCCCTATTGTTCATTACATCTCCACCTGAAGGTTTCAGAAAACCCATACACTTCAGGCAACATTGCCAGTCGGGATACAGCTCCTGGCATCATTGTGGCCTCTGGTAAGAAATATTTCCTACACACACATACATGTACATGTATGTAGGTGTTTATAATTATGCACTGCTTTTAAAAAAAAACTTACTATGAAAACTCAAACTGATGTGATTCAGTGAGTAGGCCAACTATGACGTTCCTGATTCAAATATCCTGCATGAAGGGCTTGAGCCAAGCTACTGTCTGCCACCTTTTATCTCTCTGCTGCCAGTGATAACAGTGCTGATAAGCAGCACTGTTGCAAGTTATAATACATGTGAAGGTCTCATATTAGAAATTGCTGTTATTACTCATTATTACTCAAGACTAAAGCAGCCAACCATAAGCTTTAAAAAATAACATAAATTTTAAAGACAAATGAATGTGGATTTTTGAGTGAATGTTCTTTTTTTCCCCTTCAAGATGTCATTTCATTTAACAGTGTTTTTCTTACAGGTAATATTGGAACAGAGTTGTCAGATCATGATATCAGTATGTTTGTTTCATCTGATGCTGGCAACACTTGGAGACAAGTGAGTACCTAAGGCAAACAGTGGGGGCAAAGTAATATAAAATGACTTTTCAATGGCACTGGTATGTGTACTACCCCAGATAAAGAAATAGAAAATCAGCAGCATGGGATAGGGCTGTGTATTAGCCCTTAATCTTATTTGGGGTCTAGTCTGATGATTCAGATGATGCCCTGATATTTTCCGGATTGCTCTGGACCTGACCCAGAGTCTGGATCCAGACTGTAAATTGGGAATCTGGATTGCTGTCTCTTGCACCCATTTCTATTGGGAAATCTAAATGGCAATACCTTTTCTCTTTCTTAACATATCTGGATGAAATCTGAAGACATTTCAGGATGGTAAATTTTGCATTAGTTTTTCAGCATAGAAGACAAATATCTTCAGCAGTTTTTATGTTGTTTAGCTTAAATTTTTCTCTCTTTTTGTAACCTTTAGAGTTCTCTTGCTTTCATGGAAAACTATTTTTTAAAAAAAATATCATGTTTCTGTGGAGAGAGAAAAATCTTTTGTTTAATAGTACAGTAGAACAACAAATGGGATATCTTTTCTAGAGTATACTAATAGAGAATTGGTTTCCAAACTATATTTTCAAATGGTCTTGGAAGGAAACAATTGAAGTGATATCTGGTAGTGCCTATGCATTGTTTCTGCTTTACCAAACAGAAAAGGTTATGCCTTTTTTGACTTACGAATTTATCCAGACTTGCCAGATGACTCAGTTACTAAATCTCTGAATGAAGACATGGCATCCAGAACAATATGCTGAAGGAAGAATGCAGAATAATTGTAAAAAGAAGAAAGTCCCAAAGAAAAAAAGGGCAATATGCTACTGATAGTAAAAGTTGTAGTGGATTTTTTTTTTTTTAAAAATGATTCTATTGACACATACCCCATACACACATTTCACTTCACTCCTTAAGTGGCAGTCCTCCCTGTCAAAAGTAGGTGCTTATATGATGTCACCAAAATCGTTTTAAAGATTTCAACCTAAGAAATTAGCCCTCTAATGTCTGACAAATTGTACATGCATATCTCACATTAAAATGAACTTAAGAAAAATGAGGGGGTCACACACACACATACACAGACAAACACGTGCCAGCTGCTCCAGAAAAAGGGATGAAGGAACAAATTATTCCTAAGCAAACAACAAGCAGTTCACACATGCATGCGTAGCTCTCAACAGTCTACTCAAAAGGAATATCTAATATCTTTTTCTGCTTAGTCATAAGCAAAGACTATAAGCTGAGTAAGGGAGAAGGTGCAAAATTGGGCAATTTATCAGTTCAATGACATCACACCCAAACCACGCTGTAGTTGGAATGGTCAGAAAATTTGAATTGGCATGGATTGGAAGTTGGAGGTATCATTGCAATACTAATCTCACTCATATCATAGCGCAGACTGATATGGGACATTTTCCAGGTGTTTATTTCCCCATGCTGAAATATTCATTACTCCATAGCAATCAGGAGTGCTTTGGAGCAGCACAACCCACTCTACAACATATTCAGAGTAATATGACATGACGTAGACCCATTCTAGTTTGCACTCTAGAATTTGGGCTTCGGTCAAGCAACGTGCTGAAACCTAATGTAAATCGTATTTCTATGGACATTGACATTTCCTGTTGAATAGTAAGAGAAAGGTCTTTGCATTTGGGGCTGGACGCATTAACTCGATATAAGCTGAGCATTGGTTTATGTTCTCCTTGTGATAACGGTGTGTGAATTCACAGTGTGAACCCTTTTGGATATCAGACTTGTTCCAGAGCTTTTTGGTCATCATTTTACAGTTGTAGAATTGATACCAAATCATTCTCTCTCTTACGCTGTTGTGTTTCATTACTCTGTTACATTTGAGTAACTGTCCAGCTCTGGTAATTTCCATTACAGCTGATCTTTCTGCTGTCTTCAGGAAATTCTTTCTCACCTTTACAGTTCCCATTAGAGTCCTCCATTAACTTTTAGTGGAATCAGTTCTATCACGTGAGGTCTGATTAAGTTCCCTATTTCTCAAATGGCCAAAATCAAGTGTAGAAGTTACAATGAATATTGTCCAGAATATTGTAGCTTAAAGAAGACGTAGATTCTTAGTGAACCCACCCTGTTTGTTTAACTAAAATAGCAGTTGCACTGTAGTGCATTTGGTAATTTGAAATCTCTGTCCTCTTGACATCATAATATAATCTCAAATCATTTCATTTCTATCCTGATATTTCTATGCTTGAGCCATTTCCTTATATATAAATAAATATATATAAATGAAATCATGAAAATGGAAACTTTTTTCCTTTTGTTTGGTTATGCATGATAATGAAGAACACTGTAAAAGTGAAATTAACAAGCCAGTTATCTCTAAATAACAAATATAGTGAAATAATTTGAAGACATCTGTGTAAACAGAACATCTCTATAACTTTCTACTCCAGTGTAGTGTGTCTGCATGTAGGCGAGTATTGCAAGCATTCAAGTGAGCAACCTCTTCTGAATGCCCGTGAGCATGATTGGTAGCCGTTCACTTCTTGAACATCTTTTAGAACTTTGTGTTCATTTGCTTGGAATATGTGCTAAGTAGAGCTTGAAAAAGCTTCTGTTCTTGGACTACAACTCTATCAATCGGCAGAGCCACTGGTGATACCAGTTAGGGGATTCTAGAGTTGTGGACTGCAACAAGGAACTTTTCCAGATCGTGACACTAAATCTCAACTCCTTTGGGGTGAACTCAGGGATTCCCATAAAAACATGATATTCGTTGGACCTGGGATGAAATTATATATCAGCAACCATTTTCTACCAAAATTTTGCCAAGAATTGAGTCCCTCTTTTCTAAATGCTGTAACTGAATTCGATATCTTCTGAAAGCCGGACTAGATTTTGATTCTTGTCTAATATGAAATGTTGTCTAACTGTTGTCTTAACAGTAAATAATGAGTTAAATCTTGTCATTATCTATTATATTATTATTATTTATAGCACCTGAAATCCTTATATTATTGCTACTTTTCATCATTTATAATCATCTATTTTAAGCACTATGCAGTCTAGCTGCTTAACGAAATATTTTCTCTATTCTACTTAAATTCATTGCCTTTCTGTTTCTGTTGTTGATCCTTGCTCCCATTCTTATTATTTTATGAGAACAGGAAAATGTCATTCATTATTTACATGCTATTACTCATGGTGAAATATCCTTATTAACTTGTAATGAAAGTTATACTAACCTCACCTCCTGGTTATCAGAACCTTCAGAAAATACTGCATATTCCAGCACCATACAAAACTGGCAGTAAAATTGCTGCACATGTAAAATTACATCTAAAATTCCACATAAAAATAGAATGTAAGATTAACAGGGTAACACTGAGTATTTCTAATCAGAAGGATGTCTTTTTGCATTCAGTAGGACTTATTCTCAACAAAATGTTTTAGAAATCCTGGGGACACTTACTTGAGAGTAATTCTCACTGAATTCAATGGGATGTTGTAATGGATTCATCTACTTCTCCCCCTTCCCCTTTCAGAAATCTGTCTTGAAAAAGGACATGTTGAGACAGCAGCACCCTCTCATGGCTTAGGTTGTCTATATTCCTGTGTAAGCACTGGGAGACTCATTGGTCAGTGTGAATGTCCCTCCTGGAGCTGGCCAGTTCCTTGAAGAATGGCTTTGTGGAAGAGAATTTCCCTTTCTTTCTTTCTTTCTTTCTTTCTTTCTTTCTTTCACCCTCTCTCCCTCATATGGACAGGAAGGAGGCAAGGCCAGCCTCAAAGTATGCCAGGGAAGTCCAGGGATTTGCTGAATTACTTGGTTAAATTGATTAATCCCATGCTTTCCTGCCTGTGTAAACAGGGCCATGTGATACAGAGATAATCCAGGTCAAAACTGTATTTTCTTTGCATAGCTCCTTATGGCATCCTGGGGTTTGTAGTTTGATGATGCACCAACACTTTGGCAGAGAAGGCTGTGACACCTTGTAAAACTACAAACCCCAGAATTGTGTATGAAAGAGCTTTGCAAGGGAGCTATGCAAAGGAATCTTTCAGCTGTCCTTGAAATCTCAAGAAGACTACAGCTTCCAGTCAAGTCTCAAGTCCTGCAACAAAAAAAGCACTTAAAACAACAACAACACCAGCCTCTAGTCCTGTCTCAGTGCTGCACCCTGAAGTCTCAAGTCAAGTCTCAAGTCCTGCAACAAGGCATTTTTTTTAAAAAAAAAAAAACTCAACCTCTAGTCCAGTCTCAATTCTCTACCCTCAAGTCCAGTCTTAAGTCCTGCAAGGGACTTTCAAGTCAAATCTCTAGTCCAGTCTCAATAATTCCCATTCCCTACCCCCCAGTCTCAAGTCAAAGGAATAGGGATTATTACCTTGCAGAGGGAGGCAGCCCAAGTGGGCACAAGCAACAGCCCTGGGCACAGGCAACCTCCAGCATGCATGCACAGCTTTATGCTGCGATTTTCGTGTGCCCAGGAGGCCGCTGGCCAATTAGGCCTTTGGTGGGCCCTGGAGACACCAATTTTTAAAAACAATTTTTCCTTTCTGCTACATGTGGTTTGTCATGTGGCTCATGACAAACCATGACAGACATTTCACTTCTCATCCTATTCTAGCTGTAGGTTTACAACTAGGCACTGGTCTTGTGGAAGGAGGTACACTGACCTACATGTGGCAATCACTGGATGAGATTGTGTAACCTTGCGCTCTGCCCCACTACTTCTGATAGGCGTCAGACCCACTGACCCTAGGATTTCTACATGCCATTGATTTTCAGCACAGAAAATAGTGCTGAACTTAAATATGAAATGTTTAATTTAAATGTATTAGGATACAACCCTAGATGTAATTTCTGAAATTGTTAGCAAAGACCATTATTGCTCCAAGGGAAAAACTCATCTACTTGCCATCTTTCCTTGTGTGCCCAGTCTCCCAGGTTTTTAGGCATCCTAGTCTCCAACAAACTATTTGGTTGGTGGATTTGAAAGATCCGGTTTGCCTATTTTGGTGCAGGGATTCGCAGATTTTGAATCCTTGCAAGGATTGAGGATTCAGTTGGCCCATCCCTAGTTAAAGCATACATTCACATGTACTGACAGTGATACCAGTTCTTCAGATGCCAGTCGTTTTTGTAACAGAATAGGGAAGTATGAAGAAATCTGGAAGAATTACAATGTTTTCAGATTTTTTTAAAAAAAGTAATAATGAGATGAGGGGACAATGGTGGGGCGAGGATGTACTTCAAGGAGGGGTAAAATATGGGCATTGCCTCTTCAATAAAAATCCTTCCCGTCCTATATGAAATATTCCTGCAGTCCCCAGATTTCTAGCATTGGGGTAAGTTAAGACAAAGGACAAGAAAAAGTTATCAAGGCGATGTGAACACAGCAAAAATTTGCTGTCTGGTTCAGCTGAAAATTTGGTGACTGAAGCAAAACACCTTTGGGGGTGGTAGCTTCTCTGTCCCTGCTCCAAGTTCAGTGTTCGCTAAGTGGCTCTGCAGTGCTTCTGGCTGTTGGTGGGGTTGGAGACACAAGAAAATAGTAGAGAATATCCTAGAACTGGGACAATTACATCCTTATCATCACCTTTATTTGTAACCTGCTTTTTTTCTCAAAATTGGCTCCCTAGGTGGCTTCACTTATTCAAATTCAACACATTTTCTCCTCATCTCCTCCAAATGTACATACATTTTTGTAAATTTTTGAATGATTTTTTTTAACCTTCCAGGACATTTTTTGTTTTTTGTAAAAAGAATATTAGGAAGTTTTGTGTGCATATTTGTGTGTGCATGTACACAGACATGCAAACCATATTATTTTTTAAACAAACATATGGGGTTTTGTCAAGAAATAACACTTCTGTGGATTTTTTTTTCTTACTATTGCTGCTGTTGACAAAAAGTGCTCTCATGCAGGGACAAAATATCTCACATTAGTTGACAGCTCTGACATGCTGTCTCAGTATATCAAGATACCCTTTTCATCAAGGATAGGGAAATGTGTGAGAATATTCTTTGTGTTGCTATCCTGGAAGCAATCAGCCAGCCAGCCAGTCACGAAGACTAAAGATTCCATGGTGGAATGTTTTGTTGCAGATCACATTTATGTCTACCTAATCCAATCCAACTGCCATAAGGACTGATAGAAAATTCTTAAGGAAAGTTGAAGAGTGGTCTATGGATTATAAAACCTCTTGCACATGTTGTCTGCAAAGCATGTGGATTGTGTGTTCTGTTGTCCAGTTTCATATTTACCCATGGAGAGAAATGATTACATTTAATTGGCCCAAATAAGCAACATGGCTTTTTTGGAAGATATTAACATTTTATTAAAACCCAGGAGAAATGTGCTTCATGAGTGTAAACAGCATTTAAAAACCCTATGTTTGCTTTCCAGAGGTAAATGACCACACCTTCTAACATGAGATACAATGGTTTTGTGGACTGATTTAGAAGTGAGATAGAGATGTAGGTGAGTCCAATATGACCTTAAATGTATGCACAAAAGGAACCTGGGCAGTATTGGGCCAGCCCAGTTTCCCACAAACTGAAATGTAGCCAATTTGGGGTCTCTATATAGCTAAAGACCATGGGCTTCAGGGTCTGAATCAGGCTTTGCCCATTACCCCATCTTGTCCATATGTTACATTAGACCAGTCATGAAGAACTTAGGGTCCCTCAGATGTTTGCACTTCAGAACCCCCACATTTTTTGTGGAAATCAAGCTCTTTTAAAAGGTCATTGTTTTTTCGTTTGATGGGTGCTGTAGGCCTAAGGTTTCCATCCCCTGTGTCACATATATCGGAGTCAGTAGGAATGGTAAAAGAGGCACATTTCATTTCCTTAAAGCCCTTGGATTTGCAGAGACTCTGGACACTATAATACATGCAAAGTATATCAGGGTGCTCAAGAATCGTTTGTAGTATTGAGTTCTTAAGCATGGTTGACATGGCATGTCAGAGTACATAAGAATGGTGGGCATTATGGACACAGATTATCATAAGGATTTCAGACTATTTTAATGACCTACATGTAGTCTGAAAATTGCACATAAATGCCTACAACTTCACATACATTCAATAAGTGGTAAATAGTTATTGGGAATACATGGGAATGCAACCTCCAATAACTAATAACACCAGAGCAAAATGAAACAGGAGTAGCAGTAACTGTTTTGAAAGGCTTGACACTGAGTTGATTTCAATGTATCTGGAGACCAATTAAGAACCCCAACCTCATCTTAATCGGTCTCATCTGGAGACAATTAAAAACCCCAATCCCAATCTTCTTGACATTTTAGATCATGTTGCTAATAAGCACAAGAGATTAAAAATAGGCAAAATAAAAATAATTAAAGAGTCAATCTATAAACACTGTACTCTGACACAGTCCCTTAGAGTTTACCAAGATTTCAGCAGGATGAATCTTCTGGAATAAGGTATTGCTGCTTTAGAATTTTAAAATATCTGTTTATCAAGAGAAGAACTCATGAGAAAAACAGATTTCAGTTTGTCTTGAAACTAGAAATGATAATTTCCAAACAAATGTTTTCTTCTCACCATACTTTGTTTGTTTCCCTGCCTGTGAAGTTAATTGCATATCCATTACACTGAGTACAAGCATTTAATGAGCTTTGACAATTGGGTAATAAGATGGACGACACAATGCATGGTTGTTGCACATCAGTAAATATGCTTTCAGTAAGTCGTTGGCATTTAATTAATATGCAATAACTATCCTCATAAAGTAGATTCAAGTACATACTTAAGTGGAATTAACAAACCAAAGAGTAAGTACTGGAGTGATACTTACTTTGTCTTTTGTACATAAAACGTTGAGGATCACTGCGTGTCCACTTGACTCTAAGTATATATTTAAATGTGTTTATGGGTACTCATTAAAAATCCACCACAATACAGGAAGATTTCCAGATCACGCATCCCGTTGTGCCTGGTTCTGAAGATTTTTCAGAGTAAGGCATTTAGGAGTTCCTAACTCTGGAGGGTTATGCAGAGCAACTGTCCAGATCAGTAAGTGGACTTCCAATGGTGAATTTTCTATTTCTGGTGATATTACTGGAGATAGCTTTCTGACTTCAACTCATGGTAGGTCTAACCCTGCTTGGTTTGAAAAAACAGACAAGCACCACACAATCCACTGAAAGTTTTGCCCACATTTTTAATACTTTCAGCAATTTTACCTAGTGACTACTAATTTGTGGAGGAAAGGAAGTTTAGGCCTCTTGCATAACCGCCTCAAAAAAGTATTTTTACCAGATTCATTTCAT
Source organism: Iguana delicatissima (assembly GCA_948472985.1). Classification (NCBI taxonomy): domain Eukaryota; kingdom Metazoa; phylum Chordata; class Lepidosauria; order Squamata; family Iguanidae; genus Iguana; species Iguana delicatissima. The sequence goes on from CAOKZL010000311.1 coordinate 1,653,693, forward strand.
GATTAGGTATGAGTAAAGAAGGGTATTTGCTTTGCTTTCAGCTCAAAAATGAGGCATAATTTCATCCTGTTTTTTTTTTTTTTGGTGCCTGTAGTACCTCTCCTAACCAATAAAACAACATTTTGATTGATCTCAGCTCTGTGGATATGCTTTTCATGTGGACAGTGGGACATATATTTTGATCCAAGTGGGAAATCCACTGGATTGCAGTGAAGCAAGGTTCCCATTCCCCTTTGCATATTAATATATTTGTTGTTGTTATGTGGCTTCAAGTCAAGTCTAAATTATGTTGACCAAAACATAGGGTGTTCTTGGCAAGATTTATTTGGGTGTTTGACACTGCCTTACTCTTAGGCTAAGAAAGTATGATTTGCCCAAGGTCACACAGTGGGTTTCTATGGCTGATTGTAATTTGAAACCTGGATTTGAGCCTTGATCTCCAGGAGTACCAGTCCAACACTCAAAGCACTACACCTGGCTGGCTCTCCTTTTTAATATATAGTGTGTGAAAAAGAAATCAGTCACCATCTGGTCACAGAATTGTTTCCCACCTTTAGAAGAGTTAAATGTTGTTTTTTTTTATATGTTTCTACAGATCTTTGAAGAAGAGCACAGCGTTCTTTATCTGGATCAAGGTGGGGTTTTGGTTGCCATGAAACATACATCTCTGCCTATCAGACATCTCTGGTAATTACTGTGACTTCTCTGATCTCATTAGTCACAGAGTTCTTCATTATATATTACACGCCACTAGCAGTTGGGCCATGACTAAATATTTTAACTAAGTGCCAGGATATGCCAATTAAGAAACTTACACGCTTCCTCTCTTGATCACACTAAAGCAATGATTACAGTTTCACATGTAAGATCTGCAACAGAAGAAACTCTTTAATGTCCATATTTAATCTGGGTTAGAATGAAGGAGTTGCATTGTTTTATTTGGTGGCTTATTGAATTAAAAATGAAATAGCAATTTATGTTCCTTGTTTAACTCATTCTTAAATTGAGACAGAATTTCCACATGCATTTTAGTTTCTGTAGGCTGGATCCATCAATTGCTACCCATCATGCTGACTATATATTATCTCCAGTGTGAAAGACAGGAAGCTTCTCAATATCCAGTCCTGGGGTACATGGTGTGTATCCTAAATATGGATTTCCGATAGGCATTTATCTGCCCACTCTGAAACAGAATGAACAGTAACAGGTAGGCCTTTGATGCAGGGATGGAAAGAATATTTGAAAAGATTAAAAAAAAATGATGAAAAATAAATTTTTTGTGTGTCAAAAAACCCGGACAAGAAGAATCCTGGACTGACAAGAATCTTTGCAGTTTTGGACATTCTGCTCAAAATTTGCACATGGTTGTTTTGTGCAGGAAACATCACAAGAAATAGCATTTTCTGTGTGAAAATAATATTTCAATGAAGAAATACTAATTCCTGTTCTGAAGATGTTGTTTGCTGCATAGAAAAAGAAACCCTGTAATTGGGAATTTGTTCTTTGTAAAATTTGCACATAGTTGATTTGCATAGAAAACAGCATTTTTCTTTGTAGAAAATAGCATTTTCTGTACAGGAATTATTCTTTATTATTATTATTATTATTATTATTATTATTATTATTATTATTATTATTTTCTGCATAGAAATATTATTTTCCACACAGATGGGGGAATCTGTGGGTGCTTAATGCACCATAGGCCCCATGAACAAGGCATTCTGTTAGCCACATTATTTCCATCCCTGCTCTCTTGCATACAAGCCACTCTCAGCACATATACAGCTTTTGCTGGAACTATACTGATATTTGATCTCTTTTTTTGAAGCCACACTTCTGGATTAATTATACTATGTTCCACAGCGTATGTCTTTCCCTTAACTAACTAAAATGTCTTACAGTTGCAGCTGAATGAGCAATAAGATCAATCCTTTTACACTGTAAACTTACTTGTATGGTTAGTTTCATCCAGTAAATGTGAAACTGGAAGAGGACAATGTGCCTACAAAGGAGTCTTTTCTTTTGCCACTGGTATGCAAAGAAGTGGATTTCAGATGCTCTTATTGTTTATGGCCCATGCTTTATTCTTGATTGATCCAGTCCTTTTTTGTTATTAACTAGTGTATTTACCCGGCATTGCCTGGGATTTTATTATCTCATACGTAATACTTGTTAGAAATACCTTAGGAATTACCTTACCTTAGGAGTTAGATGCAGTTGAAATACACAGATTTGAGATCCTGTGTCTGTAATTCCCTAAACTGCCTTGTTCAGTTCCCCGTAGTCTCCAATCCAATCTGTATTCAGAGCTGTTAACACACAAGGTTTGGTTTCCTGGGGGAATACACTGTCCTCCTTCTTGCTGGTAAGCCTTGTCTCCATAGCAACTGGCCTGAGCTCTCTGGCTAAGAATTCTAAAGGCCCCTCCCTGAACTACCAACCCCAGGATTCCATAGAATCTTCACAGTGAGCCAATCATATGAAGTCTTCTTGCCAAACTCAGCCAATCATATGAGGTCTTTGCCTGCCTGATGCAGACAAACAGACAAACTCACAGACAAACATTGACTTTTATATAGATATGCATGTGCTAGATATCTGTACTGTCCTTGTTTTTGCCATTTCTTCTGAGTAGCAAAGAGGTAGTTTGGGGAGTGCTTTAGTGATGTGCCTTTTCTGTTGAATGACATTCATGACTACACGGCACAGGACTGAAATGGAAAAAAAGGTCTGGGCCAAAGTTGGAAATAATACATTACAAATGATGACATTATTTATAACTTGCTCCTTTTTAAAAAAAAAATGAAGGTAATTGGTGTTTTTGAATTCTGTTATCAGTAATTGTCTCGCTACTACTTCTCTACTATTTTTAAAGGCATTGTCTGGGGAGGAATTTCTCAAGGGTTATGACTTTGGCCATTTCCACACGGGGTTTTTAACACGGGACAGAGTGTCCTCCAGGGACACTTAATGCAGATCCGCACCCCAGTCCACTCTGGAACGACCCCAGTCCACTCCGGAACGACCCCAAGTAGTCATCCACCATGCTTTTGAAAGACCGCTAAAAACAGGTCTTTCAAAAGCACGGAGCGTGCCACTGCGAGCCTGCTCCCTTATGCAGATTCGCAGGCTCGCATTGGTGTGAGCCTGTGATCTGCCGGGGGCGGGCTTTAGGCTGGTGAGCTTCAGCAGTTGGTTGAGACCTTCGATCAACCAGAAGCCGCCATTTTCGTCCCCGGAGGAGTGTGGAGCGGCAGCCACGCACTGCTCCGGAGAAGCATGGACTGGACCAGGGAGCCCAAAAGTCCAGTGAGTAGCGTCATGGGGCAATTCCCTCACCCCATGCGGAAATGGTCTTTGTCTTACTTCTTTTTTTAAAAAAAAATCTGTTAAAAAATTAACAATTATGCCACAGCCAATGCACTGAGCACCATAAGAAGCCAGAGGTTGAAATCTCATGTGTCTTACGTACACATAAGTTCCCTTACCAATACAGTTGAATATTTTTTATTTTGTCTGATGTGGAACATCCACATTCAGTTTGAAGTTGTGGAAGCAGAGCTGCACATGAAGTGTCAGTAAAAAAAAACCACACAAACATTAAAACATTCAAAACAACAAATAAAAGTCCAGCATATTTTTTTTCAAAAAAGCAAGTTTTCCCTTTAAAAACAATCAGTTCTTAAGGGCTGGCCATAATAATTGGGGGACTATGGGGTCTGTAGTCTAAGTAAGTAATATTTCCAACTCTATATGCAAAGATAATGGCCAGTATTCTAAATCACCTACTGAGTTAAGTATTTTTAACTAAATAACCTCTCCTGGCCCAATCCCATAACCAAAACCTGACAGAAATATCGTTTATCTATGCTCTGATTTCTGTCAGAATGGACCTCCGTCTTTCCATGCAGCTCAGTGAAGCAGGTGGGGAAGGGGGGTTGCAATCATGACCATAGTGTCACAGTTGTGATATCATGAACACGGAACGCTTATGGATAAGACTGATGCTGTGTATAACAGCCTTACGGTAGACCCATACTGTGTCTAACTTGTAATTCATGCCAGCAGAATCTGTGGCTATCAGTTCTAAATATGAAATATGGAGTATTTTCTTTCATTTAAATGTATTATGAAATTGTTTAATAACACACTGTCTTTTGAAAGCCAATCCAAACTCTTGTGGTTCTTTTCCTGTTCTTTGCTTGCCTTTCTTTAAACTGTTCCCTTGCTTTTCAGATGCAGCTACAAAGAGAAATTTACTATAATCTCACCTATACTTTTCTGTACCTTACTCAATAATTCCTAACATTATGTCTACTTTTATAATGGCTGTGATCTGCCAACATTATATTTACAGGATATTGTTTGCAATGGTTATTTCTAAGCACTTTTTTTTTCAGACAAGAAAAATGGTATATGTACTTCGAGGTATATGTATACTCTTAGGGGAAGGGGTTAACAGTATATTTAATTTGTCAAAGCTGAAATTGATATGCAGTTTAATGTTAGTCTTGTACTTCCACGGAAAAGTCAGGGTATGATTTAATATTAATTTATGGGGCAAGGGTCATACTTTTGCACATGTTTTTCATGCTGAAGGTCTTAGTTTAATTCCCATCACTTCTAGGTGAGGCTTGAGAAACTCCTGCTTGGCATCCTAAAGAGCCGTTGCTAGTGTCAGCCATACTTAGCTAAGAGGATGAGTCATCTGGTTCAGTAAATGGACGCTTCCTGTTTATTGTCAGTAAATGACCATGGGAGGCATAATGCTTCCATGGGACATTTAATATATGTCCTTAAAACACAAGTATTAACAGCATTGATTTGGGAAACCTTGTGTCTTTTTCTCTCCTCTGATGGTGCTTAGATGCTTAAGGGACTAAAACTTTGCAGTTTCCTGAAATCTGTGAGAAGTCATACTGAGTTCAGAGTTCTTAGATATGGGCCATGATCTTCATCAATGCTGTTTCCAGAAAAGATGTCCCCATTGGTTTTGCATTTGTTTTCTCTACCAGGTTAAGTTTTGATGAAGGAAGGTCCTGGAGCAAGTACAGCTTCACTTCTATCCCGCTTTTTGTTGATGGGGTCCTGGGGGAACCTGGAGAAGAGACTTTGATAATGACGTACGTAGAAAATACTACATAGGTAATCTGTAGTATTGAATAAATGTGATGGGAACCATTCCATGTTTAGTATATCAAGCTTAATAGTAAGATAATGTCTCTTAGGAGAAAGACCCTTCAATGCTATTGATGTTGTTGCCTTTGCAGCTGATCATCACCATTATCATCATCCTGCCTTTTTCCGAGACCAGATTAAAATAGATTGTCCCCAACTCCAGATCCTATGCACAGATATTTGGCTTTTTAACAAAGGTTGCATATCTATCTATTGATTAAACTAGTATTTGTTTCCATAATATTGACTATTCTTACCTGGAACATGTCACTTTGCTTGACAACTTATGTCTGGAACTTATGTCACTTTGCTTGGCAACGAGCACTTAATGTTTGGTCAAATGTTTAATTTGTTTAAGTTCATGCAGTCACATCATGTTGTGTCTTAAACTATCAAAGGAATTAGTATCAGCTCAATCAAAAATGCACTTTAATTTTAAGTAAACCACAACACTTTAATAGATTTAATCAGTAGATTAATCAAATGTTGCATTAAGTGTTAGGACAAATTTTAACTGGGAGGCAAAGGATAAATCATTCATTTCCTGGCTTGTTTGCTTGTTTTTTTAAATCTACTTGGCTCTAGTTACAACGGTTGAGGGTTTATTTTTTCAAAAAAAAAAAAAAAAGGGAGGGGAGGAATAACATATTTCCTTTTATATATCATAAATGACAAAATATTTTGTAAAATTAATTTGTATGTAGTTTGAGAATCTGACACTCACATTTCTTTACATTTTAACTAATTGATTTGATCAAACTCAAATAGTAAACCAATTGTAAAATCTTTACTTGATAGACAATCTTAGTTGAAAGTGATTGCTTTCATTTTAAAGGAATTCTTCCATACTAATATTCAATTACTATTTATCACAAGATTTATGAATCAGACTACTAGATGTTTTTGGAAAATAATGGACCCATTAAGAGGGTTGAAGAAAATACTTTGGACAAAAACCTTATTACATTTTACACACAAATGTCCGCAAGCATCAAGACATAAAACCTGATGGATGATGAAGTCTGAAGCATCACATACATAGCAAATACTATTCCCAAACATGTTGTGGAACATTAGTAATCAAGTGTCTCAAGGTTTTAAAGGCCAGAAAATTCCCATTGCCATTGCCATATTTAGACTTAAGGGTCTTGACAGCAGAAACATTTTTATACTTTTTGTTGAACTGCGAGAAAATACATACCTTGTCTTGAGCATTTGCACATCTGTAAAGCTTAAGTGGTGTTTCCGATAAATAAAGCATCCATGAAAATATGTGCATATTTTTAAATGTCAGTAGCTAAAAAGTGTGTAATTGAACAAAATACATGGCAATATGATTTAATCAATGTGGAAAAGCTGCATAAGTAAGGTAAATTGGGCAAAAAGGCAGAAATAGTAAAATGTGTTAAAGTAACTTCCATGAATTTCAGTGCAGAAAGAGAGCAAATGGAGTCAAATTTCAAGAAAGGATATTCAGACTAAACATTAGTAATCTGACAAGTAGAAAAGTACTTTAGAATGTGATAGACCTTCCTTCATTAGAAGCTTTTAAACAGCTTGGATGGAAAGATTTAACTATGCCATCTCAAGAGACTGGATGATGAAATTGCTGGACTTGGCAGAAATGGACAAAATGACTATCTTGATCAAAGAAGGATCACTGACCAGATTAAGTCAGATTGGGACATGTTGACTGCATATATGAGAAACCATTGGGAGAAAGCTTCAATTTTAGATTTTGAATATTAGTAATTTGTAATTAACAGCAGAGGTATATACAAATCTTATAACGCTGAGAAAGTACATTTACTATTAACTTTACAATCATCAATTAGGGGGCTGGGAATCATGTGCCTACCTTATTAGCTCCATTTTTATATTAGTCTAATTTTTGTCTTTCTTTCCTAGATTAGGTTGTTCTTTGTCAGTGCTGTTTGTTTAGTGTTATGTATTCCTCTAGGTGTTGTTTTATGTATCTAAAATTGTATCTAAAATCTAAAATTATGTATCTATAATACAAAAATATTATATTAAAAACAGGTTGGATGGATGTATTTCAGGCATGCTTCAGTTGTAGATTTCTACACTGGCAGAGGTTTGAAAAATATGATTGTTGGGGTTCCTCCCAACTCTGCAATTCTATGATTCTGTGCAGATCACAGACTACTTCAATATCCTAAATTATATTCCACTGTTTTGTGCAGAGTTTTTGGGCATTTCAGTCATCGCTCGGAGTGGCAACTGGTGAAAGTAGACTACAAGTCCATTTTTGACAGACGGTGTGCTGAAGATGACTACCGGCCATGGCAGCTTCATAGCCAGGTAAAGTATTTGAGATGTAGATCTGTACAAAGTCACAGATTTCCTAATTATGTATCGTGGATTGCAGCTAATGAAGACTTTTGTTGGAAGGTGGGACTTTAATTGGCAAGAGAATGGTATCAAACTCATTTACTTGTCTGCTGGTTCATGAATTTGTCCCCTCTCCTTTTTAAAGGGAAAGACAGTGTATCTATCAGAATGGTTTCCTTAGAGTGTAAAGCACAAGCCAATATGAAACAGCTACAAAAGCCAAGAGAAGGGCTGGCATGGTCCCGCTGGCTTCAGTGCAATCTCCAAGCAACTCCTTTATTTAAAATACATAGAGAATGGGCTTAGCAGATCACCACTTAATAGTGTCCTCTCATTCAACCATTTTGAGGCCTATTCTTCTCCTATTTATTGCTGTCCATAGGCTGGGGTTCTTTGAAGCTGAAGATATTACAGGTCAGTCTTTAATAAAACAGCCATTATCCATGACTCAGTTCTGGATGGACAGCCTGAAATTATAGATATTATGGAGACCTGGATGGCTAAGCTTGGTGTTTTCAGCTTGTCCCAGCTTTGTTCACCTAAGTATTCAGTACAACATCAGCCCAGACTGGGGAGCCAGGGGAGGAGTTGCTGTTGGATTCGAAGGATTCTATTACTCTCACAAGGAAGCCCATCCATTTTAGCACTGACTTTGAGGATTTGTATCTTGTATTGGGCCATAGAGACAAAATGGGAATGCTGCTGGTGTACCATCCACCTTGTTGCCCAGCAGCCTCCCTGCCTGAACTGGCTGAAGTGATCTCAGGGATCATGTTGGAGAACCCTAGGACTGTGGTTCTGGGGGACTTCAATATTCATTCTGATATTCTCCTGACAAGACCTGGTCAGGACTTCATGGCTATCATAATAATTGTGGGGTCAGCAGCGGAACTTGGAGCATGTGTGAGGGGCGGGAGGGGGCGGGGCTATGGAGCGTGGGGGTGTGGCTGTGGGGTGAGTCCAGGACATGTGGGTGTGGCCACGGGATGTGGGGGTGTGGCTACGAGCCTGGATGTCCCCAAAACATTACCACCTGGGGCAAAGTGCCCTCCACCCCCCGTTCCTACTCCATTGGTGGGAGTGCCTCAGTACATCTTTGGTCTGACGTATGTGGTAGGATGTACCTTAAACTTAGTTTTTGCTATTTGATGCATGGAGGACAGTTTTAGAGGTGTGTACAACAACCCTGTTGTCATGGCCAGATCATTTCCTTGTGCAGTTTGATTTGGCAGTAGCAGACCTTCCCTGCAGAGGTGGGAGACAAATTAAGATGGTCCAGCCACAGTGACATATATCATCTGAAGGATTCCTGAATGCTCTGGTGAATTATCTGACAGACAGAGCTGGTGATTCTGATGAGGCCTCAGTCTTATTACGATATAGTAAAATGGAACAGGCTATTGATTTAATCACTCCTAAGTTTTATAGAGCCTGTAATTCACCTTGATTTGTAGATCTATATGAAATTAAACAGGCTGGAGGAAGACTATCTTGCAAGCGGAGTAGGCCACAGAGCGAATACAACTGAAAACTGCTGAAGATCTTTCATTGTGCAGACTTTACTGCAGTGATGATGGCAAGAACTTACTATGCCTCTTCCATTCTATCCTCCTCTCTCTATCCAGCAGAGCTTTTCCAATTGGTGAAGAGCTTATTGGTTTCAGCTGCAGAAAAGCAAGGATCAGAAACCTCAGTTGCCTGCAGTGAAAAATTTGCCAGATACTTTGAGCAGAAAGTTGTTCATATTCATTCAGAACTTGATGCCACACTTATTGCAGAGTGTGGGGAGATGTCCAGTGAACCATTTGGTCAATTTTCTTGGGATCAGTTTCAGTTGTTACAACCTGATGATGTGGGCAAGATGCCTGAATCGGTCCATCCCTTGCTCATCTTGGCTCTTAATATCTAGCAGACATGGATTGATTGAATGGGTCCAAGGGGTGGTAAATGTCTCGCTACATCAGGGGGAAATGTCTGTTCCCTTGAAAGAGGCTGTAGGGCATCCTCTCCTGACAAGGACTTTCCTAGACCTAGAAGTAGGTGATAACTACCACCCTATCACTGACATTCTCTATCTGGGCAAGATGCTTGCACATGTGGTAGCTGGTCAGCTTCAGATATTCTTGGAGGAAACAGATTATCTAGACCCACTTCAGTCTGGTTTCAGGCCAGAGTATGCTACCAAGTCTTGGCTGTTCTAACTGATGAACTACGCTGGGGGAAAAGACAGGGGAGTGCTATTCTGTTGATCCTCCTGGATCTCTCAATGGCTTTTGATATCATTGATCATGGTTATCTTGCTGGACTTGTTTTGGTGAATGGGAGTAGGAAGCACTTTTTTATAGTGGTTCTGCCTCTATCTGCAAGGTTGGTTTGAGAGACTGGCGTCGGGAGATTCCTGCTCAGCCCCATGGCCTTTGTGTTATGGGGTGCCCCAGGGTTTGATCTTATTTCCTATGCTGTTTAAAATCAATATGAAGCTACTGGGAAAGGTCATTGGGAGTTCTGGGATTGGGTGCCATCAGTATTCTGACAACACTTAGCTCTACTTCTCATTGTCATTAGAATCAGCTGGGGCTGTGGAGGTGCTGGTTCAATGTCTGGCTGCTGTAATAGGCTGGATTAGGGTTAGTAAACTGAAGCTGAATCCTGATAAGATGGAGGTTTTAGGGATTGATGGTTCTTGGAGCAGGACTTGAGTAGATTGCTTGTCCTGGATGGGGTTGCACTCCCCCTGGTGTTTGTTGTCTATGTATGCTCCTAGATCCATCTTTGTCCTTCTCACTGAAGGGGGGACAAAAATATTTTAATAGATAATAAATAAATGAGATATCTTGGTGAGTATCCTGAAGCACCTCTAGCAGATGGGTATTTGGCCAGTAGACTCTTCACAACCATCCAGTGAGAGATGATACAGAAAGGAAGCTACGAAAGGGCTCAGACACATAGATCATATCTATGGGTTGTACAGCTTTGGTGGCATGGAATTAACAGGCCCTTTTCAGCTCACTTCTTGGTGAACAAATACAGGTGGCAAAGCAGTTGGAGCCAGAGCAGAATCATGGAAGGTTGACAGCAGAATTTATACCCTATTTTCTCTGAGAGGATACCCAGAACAATTGTTAGCTGGATTCTAAGTTATTGGCTCATTGGACATTACTACATTGTCAAATTACTACATCTCACCCTGACTTATATTTTGTGTATTGGACAGGAGGATAAATCAAGAATTTAACAGTGAACCTCACTTTGTGCCTTATTTGCATATGTATATTCCTTGGCCTAAAGGAGTCTTTGCTTTCTTCAGTTGTAATCTTTGTGGAGCTCAAGAAAAATGTGGTTACATTCTCTGAATGTAATAATTGGAGCTCCAAGCACATTTTTTAAAAACACTGCTATAGGAATAAAATTGATTATTGTAATACAGAGAGGGTTCTCCTCCTTCTCTATCTAGGGAGAAGCATGCATCATGGGAGCAAAAAGGATCTACAAGAAACGCAAGTCAGAAAAGAAATGCATGCAGGGCAAGTATGGTGGTGCCATGGCATCTGAACCATGTGTTTGTACAGAGGCAGACTTTGACTGGTGAGTAGAGCTTGAAAAATATTCTTTTAAGAGTGTTTTTATTTCTTGTACAGTTCTGGTTGGGCACATGGATTCCTTCTTTATCCTAGAAAATCTCCAACTCCCCCCCACCAAAAAAAAAAAAATCTGCAGAATGAATATTTGGGTCTCCTATTTTTTTCTTTAAACTAATAGTGAGGAACTAGTTCTCTAGATATTTTTGACGTTAACTCCTAGAGACCCAGAGGGATAAGGAATTATGAGATCCATCTAGTGTGAAGTCCAAAAAATCTGGTGGGTCAATACTTCCCCACTCCTACTCTAAATTAGCACTATTCCACACATTATTATACACTCATCCACATTTCTACATTTGCAAGTGACTGGACATCCTCTTACTACCATCTTTTAGCACCTAGACTAGGGGAAAAAATGTACCAGGACCTGGAAAAGTTTATACTGACTTTGAAATAGAGAGGGAATATGTTGGCATGGCTTTCAGAGGATTTCATTAGGAAATGTCATGGGGAGAGGAAATTGGAGGAAAGGTTTGGAAACACTGGGAACATGTATTTGGAGAAGAGACTGACAAACAACCGAGGATTTTGAATTTAATAGCTTTTGGTGTAGTGACATTAATTTCTTTATTTAATGCTTTTATAACTTGTTATTCAGCCAAAAAGTCTTCCCAAGGTGCTTCCAGATCAGTAAAACCACTACAATCCCTGCCCCCAGGGTTACAATCTAAAATAGTTAGTGCTTCCTCCAAGACATTAAGGTCAGCATTAAAAAATATGTTATAATAATAAATGTGTGAGTCATTTATGTACTAAAAGGCAATGTTGTTTTCGTTACAATAGACTACCAGAGCTTCCCCTGTAGAAATGGTATGAAACTTTCCTTCTAATGTAGATTGAATATTGCCCCATAAATACAGTATTTATTGGCTGAAGCATATAATATTCACACCAATGCACCTGCACAGGAGTTGTGTCAAAACCTAAATGAATGTCAAGGTGCACCATATGTGAATATCATATGTGCATGCTTTGATTCCTTCTATGAAATTATGTCTTTGCTTTAGACCATGTTATTATGCATATGTTTGCTTTCATAAGATATGCAAAAAATGTATCTTGATATGATAGTATATAATATTGTATCAAAATAGAAGCAAAGTGACTGAACACATGGCTGTGTCAAAATTGAATCTTTTTTTTTTCATCAACATGCAGGAGTACATTTGTGCATCAGTAAAACACCATACAAAAATAATCATGATCCCATCATAGCTAGTCTTTTATCATATTGGAAGTGGTAGTGTGCCTTCACATCTTTTTTGATGTTGTCCTAATGCCCTGTCATGTGGTTTTCTTAGCAAGATTTGTTCCAAGAAGGCTTGCCACTGCCATTCTCTGAGGCTGAGAGGCCGTGACTTGCCCAAGGTCAACAGTGGGTTCCGTGGCTGACCCTGGTCTCCCAGAATCCCAGGCCAACACTCAAACCCACTGAGAAGAAGAGGCAAACAATGAAAATGAATGACAAGCTACATGTGACACAATTCTGGAATTAATCTTAGAGAAATTTGACTAGACTCCAGAAAGAGTGCAAGACAGAAAAACATGAAGCAGAGGATAATGATAACTGAATAAATCTGTTTCCCTTTGTCCTGCATTTGACTTTCAACAAACCTCAAATCTCAAATTTTCTTTTTCTTTACAGTATATGAAGAAATTCTCAGCTTTTGCTAAATTCTTATTAAAAATGAATTAAAGAAAATTGTTATTAATTTGTCAAATTCCGTAAGTACAGTTGTTCCTAGTATGTAGGGTCTGCTTTCCAATTTGCTCTTAAGAATGAAAAAACTGTCAGAAGAAGAGAGATGTCCATGCTAAATTTGGCATCACCAACATGGCTGAATGCACAGGGATTCAGATCCAGACTTTATAAAATAAGAAGCCAAAGCCCCTTGGCTGGATGGGAGAGTCTGTCAATTTTATTTTTTCCCATATTTGAGGTCAAATTCATCCCATGCCTCTTAAGAAAACATATATGAATGCTGTGAAGTTCTATTACCGAATAAGTGCTGATAAAATTCTCACTCACCTCTGCCAGGAGAGGAGAGAAAGAGAAAGAATTACAATCCCTAGTAATACTGAGTTTTTGCTGCAGCCTTTACTAATCTCGTGTCTTCAGACTAGGAGTCAATGCTACAGAGATTTAATTTGCATGCATTGCTCACTTCTCACTACCAGGGGGCAATAGCGTTTCAGGAATGATTATCACAGTGGAAATGGTATCTAGCCCTAAGGACAATACTTCCTAGCAACTGCCTGGAAACCAAATTGTATTTATTTGAGCAGTAAATGGATTACATGGTGACACATGTGTTATTAAAGCATTTATTTACCTGGCTTTCCGTCTTTTTCACCACAGCATGAATAGTATCACTCCAGTGGCAGGTGGAGGTTTTTATTCTATACAGAGAGAGAGAAAAAAATCTAGGCAAATAATAGCAGCAATAATAGTAGCAGAAGCTGTGATCATTCTTTTTGAATGCTAGATTAAATCGGATATGAATAGCTTGTTTTGCAAAAGTACTGAGAATTAATACCTTAGATTTCTATTTGGTTATTGAAGAGGCTTCCACAGCTGGAAGGTCACCTCATAGTTTGCTAAGGAGGCCCCTTGGAAACGTTTTCTCAAAGGTGAAAGAAGGGACTTGAGGTTTTCTTTTTGAAAAATAAAATGTGAGACAAAACAAAACTATCCTATTTACCCATTCCTAATTCCAACCTTAACAGACTAATGCTCTGTCCCATGATGCAGATATCCTTTTTGAGACCAATACATAACTGGCATCTCAAAATTGCCACTTACGAAATAGTTCTTTGGTTTCTTTAAACCACATAAAAACTAATTTACATCAGAAAGAAAATTACACATTGGACACTGTTACATGTGTCAGTCTTGATGAGGTAAACTTGTGTATTGTTTAATTCTCATATTTTTTTATCTGAATTTATTGTTTACTGTATTTTGTGTTTTACATATGTATGATGCTTTGATGATGTGGATACAAAACAGATCAAAATAGTTTGAAATAAATACAATTCAGGTTCACAACCAACCAAGCAGAGTGTACTGCTGTACAAACTGGGGTCACTACAATCAAAGTGTCATCTGCATTGGTCATAGATTTATGCAAGGCTTTTTTGAAATGGTATCCAGACACAACATATACAGTTCCAAAGTGCGTATTTCAAAAAGAATAACTGTACAGTTCAGAAATTCAAATCATACAAGAGCTGCGTTATGTTAGCTGATAAAATTTGACTGATAACAACATGGAAAGTGAAGTCTAGAACCTGAAAGCCTGTTCTAGCATGCTTGTTTTTCCTCAATGGCAAAAAATACCCCCTATAGACTCCATTGCTGTACTCCCCAGAGTGTTTTTCTGTTCTGCAAAAATGAAAGAACTCGAACATGGAACTCCTTTCCTAACTATTGCTATTCCTGCTATGATAAGGAGTATGGTAGCAGAAAACATCCAGTATACTGTTCTTAACAGGGACCTTATTGGAAAGTAGTCAATCATGGAATATAATCATAGAACATATTTTGTTACATATCATAGGACAACAGCTAATATGGAATCTGGTGGGAGGGAACCCCAAACTCTCTTTGAAGCTAACTGGAGATTTTGCTAAACATTCTGTTTTACTAAGAAGTGCTTGTACTGATGACTCCAGACCAGTATGCTGTGTTTAACCCGATTTTTTTTTTTAAAGCATTCCTCACCGCAGATAAATTTAATATAGAGACAGCTTGGTCTAAATTTATTCCATGAGTGTAATCAGAATGAAGGTTTGTTAGAGTCTGTTATGAGATAGCTATGGTTATGAGAACTGCAATGTGAAGGAAGGTGTATTATCAAACCAGCAGCATTCTCCTCCATATGAAGACAGGGCACCCCCCTTCCCAAGTCCAGAGGATGGGGCTTTGTGATGTCTTAATGAAAAGTTGGGAGGTGGCCTGGAGTGACTTCTGATTGTGGACACAGGCATGAGGGAAATCTGAATAAACAAGTCCAGAATCTGAGTAAAGCCAAACTAACCAAGTCATATGACAATCCAGAGTCAGGGGCAAGGGGAAGTAAATCATTTTTCTGCAGCTGGCAAGTAGCAAAATGTGCCTGGTACCTGTGATAGATGCTGCTGCTGTGATTGAGGAGCAACTGATTGTGCATGGGGCCAACCCAGTGAGTGAGCAAGTCAACCTGCAAACATCCCGTGCACTGGAAGGTCAAACAGAGACAGAATTGCCTCAGCCAGCTCATGATGGAGAGGGAACCAGCAGTTATGCAGAGGAGTTGCAGCCAGCTGTGCCCATCAGCCCTCAATTATGCAGAAGGCTGAAATGGGCTGCTCAGAGGGAGGCTGCGTGGACTAGGCTGAGGAAACAATAACAAGCAGCACGTGCTCACAGTGGCTTTTTAAGCCTGCTGGCGTGGCTGCTGCTTGCTTGCAGCAAATTATTAGCAAGCCCGCACAACTTTCATGTCTCCTGCTCCCTGAAACCCTCTGGACAGATCTCTGCCTCCTGAACCTTTGGACTGGACCTTGACCTGGCTCGGCTTGTGTTTTCCTGGTGTTTGGTATATTCGGAATCTCCCTGAAAGTATTCCTGACCTCCCTCCTCCCTTGCTGGCTGAGGCACGGCAGGAAGAGATTCCTGACAGTAGCTGCAGCAGTTGCCACCATTCCCACAAGAACTTGCATTCTATATGTGCTTATACAATCAACATGAGGAGTTGTTGTTGATGGAGCTTCTTGAAGGCTCCTTTCTAGCCCTCTCGCCCCAGGGCTGTGAACTGCTGCTACCTGGACTTGACAACAACAAACTTCACAAGTAATGACACAGGTGCTCTAGTCCCTAACATCCTTCAGATGGCATGTACATGCACCATCATATTCATCCCCTGTTTCTCTGTTTTTATGTTTGTTTGTCTGTTTTGGTACAGTGATATTGCACAAGCTCAATAGACATACAAACATGTTTCGGCTGTTTCAATTGGAAATAGGTGAACAGAGTGAATTTAAAACCATTTCACATAAATGCCAATTTTTCTGCTGTTTCAATCTTCTCTCATCCTATGGTAGATCTCCTCACCTGGGAAAGCTCTGCAATCACCTGAGCCTTCAGCTGGAAACTTGAGACCTGGCAATCCTATGCATAGTATGAGGTATAGAATAGTGAACATTACAATGTTGAAAGTGAGGAGATGTCAGTTAGGGGCTAATATGATTTCTTTTTCTCAGATATTCAGGGGAATTGAATAAATAAGATGGTAAAATCCTTTAAAGGATGATTTTTTCATAGCAAGTGTGTGTACGTGTATGGAAGAAGTAAAAAGTGAGAAGATGATAATATGAGGAAGATGTCATCATAGTTATGGATCAGAAGCCCAGACTGAAATGGGAAGCCCAAACTGAGAATCACAGGCACCTTGTAAATGTAAATAACAGGGTTCGATGCCTTTTTAGGCCATTAAAAACGTCCACAGCAATATCAGAGTGAAGGGAGACTCCTGAAGCTCTTAGCAATAGCTGCAATCCAATGCATACTTATCCTGAAGTCATTACCCTGAACACAACAGGACTTACTGCTGAGTGAGCATGTTTCAGGTTGTCCGTAAATCACTCTTCATTGTAAAAATAAGTTTTGCAGGCTTGTAAACTCTTAGAATCATAGAATCATTGAGTTGGAAGAGATCCGAGGGATCATCGAGTCCAACCCCCTCCTACGCAGGAACACACATCAAAGCATTCTCAATAGATGGCCATCCAGCCTCTGCTTAAAAACCTCCAAAGAAGGAGACTCTACCACACTCTAAGGCAGCATATTCCACTACTGGCCAGCTCTGGCCATCAGGAAGTTCTTCCTGAGGTTTAGGTAGAATCTCCTTTCCTGCAGCTTGAATCCATTGCTCCTTGTCCTAGTCTCTGGAGCAGTGGAAAACAAGCCCTTTCCCTCTTCAACATGACATCCCTTCAAATATTTAAACATGGCTATCATGTTCCCTCTTAACTTTCTCTTCTACAGACAAAACATATCCAGCTCCCTAAGAGGTTCCTCATAGGGCATGGCTTCCAAACCCTTCACCATTTTGGTTGCTGTCCTCTGGACACGCTCCAGCTTGTCGATATCCTTCTTGAACTGAGGTGCCCAGAATTGGACACAGTATTCCAAATGAGGCCTAACCGATGCAGAATAGAGTGGTACCATTACCTCCCTCGATCTAGACACCATACTCCTATTGATGCAACCAAGAATTGTGTTGGGTTTCTTGGCTGCTGATTTACACTGCTGCCTCATGTTCAGCTTGTGCTCCACGAAGACTCCTAGATCTCTTTCACACATACTGCTATCCAGTCACACGTCCTCGATCCTATATTTGTGCATTCCATTTTTTCTGCCTAAGTGTAGGACCTTACATTTCTCTCTTTCGAAATTCATTTTGTTAGCTTTGGCCCAGCTCTCCAATCTGTCAAGGTCATTTTGAAATTTGATCCTGTCTTCTGGGGTATTAGCAACCCCTCCCAATTTGGTGTCATCTGCAAATTTGATCAGCATGCCCTCTACTCCTTCATCCAAGTCATTGGTGAAGATATTGAATAGAACTGGGCCCAGGACAGAACCCTGAGGCACCCCACTAGTCACCTCTCTCTGGGATGAAAAGTAGCCATTGGTGACCACCCTTTGGGTTCAGTCAGTCAACCAATTATAAATCCACCTAACAGTAGCTCTGTCTAGCCCACATTTTACTAGCTTCTTTGCAAGAATGTCATGGGAAACTTTGTCAAAGGCCTTACTGAAGTCAAGATATGCTAGGTCTACAGCAGTGGTTCTCAACCTGTGGGTCCGCAGATGTTTGTGGACTTCAGCTCCCAGAAGCCCGAGCCATTATGGTCAATGCTCAGGGCTTCTGGGAGCTGAAGTGCAAAAACATCTGGGGACCCACAGGTTGAGAACCACTGGTCTACAGCATTCCCTTCCTCTATCAAGCTTGTAACCCCATCATAAAAAGAGATAAGATTAGTCTGGCATGACTTATTTCTGAGAAATCCATGTTGACTTTTAGTGATTACGGCATTGCTTTCTAAGTAATTACAAAGTGACTGTTTAATGATCTGCTCTAGGATCTTTCCTGGTATTGATGTTAGGCTGACCGGATGATAATTATTTGGGTCCTCTTTTTTCCCCTTCTTGAAGATAGGGACAATATTTATCCTCTTCCGTCTGCTGGGACTTCTGTTCTTCAAGAGTTCTCAAAGATTACTGCAAGTGGTTCAGAAATGACTTCTGCCTGTTCTTTTAATATCCTTGGATGTAATTCATGTGGCCCTGGAAAATTGAATTCATCTAGTTTAGCCAGATATTTTTTGTACTACTTCTGTACTTATTCTGTGCTGCATTTCCCCTCTTCCTCACCTGCTCCCCACTCCCCAGGTTGAGTACTTCTATCCTTTTGGGAGAAAACTGAGGCAAAGAAGTTTTTGAGTAGTTCTACCTTCTCTCTTCCCCCCATTAGTAATTGGCCATCTTCTCCACACAGCGATCCTATCATTTCCTTGTTTTTCCTTTTGCTGTGGACATACCTAAAAAAGCCGTTTTTATTGTTTTTAATGTCTCTGGCAAGCCTGAGTTCATTCTGTGCTTTAGCTTTTCTGACCTTCTCCATACATCTCCTGGCTATTTGCTTGAATTTCTCTTTGGTGGTTTCACCATTCTTCTATTTCCTGTACATGTTTCTTTTAACACTTAGCTCAGCTGAGAGTTCTTTCGTCAACCATTCTGGTTTCTTTAGACACCTGCCATTTTTCCTCCTTATTGGCATAGTTTTCAATTGTGCCTTCAGTATCTCACTTTTAAGAAACTCCCATCTGTCATGAACTCCTTTCTCTTTTAGTATTCTTGACAATGGGATTTCAGCAAGTAACTCCCTAAGTTTACAGAAATCAGCTTTCTTAAAGTTTAGGATGCATGCTTGGGTACACTTGGCTTCTCCTTCCCATTGAATGACAAACTCCAAAAGAGCATGGTCACTCCCCTCCTAAGGATGCCGTCACCTCCACCTCATCAACAAGGTCATCCCTGTTGGTCAGGATGAGATCTAAAATAGCCGATCCCCTTGTTGCCTCTTCCACCTTCTGGACCATGAAATTATCTGCAAGGCAAGCGAGGAACCTGTTGGACCTTGTGGTCTTGGCAGAGTTCAACTGCCAACAAATATCAGGATAATTGAAATCTCTCATTACTACTGCATTTCTCCTTTTTGAATATGTGGTCATCTGCTCCAGGAAGATGTCATCCAGGAAGGCATCATCGAAGTCCTCAGCCTGGCCCGGCCTGTAGCAAACCTCCACAATCACATCTCTATTGTTTCTCACTCCCTTAATTCTTACCCAGATGCTCTTGGCTTGGCTTCCCAGATTTAAGTCATGGATCTCTTCATAGGTAAAAACATCCTTGACATATAAGGCTCCTCCTCCTCCTTTGTTGTTTGGTCTATTTCTGCAAAATAGGTTATACTCCACTATGCCAACATTCCAATCATGAGATTCATCCCACCAGGTTTCAGTGATGCCTACTAAATCATATTTATTTTGTTGTATTAATAATACATAATAACTGATAATAACTGTGATGACCTGTTGCTTGCCTATCTATTTTGCTTCAACTTCTGCTCCTTTTACTCAGACATTTTTTTTTAGATGTGGCTAAAGTGAGGGAGAAAGAAAGAAAGACTATAAGTGTGAGCTGTGCAAAAAAGGTTAAAAAAAATCTTTAAAAAGTTAGCCTGCTTCTTCTGCTTCCCTCCACTCTACTCAAGTGAAAGAAAGATGTCACTGCCAGCAAAGAGAAAGAGAACATCAGACGAGTGCATCAGAGGCAGGGGCATCTACCAGGCTGTCTGATGCAATCAGTGGCACAGAGGATAGACCTGGACTGGCTGAATTGGTGTGGGCAGTGTGAGAGAATGTAGAACAGTAGTGGGCAAAGTGCAGCCTCCATCAGCATTTTTGTAGCCCCCAAATGCCTTCTAGTCTGAGGAGAGATGTTTTTCTGAATCAGGAAGTGACTTGTTCTAACTTCCTGTATCAAAAAAGACCCCTCCTGGGCTCAAAATGGCCAAGGCAGGCCTGAAAACATGGCAAAAATACATCTCAAGTCCACTAGATGACATTTGGAAGTAAAATAATTAATTTTGTTTGCAGGGGCTGCAGGACAGCTGCAGGTCTCCTGGAGGCTAATTCCTCCCCAACCACCACCACACTCCACAGTTCCCCAGCTCTGGTTAAGAGTATGTGAAGAGAGCAGACTACACTCTTCTGGTAACATCTTAAAAACAATAATCCAGTGAGATACTTTCTAGGATTGCACTAACAGTAACAAGTAAAGACATGATGGATGATGACAATAGTGAATATTAAAACTAGTTCCTTTTAAAAAGTGACATTGTAAGCACTGATCTACGTCTATACAGTCGTTGCCTTAAATTTCTGCAGAACCTTTGAAAGGTCGGTTAAGGGATTTGTTCATTGAACATGAAGTGATTGTGTGCAAAGACAATCTGTATTTCAGAGGCCTGGAGGTACTGTTCTTTTCCATTCTAAAACAGATGTGTAAACTAAACTCTTTTAAATAAAACATGAGTATTATTTACCTTGCCTGTATCCAGCTGAAATCAAAGTACATGCTACATGCAAAGTGTATGGGATGGTAGATACTTTAGGACTATGTGAAAGAAGGAAAACATTTCCAGTAGATCACCAGGATTGGAATTAGGTTGAGAGAAGAGTGTCTTCGCCTTTCCCCTGTTATGAAATCATACAACCCCTGTGATGGCAGTCCCCTCTCCATTGGATTAAACCTAGGATAAATGATTTAAACTCAGAAAAAATGATGAGTTGGAATGGTAAAGTCTTTCTTCTCTTTATTGCTTGTGTGTTCTTAATTGCCCTAGCTGGAAAGGGCTTTTCCTTAATTACAAGGATCCTCAGGTAACCATTATGCTCATGAATAAGTAATATCTAACTGGGGCCTCAACTTGCTGCAAAATGTATGTCATAAATACCAATTGCAAGGCCAGATGCCTGCTTCTGAAGCTGTCATGCTCAGTTCCCCTAACTCCCATATTCGGATTTCAGCAGGCAAGTTCATCCTTGGATGCACTCGTTGATGTTAATGCTTGTTGATTGCTAGGCAGCCTGTTGTGCCTACAGGTAGGCAGCAGTTTGTCGTTATCATCAGTGCTTCATGTGCATCAGAGAGGAGACAAGAAATTCATTAGATTATGAGACTGCAAGGTGGAAGAGAGGTACTAATGTCTCTCCAGTGGGATGCAAAGGAGCTGATTGTGTCATTTCTCAGCATGGGTGCCTGTGTGTGTGTGGATGCATGCCAATAACCAGACAAGGAGATTGCTTAAACTTTAAAATGCTGCAGTCAGAACTCTGTTAAACAGAGAGCTAGTTCAACATAGTCAGCTGTTTCAAACCTAAACCTGCCGAAATTGCAGACCTATCCCAATCAAATGGGGATAAATGTTGGGTGTTTGGTTTGAGAAACAAAAGGAGTTCAGCTGAAAAAACATTTAAAAATGCATCTATTGGGGAGGTCAGGCCTTGCAGCTTAGCACTCCAGTTCTAGAAAGTATTTAAAAAAAATTAACATCTGACTATAACAAGGAATGTTGCCTTGTGAGTCTTGTAATAGCCATAAGTGAGACAAGCAATGAATATGATAATCTATGCCCTCCCTGAGTTCTAAGAGACAGCTCACTTGCTCAAATTTACTTCGACTTTGACTGTATGTGCATCAGAGCTTGCCTATAGTAGTTCCTCACTAGCAAAAGGGGGAAGGGAAACCCCACCTCCATCCACACACATTAGACAAAGGTAAAAGCACAAGAAGCAATGCCATCTTATAGTAGCATGTGCTTACAAGCATATATATACTCATAAAGTATTCACATATAGGCCCTTTCCACACCCTACCTTTTCACAGCAGTGTCTGGTGGAGATCCTGGTTTTGGCACTACCAGGAAGGGGAGTGCGACAGGTTGCTCCCCTCTGCACTGGCTGGCTCCACGATGAAGGAAGCACAGTGGCCTTACCTCTTCCTTCTGCAGTGCAGCTAGGTACTTTCCCAGGCTGCACTGGGGCAGGAAGCACAGCCATTGCATTTCCAGACCTTCCACAGACCAGGTAAGTCCAGGATGGTGGTGTGATTGTGGGCCATTGATGTGGAAAACTCATCAATGATTTAATCCATAATTGCACCACCGGGGTGGGAGAAAGATGGGACTATGATGACAGAACCATTGTTGTGGTTGCATCCTTCTCCCATCCCCATGGTGAGTTGGGAGGGTGGTGCAGAAAGGGCCATATACTGCGAGTATTGATACTTGTAAATATTACTGCAGGGAACTTGTTTCCTTAGCCAAAGGCCCTAGTCTATGCCTATCACTTTTAGTGTATTCTAGCCCAATAAAACACAAATGATATATGAAGGTCGTTGGAAAAGTTGATGACATTTATTAAAGTGGGAGGCAGTAGGAAAAGAGAAAGACCACATTATGGTTGGATTTACTGAATAAAGGAAACTATGGTCCTGGGTTTGCAAGACCTGAGTAGGGCTGTTGATGATTTAGACCTCTTATCCATAGAGTTTCCACAAGTTCAAACCAGCTTGACAGCAAATAACAATAAAATATATGAAGTGCTCTGAACTTGGTGTCTGGCATCAATGACACAAGTCAGTCCTGGAATCTGTGAAGAAATACTAAGGAAGAAAGTATTTCTGAATACATACAAAGGGCTTTTCTCTCACCCACAGCCATCTCTTGAGCATTTGGATTGAGCTAGGGCTTACAAGACAAAAAGTGCCACCCTTGCTATTGTTCTTTTAAAATATTAAGTACTCCTTTCTTGTATTGAGAAATATCACCTAAAATCTCTCATCTAGAAAGAAAAGGGGTAAGTAGCATAGAAATTCAAACTAATATTGTTAGATTAAATCATGTGTTATATTTATTTTCCTTTATATTTTGTCCCTTTGTTTTTCACTTGATTATTGAACCTGTTCTGAGAAAGCAGTCTCACTGCTTTTTAATTATATCAGTACATGACAGCTCAGCAGTACAAGCATTCTAGTTTGTTGACAATCAGATTACAGGGGAAAGAAGCCTCATTCATATATAAATATTTGTTTTTCTCTGGGAAATGAAAATGAGTGTTGCCATTTGTTGAATGATGATTTCAATAGCCTTGGTGTCCCTCCACTAAGGACGCTTATAAAATTATAAAATTAATTTGCATCATTTGGGATGACTAAGCATCTGTTTGCAAAGCAATTAACCAACTTTCCTCATTGACATGTTACACAAAAGGCCTAAGAGAAGCATGCAGACTGAAGAGGGAAATGAAAATGCTGGATTTTCAAAATTCACTGGTGCCTTGTCTCTCCCCTACAGCAGCAGATTATTGGTTTCCAGTGGCAATGAATGGAGCAACTCCTGAGGGAGTTCTCAACTCAGTTGTTGTGCATACATTTCATGTGCATTAGGTCCTAGGTTCATTCCTTGGTATTTCCAATAAAGCAATATTAAATAGCATGGCTAGGAAAGATTGTAAGAGAACAGTAACAATGCAGACTAGAGTGTTTTGTGTTAGGCCAATGAATGATCAGATTCCATATAAATCAAGATCACAGCTTATAAATTAGCTGTCTTAATTGCTTCCCCTAGAAGCCCCAGCCAAAATTGTCTCTGACTATGCTATCTAGAAGACTCTGGGAGTTTAGTCTAAACTTTTTATATAGCTTACTATATTTCCAGTTGTCTATAATTATATGTTATATACCTCCCAACCACCACATGCCAACACAGGGAGGTGAAGTGCACAGAAAGAAACAAGAGGCCTGACCTGTGTGAAAGATGAGAAGACAGGAACATACTCACTGTACACTGACCTGTTCATTCATTGCATACTAAAGAGTAGCTTTGTATTTCTTCTGAGAAGTGAATATAGCTCACATGTTGCATACTTATTGACAGAACGTAAATAAGGTCCTTTCCACACCTTACTTTCTTCTGGTGCTGGGGTGCGGGGATCGTGCAAGTAGCCTCTGGTGAGAGGCTCTTGTGTCCAGGGTCCTTCGGCTCTGCACAAGCTGCCTGCTTATGTGAGAGTCCCGCCTCTTCCTTCCACAGCACAGCCTGGGAGTTTCCCAGGCTGTACTGGGGCAAGAAGTGCAACCGGCGTGGCTCCGGAGGCTCTGCACACCATGTAAGTGTGCACGGGGCCTGAGAGCAATGCACAATTGCGCACCATTTTTGGCTTCTAGCCAAAAATGAAAAGGTGCACGATTGGCACCTGCCAGCCCTTGGAGCATTGCACAATTGTGAGTGGGTCTTGCAGATCATTCCTCACAATCGCGTGATGCTCCAGGCCCTCTTTCGCATGGAAAATGCCGTGTGAAAAGGGCCTAAGACAAGATGGATAGGACAATACTGACCAGATGTCAAAATAAGTCTACAAGGCACTAAATTTGTATATTGTGTCATTGGAATATGGATCTAGACCTGCACTGTGCAAAGCACTGCAGGGAGGACCTATGTTTGCTGGCCTTAAATGGAAGAGAGGCCAGTGTTGATGACATCAAGTGCAGTGCACCATGACACCAAGCATTTTGGGGATTGAATTAGGGGATTTATTAGCTGTGTCTGTTCCTTTTGGATTAGCTGTGTTCACTTCTTTTTGGGTGATGCTTTGACCCACCTTCCTCTTCCAGTGTAAGCTTTGCTTGTCACTTTGGGGCTGGGTAGGAACTTTTGCCCCTTTTTCCTGGTGATAGTGGGCATACAGTGGAGAAGGTAGTTGCGGGGAGAGAAATAAGAGTTATGGTGGACAAATTGGCATCCTTTTGCTAAACGGGAAGTCTTGGAACTGCCTCTTTAGGTCCTGGGACCCTGGGGTGGGGTGGCAAAGGAGATTACCCATGGACCTGGCCTGTGGAGCTTTGCCCTCACTTAAGTCCTGTGAATTGGGAGTGAGGTTCCTTGGGTATACCTTCCAGTAGATAGCCAGATGGGGAGCAACTCAGTCACCTATTGTCTTGCTCTTAAGTCTCAGGTGGTTCACCCAGGGAAAGGCTGAGGAGGAATTCATGGAGTGATACCTATCCTCAGGTAATCTCATGCTAGCTTGTTTCTCCCTTTTGTGCCTTTCCAGGTTCAACTCAGTTTAAATAGATCCTAGGGTTAAATAAAGTGGCTCTTTTCAACCCAGTTCTCTGTGTCCAATCTCGTTATTCCATGATTGGTCCACAATTCACTAAACATAGGTGTAAATAGCGTATGCAGTTATATCAGTTTCATAACATTTAAATTCCCATGGCTCCATCCTAAGGAACAGTAGGACTTGTAGTGTACCAAGAGTTCCCTAAGGTACTTATCCAAACTAGAGCTCCCAAAATATGTGGAAAGCCTGTCTATACAATGGAATTTAACTGATTTAATCCTCAATTCTTCTTTTTTCAAGGCATCTTGTAAGTACCTTATCAAAAGTAACTCACTAACTACCTCAGTTGTATAGTGTGAATTTATCTTACATGTTTCCAATATGGTGTTTGGTTTGCATATTGTTGAAATGTTCCTTTCTTGTTCTTCTTCAAAACTAGTGACTATGGATTTGAGCGTCACAGCAATGGCCAGTGTTTGCCTGCATTTTGGTACAACCCATCAACTTTGTCAAAAGACTGCAGTCTTGGTCAGAGTTATCTCAATAGCACAGGGTGAGTGGTCAGAGTTACTAGAACCAGCTCATGAACATATCCATGGGTGTGAATGTTTATTAAATTCTTCAACAACAGTTCTGTTTATTGGGTTAAAGATCTTCTTAAATGGTAATGTTCAAAACACAAAAGCACAGATAAGCATGTTGACTTATAAAAAATAGCATAATCCATAGTAGAGATTTTGTTAAAGTGCTCAAAATATCAACAAAAATGATGACATTTTTAGTTCTGCAGAAATCTATATGAGGCTAGATGTTTTTAAAAATGGGATGAGAGAACATGGAAGCTAGTTGATGTTCAAGCTACTGAGTCTAATCTAGTCATTCTTAAAATGAAATCACTGAGGAGTACCAGACAATTAAATGGGGGCTAGGCAGATTCCAATTTTTACCCAAGGTTATTTCTATAACCTTTGGAATAAACTTAAACTGGTCAAACCTTCATTTTTGAAAATGTAAAATTTAGGTGCTACCCATCTTTAGATGAAATTTTGTTACTTTGTGTTGAGAAGGAGACCTTAGGATTTATGAGAGTGGAATAAACTTTGAAAAATTCCACTCAAATTGTCCAAGAAATTTCTAAATGCCTTCAAATGACCTTTGAAAGTAAAAATAAAGAATGCCTGGAAAATGTTCAGTCAAGTAAAAGTTAAAAAGGAAACAGTTTCACTGTTCCAAAATGCCCTAACATCTTTTAGGGGATATAGAAGCATTTTCACTACATTTGGCAGCTCCCTGGTCCTCCAGGGGTCAAATAATATTTTAAAAATATTTTAGGAAACTTTTTCATCTTTTTTTGTTTTGTCCAAAATGTCTTGGTGGGGATTTCCACAATGTTTGGGACAACCCTGGGCCAATTTAGGTCCAAAAGAGGATTTTTAAAACATCAGGAAGTGAATAAGAAGCGACTTCTGCTCACTTCCGTTTACTAAAAAACAAACAAAAAACCAAAAAAACAATGTCCTCTCCTGGGCTTCAAATGGCTCAGGAAGGTCCAAAAATATAGTGAAAATACACCCATGTCCCCTGGGGACATTTGTGGGCAAAAGTTGATTTTCTTCCCACAGCAGCAGGTAAGATGGATGGTGCATTCTGCCAAGTTCTCCTGTGGCCTCTTACCATTCCACAGGTATCCATCCCTGGGCTAGAATCTGTAGGTGTTTTAATTACTTCTAGGTGCATTGTGTAGTAAGGTATCCAGCACCTTCTTCTCTAGTCCCGCCTATTGTTCAACCATAGCCTGACAGTGCTAAAGTAAACCCACATAGAAGGAGCATGATGTGCCAGCAGTATACTGAAAATGTAGGAGGACAAAGCCTGCTTCTTTTTTCTTCTTCTTCTGTCCCTTTGCAGACAGATAGTGCCTGTCTCATTGCCTCATGATGGAGATAAACCCCAGTGGTGTCAGATTCACTGAAAGTAGAAACTGAGATTGCCTTGAATTATGTTAAGTGAAGAAATCAGAATTAAGGTCCCCTGACAGAGCTTACCAGTTTATTTATAGAATCTGGGCTTATTCTACTCCTAGCTTGATGCTTTCAAGCATTGTGGCTACTTTCCTGAAGCTCATCAGTTTTGGCTGGATGATGATTCTCTTGATGAAAACTGCTTGACAGGTGCAAGTGGTGAACTGAGAAAGGAGAACATCACCTCAAATTAGCCAATTGCAACTGTTTCTTACACTGTCATGTCTGTTTCCACTTTTCAACAGGTATAGGAAGGTTGTATCTAATAACTGCACAGATGGTGTGCGTGAGCAGTACACAGCCAAGCCTCAGCAGTGTCCTGGCAAGGCCCCAAGAGGGCTTCGAGTTGTCACTTCAGATGGCACATTGACATCAGAACAAGGGCACAATGTTACCTTTCTGATGCAGCTGGAAGAGGTATGCTCTATTCACACTTTCCCCACTAGGGCCTTTTGAGTCTGAGTTGCTTAGAACAACAGGGATAGAACTGAATATTAATTAACCAATCCTATTGAATTGCTTCATAGTTTGATAAATCTGAGCTATGTATTAGACATATCTCTTAGAACAAATATGGCCTGATTCATGTCTTTGTGGCCTGAAAATTTTGTCCTCTCTGACTCCTTGGCAAGTACACCAGATGGTGAGGCTACCTGGGCTAGTACTGCAAAGCAAATGAGAGAGATCAGTGTTGCGGTGGTTAAATGCCGGTACTGCAGCCACAAGATTGTGAGTATGATCCTGCTGGGCTCCAGGTTGACTCAGCCTTCCATCCTTCTGCAGGTTGGTAAAATGAGTACCCAGCTTGTTGGTGGTAATTAGCTAACACATTGTAAACTGCTTAGAGAGCACTTAGCTGATAAGCGGTATAGAAATACACATGCTCTTGCTCTTGCTATAGAAGGCGTGAGGAGTGCAGGTATCTGAAATAATGCATTCAACAATCATTATTTGCTACTTATGCAAGGTATGACAAAGATGTCTGTGTTATCTAACAAATATGGTTTGTCTACCTGCGCAACTACTTCAGACAACTGTATTTCATTTGATGATGTAAAAGTCAACATTAGGAGGGAAAACACAGAGAATTCTTTCATGAGCACCTAGCCTATGAAAGAATAGTGTAGAATTGATGAGCCTGTTATATAAAAAGTGTGAACTCCTCATAAGTGGATAACCTCAAGTTGCAAGTATCCTAGATGGTTTTATAGAATATACGATTACAAGACAGTGACAAAGGAATGAAAATGTAGAAAGTTCACTATCTAGAGGAAAGTCTCACCCTCAATCAAACTTTTTTCATCTACTGAAGAAAAAGATCTACAAAATTAACTGTACCATCTGATAATTTGTGTCAAGATATGGATAAGTTTTCCTGACAGTTTGCTTAAGCCAAATCTGATCCAAATTTCCTCCAGAGACTAAAGAAGAAATCATATTCTTTCAAATTAAGTGTTCCGGAAGCCAGTTAAACATGAACACTGCTCGTGTCCATTGCATTTGTCTCTGTAAAATTTCTGTAAAATATGTAGATTTCTTGGGTCCAAGTAATCAGCAATACTCCTGTATTTCTCCCACTTCCAAGTTCCCTGTGAAATTTATCCTGTTAATTTTGCCACATTTACCCTGCTAATTTTCAAGTTTCTTGGAATATCATAGTATCTTGTAGAAATACAGACATGGAAATTAATGTACATTTTGAATTTCCCCTTAAAATCACTAACACTGTAATTTTGTGCACCTCACCATGCAGTGCATCCCACTGAACAATATGCAGTGTTTTGTTTTGTTTTCTTTTTCTGTCAAAGCCTATCATGGCTTGCATTTTGAAACAACCATTGAAAAACATGAGTCTGTGTGCAGACAATGAGGCTTTCAGTAGGTCTTATTATTAATATCTTTATATTGTTATCAGATATTAGGGAGGAGAGATTTGCAATGATGGTGTTGAGAAGGCAATGAGCATGTCCAGAAATCTTATCCAAATTATATTCCTAAAAGTATCTGAAAGCAGAATAGATAATTTCAGTAGCTCAGATGGTGACAGAGACAGGCCACCTCTTCAGCTGAACAGAACCAGCCTAGTTGGCAGTGGGAGCTGAATACCAGGTGCTGTTTCACAGGAGAGAATTTGCAAACTACCTCTGAGTATTCCTTGCCTAAGGAAACCCTATGAAATTCATGGGGTCACCAAAAGTTGACAAGCAACTTAAAGGCACATACACACAGAGCAGATGTTATATTCCAAGAATTTTTTTCCTGTGCACATTTGCACCCATCTCTAAATCATGTTCCAAGTGACGGACACATAAAGAATAGGGAGGAGAAGTCCAGGGTCAGACTAGTAGTAGCCCTTCTGGGTCTCCCAATGGACTGACCACTTTGGTAAGCACTTTTCAATAGAATTCTGTCCTTTTTATCCAAATCACAAGCTGTCCTACTGTATTTTCCTTCTGCCGCTCAGCCTCTACCTGCACACATGGCTGCTCAGATGCAAATGTCTAACATCTGGGTGTCACTAGTTCAAGTTGCAGTCAGCCAAAAATTTATTTCTTACATTTTATTATCTATGGGCTTTTTGTTCTGTATGAAGACAGATGACAAATGAAATCAATCAGTTTTCTTGGCCTGAACTTGAGTGCTGAGCAAGAAGTAAGACAAATTTTTAAGCATGGGGAATGGAATCTTTTGCTGGAAACCAATGAGAATTAAGTATGGATGTAAAACCTTGTTCTGTCTCATCCATCCATTGAGAACTGTGTTCTGTTTTCTGTTCCCCTACATGATGTCAAAATCATTCTTACTGAAAACAAGCTTTTCCCTTTTGTGAGAATGAATTTTGTGCATGTTGCATGAACTATGAAGATTGCCTAAATTGTGCAAACTGCATAACTAAATATCAATAGTAGTTGCTGTGTTGCATAGAATTTAAAAATTAGAAGCATCAGGTGGGTTGTGTGCATCTTTTGGAGCACCATATCAATCCTGCTGTGCCAGTTGTTTGAGTATACCTGGCTTCATAATGGGGAAAACAGAGATATTTTGTTAAAAATTTAGGGAACCCTTGATATATATATAAATTTCTCACGCCATTTTCTTTTTTTATATATATTTTTATTTAGTATTTCAATTACATTGTTAAAAGAGAAAGGAGAGCCAAAAAAGGGAAAAAAAACAGAAAGAAAGATAAAAGAAACACACAATAACATATTGTAGATATTATCTTCCTTATTTCCTTAATTAAATTTTCATATTTTCCTTAATGTCCTGAATTTACCCTTATTTCTTATTTTCATAATTATCCTAATCTTCTAATAGCTTCTACTTTACTCACCCCCTTTCCCGCTGCCCTCCACTTCAAGAAGTGAGTGCTAACATATATCTATTTCATTCTCTATATTTCTATTCTTATTAATTTTGTGAAACCATTATTTTCTCTAATTTCTTCTATAACTGTTCAGGTCTATTTTACAATACATATACAATATATATAACCTACATATAAACATACATAACATACATAACATCTTCATATGAGTATTGCTTCTTAAATATTTTTCTGCTTCAATATAAAATATTACATGTAATGTCTTTTAGTTTAACTTTTCTATTAACCATATCAAAACCCTGTCTCATTACCGATTTCCTACTTATCCTATTCATTCTATTTCCATTATATTATTACTTGCTGCCTATAGGTAACTTCCAGCATTAAACATATCAATATAAAATAATCCAAAATTCATAATTATCTTGTTTTTATACTTCAACCCCCCTAATAGACTCTTTTCCCCATAGTCGTTCCCACAGAGTTGTAACCAAATTCCATCTGTCTTCATTCTGATTCATAGGTCTCTCTGATGTCCATACCCTGATCCTATCATATTCTACCATTTTGTATAGCTTCATTGCCCAATCCTCTATCTTTGGGGGTTCGCTTTGCTTCCACCTTTGTGCATAGCTCAATCTTGCAGCTGTGATCATATACAGTAAAATCCTTTGTTGTGCTTTATCTAGCGTAGGTACTGAATCCAATATGTTTAATAGGTACAATTCTGGGTTTAATGAAAATTAATAAATTGAGAAAAGAAACTATTCAAGAATTAAGAGTAGGAGAATAAGTACAAATTGATCGAGAGAAAATTAAAAAAGCATTTGCAGGTTACTATAAAGAACTTTATTTCGATGAGGATGTGACCCAAGCAAGGCTAAATAAAATGAAACAATATTTAAGAGAAAATGATATCTCAGAGTTCACCAAGATGCAAAGAACGGTAATGAATAATCCAATATCTAAAGAAGAAATTGTAGCAGCTATAAAAAGATTAAAGTCTCAAAAAGCTCCAGGTCTGGATGGATTCACTGCTCTATATTATAAAACATTCATTGAACAACTAGTAGATCCATTATATAAACTAATCCAAAATTTGGAAAAAGAAGATATACCCCAAACATGGAGAGAAGCAAACATCACCTTGCTACCCAGAGAGGGGAGAGACTATTTGGAGATGAAGAATTATAGACCAATATCTCTTCTAAATGTAGACTATAAAATCTTTGTATCGATATTAGCAGAGAGATTAAAGAAAGTTCTACAGGAGTGGATTCATGATGATCAGAATGGATTCATTCCTAAAAGACAACTTAAAAATAATATTAGAACTATAATAAATATTTTGGAGCACTTCCATAAACATAATGAAAAGAAATTAGCGCTAATTCTGTTAGACGCGGAAAAAGCATTTGACAACATTAATTGGACTTTCATGAAAGAAATATTGGCTAAGATTAATATAAGTAATAACTTCTTAAATTGGATCAACTTAATATATAAAATCAAACAGCACAGATAATAATAAATGAAGAGAGAACAGAAAACATAGCTATAAGAAAAGGAACTAGACAAGGATGTCCTTTATCCCCTTTATTATTTACTATGGTATTAGAGGTATTAAATAGAAAAATTTGAGAAGAGAAATGAGTCCAAGGGGTTAAAGTTAGAAAACAAACATATAAAATCAGAACCTTCGTGGGCGATTTGGCAATAACATTAGAGGACCCACTGCAAGATATAAGTATTTTAAATGATATATTAAATCAGTATGGAGAACTATCGGGATTTAACGTTAAAAAAGAGAAGATGTATATAATAACAAAGAATATGTCAAAGATAGAAGAGCAAGAAATACAAGAAAAAACTAACTTTAGATTAACAAAAAAAGCTAAATATTTGGGAATAGTAATTTCTAAGAATAATAAAGAACCTTTCGATAACAATTATGGGGAAAAGTGGAAAGAGATAAAGATAGAATTAGAGAAATGGGATAAATTAGATTTATCTTTATTAGGCAGAATAGCTGCTGTTAAGATGAATATATTACCAAAAATGAATTTTTTATTTCAAAATTTGCCAATTTTATTGAACGATAGCCCGTTTAAGAAGTGGAATAAAGATTTAATGAAATTCATATGGAGAAAGAAAAAACCAAGAATCAAACAAAAAATATTAATGGATATAAAAGAAAGGGCAAGGTGGGGATTACCAAATTTAAAGTTATATTACGAAGCGAACTGCCTAGATTGGCTTTCAGAATGGGTCAATTTAAGAAATCAGAGAATATTACAAATAGAGGGAGAAGACATTTATTTCAGTTGACGTGCCTATTTATGGTATGGGAAAGCCAACATAGAGAAAAATTTTACAAACCATCTCATAAGAAAAGGGTTGCTAAGGGTCTGGACAAAATATAAAAGGAGATTCTATTTAAAAAACCCACTTTGGATTTCAGCCCATGAAGCTTTTTATAAAAGGGAAAAACCCAAGATAGACAATTGGCTTACTTACAAAGATCTTATAAAAATCAGGATGGAGATATACAATTTAAATATAGAGAGGAATTAAAAGAGAAAGGACTAGATACCCATTGGTTATTGATAAGACAGTTAAAAGAGAGATTTAAAATCGATGAGAAACAAGATGGATTTGAAATGAAGGAAACTAAATTAGATGAAGTACTTATTAAAGACGTGGAGCATAAAGTGGGGAAGATTTATAAGATACTGCTAGAGATAGAAATGGAGCAAGAGATAGTCAAAGACAGCATGATAAAATGGGCCAGGAATATAGGTCATACCATTTCATTGGAGACCTGGTCTAGATCTTGGGTAAGGACATGGAAGTTGTTACAATCCACATGTTTGAAAGAAGATCTCTATAAAATAGGTGGCACTTAACACCGGTGCAATTAGCAAAGATTTGTAGAGGAGAGAAAGAGAAGTGCTGGAAATGTGCAGCCAGAGGCACATTCTATCATATTTGGTGGATGTGCACAAGAGCTTGGGGAAGAAATACATGGAATAATTAAGGATATATTTAATATTAACTTTTCATTAAACGCCATTTTCATGATGGTAGAGAGAAACCTCTTGAGGGTTTGTTGAGAATAGGTAGGTACTTCAGTCAGATATTTTTTCACAATACTATATTTAGTGATATTCTCTATTACAAGGTGTTGCTAGCTATTTAGGTACTGTGGTCATGTCTGATACTATGCCCAAATGAAAGTCTCCTGTTGTAGCATTGGATTTCATTCCTTGATGCCCAAAGGTTTGTTTAGGAGTACATTATAGGTGAGGAGGGGAAATAAACTTTTTGTCTTTTTTTTTTTTGAACTAGGAACTTTTAAATTCCCTAAGTGTTAAGTTTCAAGGACAATGTCCAACTGTATATTTTGATTTTTGTTTGTTTGTGTGAATGTGTGTTGCCTAATGGAGATGAAGTGCAAGTTATTCAGGCTATAATCTTATAACTTACTCATTTCTTAACATTTAAGATGTACATAGGACAGCACAGTTATGCACAATCACTGTG
This sequence comes from Iguana delicatissima, assembly GCA_948472985.1. Classification (NCBI taxonomy): domain Eukaryota; kingdom Metazoa; phylum Chordata; class Lepidosauria; order Squamata; family Iguanidae; genus Iguana; species Iguana delicatissima. The sequence goes on from CAOKZL010000311.1 coordinate 1,687,988, forward strand.
CATGTGTGTATAGAAAAACACACACACACACATACCCTGCCGTCCATCTAACAGAATTTTTGTCCATAAGAAATACTTTATAAATGCCTCCAACACTGGGTCTTTGGCATGGAAAGAAAGATTGGGTTAATCTGCATAAAGACTACATAAAGCAGATTGTTGAGAATTCCATTCTGGAAGACAACTGAGGAGAAGCAACATCTGCCTGCCACAAAGGCTAATTAAAACTCAATTTTAAACATCTGCATGGCTAAAGTGATAACAAGTCATTGCATAATTGAAGAGTTCCAAATTAAATGAGAGGCTTGGGACTCAATTTTTAAAACTTTGAGTTGCATCTCATTGTTTGATTTACATATAAAACCCAGCACTTTATAGAACAAATTCATGCTTGCGGCCCCTTGGGTGAGCTTGAAATTGGATGTTTGAAGGTGTCATCCTCATTAGAATGATTAAAATTAGCAGCCTTCTCTTCAACAGCAAAATAGTATGAACAGCATATAAGTAATCAACATATAATAATCTGTAAACAGGTCAGGCTGCTCTTTCTGAATACCTAAGTGTGAAAAAAAAAGGAAGGCTGTAAGAAGAATTCATGTGTAAAATGCAGCTAGACATGCATGACCTGCCTTTCCTATATATCTATATATCTTTAAAGCAAGCCTTAGAAAAATAGTCCTCACCCACCACTACTCTGCCAACTCCTGCAAGAAAAATGACACAGTGTGACAATGAAACAGAATTTATTCCTGCTCCCTGGTGAAATAGGACTGAGATAATATCCTATGCAACTAGGCTACTCCTTTTCCCCATTCCTGTTCTTCCTGACCTATTCAGCATAAATCTGGCAAAGAAGCCTCCATTTTTTTGAAAGATTTATATCTGCATACCTGCTGGTGCCAGATGTGTAACTTGTGGGAGGGTAGTCAAAACTGCTAGATGTATTGCACATTTTTAATGCAGTATTTTATTTGAGAGTTTTATTTACATTTTACCAAAGCACCAAAAAACAAGACAATATTTGATATTTCCGGTACAGATAATTAAAACTGGTTTTTGGTTCAACATATTGATCTTGAAGGCCCCGAGAAATTGCCACAACTCTTCTCTGTCTGTAGCACTTTCTACTGTTGTAATATGCATTCAGCTTTAATGGGTTCTAGAATGGGGTCTGTTTACTTATAATGGTATGAATGGTCATTTTCTCCTGTTGTGAAAACGGTGCATTATCAGTTCTAGCTGCCATCATCGCTAAAAAAAAAACAACATCTTATGTCTGCTGGTGTTTGCTCTTCCTCCTTGGAAAAGGTGAGGGTATATGAGAGTAACAAAGGAGAAGGAGTTCTCAGTGGCTATTCCCAGAATGTGGAACTCCCTTCTTAAGAGGCCAGGATGACACTGTCCTTGCTCTCCTTCCATCAGCAGGTCAACATTTTTGTGCTGTTAAACTTTTACAAACCAACTAGAGTTGGGCTTTTAATGCTATGTGGCGCTGTTTTGTTTGTATATAGTGTTCTATTTCATTTTAATATTTTTAATGTTTAATTTTTAACTTCACACATTGTTGATTTTTTTTATATATCTTACAATGGTTTTGTCCAAAGTTTTCTTTACTTTACTTTCTTGAGATGTTGAGGGCAATAGGAGTACACTGTTGTCCACTACTATTATGGCCATTTCTGCACTACACTGTTATGGTGCTTTTATTCCACTTTCAAAATGTTGTGGAATTCTGGGGTTTGTAGTTTACTGAGGCCAAAGAGCTCCCTGGTCGAGAATTCTAAATGCCCCTCCCTAAACTGCAAATCCCAGAATTCCATAGGATATTGAAAGTGGAATAATAGCACTATGACAGTGTAGTGTGGAAATGGCCTATGTTTCCTTTGTCCTGTTCCTCCTAAAATGCTCCTGGATTAATGGTTTTTGAGGTATCTTTTCTACCACTGAACCATGGCCCAGTATCAACTGTCTAGAAAATATTTGAAGATTGTTTGATGTCATGGTGGAGCATCTGATGCAGAATGTGGGCACAAATTATTCAGTTCAAATTCTACACAAATGTATTTAGGATTGTTGTCTTGATGTATTAATATCAAAATCAATGGAAGAAATATTTTCCTTTCACTACCTTATGGTTTGATCTTATTGTTTAGTAGAGTCAGAAAACCATTCAGACTAGCATTACATGTATTATAATGATGAATGATGTATGTGGTGAGAAGGTAACAGATATTGGCCCTTTCCGCATGAGGCAGTTAAAACGGCGTCCTGGCACGGAGGTTGTCCGCACCTTGGATCAGACTAGGTGCAGACTATTTAACTTAGTTCCACACCTCAGTCCAATCCAACCTGCCCCCAAGTGGTCCTCCATTGCGCTAAGTAAAGAACGGAAAATCCCGGTCTTTACATTTTCTGGAACGCGCCATTGCGTTCCTACTTACCTGTGCAGATGTGCAGGCTCACACCAATGCAAACCTGCAATCAGCACAGGGCGGGCTGTGGGCATGGCAAGCATCAGTGGTTGGTCCACTCCCATGAAGACACCGGAAGCTGCCATTTTGAGCTGGAGCAGCATGGATCTACAGACCTCGCACTGCTCCGGTTCGCCCTGCACCTATGGAGGAGCCCTGTGGAAGAGCACAAGGGACAATGTGCATTACTTTGGACCCAAGAAGAGCTGGTAAGTAACGGCACGGAGCGATTCACTCGCCTCGTGCAGAAAGGGCCATTGATCTATCTTTTGATATTTCCCATTCAAAGGAGATCTGTATACTAAGTATTAGTTATATATACCACTTGATTATTTATATTTACCAGGCTTCTTCTTATGTAGGTTTGTATCAGTATTTTCTAGGCGGCTTGTATAATCTTGAAACCATTTGGAGTTTTTGAAATCTGTGGTATGAGCAGGACTGACTTCTCTGTGTAATAGATTGCATATTATCATTAGTGTCTTTCCAAAAAATCAAAAGTATGAAGAGAACAATGTAGGTCAACTTTCAGTACACATAGAAAAGGAAGACTTTGGGGGGTTGCTTTTCCCTCTTTTGCTTTTCCTCTTCTCATCACAAATCCAGAAAATACCTGTGCCACTGGTCACATACTATCTCATTTGCTTACATGTTCTTTGGTCTCCGAAGCCAAAATGTTTAAAATGTCATTTTTTTAAACACAGCCTTTTCATAAAATTGTTACAGCCTGAACTGTACTTAATGGGAGAGAAAGCATTTTCAGTTCAAATGATTTAAATAATTTTAATGAAAAGGAACTGGAAAAGCAAATCACATCACCTTCTCAAAGAGACTTTGAGAGTGGCAGCTGTAGGTCTTCTCTAATTAGAGTGGAAGGGGACATCATTCTCGGCAGGAAGCCTTGATGAGAATCAGAAGGCCACTTCCTGCTGGGCTGAGATTTTATTTTATTTTTTTGTTGGCAAATGTAGACTCAGCATATTCTTTGGCCTACCAAAATTTGTAAAAAGTGATGCTTAGAATGATACATTCATACTAGAATAGATACAACATCCATCTTTTTCTAAGTCCTTTTCATATTACATTTAAGGCTATAATCTTATAATACCTACCTGAGAGTAAGGAGCACTGAACTCATAGGGGCTTACTTCTGAGTAGTCATATGTAGGATTGTGCTGTACAAATAGATTATTTCAAACTCTATGCTAGTTTCTTCTTCATACATTTAAAGAGTCACATTCAGTTGCACCAGATAAAAATATGTATAACATCTTGCTTGAAATACCCTCCTGCAATATTTTTCTGTCCTCAGAGTTAGGTTGCCCATGGCCACTGGCCATTGTTACAGTCCCCTCCAGTCCTTTAAAATTGTTTTCTCTTACTTCTTTTCCCTTATTTTTCCCTTTAAATTTCTGACTGGCCTGCCAAGTTTTGGCACTACAACAGTATCTACACAAAAAGAACTCTCCTCAGAACAAACATTTCTACTGCAGAACAAGGCAGAGATTGCCTTTTAAATTGAGAATGATAACTTAAGGGTTGGCACTGGGTAGTGGGTGCAACCCCAAGTAGATAAGGGATGTCAGTGCAATCTGCCCAGAAATTCAATTTCTGACTTCAAATAGTTGTCCTAAATTTTCAGATTGAACTGATCCTTCATTGTCAACAGGTGATGCTTTCTTCTTGAGAAAAAGCTTTTTGAGGGCTGGAATAATTTCTCCTTTTTAAAAATCTTTTCACCCCTTTTCTTTTGTCCATTCATTGAAGCGTGTATGTGGCTTAAATCCTACCATCATCATTCATCAGAGGCATGTCTAGGATGGGGCAAGTAGGTGTGGATTCTCATTTGTAAATCATTCCAAAGTAATAAATACTAAAATAATTCCTAATTTTATACAAGTTCAATTATTCATAAGTTTTCCTCTTTATTTCTCTCATTTAGGGAGATATTCAAAGATCAATAATCCGTGTGGATTTTGGAGACGGAAGTGCCGTGTCGTATGCCAATCTCAGCTCAACAGAAGATGGAATCAAACACATCTACCAAAATGTGGGGATTTTCCGAGTAACAGCACAGGTGGAAAACAGCCTGGGGGCTGACAGTGCTGTCCTGTACTTGCATGTAAATTGTATGTTATTACTGTTAGTATATGAAATATTTCTAAAATTCTCTTTTTTAGGGTTGAGTTTCTGTAGGTTGCCAAATCTTGCTGACAGGCAAAGCGGTTAATTTTTTTTCCGTAAGTTGATTGTATGAGAAAAATGGGTTCCCACAACCAAGCTTATATAGCTTAGTACTACTCTGCTTTGACAATTTAAGGGGAAAGGAAATAGGAATATTAATTTGATATATTTACAGCCTGCTTCTGTCCCCCTATGAGTAGCCACATATTAAAGTAGATTCCAAGTCCAACACAACTGAACAGGAACTCAAATTTTGTTTGCACAAAGAATTGTCTGTGTGTATGTCTATATGAGTGTGTGCAAACTACTGTGCACAAAATTCTGCTCTGCACATTTTTTTCCCCAGGAAGCCCTTTTTTTGCATAATGGAAAATTCACAAGAAGTTCACGGTATACAAAATCTTGCAGGATTTAATTTGTTTTTTGCATCACAGATATTCTTTACATGTACCAGACACATTATAAAGCGAGAAACAGAGGCCCTTTCCCCATGGGGAAAAACACGGGGTAACACAGGGTAGGACGACCTCACCCGGAGGTTGTCTACACCGTGGAGTACGCTAGGGCAGCTAGAAATGTGGAGTTTCTCCACCTCAAACCGCCCTCACGCGGCCACGGGGGTGGCGCTGCATGTTTTATAAAGATCATATTTCATGTCGTCTTTATGAAACACGTGCGCGCTAGCCCGTTGCAGCACCCCGTGGGGAATTGCAGGGGCGTGCAAGCGCGTCCCTGCAGAGCTGCCCGGGGGTGGGCTTCCGGCTGGTGTGCTTCTCCAATTGGCAGAGATCTACCAGAAGCTGCCAGCCACCATTTTGAGTGCCGCCGGATGCCGCCGCACGCTGCCGCCGTGTAGAGCGGCAAACGCGTGCTGCTCCCCATGGCGACAGATCAAGGTAAGCTCCATTCCTGCGTGCACCGCCCGTTTCCCCGCGTTTCACGCCCCCCCCGTGTGGAAAGGGCCAGAGCTGATCAGATGCAGTCCTGTTGTGTGTGTCCTATCTGGGCATGTTATACATGTGGGAGCTGCGTGTTTGCATTCCTCCCTCTACCACCATCCTCCTGCTTCCACACATTGCAAAGAACATGTAGTATGAATTGTGCCCTACATGGAAACTCAAAGCCAGCCCCACTGTTGTACAACATGAGCCAATTTTCTTAAACAGCATATAGGAATAAATCCATTCCATCCATTGCCTCCAGCTTGTTTGGTTAGTTGTTTAAAATAAGTACTTATGACACCTTTACCATTAAAAAAAATGTGTATCTTTTCAAAGCAACCAGACAGAAGCATTCAGAGGCGGCGGCAGCAGACAATTCTCTTTTGCCAGTCAGTTGGCACACATATGGGTGAGAATCTACATGACAGAGCATAGTGTAAGAGTTCCACAAGCTGAAGCTTCCCTGTTGCCACCTCCAAGGACCCATCCACACTAAAGAATTATAGCACTATTATTCCACTTTAGCTGCCATGGTTCTGTTTCAATGAATTCTGGAAGCAGCAGTTTAGGAAGGAGTATTTAGACTTCTTAGCCAGCAAATGAAGATGCCTCACCAGCCTCCAGGATTCCATTTCACCTTAGCAGTTAAAGTGGAATAAGAGTGATATATCTGTGTAGCATAAATGGGCCTCAGAATTCAGTGTTGCACTACTGTAACCCCATGGCCATTGTATTGCTACTAGAAGCAGGAAAGAGTTGGAGAATCCAGAGGAGACCAAGGACGTTTCCTTCTGAGATTCAGTGAGCCTCTCTGGAGTACTCTGAAGGATGTCACCAGTCTTCCTCTGGCTACGGAGATGTAGCCAGATGCTTCTTTGATCCCATACACTCTCTGGTAGCAATAAAACAGAGATAGAGAGAGTGGTATCAACCTGCAAGGATGAGTCTTGCTGAGGGAAGAGGTTTTGTCCTTGTGGAAGGTGGAAAAGAATACCAATCTCTGCAAATGATTCCCTCCCCCCCCAAAAAAAAAAGAAAGACACAGACATAAGGTTGACTTACATCTGCATAGGTCACTAACAGGATGCCAGCCATTATGTAGAGTCCTGCTGGCACACTACACTCACAGTTGCATTTTTTTCAGAGTCACACACTGGTGCTGAGGAAAGGCAGATAAAATGTTTCACCACTGGTAAACTTATTTCTCCTGTGGCTTACTTCTTCACAGCTGTGTTATTTGCCTGTGTTATTTGTAACCTTTGTCCTCCTACCACCACCAAATATTTACAGTTCTCCCTCCACATTCATGAGTTTGACCTTCACAAATTTGATTATTCCACTTGTCTCCTTCTGATTCTCCTTCTCCCATTCGCTTGTCTGTTGCTCAGGTGAGTGGAAGAAAGGCATGCGTACACATGGGGAAGAGTCAAGAGAATGGGAGCAAGAGAGTGAGGGGGAGGCACATGCCTACCTTCCCTGAACGTGGGGCTGTCACTCCCATTTGCTTGCCTTTTGCCCATTTATGTGGAATGAAGGCATGTGCACCCGGAGAAAAGGCAAGAGAATGGGAGGAGGAGAGTATGGGGGAGGCATGTGTGTGCCTTCTTTGTGTCTGGGGCTGCCCCTCCCATTAGCTTCCTTTTTGCCTGGGTGTCTGGAAGGTAGGCGTGCACGCTTGGGGAAAAAGCAAAGGAATGGGGTAGGGGAAGGCTTGCGTGTGCCTCCTCTGCACACAGGCTGCCCCTCCCATTTGCTTGCCTTTTGCCTGAGCATAGAGAAGGAAGGAAGCATTCCTGGGCAAAAGGCAAGAGAATGGGAGGGGAAGAATGGGAAAGAGGTGCGCGCATGCCTTCTCGATGTACAGGGCTGCCTCCTCCCATTTGCTTGTCTTTTATCCTGGCATATGGAAGGAAAGCACATGCAAACAGAGAAAACGCAAGAGATTGGGAGGGAGAGAATGAGATGGGGCATCCCAGAAGGAAATGGGAGGAGGAGTGCTCACTCAGGCAGGGGGGAGTTATTCATGATTTTTGTCTTTTGTGAGAGTTCTGCTCCCCCAACCCTCAAGAATGTGAAGGGGCCACTGTAGTTACACTGTAGAAAGCTCAGGGCTCTCGTCTACCCCCAAATCAGAAGGCAGACTCAGGGAAGGAAGAGGAAAAATTTTGTCTTGAGTGAAAATGGACAGGATCCACACCCCTCCTAGTCCCATTCCTCGGAAAGAAGGTAAAAATTATGCTACCACAACATTTTCTCCTATTGTTGTTGGAAAGAATAAGAATTTTTTTCTTCGCATTAAGTGAATGCAAAAACTTGTCTGTGGCCACTCCTGCTGATAAGAATCCAATAGTGCTTAGGATTGACAGGAGACCCTACTGCCTCCGTGCATAGAATTTCAATCTTATATTTATGCATGGAATTTATATATCCCCCTTTTATAATTGCTCTAACAAAATAGTGTGTGGTTTAATAATTACATGAAAGCAATTTACACCAATAATGGGAAATAGTAACCAGCCAAACAACCAAAATAATAAATCCATAGAGTAATAAACCAAGAAAATAAAATTGCATTCTCTGCCTCTTATTCATTCCCATCTTTATGGAAATGGCAGAGAAACAACAGCAAGGCCTTGTTTTTAAAGGTCACTGGAAACTAACAGAGAAATGCTAATATCCCCAGGGAGGTTTGGAGGGTCTTAGATAACAGGGCTGTGCAGTCTTCTTCAATTTGACAGGAAATGATTCCACGGGGGCCCATCACCATAGTGTGCCACTGCGTTTGCAAGCTAATGAGGCCACTTGATAGAAGAGCGGTTTGCTTGGGGAGGGCACAGGCTACAATGAAAAAGTCATTGTTTAGGTCACTCCTCTCTTGTAAAGGGTTCCCCCTACCATATAGAATTTGATCAGCTCACTGTAATACTGGAACAGAATGCAAAAAGAGAAAGGGCTTCCTGGCACTCCCAGGAGTATCACAAATGTTACAACTTGTGGTGTTTTCTTTAATGTTTCCAGAAATCAGTTCTCAAGCAGCATTCATACTTGTATATTACACAACATATGCCATGGGAACTATGTAAGCCTCAAGTGTTGCAGGGCTACAGATCCCATCAAGCCTAGCTAATTTAGGTAGTAGTCAGGAGTTGCAGTTCAGTGACATCTTGAGGACTGCACGATTCCCATTCCTGCACTTGGGTGTAGTTTGAGAAGTGCAGGTGCCATTGCTGTGGGTCCTGGGATGGGAAATAATCTGCATTTTTCTTCCATGTCTTTTAGTACAGAAGGTGGTAGTGAGTGCCCAACATGGCTTCTTCATGTGATCAAGATATGTTTCAGAAGTCAAAAAATATCTGTGACCCTTATACATATATTTTAAAATACAAATATTTTAAATTTAGGAATACACAGGTTAATTGGAAATAAATAAAATTCTAACAACCAGTCAGCGTTTTAGTAAAATAAATAAAAAAATAAAATAAAATCTAGACTTGGGTGGGAATTGTGTCACCCTCCTGCTCTTGTTGAACTTCAGTTTCCAGCAGTTCCTCATCACTGTCTATGCTGGATAGGGCTGCTGAGAGCTGCAGTCCAAGAATTATGTCTGGAGTTCTGCAGCTTAGAGAAGAGAGCAAACATTCTACTCTGGCTCTCCTAGAAATTTGTTTTCTCCCATCTCCAGAACAGCAACTGGTAAAATGTTCAGGTGTCCCCCACCTTGCCTCCCCCAAACCATTAAGGAAGAAGCTACTTTGACCAGGGAGAGGAGTGCAAAGGGGAGGACAGATTAATTACTTCCTTCTGCAATGTCCCTGAAGTTACATGTGCAAGGATAATGTTTAGTTACAACTTCAGGTGTCGCCAGAAGGATTTGGGCCTTCATGGCATAAGGAAGCAGTCCAGAGCTTGAAATTATTCCCTGTTTTGGACTGAAACATCTGTAGTCAGATCATTTATCCATCTGGCTAGATACTGTCTGGTTTACAATTCAAACCATCAATCTGTTTAGCTAAATATCCCCTCCTGACTAGTTGAGGCTTTCCAGTGTAGAAGTCTTTTGCATCAGTTGCTACATCCAGCAACAATGAGAAGTGGGACTGGGAATACTACCCATGCCTAGCATAGACAATTTTCCCTGTCTCCTCTCCCATAGTGCCTTTGCTCCAGGAAGCTCCATGTCATACCTGCCTCCTTCTCTCCCTGCAGGTGCAGGTATTCCAGTTACTGTTCTACTGTGTTGCTCATTCTTCTTGCTTCTTGTTTATATTCTGGAAAATTGGAGAGGGGAGGAGTAGGTATTGGCCAGTGGCCCTGCTTGGCTGGTGGCCCAGGAGAATAACTACTTTTGGACTTATCTAGTTTCACCCCAGGTTGTGAGACTTGTGTTTTCTTCCAGCAATGAAAACTGTGGTTATTTTTACACATTCTTTCTAATCTGTGCCTTTATTTGTATTATTTACCTAATTACGAATGCCCTGTCCTGACACTAAGATATGTCTTTTTCCCCCAAATATGTTACGCCATCCAAATTTTAAAATATACAGATTGCTTCTATTCAATTTAGGATCAGAAACATCCTGTAAGCCTTGTTGTTGTGTGAATGCTCGTTGTAAAGTTCACTGTTGGGATATCTGAAAATGTTACTTTCAGACTATCAAGTCTAACAAAATTGCTGTCCATCCATATCAAAAATGCCAACAGATGTATTGATCTATATCAGGGCAGAGCTGCCTGCAGCTGTGTACCCAGCTGCTGCTGCTCCTGTTGTTTTTTATGGTCCTTGACCCCTCACAATTCTTCAGACTAAAAAAGGTAAATTCCCTGTCCTGAAATTCTCCAACAAAGCTCTACTGTCTAAATATATTGCAGGCTCCACCCTGCACATTTTAGCATGTTAAAAAAAATGGATAAGGAGATATGGTATAACATTCTGTACAGAGGAACCTAAAGAACCCTTTGTAGACCTTTACACAAGATCTAAAAGGCAACTGAGTGGACAGGGATTGTTGGTGCTGAGCTTATTATGTGCAAGCTCCTCTGTGACTACTGTCTGGTTGCTTAAAGAACAATGGCAGTTACAAATGTGTAAGCTAGTATTATACATTCAAAACTGTTTGGTATTCACAATATGTTCCCTTAGACCCTATGTATTCTCTATGTATTCTCTTGTTCAGGGATTATGTAAGGACTGTGAAAGTCCTCCAATCTCAATCTACCAGTGAGAAGCCACTGCAGTCAAAGAGGATCCATTCCTCCTGTCAACCAGGAAGCAGAAAATCGATGTTTCCAGCCCCCCGCTCCCGCAGACAAGCAGTCTCTGGTGCGAGGGGGAATTGTGATGGGATCCCACCTCTGCCTGATGCAATGGAGATCATTCGTGGAAGGGAATAGAAACATCAGTCATCTGCTTCCAAAGCGACAGGGGAACAAACCCTCATTGATCACCGAGGTTGCTAACCAGTAACTGGGAGTGTCTGTGGTGGTGATGGGGAGTCAGCCCAAGAGTCACTTAGTAGCTATGTAACTATGGTGGTTGTACATTTGTAAGTGCCCAGATGGATTCTGGACAGTATATGTAAATAAATTCCATCAATCTGAATAGGTTGTTGTGGAGCCAAAAATTATTTTCCTAGGTTAGCAGGAAAATATTTAAATAATAATGTGCAAAAGATTGTTAAATGCCATTAAAAAAAAGTGATGTATACTTTCCTTGCTATTTGTGTCGTGTAGATAGAAGTACAACACCACCTGCTGTTCCAAAGCTGCATTTTTAAAACTGCTTTTTTTCCCCTTCCAGTACCTTGATTGCAGTAGTTAATCAGAATTCTCTACTTTAGGTCTGGAATCTGATTGGTTAGTCACAGAGGAGACCCGTGGAATAATTTATGAATGGTGACACATATCTAAAGCCCATAGGATTAAATGAGGCTATTCTAGTTGGGGCTGCTAATGGGATTTAAACACAGCGATGACCAGTTTGGGAAACAATAGAACTCTTAAAAGCGAATATATGTTGTTTGCATGCTTTCTGAATTTATTGAAACAGCATTCTTGATAGCACTGGGATGCAGTTCCTCACTGAGTTTCTTTGTGAAGGAATTTTAGCAGTTTTCTTCCCACTGTGAGAAAGTCTTTGAAAATCAGTTTTCACTTATTTTCAATTCAGATCTTATTTTGCCTCAAATTCATACATGCTGTTTTGCATAAAATGGCATCTTCTCCACAGGAAATAGGAAGCTGCACCCAAAAACGATGTTTCCTGCTCAACAAATATTATTTTGTGCGCAAAACAAGGACATGCACATTTTGCACAGAATAAGTCTCAAACTGTGAGGATCCTTCTCACCAGGGTTTCTTGAAACTCAAAAAAACATATTTTTTGACAATTTTCCATATATTTTTGAGCATTCTCTCCACCCCTACACAGCAGACAGAACATATTTGTCTCAGGGGAAACTATATAACTAAGTTTGCTTTGCCTTTAATTTGGACTGAATGAAAAATTCTAGAAGTTAGCTGCAAAGTTCAGATATTTTGGCTGCAGACCTCTGCTCAGTTATTTGAGAAGAAGCTCAAGTCAGGGTGGGACTTAGTAGGCACTCATAGGTTTGTGATTCTTTAAATAATACTTGATTGGATTCCAAACTTGTAGCAGATGGTATGATGGAGTGTAGGCAGGAATTTCCTCAGTTCCATCAATGCAGCATGAAAAATGTTTTATGTCGCATGAACAGTTTTCACATTCAGATGTCAACTTTGATTTTGTGAATTTATGATAGGAAGCCTAATCCACTGACCAATTTCCAAAATTTTAAATAGGCCAATGTTTTACAGCTTGAGAATTATACACATTAAGCTTTTGGGAGAAGAAAATAACATGAATATAAGAAACATTACCAGATTATTGTTTCTGCTTTGTTTGATAGAACTCATGATTTTCAAGAAAATATATAGTGTCCCCTTATCTCAGCTGCTATGGATTTTCTTGAAAAATACTGGTTAATGGGAATCAATTAAATTCAAAGTGGATAGTCTGTGGTTATGTACTGCATATTCTAATGCCAATAAGCGCTAGCTGTATTGGCTACTTCTTCCTTGTTGATGTGTTTCCTCTTCAAAAAAAAATTTAACACATGGCCCTTCTCAGTCCATTGAAAAAGTTCCTTATGTATCCACTCTGGTTTTTTTTTAGATGCCTCCAACTTTTATTTCTTACTTGAATTGTTTGTGATCGTGCCATCAATATCTCACTTTTTAAAAAATCTCACCCGTCATAAACTTCCTTCTCATTGAGGTCATTTCTTCATGACGATGCTCTCCTGCAATGTCCCATCACAGTCCTGGCAGCACCTCTGCCAGGAAGGAGCATGTGGAAGGGAGTGCAAGTGACACACTCCTTCTGCACTGCAGCTGGCCTTCTTCCCCTTCTGCAGCCCTTCTGCATGGCCGATGGTGACAGGTCTCAAGCAATTTGGGTCCATTGATGGAGTTTTTCCATCAATGATATACCCCATGATCATGCTGGCTGGGGACACAAGAAGAGCAGGACCATGAAAACATTATGCAGAAGCATAGTCACGGTCCCAGTCCACTCGCATCCCCATGGTGGAAGGGCGCAATCCTGCAGAAAGGGCCTGAGTGTTTCTGACCATATTGGAATTGGTTTTCTTAGTGTTCAGTGTGCATGCCCATCTCTACTAGCTTTTCCTTTTCTCTGAATAGTGAATTTCAGGAGGACATGGTCACTTCCACTCAAGTTTTGCAACAGTTCCACATTGTCACCAATAGGAAACAATCAGGGCCAAGGTAGGTTCAGTCTTCAGGAAATGATATTTTCAGTGAGGCCAGTAAGGAATGTATTGGCCCTTACATTGTCAAGTTTCATCTCCAGCTGCTATTGGGGTAACTTAAATCTCACATTACTGCTATATATGTACTTTTTGAATGCTTTTTTCTTTTTAAAAATGTATTTAAATTCAAAAGATATCTCAGTTACATACAATAATGTTCCAGTGTAACAAAGGCAGGAAAATAAAAATGAAAAGGAGGGAAAATAGCCACATTAGTCATAAGCTTGTATAAAAAATGACCACATGTCCAAATATAAATCCATTGGTAAATTTAATCTGGACATAGTTCTTTCAAATATTGCAAGCATTGTTAGATTTTTCACTCCATTAGCTCTCAAGTGGAGAAATATTATATTTCCAGTTACAAAACCTTAATCTTTTAGCAGCCAAAGGGGCATGAAAAATCCACTTCCACTGGCCATGTGTTAACTTCCAGGAAACAAATAGATAATTCAAAAGGATATTCATGTCCCTGAATACCAAGGAACTTTCTAAAACCACATGTACTTGTATAATTACTTCCTCCCAGAATGTCACTACTATAGGACAACTCCAGAACATGTGCATTAAGGAAGCATTAGCAGTCTTACATCTCAAACAGTTCACTGATTTAGAAACCCTTTCTTGAATAGATGTTGTGGCAACTAATATGTCCAAAACAACCGCGTCTGCTGTATAAAATGTAGTCAGAGATCTATAGACATACTAGTTATAGATGTTAAAACTGATGGCCAATGATTAGACAGAATTGAATATTCCAATATTCCAATTCTTTATTCCATTTTTGATGTAAACATGTATGTCATATTTATTTATAGATAACATAAATTTGTATGTATATGTATGTGTGTATATATATATATTGTTGGTTTGGATACTTGATTGGCCTCAATTGATGCCTCTAAGATTAAGGGAACCTTGGATACACTTAAAGCTGTAGGGCACAATCTGGTTTGTAACAAATGTTTCAGCTGTAAATATCGCCATTTAGCCGATAGAAGTAGTTTAAATTGCTCCTGCAAAACTGAAAAAAGGCAAAAGCTCATTGCCAATATCAAGGATGTGATTTAAATTAACAATCCTTTTTGAATGTTTGACCATTTGTTCAAAAAAAAGCATCAACTAGCTCTCCACTCTAGTTTGGAGATCTGTAGCAGAACCCACAGCAATGTCTCAGTTGCTTCCCTCTCCTATAATTATTATCCAAATCTTCTCACTCTGGCATCCATGCTCCAAGTCATGGGTTTCCTTATAGATGTACATATCTTTTATATATAATACTGCTCCTCTTTCTTCCTATATGATCTATTATTTTTGAATGGATTCTATTTCTCAGTTACAACTTTCCAGTTATGGCCCTCATCCTACCATATTTCAGTAATGCCTGTTAAATCATATTTGCCTTCCTGTACTAAGAGTTCAAGTTTACCTTGTTTATTTCCCTTGCTCTTAGTGTAAAGCATTCATGAATCTTGAAATCTACTTTTGTATCCTCTGAAACCTCTCACCACTCACCCAAAGCCCCTCAACCATTCCATTTCTAAAAAAAATGGCATGATTCTCAGGCAATTTTTCACCCCAACCACACAGAAATCCCTCAAACATATGAAAACAAATGAAAATACTCCAGTCCTACAAGCAACCTAGGGTCCCATACCATGTGCAATGTCTCCATTTTCCTTTGAAAACTCTCTCAAAATGGTGACAGAAAGTGGTACAGCATCACTTCCTGTTGCCATTTTGAGAGGGACTGCAGAGGAAAATGGTGGTGCTTTGGATTCCTTTGGGAAGGCACAGTCTGAAGAGGTGTTGGGGGTGGAAAACTGGCTTCTGGCTTCAAGTTGCCCACCCCTGCTATTGAGACATCTAAAATGATGAGTCACTCCCTCCAGCTGCTTTCTGTTGTTCCTTCCTGCCAATTTGAAGAGTTTTGATTTGTTCTGCTTCAAAGTATTGTTTCACTTTATTTTACCTCTTTACTTTCAAAATAAATGATAATAAATGAAAAGCAGAAGGCAGTACAAAGAAGCATAAATGAATTCCCCCCAGGCATTGTAAATTATGTGTGCCTAAGAAATAAGAGGCAAGATGTGTGGAGCAATTAAATAGGTGCTTTGGAACAGATTCTTTCCTAAAATAGATACTTCATGGTTGGCTTAGAGAACCTTCCCAACAATGTAGTGATATAAAGGTTATATTGCTCATGTTTTGCAGCCTTACATTGAGTCAAATTGATGGTTCAACTAGACATCATGCTTTACTCTGATTGGCACCAACTATATGAGGTCTCATGCTCTCATGTCCAGCTTAATAACTTGTTGCCAGGAAACTGAATTTTGAGACCTTCTGAAATCAAAGTGTGTGTTCTGTCATTATGCTGTGGACGGTTGTGATGAGAGCAGTATGTGCTTGGAAAAGTAAATGTATTATCCCTGAAATATATGTTTTGTTCATCACAATTAGGCATTCTTTGCTTATATTATCTGCCTATAAAATACATTCTTATGAACAGAATATTCACACATGGCACCTTAGATATTATGGAAGATCATGCCCCTTTTCCTGCACTGAGTTTGTCATTCTTCTAGGAAAGCATAACATTTCCAACCTTTTTTGATTTCCCACCCTAATCATAGACTATGTTTAAGCACATCATCACCAGACTGCCCTGTATTTGTACAGTTGTGGTATGTTTTTGTCCTGAAAGATTTCAAGCAAGGAATCCAAGGTTATAAGGTGAACCCATTGACATGACCTGAAAAATTAAAAATGAAACCACATTTTCACTGCTTGCACCTCAGTCTGAGAATGTACATATTGTTCATGAATGTTCTGTGCATGACAATGTGCCTGTAGGAAAGTTATTTCTCTGTCTGCATCTTTGCTATAGAATATTGAGTATAATGATCTTCTTTGTATATTCCGAGTGCATAAACCAAGAAGTTCAGGTTGGCTATGACTTTTTTATGTGAATACAGCATGGCATATGTATGAACATAATGGGATGAAATATATGTAGGAGCCACAGAAAGTCCAAAATGAAAGTCATTTATACTGTAATTCTATGGGATTTTTTAGAAAATTCAGCCATAAATCCAATAAGAATGGATGGGCTTGCTGCCAAAGGTGAAATAAGATTTTGTAAGAAGTAACTCCTGGTCCTGACTGAAACTCAGGAGAAAGAGACTACAGAATTAGAATATTAATATGCAAAACTCATATACATATTTCCCCTTTATTTTTTTCTTATTTCCAGGCCCTTTGGAACACATTCATTTATCACTGCCATTTGTAACAACAAAGAACAAAGAAGTTAATGCCACAGCAGTGCTGTGGCCGAGTCAAGTTGGAACTCTAACTTACATCTGGTGGTTTGGAAACAACACTGAGGTTTGTATTTTGTGCAGCAAAATGAGTTGTTAAATCATGAGATAATAACATTATCATGGGGGTTGTGAATTCTCTAGAGGAACAGAGACTAGGACCCTGAAAATCACAGAGAGCAATTCTCAGCACTTTTATGTTGCAAATCAGCTTTTTTACAAGCTTGCTTAACTGCAACTGTTTAGGCCTCATTTGCATCTTATGCAAATCACTAATCCCCCATTGGACACGGCTGAAGAGATCGAACTGAGAAAACTGCACAGTGACAGATTATCAAAGATTCCAAGATTCAACCCCCCCCATTTCCTTATGTAAAATGCAGATTCCCTCCCCCTGTTTAAAGCTTATGTGACAGACCTGAAGTTCAGACATAAAGTTTTGAGTTTGGTTGATGATCTCTCTGCAGTGCTGTAGGGCTTGAAGCTGTAGTTTTTCATCTGCAGGACTAATAAAAAGAAATGTTTGCCAACAGTCCTAACACCTACTTTTTTATAATACTAAACCTATATGAAGCTCTCATTTGTGCTGTAAAGCTGCAAGAATGTCTCATTACCACACAGTAGAAGTGAAATGACATGCAGTACATTTCCCTGCCTACGGACACTATTTATCATAAAAGTATCCCAAAATAACCCACTATCTGCTTTCTCCTTTCCCTCATTTTTTGTGTTGGAAAAATCTTAAGCAGTGCCTGATAAGCAGTGCCTGTTCTTTCTGTTTGTGGCTGTACTCCTCTAAAACACATTTAAATTTCAGTAAGGAGTGAGAACTGACTGTGGCATGAATGAAGGTGTCTTCATGTATCAAGGGTTCATTTTACACAGACCTACAGAGTGCCTCACTTAGATTATTTGCATGTAAAACTCCTCTTGGCAAGTGAATGACGGGAAGGGTATCCCTAGGCATTGCTATCTCTATATAATAAACATATGGGTAGTGATGATCATGGCCCAAAGTAGCTGTGATCCTACCGTGGCATGATGGAGTGTGAATCTCCACTGAACATACCAACACACCCTTAACTGTGTGCAACTGACTTTTCTGTTGCTATAATTTGCCTCCACAACCACTCAGTAGATGGCAGTGGGTAGAAGTACCCAGGCAGCAGGCAGCTAGTTTTCTGCATCTAGAAACAGAAGGACAATGTCATCTCTCAAGTCTCCTGAAGGTTTGGGAGGATGATACCTTTATGCTCCTGGGTGCAGAGATAGCAATAGGAGAGTTATTCCAGCAGATGACAAGTTGGCTGTGGAGAAAGATAGCATAATAACTATAGCATCCTCTTTGAGATATGCCATTGTGCATGGTGGCACTGAAGAACACCCACTAAGTAACGACTTATATTGGTGTCTGCTACTGACATAATCATATCATAATGACAACAATGCAATACCTGGGTGATCAGACTGCATGGCTAATGTTAGATACTGTGTTCCGTATTCATTCAGCCACTTGTTTTATACAGATAAGAATTTCCTAGTATCAGTGAGGATATATTGATTAAACATCACTTCTTATCTCCTTGAAACATATTTTTTTTGGCTTTTACATCAATATCCAATTAATTTTAGCCTTATTAACTGAACACTCCCTTAGAAGTGATCTGTTAAATTGTTTGTTGATGTTTAAGAATGGCACAACTGGGAGGAACGCTGAAGTCACTTTACTCCTATAAGTGCTATATTTAAATCAAAACATGTTGATTGGTGATAAGTATTGGGCTACTTTATTATGAATCTGTTAACAATGAATAATGATTTTTTTTATTTTATTATGAATATATGGCATGCTTTTAATGTAATGTTTGTTATGCTGTAGTATTTGTGGAAAAAATAGATCACAATTAGATTTCTATTTTGAGCCTTTGCAGGCATGGTATTGCATGTATCTTCAGAACTTCCCAGTTATGTATTGCATTTATCAGAATGCCAGGACTCTCTGTTTCAAGACTGGGGGCACTACAGAAAAGTTTCCCCAAGGTGCTGAGTTATGTTAAGCTATTCCCATATGATGCTCCCTTTTGAAGGGTTCAGTGGAAGGTTTCACTGATGCTTACAGCTGGACATATTGTATCTAAGATAGGGAAAGTATACGAACCCAGATCAAAATGGGTAATCATCCTGAAAAGTATTTGCCCACATCTGTCAACTAATTTTCTTTGAACTCAGTCCTCCTCTGCTGTTCATCTTCTTTCTGCCTTGTATGCATCATGGTCTAGATCAGCAGTTCTCATAACATTTCTTTACGCCTTTGAGGACTCCCTGGTTGAGAACCACTGGTCTACATTATGTGTACTCTTTTCTGATGGTTTTCTGATGCTCTGCCATTAAATACTCCATTGATTTTTCATGCTATTGTTTATTCCATACTGGCTAGTCAGGATGCCATATTTTACCTCCAGCAGCAGAGACAGTATGTCTCTCACTAACAGTTGCCCTGCTTGTGGACTTCCCACAGTTAGATAGGATTGGTGGAGAATGCAAGAGTAGGCAGGTCTTTGTTCTAAAACAGCACACTTATTTTTTTTTTATGTTCTTAGAGTATTTTTGAAAAATTGGGTGGAGAAAATATTTTCAGTAGATAGTGCCTCTTTTGCCCCTTCTCCAGGCTGTCCATACAGAGCATCTTTATTTCAGGTGTATTTTCATTAACAGAGGAAGAACTGACTTTTTGTGGAGTTAAATATAAAGCAGGCAATATCATTAAGTACCTACCTTATTTCCTTTCTTGTGCTTTTGCAGCCATTGATTACTCTAGAAGGGAGCATCACATTTACATTCTCTGCAGAAGGAATGAACACCATCACAGTGCAGGTTTCTGCAGGAAACACCATTCTGCAGGACACCAAAACAATTGCAGTGTATGGTGAGCCCTCTCTTGTTCATTGATTCATTCCTCAGACTAGTCTTTCCATCTGCTTCTCATCAAATTCAAACCAAAGACACAGAAGATAAAACACCATGTAAAATAGGTTGTGTGTCAGCAACACTAACCTAGAACAAGGGACACTGCTGAACTATTATGTGTACTATGGAGCTGATGGAACGGAAACAAAGAATGTATTCCTGATATTTTTCAGCATGGATGTTCTATCACTTTATGATTTTTAGCCCTGAGGAAGCTCTTAATTCTGGGTCACTCTTCACTCTAGGCGCTCCTAATTTATATCCTTAATTTCAGCAAATCCTCCATGTTAACACCAAAGCCTAATGTTATTCCTCTGTAGGTCAATATGTTCAGATTGTGATATTTAGAAAAGCAGAATAGCTGTCTGAGTACAGAGTGAGTCTAGATGTATTTAAAAATAGAAACATCCTACATAGTATGAACACTTGGGGTCAGAGTTTACCTTAGTAGCATCCAACTGAATACCTAGTTAAATTACAGAAGATTAAAAACAGGGAAAAATTGAATGGCCATATATGAAAAATGTAGGAAAATATTTTCTGCCAAAGTGTGCTTAGCAGCTGCATTTCCTCATTCAATGTTCTCAAGATTTATTTGGGGTAAGGTATGTGTAGAGGGGAATCTGACCGAAATATGTAAACGTAATACTCAGAGCTACACCAAACTGTTATCTAATACAGTTAGATATCTAATTCTCTTGCCAGGTATCAGTTGCTACCTGAGTGTAACACTTCTTATCAGTGCCTATCTTCAGTTCCTCAGCTTCCATCACCCCACTGTTCAGCACTGCTGTAATTGCTAGGATGGCTGCTCTTATTGGGGTGTGTGTGTGTCTTCGAGTGTTTCATTTGCATCGTTTCAAAAGACAAACATCCTAATTGCTGCATAAGATGCCTCCATTTGGAGACAATATTGGAGAAGGAGAAATTAGAGCAACTAATGCAAATAGGATTTTTATTTCACTGAAAGCACAGTCAGTAGCTTGGTCCATAGATGCCTAACACATAAAGAGCTGATTGACAACAAGTCTTCAGACTTACCTAATTAAGAGTTTGCTCTGGGTCAATGCAAGGTTGAATTGGATTTTAATTAGAAGCATGCATACAGAAAACACTTAGACATCAGTGTGCAATAACACTGGTTATTGTTTATGTTTGGAGACTTAACTGGCATCATTGTCAAAATGGGGGGAGGGGGAAGGTAGCTGTACTTAAAGCCATATAAAGACAAGCAGGCAAGCATACTATTACCAAGGCTTGGTGAGGAGAGTCTCTCTTTTTGGCCAAGATTGTAGTCAGTTGCAAAGATTAAAATCTTAAAGGCACTGTGGTAATTATTTTTTCAGATGAATCATTTCTCATGTTCAATATGCAGTCTTGGTAAAAACAGACAGACATAAAGACAGATGAGAACCACTGTATACCCACTGATCACATGAAAAGATCTTACATTAAGCTCTATTGAGAGCACGATGTCAATAGTCAGTATATTTATTGCAGGTGAATAACTGTCTTCCCAGTGTGGCAAAGGTCCTGATTGCCCAATCATGCACTCTTTTGATGCTTGCACCTGAAACCTTCGTGTATGTTTGTGTGTTTACGATGTATACAGTGATGGTGGTGATGTATGAAACATTAGGTTCTAGATTCCCCCCAACACACAATTAAAAAAAAACCCTTCTCTGCCACATACGATTAGTAATTTTGATTAAAAATTTGGTTATTTGGTTAAGCAGTTATTTAGCAGCACAGCATGTTAGAAGATCAGAATGTCAATCAAGCTGTGTTACCTAATACACATATTGATTAGAAGGCTGAGCACATTTTAGATGTTCAGTATCAGGTCTTAGGCATTTTCACACATCATAGCCCTGTCTTTTCTTCCTAGAGCACTTTCGATCTTTAAGGTTATCCTTCTCCCCAAATCTGGATGAATACAATCCAGACATTCCTGAATGGAGGCGGGACATCAGTCGAGTCATCAAGACAGCTCTAGTTGAGGTAAGCAAGAAACCAAGTTATCACTTCTAAATTGTACGTTTCTGTCTCCTCTGAATAGCCAGTTTGGAAGCTGGTATTGTAAGACACTCTTCCATGAGCCAAGTTGAGATACAGGAAGGAAATGAAGGAACTTTCCTGTGATTTTGCCAAGTTACTGCAAGAAATGACCTGTAGTTTAATTGGGGGGGGGGGACACTTTTTAAATATTCTCACAGTTCCTTTCTTTGTTCTGCATGCTTGTTATGTTTCTGATATCTCATATTACTGCCCAGATATTTCTCTTTTGCAAGATGTTAAATATGTGATTTTTAAATTTTATTTTATTTATAGCCAAATAGAAACTGTTTAAATCTACAAATGGGCGTCCTCATCTCCTTTTCCTCTCAGTTTATGCTGCCTCAATCTAGCATTTTATCCATGTCTGTGGTAACATTCAACCAGTAGCAGCCAAGGTTTCTGGGTCACTGCAGCCTGCCCCTGTGCCTGAGTTGCGATAATGCAGTTCATTAATCACTGCTGCTATGTTCATTTAGTAGTGGAATATAACACTAAAATGGACATGCCTTGGCCATATTTTCTGTATAGAGTAGGTGTTCCAGAACACAAATCAAGGGAGTCAAGAGACCATTGTGCAAATGACATTCTTGGTAAAGTAATTTAGAGGTCCGTACTAACATAGTCCTGTCAAATTTGTTGAGACTGATGTAGTGCTTGTGAAGATAGAACAGAGTGTGATTCAGTATATTTCAAGTAGTCGCATTCCAAATTGTTTTGCAGAATTTGCCTCCATCTTTGCAATATATAAATGCCTTGTCTTTCCCTTAATTTGAGTAATATTGATAAATAGCATGGAAACATCAACATTTAGGCCACAAACAATATCTAAAATATAGAATGTCATGGATCCGTGATAAATCTCTGTGGCAAAACTGATGAGGGCACTCCAAATGTAAATGAATCTATGATATTTTCACATAGGATCTTTCTCAAAAGAGAATCCTTTCCTTAAAATGGACCCACCAACAGGCCTGTGTCAGCCTTTGTTAAACGGTGGGCAAAAGGGCTTTGAAAGCTTTTAGCTCCCATATGGGCTCAATAAAAACGTGTGCATTCAAAGACATACAGGGGTTCATCCCACAAAATATACATACTCTTATATGCATGAGGTATATGTTTCTATCTTTGGAGGATCCTGTCTTTCTTAATTATATCATAACCATCATACTCACCATGTTGGGTTAAAAGAAGTACATTTCATCTGTCTCTTTTCTGCTGCTTATAATGACAGTTGGGCAATGGAAAAAGCATGTATAGCATGTCTGGGAAGGCTTGTGTTAGGTTTCTTGTCAACACTGAAGTTCCACACAGGCATCCAGCTGAATCTTGAACAAAATTTTTGCTCCCTGATAGAGTAAATCCACTGAATCAATGGGAACTTGGCCTGTCAACATTTGTATGAGTTCCTTTTATCCAATAGGTCAATTTAAGTTGGGACCACCATTGGATTTAAGCCTGAATTTCCTAACTAGTTGGGCCAACTTGACACAAACATCAAAACAGGATTGCTTGGTGTCTTCCCAAAATTGGTCCCTAAGGTTTTGAAATTTCAGTGTCCTGGAGTGACTAATCTCTGTTGAGATGCTACCAAAGGGGAGCTTTAAGCTTGTCATTCCATCTGTACCACCTTCCTCACTTCGAAAGTATTACTGTATACAGTGCAATTGTCCTTGCATTGATTCATTTGCTTTGTCAGGGCCATCAGCATAAATGATAGTACTTATTAAAATAATGTGGGTTTTTTTAAGTGGAAAACACAGCAGTCAAAATAATTTTGTACTACAGAACTTCAATTTAGAAAAAAAAATTGAGAGTTCACCTTTCTTCTTCAGATTGGTTGATTCTCTACAATGAGAAGTATGCCGTTTGCACAGTAGTGTTCACACCAGTTAAACTAGTCCTCCCCATTTAATAAAACTTTATCCCATCCAGATTACCCCCTTTTGTAAGAAAGATTGTTTCCTTAATCTGAGGTATCTGTGAAAAGACTGTGATTTTTCTTTCCCCGAAGGTAGACTTTTCCAGACTTTTTTAGCCAGAGAGGCTTTATTGTTTACTAACAGTTTTTCTTCCTACATTTTAGGCAACAGGTATTTCTAGCAAGCATATCTTGGTAGCAATCCTGCCAGGTTTACCTACGTCAGCTGAGCTCTTTATTTTGCCTTACAATGATGCAACTGGAGGAGACAGACAAACAGCAGAAGATCTCCTGCAGGTATCTATTCCTTTTCTTTTGAGATATTGGGAGAAAATGCATTTTATCTACACTGAAATCAAATGCTGGCAAAAACTGACAATTTCAAGCAGAAAGTGAAAATAATACACATTTCATATGAACATTTTTTTTTTCATTTGTAGAACTGTTCACCAGCATGATAAACTTCAACAGCTGGAGATATTAAGGTCCAGGTCTGCTTCTGAGTTAGACAAGATTGTATTTGACATTTATACTAACAAGTAGAATTTATTTTATAGGAGCATCAAAATGACCTAAAACAGTGGTTCTCAAATGTTTTACCGCTGTGACCTCCTTTACATCCACATGAGGACATTGCACTCCTCTGCTCCACATCATGCCCCCCCATGTCCTATCCTATACCTTTTTTCCCTCTCTTTCTCACAGGCTCCTCATACCATACCTGCCCCCCTCTTAACACTGAGTTCTCATGCTCTCCACCTACTCTTTTCGCTCCCCTCTCAATCCGAGAAACTGTCTCACAGTTGCTAAGAGGTATGTACCTGCTGCCTCAATGACAAAATGCTTGGTGAAGCTAAGTGGGAAAATTAGTTTTAAAATGGAAGCTGATTTTTGCTGTGTCTGAGTTGGAGGCAGGCATAACAGTGGAAGATGCTTTGTATGGTTCTTTTGCAGAGACCAGTCAATCCTCAATGGCTCACATATGCACACTCCCAGGCTTGCTCTTCTTTTTCATGTTTGCTATACTTGCAGGATGACTTTTCTTCCACCCCTCTTGAGCAACTGTACCCCTCTCATTTCTATTGAGAAATGAAGCCAGTGTGTTGGGTATGGTCTTACATGTTTCCATACAACTAAATCAAAATTTAGGTGTGTGCAACTGGGTTGGCAGGAAGTCAACCTTTCCCTTAACAGACCCTTCTCCCCTTTGAAAATACTGCACAGAGGACTGGAAAATTGTCAGATGTGGTGAGCTGTGGTACAGGGGGAAATCCCTGAAAATTTAAAGGATATATGTTGTGTGAATAGAGTCATCCTAGTCACAGAAGGGAGATTTTGGATGCAAGCCATTCTCTTGTAAAATGAAGATCAGCTGTACACTGAATTTAAAAATCCAGTTAACTGGAAGAAGCTCATGTCAAGATGATAAGTGGATGACTTGTGGACAGAAACTCAGGAAATTTTCTGAGAATCCCTCACTATGTACTATCCAGTTGCATGCCTCCTAAATGAAACTGGATGAAAAAGCACATTTGAAATATTTTCAAGTTGATCCAGCAGTTCATGTAGGGATTCTAAGGAGCACTATAAATGTTTTTTAAAGAGGCACTAAATAAAATCTGTTTTAGAAATCACTGCTTGGAAATACATGCATGGATTTGTTGGCATTTTCTAAAACCTCCAAATTTAACTAATTCTCTGTGGATAAGGTCATTATTTTCCTATGGTATTTCCAGTTTAGCAGTGCTGTTGGATTTAAAACTATTGTATTTAGCAAGCAGATATTTTCATTTATTAAGGCCCTTTCTGCAGCTTACGTTTTTGCGGTGGTGTCCAGCAGCAGCTTTGCTAGGAAGGGAGCGCGATGGGCAGACTGCCCTCTACACCAACTGGCTCCCTGCTGAAGGAAGCACAGTGACCTTACCACTACTTTCTGCAGGGCAGCTGGGTACTTTCCCAGGATGTACTGAGGCAGGAAGCAAAGCCATCACGCTTGTGGGGCTTCCTCAGGACAGGTGAATGCAGAATGGTAGGGTGCTCACGGGTTATTGACGGGGAAAACCTTCAATGATATAACCTGTGATTGCACTGCCTGGGGACGGGAGAAGGACGAGACCATGATGACATCATGTAGAAGTGTTGTCACAGTCCCATCTTTCTCTTGCCTCCGTGGTGGAATGGGAGAGTGCTGAGGAAAGGGCCTAAGTTGACTCATCCCTCAAATTAAGAGCAAAATTAATCACTAAGAATTAGCTGATACAGGTTTTTTTTTTTCCATGAAGTTGAAAATTGTTTTTAAAAAACAACATTTGAAAGCATTCAAAAGGCATAAACCCAAGTCTGAATTCTGTCATTTCCTCAAATTTAATCTGTTCTTTGGCTGTATTTTAGTATGTGCAAGCTTTATTTTACACCCCAATGACAAAGCCAAAATCACCCTCAGTTTATGGCTTATATTTAGTTTGTCCTTTTCACTTTTATGCTGCTTTGCAAACAACTTATCTTTGTACATTTTCTCCCCATACTAATAACAAGAAGGAATGAAGATTTACCTCCATGCAGACCCCTTCCCCCCAGCACAAATAGGAAATAAAGTCAATACATAGAATTTCAGATTTACAGCTGAACCAACTCACCTTCAGCAGTTGGCTGTTTATTGAATTCCACAGATTATAATATAGATATTTTCCCTCTGTATTTCAAGGCACTCTGTGATCATAAAGTATTAGAGCTCTAGCACATTGTCGTCAGAAGCATTTGTAGGAAAACAAGAGGAGTATGGGCCATTTCCGCACTGGGATTTTAAAATGGTGCAGAGCGACCGCCAATGGAGGTCTTCTGCACCGTACAGTGGACTGGGGTGGACTACTTTCTGCAGTTCCACACCTCAGTCCGGTTCTGTGCGACCAGAACTGGTCATGCAGCGTGGTTTTTAAAGCCTCTTTTTTGAGGTTTTTAAAAAGCATGGAGTGCACGAAGCCGTGTAGGTCCGTCACTCAGCTCTGGAGCAGATTTGCAGGCGTGCGCAACTGCATGCCTGCAGAACTTCCGGGTGTGGGCTTTCAGCTGGCAAGCTTCTCCGGTTGTTGGAGAGCCTCCACCAACTGGAAGCCGCCATTTGGGATGCTGAAGAGCTGTGGAGCGATGAACTTGTGCTGCTGCTCGTCGTGATGGACTCACCCGGACAAAGGAAAAATCCAGTGAGCTCTGTTTATGGTCGTTTCCCTCTCGACGTCTGGAAAGGGCCATAGCTTCAAAGAGGGACCACAGTATCTTGACCCATGTGCTTCCCAAAGGGAGAAGATTATAATTTCTGTGTTTCAGGAATTAATTCATTATTTATGGCTAGCCATCTCCTAAAATATCATTTTGGCCTGGCAAGATGCAAAGACATGCATACATTTTATTCTGTAAAGGAAACCTATAGCCACACCTCCTTCCACAATTTTCCCTTTGATACTGGCATTTTGTTCTTTATACTGGCATTTTGATGCTTGCTCTGATTGCCAGTGACAGAAGCAAATTTTCTTGACATCTTCCACAATTAATGTCACTCAAGAAATGTAGTATAGGAAGCCGCTATTAAACTGCACATTTAAAACAAATGTTAAATTTTAATTTAAATGGTTTCAGTGAGGTAGACACCAAGGAGCAGCTGGTAGGCATGTTCCTTTGCTTTCACAATGGCATTTGTGTTCTTTCTGGTAGATGCTTTGGGGTTTTCAATTAATCAGTTGAAAATGTAAGTTACAATTTAAGTTCAAGAAATATTCATGCTTTTACAAATACGTTTGTTGTAGACAGGAATTCAACTGAGTATGTATTGCACGCATAGACCCTTGTGTTTTTCAAAACTTTTCCACCTCAGCTTGTAGGTAATACAGGAACTCATGATGGATTAAAAAAATGTGAAAGCTGAGATTTTCCTGTTGTGTCTAATTGTTAAGGGTTCTACCATCATCTTCATCTCAAAAAAGTATCTACCTTGACTAGGTAGAGTACATTCTCCATACTAGTATTTAGGCCAGCCCAAACATTTCCCAAACAGGCCAACACTCTTCTGTTTTCCACTAGGTTCAGGGTCTACTGCCAATACCGTATGTAAAGCAAACACACTAAGGGAAAACACACACTCATTTTGTCTTTCTTTATCTATTTTTGAACTTTAGGGCATATGGTACAGGAATATAGCACGGTTTCAGGCAGTACCAGAATTCCCAAGTGAGTTCTAAAGGTCTTGGTTCCAGCAAAGGAACCACTCATGTACCACTCACTAGATCAGAGGCCTTCTAGCCCGGGATGCAGTCTGCTCTGTCTCCTGTAATTTGTTGTATTGGAATCAGCACTCTCTGTGGTCACCAAAATCTACTTCTACCTATCTTAGGTTGCACTGTTGTACACCAGAGTATGTGGAAAGTAACAAGTATGTAAAACATGTACGTAAAACATGCGGCTTCTAGGCTACATGTAACCCCCAATTCCATTTCTGTGACCCTAACCAGTTTTTCCCAAATTGCAAATGTCTCTGGCAAAATGCAAAGAATTACCTTTACAAAAAGCATTCCCAATTATTTTAAAATTCCTTTTAAATTTAAGGGTCAGATTTACTTTCAAATTTTATAACAGAGCTGTGGGTTGTAGAATGGAATTGCCACCAGACCTGCTGAAGTTGCCTGCACAAATCAAATTTTGGAAACATAACTATGAGTTGTAGAGAGGAATTGGCATCAGACCTGTTGCAATTTACTTCCAAAGACAGACATTCATATAATTGTTCTATTAAACTCAAAGAAAGTCTAGAAGAGCAAGGAGACACATCTTATCTGTATATTTCTGAGGACACACATGATTTATTGGCTGTAAATTAACTAGCATGCATTCAGTATTCACTGTGTTGACCTGCTGGCACGCAGTATTTCCACACCTCTAATTAACATATATCCATAAAGATTCACAACAAGAAGAATTCTTTATGCAAAATATTGAAGACTGGAAGGTATGCCAATTATAAAAGAATGTCAGGGGGAGTGCAACAGGTAGTGAGGGTAGTATTATGCATGTAAAAGAAGGAAGTCAGAGAATAAAATGACTTGGTGGAACAACAGTTCGTCCTTACTGAGACTGGAAAAAACACAAATCATGGAACAACAGACATGCTTAATATATTAAAATTTCAATATTTATTTTAGATAAACCAGGTAACTAAATAAAATTGCTTCAGATTATGCAAGTAACTTTGCTAGCTCAGATCCTCATTTACTGAAAAAGGAATAGTTCTGCTGCAACACGCCGTGGTATGTATGTGTGTGTAGAAGACCAGCCATTTTTATCAAAGGGTGTCACAAGATAGTAAAAGAGGCATAAAAGAAGCCCTCCACCTTTCAGTGTCCTGTCATCTGATGGCTCGCTCTTTCAACGCTTTCAAATTAAGGACAAGTTCCATTAATTCAATGGGGTCCTGCTCTTTCATAACTTCTTCTTGCCTATGGGGGCTTCCTTGGAACTACTTGCCTACCTGTGCTGCTTGCAAAATGGGCTGAGAGCGGGGGAAAGGCAGTAAGCCAGCTGAGAGAATTTGCAAGCAGCATGTGCGGTTGGTAATAAGTGAGCCGCTATAAGTCTTTCATGTTCCCTACAGTATAGTACATGGGCTCTGCTTTTTGACCCATTCTGTTTTCTGACAGTGGTGACAGTGCTTTGATCCCTAATCTTTCAGATAAGTGGGGGAAACTTTGCACATATGCCTAGGGGATAGGTATGGCCTATATAGGACACCGTACAGGATGCTGATACTTAGCAGATCTGTGCTTGCACTAAGAATATGTTGATATTATTGTTACTATATCTGGTGTTAGATCAACTTTGACATGATGTTGAACCTGTGGATGAGAGAGCTCTAAGAAATTCCCTTATTAATAGCACTGGTCGAGTCTGGAAAACTTAGGGTTTTCACTTCTTTACTGAATCAATTCATCTGTAATGCTGTCTTTCTCTTCTCCTACTTCCTGCAACTTTTCCTGGCATTATTGTGTTTCCCTGTAAGTTATATTTTCTCATAGTATGCCCCAAATATGATAGCTACAGTTTTGTCATTTTGTAATCTGGGGACAATTCAGGCAATATTTGCTCTGGGACTTATTTATTTGTCTTTTCAGAGGCCTGTAACACTTTCCTTCAGCACATTTTTGAATGCATTGATTTTCCCCCCTGTCAGTTGTCTTCAATGTCCAGCTTTCTTCATGGTCCAGATATAAATAGATATATATCAGTTTCACATATATATCTTCCTAAGTACATCTTGTTTCCATGTCTGTCAGGGAATTTAAAAGGTAAAGTGATTTTTTTCACAAAACATACCTTTGTGCATTTCCATATATATATGCATTTTATGCCAAAATACATTTCCCCAAACACGTGCATTTCACTCCAAAAGTATGTATTTTATATTCTACCCTAAAGTACATACACTTGTATCAATGTGAGAACATTTTTTTAGCTGACAGCTGTTTTGTTAAATTCAGAGGAGTTGAAAAGTCTGAAAGATAGCTGTTTTCCAATGCTTGCGTTTGTTAGGGATTTGTGAATCAGATCAGTGTACTTAGATATGTTAACCAAACACACTCCTCAAGCGACTCCGACTTGCACATGTTTGAATTAGCTGCTTCGTTACAACAGTTGACTGCCTCACATGAACCCCCACATAGCAGCTCTTGGCACAAAATGCTCCAATGAACTGTCAAAATGGCTGTTGCTGCAAGCAGAAGATATCAGATAGTGTACAATGCTGTATTTTATTTGTCTGTTTGTACCTTAACCTTTCCTCAAAGCTGGGAATCAAAGAGGGCTCCGTTGCTTTGCATTTGTTTTGTTTACAGTGTCTGATATATGTTGCTTGGAGTCCTATTAGTGACTTACATGTGCATATGACTTGTTTTGGATGTTGCACAGGGAGCTGCCTGTCTGGCAGTCAGAGTAGGAAAGCACACCATGTGCAGTTCTGAAGCCAGAAAAGGGTAACAAGGTCACTGTACCAGACCTCTAAGACAACTTCATTTCTCTTCCCTTACCCACTGTGGTACTGCTTGGTTACCTCCCTCTCTCCAATGCACAGTCAATAAACGACTGCATTAGTGTCTTCCTGATCTTGACAGTTGCTGGGATGTGTGTGAGGTGCAAGGAGCTATGCATGTGGAGTGTTACAGTCTATACACTCCAACGTAGAATTTCAAGTATTACATTCAGACCATCTGATCGATATATTCTAGTGAGCTCTTCCAGTTCAATGGACTGGGAATGGTAGATTAAAATAACACAGCT
This sequence comes from Iguana delicatissima, assembly GCA_948472985.1. NCBI lineage: Eukaryota > Metazoa > Chordata > Lepidosauria > Squamata > Iguanidae > Iguana > Iguana delicatissima. The sequence continues at coordinate 1,719,017 of CAOKZL010000311.1, forward strand.
GGCATGCTTCATCCACCTCTGAACCACTTTTCAGATTCAGTTATTACTGTCCCTGTTGCCTCTTTTTGTTCTGAAATAACCATGACTGAGTGGAAGACTTGCTACTTTCCAGCAATGTGGTTTCTATAGCTTATGGCATGACAATGATAATGAATCTTTGAATTACTTTTGACTGGTAGGAAACTCAAGGGACGAGTGATTTTGCCATGAGCCAGGGTACTGAAAACTTTTTAAAGTTAATATTTCATTTGATAAGACTATTTTGTTAAGGTCTATTTAGGAGCTAAGGGGAAGGAGAAGGAAGTGATGGAGAATGGATTGATTAATTGGATGATTGTTTTCTCACAACAGCTAGCTTTCAGACTTTATGGCGTCATTATCCTGGAAGACATTGTTTTGCTTTTGAACAATTAGAAGTTGCAGTTAACTCTGCTCAGAGTTCTCATTTGGTTCTTATCTGATGCCATCATTGATATTTCTTCTGAAAACATTTCCATACATATTTCTGTTTATATCCTTATGTTGTAGAAGGATAAAAGTTGTAAAAATGTGGCCTTCATGTGATTATACATGTAAATGCATTATAGATCTTTGACTGTCCAGTGTTCATACCATTGAATTGGCCAATTTCCACAGCCAACTGCAAAACAACTTTTTTTGGTATGTGATCCTTTCACTCTTGTTTCAAGATCCCCCTCCCCATATGTGTACCAAACTATGGGCTGCATTTAAGCATTACTAACAAAAAGTGAGGAGGGGAACAATACAGGTGCAATGATACATGCAAACATACCAATATTGCTTTGTAATGTTGTATCATGAACATCCTGATTAGTTACACAGAGGTTAAAAAAGTATAATACATTGAAGGAAATAATAACTGCATCAAACTAGACATGTTTCTGTTCAATAATTAATTTTGTAAATTTGTAAAATGTCCTAGTTCAGTGTAGCAAAACTTGGTAGGGCAGTGCCTTCTGAGGAAGTATGAATTGATTTGGTTCACTTCAAAATGTGTTCAGAAATAAAAGGCACAGATCATAACACAGTGCACTTTGAAACTGATTATGTCTTTGATTTTTACACTGAACTTTGCAGTTCAAAGATGCATATTTTAGGGACTCAGCTGAATACAAATGCATAGAGTTTAAATCCAAATTGTGCGGGTTTAAGAAAACGCAGAAAACTAGACACATATGAAACTGATAAGAACTTTTGAATCAATCCCTAAATTAAATATGGAATGTAGGACAGAAAGAATTAGAGAAGGACTAAAGGCATAGAATGGGACAAATTGTCTCACCCACCGCTGGTATGCATGTATGACATGAAAATAAATCTATGAAAGAGGGACAGAGCAGCACAACAGACTTGTAATTTTAGCACATCTTGAGCATCCTTCATGACAGAACGACGCACTAAAATAATCTTTTCTGATACACAAGGACAAGCAGCCTTCGGTTTCCACTAGAGGGCAGTATGATACCTACACACACATACACATAATTGTGTACGAATTCAGACTCTCTTATACCTACATACTACCATCTTCTTTCATACCCTTATTATGCTGGATTGGAATACTGTGATAAAATAAAAGATTCCCATTGAAACCTGAGATTTAATGTTTTAAAAGTGATATTGATATTTTATTTCAGTGTCTATTAAAATATCCCATGTATACAAAAGATAAGACATGGATAAAATGCAGGGGCTGCTTTTTCTGTACATGTATTTATTCATTGTTAGAATGTATACGTCACCTCTCTGCCTTATGAACATTTAGGATGTCTTACGTTCATTCAGTTCAGTAGGGTTTAGGAATGTTTGCTAAATAAAACCATATTATGTCATAAAATATACTAGCATCTATTGATGTGGTCACCAGAAAGTTCTATAATGGCAGTACCTGTAATCAGCAGTATAAAAGGATTGCTCCTTTGACCTTCACTTGCTTGTTGGCATTTTGATGTTCCAGTTTGGCATGGCTGCCCTGATTTCCTGCAGGCTTCATTTCATCAAGCTAGATAAAAATGCATCTATGTGTGTTAGGACTGAGTAACATGCTTGCCAATCATACAAGTCTGCTTGTGTGCATACTTGAAAAATTTACCTTATAAAAGAAATCCATGCTAGTTTCTTGCCAACAATACTGAAAAGGATTTTTTCCCCATTAAAGTTCAGCACTATTAATAGACAGTTCAAAATAGTGGAATAGAAACATCAATTTCCAATGATTTTGCTATACCAAACCAGCTTTAAGGTAGACATACTCCAATGGGAAATTGTTTTGGAAATCTAGCGAAACAAATGGGAATTGAATCAGAACACAACTCAAATGCCATGGAATACATTTTGTTTCATTTCAATGAGACTTTAGAAAGATACCCTCCGTAGAGTACAAACAGTGTTCTATCTCAGTCAGACCTATTACAGTACACAATCTCTAAGGAAATGCTTTGGGGGGCCATATTACTTGAATTATAACAACTGTTTTCACCGAACACAAGAAATGAGAGCAGAGACTAAGCAGATTTTGTTTCCCCGTTGGCCAGCTATATAGCACAAATATGAGAATAATATAATAAACCATAATTCTAGCCAGTTTGGCCCCAGATGTTTTGCTGCCTGAAGCTCAGCTTTACTCTGTTAGGGACACCTTGTTAAAATGGCCTGCTTTGGTGCCTCCTTTCATATTCCAGTACTCAGTGCATAAAACCTCAATATTATAGTTCTAGTCTTTGTAAAATACTACTTCTGGTTAAATTATAATCTATCTCCAAAATAAAATAAAGTGGACACCATTTTCAAGAATATTAATATTTTCTGTATGACAGCCCTATTTCAAAAGGAGCTTGCTTAGGTAGGAAAGCGGAGTTTATTTAACCCAGATTGGGTCCCTTCTCCAGGCTGCTCATTCAGGAACCTGTCCTTAGTGGCCTGTCACACCCCTTTAAACTCCTTCCTGATTTTAGTAATTATAACCCTAAAGTGACTTTAATCCTGATGGAAAAAAAACACATGTGCTTTATGTTCAAATTGGTAATGGCGTGATGAGTTAAGCCATTTAAATGAGAAGTTTTTCAGACTAAGGTATAGAATAACAAAACAACATAGGCTCATTGACTACCAGGAAAATTAAACATCTAGCATGTAACTGGGTCCATAAGCCTTTTAATTTAGCAGCTCAGTTGGAATCAAAGTAACAGCTTTTCCCTGAACTCTTTACTCAATATATCACTACACTCTAAGCTCCCACCTGTTTCCATCTGATTCTATAGACTCTATCTATAACCTCTCTCTGTTTCCAACCAACCATTTGACAGCTGAACAGTGAAACTTTTCTTTTATACTCTTTCCCGCTCAGACCCTCCATTTTTTTTTTTTAACATTCCAAGAGAGGTGATCGGCTCTCTCCAGTTCAGCCAGGGAGGCTTAGATTTAACCCCAGAAGTGTTAATCATAGCCCTTGTTTTAAACTCCTGAATTTAGGAGTTTCAGTAGGAGAGAGATATGTTCATGCTGAATTCAGGTTGCTGATTTGTGATGAGACAAAAACAATCTATACCCAACCAAAACTACACCAAGCCATAAATTCAGTTCATTTTTTCTTATTGCAAATTAAAACTCCAATTCTTTATTTTCACAAATTATTTGTGGTTATTATGCATTATATGTCCACTGATGAGAAAATTCTAGACAAATAATGGCTTGAGTTACAAAAATGTTTTTTTCCCCTCACATTATATCTAATTTTGCAGATGAAGCAGATAAAGTCTATGAAGCTACATGGAGGACCAAAACTAATTCAGAAAGCTAATTATTTTCACAGGGGAGCCTCTTGACAACTCTAAATTAGGTGCTTTGGAATGCTGGAAACTCTCATATTCAGCATTATCAGTCCAATCTATGAAGCAATAAGAACAATATAGTGGAGTTATCTGGAATACATATGGGCAGTATGATCCACTATAATGTTACATTACTCTCATTCACTACCATAAGAATGCAAGAAATAATAACATTAAAAGTATGTTCTTGCATACAGCTGTTAATTTCCTATTTTAATTTTAAATTTAAATCTGGAAGGCAATCTATTGGGACAGCCTTCTGGGAATGGCTTTAGGAAGGACACAATTCCCTTATTGCCCCACCCCCACTCCCAAATTTCACTGACTTAGTGGGAAGTCTCTGAGGGGTTTAACTTACCTCTTTCCCACCTCTAACTCCACAGAGGCCTTCCTTTCTTCCAGTCTGCTTCTGGGCATAATTCACACTATTGGTTATGACCTATAAAAGTCTTTATGGCTGAGGTTCAGGTTTTCTGAAGGACCATATTCTCTCATTAGATTCTGTCTGCTTTTTGAGATCTCTGAAACGCATCTCTCTGTCCCAACACCCTCATAAATACATCTAGTGGGAGTATAGGACAGGGCTTTCTCAGTGGTAGCTTCCAGGCTCTGGACCTCGCTTCCTAGAAAGGTTACAATTTCACCTCCTTGGTATCTTATATAGACAGGTGGAAGACTTTCTGGTTGTTGGTGTGTTTTGGTACACCTTTGAAGATGGTTACTCAAGGGGAATGGGACCTATATAATGTGCTGTATTATCTATTTATTGATTTATTTTTAGTGGTTATATTTTTAACTGGCTTTTATGCTATTGATAGTTTAATTTTAAGTGAGTTGAATCTTTTAGCTATGTTAACTCTTAGGACATTTCCGTAGCACCCTCTCATCCCGCCGTGGGGATAGGAGAAGGACGGAGCTGTGATGATGCTTCTGCAGGAGGTGTGATCACAGGTTAAATCATTGACAAGTTTTCCCTATCAATGTTCTGCAATTGTGCCACCATCCTTCACTTACCTGTCCTGCAAAAGGACAGAAAGTGTGATGGTGATGCATCCTGCCCCAGCTCAGCCTGGGAAAGTACCTGGCTGCACTGCAGAAGGAAGAAGGATGTCCACTGTGCTCCCTTCTTCAGGGAACCAGTCCTGTGCAAAGCGCTGACATTGCACTCTCTTCACCACCAGACACCATCACAAGAAGATAAGCTGCAGAAAGAGCCTCATAAATTTTCTTGTAGCTTCCTAGGAAAAGGGCAGGAAATTTAACAACAACAAGAGCAACAGTTGTTCATACAATCCAGTGAAATGAATGGGACACTTATAGGGTTCATACACATTGCAGTGAGACTTGAATGAAGGAACCAGTGGTTTGTGTAGAAAGTTGGTGCCATGACATTTTCAGTCACCATGCTCTAGTCTCAAACTGATTCTTTCTTCCTCTCTTTTGTGCCTTTCATATCTCCATTCTTCCTAAATCTCTCATAGATTTTATCTTTCATTCATTGGCAATGTGTGGTCTGAACGAGGGGTGGGCATGTCACTCATGCATGCACCCATGCACACTGCTTGGAAAACATCATTTTGTGAGTGTGCTCCAAGTGAGTGAAATCCATATTTTTGATATTTATCGTGATTTATCTATATATTGCCATGTCCAGAAAAATACAGAAGGAAGTGGAGTGTCCATCATGCTTCCTTCCCCAGGGAGCTTATCCCATGTGAAAGGGAGCACTCCCATAATGCCCCATTCCTGGCAGAGCCACTGCCAGGATCACCACTGGAGCATGACAGGACAAGGTAGGGTGCTGAAGGGTACGGGGGAGAGAGAGAAATTAGTCTGTCATGACTTGTTTTTGAGAAATCTATTTTGACTTTCAGTGATCATGGCATTCTTTCTAAGTGCTTGCAGACTGTCTGTTTAATGATCTGCTTTAGAATATTCTCTGGTTTTGATGTCAGACTGCGTGGGTGGTAATTCTTTGGATCCTCTTTTTCCTCATTTTAAAGATGTGGATATTTTCCCTCCTCCAGTCTGGTGGTACTTCAGTGTTTTCCAGGAATTATCAAACATTATTGCCATTGGTCTGGGATGATTTCTGCCAATCCTTTTAGCATTCTTGAGTGTAGTTCATCTGGCCTTGGAGATTTGAATTCACTTAGGGCCTTTGTGCACTACACAGTTATAGTGATATTATTCCACTTTCAACATCCTATGGAATTCTGATGTTTCTAGTTTACTGAGGCTGAAGTGCTCTCTGGCTGAAAATTCTAAATGCCCCTCCCTAAACAAGGATTCAATAGGATATTGAGAGTGTATAATAAACTATGGCCCTTTCCGCACCGGGCTATTAAAACGGTGCAGAGCGACCTCTGACGGAGGTCTTCTGCACCATGGAGTGGACTAGGGTGGATTACTTTTCATAGTTCTGCGCCTCAGTCTGGTTCGGAGCGACCGGAACTGGTCGTGCAGGTTTTTAAAAAACATGGAGCGCGTGACTCCGTGTCGCTCCATCGCCGTGCTCTGGTGCAGATTTGCAGGCGCACACTAGTGTGTGCCTGCAGATCTGCCAGGGGTGGGCTTTAGGCTGGCGAGCTTCTCGGGTTGGTGGAGAGCCTCCTCTAACCAGAAGCCGCCATTTTGGATGCCGGAACAGTGTGAAGCGATGAGCTCTCACTGCTCCTTGTCCCAGAGGACTCAACCGGATGCCGAAGAAATCCGGTGAGTCCCATTTTCGCGTGGTTCCTTCCCCACGTGCGGAAAGGGCCTATAATCGTGTAGTGTGAAAAGGGCCTTAAAGTAGTCAGGTATTCCTTTACTACCTGTTTACCTATTCTATGCTGCATTTCCCCTTTTATATTATTTGCTCCATTCTGTCTGGGTTGAGCACTTGTTTACTCTTTGAGAGAAGACCTAGGCAAAGAAGGTGTGGAGTAGTTCTGCCTTTTATCTGTCTCCTGTTAGCATTTTGCAATCTTTTCCACACAATGGCACTACCATTTCCTTGTTCTTCCTTTTGCTATAGACATAATCAAAGCAGCCCTTTTTATTGTTTTCAACCTCTCTAGCAAGCCTGAGCTAGTTCTGCAGTTTAGCTTTTCTAACTTTTTCCTATATGTGCTGGATATCCATTTGAACTCCCCTTTGGTGATTTCCCCCCTTTCCCATTTCCCTTTTAAACATTAGCTCAGTTGAAAGTTCTTTTCCATTTCTTGTACATGCCCTTTTTAGATCTTAACTCAGTTGAAAGTTCTTTAGAAATCCATCCTGGCTTCTTTAGACACTTCTCATCTTTCCTCCTCATTGGACTGTTTGAAACTGTGCCTTCAATATCTTGATTCTTCAGTGCTAAGCATTGTTGTTCCCCCAAACACCTCTCTCAATAGCTCATGCATGAGTCCAAGAATCATTTTCTCTTGTAGAGCTTCATAATAGTTCCTGGGCAATGGCTTAGTAAGGACATCTGCAATCATGACTTCTACTGGGCAGTGTTCCAGTTTAATAAGCCCTTGTTCATATGCATCATTTATAAGATGATATTTTGGCCCTTTCTGCACGTTGTTGATGTCTCATTTCTGCCACAGGATGGCAGTGGTTGGCAGGTTGCACTGCCGCATGATGTCATTGCCGTCCCGCTGCCATCCTGTTGTGGATCATCATGTGCAGTTTTTGCAAAACAGAAAAAATCCGTTTCGTGTCTGCGATCGCGCAGTGCTCCTGTCACTTCTGGCCATGTGGAAGCTCTGGAAGCACATTGGTGATGCTTCCTTCCATAGCGCAGCACTGGAAAAAGCCTGGCTGTGCTGCAGAAGGAAGACATGGCGCCACTGCGTTCTCTAAGCGAGTGCAGAGGGGAGCGTTGCTGATGTGCTCCCTTCTGGACCCAGGACTGCAGCGAGACAACATGGAAGAGCATTGTCATGTGGAAACAGCCTTTGTTTCGACATGGCTAAACTAAGGACAGATCTTCTCTGTCTAAGAGATCTTTATACATCCTTGTTTGCCTTCATATATATCTCTGTTGGCATTGTCTCTTCTCAAGGAGCATCTTATTCAGCTTATCATTCCATGCTCTGGCAGCTTGTTTTAACTCCTAAATTCTCTCCTGAAGTTTGCATACAAGATGTTTCTTATTTTTTCTTCAATGCCTGGATGTTGTTACATATAAAATAACTTTTATTTCCCCATGTAAAAAAAATAGTATTTATGTCTAAATGCTCAACATTCTTCTTTCTTGCTGCTGCAATGCTTGAGAGAGTTCTTTTTGCAGGGTGTTTCACAATTGATGCAAAAGTCTGATTATAATCCTCTGTAAACAATTGTGAATAAGCTTTGGCATCTAGTCTGGCTTTCTGTCTCTGAATTTCTCCTGTATCATGTTTGATCTTGAAAATGCACTTACGTACCACAACATTCTTTTCTTCTGGACATTCTGTAAGTGTCCAAGTTTTGTTCTTCTGTAGAGATTCAACCTCTTTTTTTCTGCAATTTTTCTCCATTTATCTATTTAATTTGCAGGCATCTTATCTAATTGATCCCATGTGGTATCATTCTGGTATTTTTTCCAATCTTTTCCAATCTTTCAATCTTGCAAGGTAGGAAAGATGTGTGGGTGGCTTTCCATTATTAGATCTGTTTGAGCATCTGAGTTGCACCTCTGTGTCCCCTTCATGTGAATTACGTGCCTTGGCTGTCTAATTGGTGAGCTTCAGTGTCACACTGGGCTCTTCTTGCTGTTAATCTGGAACCAGGGTAGACATTTTGCCATCTAGCATTTTTTCTGTGCCTTGACTCTCACTCTCATCAAAGTACACTGCTCTGACTATGAAAAACTTTTCTTTATGTGGACATAGGTTTCTATAGCCTTTACATCGTGGAGACATATCCCACAAATATGCCCACTTTTGTTTTATGGACAAGTCTTTTCTTTTTGAGTCTTTTCTCTTTGAGGATATATACATAAGCTTTGGTCCCAAACACTCTCAGATATCCCACATTTGGTCTCTCTCCATTCCATAACCCATTAGGTATAGCCTTTTTGGCTGTAGTTAGTAGTCTTTCAGATAGATCGCTATTGGAATTTCCCCTCCCCAAAGTCTTGTTGGCAGTCCTCCATTTAGAATCACGCACCTTGCCATTTATATTAGAGTGTATTTTTTTTTCTTTCTGTTACTCCATTCTGTTCTGGAATATATGGAATAATTGTGTTATATTTAATATCTTGCCTTCTTAGGAGGTTCTCTATTAAGCTTTCTGTGAATTCTTCTCCACTATCTGTTCTGAGTATTTGTAGATCTGGGTTAAATTTACTTCTCCCTGCTGCCCCTTTATCTTGTAGCTCTTCTAGCACTTGGCTCTTTTCTTGGATCAAAATAGGTGAACACATATCTGCTGTAATCATCAATAAAGGTCAGCAAATATCTGTTTTTGTTTTCATGGGTCCACAGACAGCACTGTGAATTAACTCTAGAATGCACTGTGTTTCCGTCTTCCTCTGCTTGCGAAGTGGGACTCTGGTCCCTTTTGCCTTCACACAGCAAGGAATATGACTGTTTCATCATGGCAATCTATCACATATAGGTTGCTAGGTAAAGTTACCTTAACAAGCTCACTTATGGCATTGATAGCTTGATGTCCTGTCCTTATGTGCCACAATCTAAGACAGTTTGCATGCTTTCATTGTTTGATCATCATTGCACATTTCTTCCTTCAATCAACTGTGTACAGATTGTTAGCAGCAGTTGCTTGCATGTCTCATCGTAATTTAGTCTTTCCCTTTAAAATTAACTTCACAGTCTTTCTGTGTTAGGGCTTTAACGGTTATTACATTGGATCCCAAGTCTGGCACATATAAGGCATTGCTAAGAGTTATTTGTTTCATGCTGCCCAATGAGAGTTTTGCAGAAGAGTTCCCATTGTGTTAGATTTAATTCTTGTTCCTGTTCCATATATATATGATTTTAATGCTTTCATCCAGTTCATCTGCAAAAAAGATCAGTTTTAATACATATGGGATGTTGCCCCCTGTCAAAATTCCAAATATTAACATTTCTATTTGAGTGAGTGGCTTGCAAAGCCATCCTTCCAACTCCAAAAGACACTCCATAAAAATTGTTATCAATATCTTATTTCTGTATTTCTCTCACTGCAGTCTGCTTGGTTTGGCTTGGTCATACTCCATGCATCCCTTTCTGAGTCTTGAGCTTTTGTTCTCAAAGTAATTATGTTGTAAGTGTCCCATTATACCACATGAAAAGCATTCAGCACCCGAAAATGACTTCCTATAGTGAAATTTGAAGTGCGCTTTGGCTCTTAAAGGAGAAGCTGCAGAGGCAATGTTTGCCTTTTTCTAAGATTTAGCACAGTGGTTCTCAACCTGTGGGTCCCCAGATGTTTTTGGACTTCAGCTCCCAGAAGCCCTGAACATTGACCATAGTGGCTGGGGCTTCTGGGAGCTGAAGTCCACAAACATCTGGGGACCCACAGGTTGAGAACCACTGATTTAGTGTTTCCCTCTGCTATCAATTTACATATCACTACATCCAGTTGTAATTTCTCTGATTGAGCTTTTAGAGCTGTCACCAAATTCTCAAAGTTTTTCAACAGTCCCTTGAAAATACATGAAATGATCAATTCTTCTTTCAACTTCCACATAATATTCTTTAATTCATCCATAATTTCCTTCAAATTTGACAAATATTTTTGAACTGTTTCATGAGGTTCTATTAATACAGAAACTAATTGCTTTAGCAGTGAAAGATGCTGATTGGCATTTCATTTCTTGTGCAAGATTTTAGGATATCTAACATTGATTTGGCATTTTCCCCATTTGGAACATAGCTATATGTCTCCTCAGTAAAAGTGCTGGCTAGGAGATCAAGTATCAAGGTCCCCAGTTTCCTAAGCTGGGATTCTCTCTGTTTCCATCGGCCTGTGTTCTTTGCAGACAGCCAGGAGCTGAGTTCTTGCTAATGCAAATTCCATTCAGCAAATCCATGTTGAGAAAATTCTCCCTGTAAGTTTGGGAATTGTCAGCTCAGTATTCCAGGAGATTGCCGTATTTGTTCTAACATGTGGCCTTGTTCTTCAATTGTTCTTAATCTTTTTACAGATCTTTTAAAAATGAAAGTATGGTGTCTCTGAACCTGATACAGTGTGTGTGTGTGTGTGTGTGTGTGTGTGTGTGTGCATGCAGCATTTAGAGATCCTGAGTAAGGAGCAAAGACACCAGTGGCTTGGAGACTTTATTATAGGAACTCCATTCTAATATAGGAAGGGTATTCAGGATGCTAATCTAATCTAGGAAAGAGATGAGAGCACACTGGTGGGAAGAGAAGGGGTTGGAAAACATCTCTAAAGGTATCAGTTTACATCACAGAGCAGTCAATCTCAGTAGATGAGAAAGGGCCACAGCTTAAGTCACTTGAAATATCTAATCCTATTTCTGCTGTCCACTCTGAGGCATTCTTGACTAAGCATTGTCACACTTCTAACAAACTACACATTTTTAGAGGCACTCACTTTAGGCAAAGCTGTCTTTTGGATCTTTCCAAAGAGATGAATGTAGAATAGAAAGGAAGTCAGAATTATACTGTAGATTTGTTTTCATTTTTTTTAAATGAAAACAGTTTGTACTCTTCAAAAAATGCATTTATTTTTGTCCGTACTATTCTAGCCATGTAAATTGGAAGTCACAGATCATACTTTGTGTGCAATGACCTCCAATTTCTTTATTAGTCCTTGAGTGCAGATCATATCACTATGGCTGCCATCCAAGACACCATTTCGTGTTTTGTTGATGTGCATCCAAGCTGGTGTTTCAGCCAGGGAACCATAACAGGCCACCTGTCCTTCTTGTAGATTTGGCACTTTTTGTACGCAGAATTGATGTTATGGAACATTACTTGTCATGACTGTAAGTTCCCTGCTGGACTGTTGTCATTGTATTTTTTTTATACATTTTGCATGTCAAACCTTCACTGAAGAGTACTTGTGACTGCATAAACCTTAAACATTCAGGCAGTTATCAAAAGCAGGATAGCAATACTCTAGATCACTAACCTAGGCACTAGTCAGAAGCAAAATAATGTCTTCATTAATATTGCATGTACCTTTTATGGACAAATAATAATTATTTTTGATTGTATGGAAATGTTCTTTATGGGTTTTTACATCTGCATGTGTATTTTTATAATAGGTCTTTGAGCCTTACAGTGCTTTATTTCAGAATTATCACCATAGGTAGAAAATGCCTGCTGTTTGAAAAACATGAAAATTACAGAAACTTTCATCGGAATCTGGCTTAAGTTATAATATCAAAGACTTAAATAACAAGGGACCGAGCTGTAGAGAAGTTTATTTTAAAAAAGCCCCAACTGCTTTTCCTTTGTCTTTGTAACTATAACTAAATTTTTTGGGAGAAAAAAACAGCCTTGTCTAAGACAGCTTCAGGTTAAGAACAGCTTTCAAAATTATATATGCCAAAGAAAGGGGGTAAGGTACAGTATGAGCTCTTAGCAAGAGTATGGCTGCTGATAACAAAATGGTTGCTATGCACTACCGCAGTGGTTCTCAACCTGTGGGTCCCCAGATGTTCATGGACTTCAGCTCCCAGAAGCCTCAGCCACTATGGTCAATGCTCAGGGCTTCTGGGAGCTGAAGTCCATGAACATCTGGGGACCCACAGGTTGAGAACCACTGCACTACCGTGTCCTTCACTTTCTTCTGAAGAAGACCCCAAAACATATCTGTGTGCTGAGGAGACTTAGTTGGTCTGGAACTTGATCATCTGTTTGTGTGTTCACTAATGTCTTAAGATTCCTTGTTCTTACTGGTGTCAGCATTCATTTCTAGCTCATTTGTTTAGTTTAGTTTTTCACTACTTGTAAGATGGCCACATGCATCAGTATCTTTTTTTTTTCAGACAAAAGGGATTGTTCTCTGAAAATGTAGAAGCAGTCTGGGTTCCATCATTTTTCTTAGGAACAGAAAGCTCCATACCAGCTGCAATCTTGACAATGAGCAGTCCCTCAGCTGATGTTATCTGCATGTCTAAGAATATACATTTTCATTGCTGATATGTATTTAACATCATCTCTAGTTTGTCCCTGTATCTATACTTCTCTGCCACTCTGTTTCCCTGTTTTTAATATGCATTTGGCCATAGTGATTAACTCTGTTTTATAATAGCAGATTTTGTATCTTCTGTTATTTGTCACCATGGGAATGTTAAGCTAAGATAGGGAGGTACAATAAATGAAGAATTACAAGTAATTTTGAAAAAAAAAAATAAAGAGCTGGAAGGGAAAAAACGCACTCTCTTGAGGTGACAGACTCTATGCCAGACATATAGAATGGCCATTTATACACATCATCACTGTTATTTAAAATACATTGTTGGGTAAGAAATGTGCTGTTTGTTGAGCTACAAAAATTTTCAACTTGAAAACTGATTTTCTAATTATTATTGAGCCAGGATTAGTGCTTGAAAGCAATCCTGCATATGAAGCACAGGAACCAAACATATTTCTAAAATTCATTACAGATAATAAAAAGATGACAAATCTCTTACATTAAAGAAAGTCAGATAATGTATTCCCATCTGAGTAGCATTACAGATTTAAAACTAAATCAACAAAATTAGAAAGAGTGAAAATGGTTGTAAAAGGATGAGAATATCTTCATTTTTCCACCTAATAATTTCTTATTAACCTTTGAAGGCTTATTTGAAACAAATTATATTAGGTGATTACATCATGTGGCGAATCTGTTCATGCAAATAGATTTTACATAGATCTCCACCACAAAAGGATAGTACTGGCTTCAATTCAGTTTTTGGTTAAATGGGAAAAAGATCATGTGAATTTATCTTTTTCTTTATGTCAATGAGTGTGTGGTTCATGGAATATTAAAAAGAATGAAAGAAGAGTGTTGTTTCTTTAAAGGAGACCATCTTGGTTGTTGAAACAACGATAGAAGCTTTATGTGTATGCATGAGGCAACTGGCAAAGAGATTTAAAGCTGCCATTAATTTTGTCTGACTACTACTTAGTATATCCTAGAAAAGGTATATGGCTTTGCTTAGGCTAAAAACCTTGCTCCTTTTTCTTACCTTTTTCTCCTTTATATTCTCTCCTTCCACCCTTGCATCCATAAAGCCTATGCCAGCTTTGCTTTTAGACATTTAGAAACATCTCACTTATTCCTCTGTCACCCTCAATACATAGTGACTCATTTTACTTTCTTTCTCATCTCTTTCTCCCTCTTCCCTTTCTCCCAGTTCTTATTCAAAATTTCCATTTCCCAACTCTCTCTCAGGGTTGCTAAATTCTTGTTGTCTAAATCCAGGCAACTGTATTAGCTTACTGTGCAAATTATTTTCTCATGCAAATCATGCAGTAAGTCATGAAAGAGTCAAGTGGTAACCTCACTCCATACATTAATTTACCATTTAGAAATACTCATTGCAAAGTTCTTTTATAGAGGAAAAACAAAAGGTTGGATTTTATTAGCTTCTTTGCATATAACACACAACCTGTAGCTGTAGGTTTTTTGTACATCTCAAGATAATGACAATGATGATAATGATGATTATAATTAACTTTATTAATACCTCACCTTTCCCCTAGGACTGATGTCTTTTCTTTAGTACTTTTCTCCTCACAGAATAGGAATATATTTCACAACTGCAGGATATGCAAATATTAAACAGGTACAACTATACACATCTACTTAGAGGAAAATGCCATTGAGCTCAGTGGGACTTACTCCTGGGGTAAGTGATAGGACTGATTGCATCTTGAAGCACAGTCTCACTGAAAGGATCTTAAATCCAACCAGTTCAAACACGTGCATTAATCTCTCATACCAATGCAAGCAAAATGCAAAATACAAGCAAGAATTTAAGAAAGATAAGACAAGAAGCAACCTTTACCTTGGGAATGAAGAAAATGTGGTCTGTTGGGCCAAATTGTGGGCCCAAGCTCGTATTGGTGACCCTCCCTCACATTATTTTCAAATTATTTTCAAGCAGAATCCTAAACAAAATGTTAACCTCTCTCCAACAAACCGAGAAGTCACAATCAGAAATTCTATCCAGTCACAACTTCCAGTTAATTTTCAGCCCCAGGCGGGGATGTGCAAATTCAAATGGGTGCTTGGGAGCCAAAACTGACCCCTGCTCTCACTGTAATTGCCCACATGAGCTTTATCTTAACTCTTGTTTGCTGTTCTAGCATTCATAACAAAGGAGTGTCACTTAACTGATTAATAGCATTACTGTTTATAGTATCACTGACCCACACTGCGTAGATGCAGTGAAGACAGTGATGTTCTTTCTCTCACTCTCTCTTGGACATTTTTAAGGCCTGGGCATTTTGTCCCATTTAGACTTGTGACTTCATTTATTCACTAAATATACTCAAAGACAGTAATAGGATCTTTAGTGCAAAGCAATAACTGTACGTTTTGCTCACATTTTAGCTGCAACAAAGTTTAGAGATATATTTTCTAATGGAAGTAGAAATCCAGGCCAGCTAGTGGTGCCAATGTGCAGCAGGTAGCATGAGCAGAATCCTGGTGAAAGTCTGCCAACTACATAGTACAGCAACTGTACATTCCCCACTTGTTTTTTCCACGGTAATTTTTTTTTTTAATTCCACCCGCCACCTTCCGTCTTTCTTCTGCTCATTCTGACTTTCTCTTTCCTCTTGTAACAGGCAATATAAATTCTCATTAATTCATGTTCACATTTTCTCACACAAATATACATATTTGAAGTTAAGGGGAAAAAAGGGTTCACCAGGTAGTTTCATTGTGCAAAAGTAAGACAAGTTTTGCTGCAATCTGGAAAAAAGCTGAAAGTGAAGGTTTAAGCTGGAAGTGGAGGTTTAAATGTCAAAGCTTACCTCAAAATGAGCTGCCGGCATATGGACTGTATTTCAGTGCTTTCTGCTGTTGAAGAGACCTGTACTTTTGAGGAGACCTCTTACTTCCAAGGGAACGTGTTCATTTCTCATGAGTCTGGTATCTGCCACTGAATAACTGAACATGGTACAGCAGGTTGCAGACATTTTTCACACTCATACCAATAAGAGTTAATTAATGTATTTTAAAAAAAAAATTATACAAATTTGGTTGTCCAGAGGTGAACAACACTGTCAGTTTCCCAAGTCTCTCCTTCATATGTACACCAAATTTCAAGTGTCACAGGCTCAGAGCTATGGTTGAAATAGAAAGACCTTCTCTCTACTCACTTATCATATAATATTGGGATTTCACGCATAAATAGCCTGAGACTATATTATGCTTACACCATGAAATATGGATGAACAGAAGAATTCAAGGACTTTGTATAGGCCTTCAATTTATTGTTGTAGCTTCCTTCAACTTTTTGTAACAGCCTCATCTCCAACTGGCAGCTTACATTGTTGGAGAAAAGATCTCTATTCACAGAGAATCCACAGATACAAACTTGCCAGAAGAAGGATATATATCACAGCCAGAATTGGCTCTACCATCGAACAGACTTAGGAATCTGTCTGAGATAACTGATTTGGGATGCCATGAAAAGAGCAATAGAGCGTTAGCTAGCTACAGTATTTAATTTATTTTTATTACCAAAGGGAGGGAGACTTGTCAGTTGCTCAAATTAGCTAACCAGCTGGGTACTATTCACTTCAATTCGGGAAGAGGGAATATTTGCTGTTCCATTTCAGTCAGCAAAATGTTTTGGATTACTGTGACAAGACTTAACTGCATTGAGGGTTTTTTTAAAAAACACACTTTTCTTTGCAGAATCTAGTAATTATTGCTACCTAGCACTGGACATTCATCTTGACCTTTGCAGTAATCCTCGGATTATTTTATAACTGATTTTTCTTCCTTTATTCCAGATCTCAGAAATATTGGCCCAGAAATTGAACCAAAATTCCATCCAGTTTGACTTAAAACCTGGGGTTAGAATCTTTGTCCATGCTGCCCATTTAACAGCAGGTTGGTACTGATTGCTTAATTTTTCATCTCATGTTGCTTGCACAGTTTATTGTCAAGTCTTCATGGCAGTGCTGTAGAAATGTCCTGTTTTTAAAATACCTGGAATACTTTCAATTTCTATTAGGCGATTTCCATACAACATCGCTATTCTGTGATGGGGATACATTGCTGCCGCTCCACGAGTCGTGCTTTCACTCAATGTCATCATGGTTCCACTGCCAATGTGTCCCCACCCGTTGTGATCACGGGATATTCCTTTACCAGAAAAAAAACAGTAATGGTCCCCAATCGTGTGACACCCTCATCGCCAGCAGCCATGCGGAAATGGCAGAAGTGTGATCTATGTGCTTCCTTCCCCAGTGCAGCACGGGAAGTGGCCGGCTGCACTGTAGAAGGTAGGAGCATGTCCTTCATGCTACCCTCCACACAGGCAGCTGGCCTGGTGTGGAGGGGAGCGTTTCAGTCACACTTCGATCCCAGCAGTGGCACTACCAGGATCGCAGTGGGGTGGCAACAGAAAATGGTAATGTCTGCAAAGGGCCTTATACTATTTTGAGAGTAGTTCAATAGAATCAATGCCAGAGTTACAGAGCAATGTTAAATGGGGCTACTTGATGTAAGCCACCTTAGATTGAATTATGCTTACTCTTCATATGTGTGTGTGGAACTGCAGCCTCTGCAGAACAAAAATGGCATCCTTTTCTATTCTCTGTTATGAAAAGACAATTGCCTCCAAAGGTGTGTGACAAGAAGATGTAGGTCTGTCTCCTTCCCTCCCTCCCTCCCTCCCTCCCTCCCTTTTTAAGGTGCAGCTGCCCAGAAAATTATGTGGCTTGACTCACTATTCCTTTTTGGATTGCAGTTGGCTCATTGTTTTTTCATTGGTCATTTAATTCAGTAATTTTAGCAATTTTCTTCCTTCTGCAAGAAGGTGTTTGAATAATGCAGGGGAAAACACTCCCTGTACATTTTTCAAAGACTATTGGAAATTGAGGATTTATTCTGGTGCAAAATTCACACAGGGATTTTTTTTATTTTTTTTATATTTATTGATTGATTGATTGATTGACTGATGGTGCAGAGAATAGCATTTCCTGTGAGGGAAACAGCATGCATGATTTTTTTCTCAGAATAAGTTAATAATCTGCAAAGATTCTTGTCAGTCCAGCATTCTCTTTGCCAGGGTTTCCCAACACACCAGAAAACATGCTCTTTTGACCATTTTTCCAAATATTTGTAAATATTCTTTCCATCCCTACGCAATAGTCTTTAAGTTGTTCAAAGATTCTGTTGTTTTCATTGCAAGACGCTAGCATGTCCATGTTTGGAATACATTTATGTGTACAGTTTTTTTCTTTGGTTGGTGAGAGATTGTTTCCAAGCCAAGAAGCCTATACAATTTCAGAGTCTCCATAATGTACCACTGAAAGGAGATTTTAGTTCTTCTTCTCTCTAAACTGCCATAAAAATTCCCTGCCTCCACAGTGCAACTCCCCCCACTATCTACAGGTATTGTAACTATTTTATAGATAGATGGACGGATTGATAAATAGATAGTAACTTTATAGAAAACATCAGCTGAGAATCAAAGCTGAAGTATCAGTAAGAAAAGCATGCTATTTCTATGACAAGCTGTCTCTCTCTCTCTCTCTCTCTCTCTCTCTCTCTCTCTATATATATATATAAGAAGACACTCCGATGTGTTCTTTTCACTGCAGGGAACTTTTCTCAGCTTGTAGCCTCAGACTAGTTTATTCAGCAGGAACACCGTACCTATTTTCTGATTGGTTTGTTCTTTCTCACACTGATAAAGTCTGATTGGAAATATCAAGGCTGCAAGTAGATTAGATCAGGGAGAGCAAATGAGAAATGTGTGAAAGATTCCAGTGTGAGGAAAATTTCTATTGATTTCTCCATTCCACAGTACTGTCCTACTAGTCTGGTTCATGCTGTTTAATGGTGGTTGCCTCTGCAGATAATGCTATTTTTAGTTTGTGAGCACTGGTATATGATTATATTTGCACATGAAGCATACTGTGAATCCTAAATGCCATTTGGATTTGGGTAATTTGTCTCAATGAAAATGACAATAAATTTCCAAAGTGATAATCACCTTTGGCTCTTGCAGCTCAAGTCTGGGTGGCAAAATCTATGTTTTGCTTGCAAGGACACAAATTTCATCAATGAAATATAAGTTATGCTGCCAGTGTCCTGAAGCAATGATCTTTCAGGGAGCTGGGACATACATACCTTAAACTGGAAGAAGGAAATCTGCCCAGTTCTGAATTTAGGCACTTTAACCTTCAATGAGAATATGAAAGTGTTGATATCCCCCCCCCTTCATTTCCCATTCCTTGCAAGCTAATTAGTAAAACTTCTGAATATCACAGAGTGAGGACAGGTCAGATGAACCTCATTTGCAGGATTATAGTATTTATGTTTGATATGATGCTGCAAAATTGATGCCAGTTTTTTCAGGATACTTTTTAAAATCCACCAACAGAAACCCATTTATGTCATTTCTTAGTCTAATATTTTAGATAATTAGATAAAGTGTGCAAAATCTATTTTAAATGCCATTAGTTAACTCCATGTTCTTTAAAGCTTTGTGTAGAAAGTCTCCCGTTTCTGATATCTGTTTAACTCCCATTGACTTCCATAGGACATATGTGTGAAAAACTGGAGGACTACCTCACCTGCTTTTCAGTTTTTGACTGCTAATGATATCCATGGCAGCAACAATTGTTAGTAATTCTCTTTCCTATCAAAACTATATTTTCAAGATTCCCATTGCTATAATGGCTGCAACAGCATCCAGTGAGCTGTTTGTGAAACATGGACTTTCAACTTTAATCAAAATGATATATTAAATAAATAAATAAATGAGACAAGTGAGAAAACAAGGTAGCTGGCATTTCAGTGCAGACTGACCAAATTTGTCCTTTTTGAGCCTCAGCATGAATTGGAATGCTCTTGATTGTATATGTTAGGTGTGTACATAATGAGCAACTGCCGTTAGCTGACAGTGGATGTAGAAGCCTTGCTGGTGAAATCAGAAGCTCGTGTACATAACACTAAGATTCAGTTTTACATTACATGAAGGCCAGTCCATAGGATGTTTCCCTAGTGTTTCTTATGGAGACAGAATCAGTCAAAGTAATATCAAAGGAAACAAAAGCAGTCTTTTATTACGTCTTGATTTGATGCTACAATAAATTTATGGGTCTTGAAACTTCCAGCCTGCCCATCCTAAAACCATTTAGCACATATCAGCCAGATACTATTCACTGGCAAAAAATTTTTTTTACCTCCTATATATTATTCATTGTCTCATATTTTATCTATTAAAAGAAGTCAAAAACCCTTCTTCATAAAATCTATTAATCATTGGCAAAGTTAGGTCCTGATTGTACTCATAATCCTATATACTAGTAGGAGGAGGAGGAAGAAGAGAGTCTCTCTCCATAATGATCTCTAGTGACAATGCAGCATGCACAATCGGCATGGCATCTAGATTGAAAGCTAAAGGCAAGAACAGCCTGATGAGAAGGAAAAGAAC
Source organism: Iguana delicatissima (assembly GCA_948472985.1). Taxonomy (NCBI): domain Eukaryota; kingdom Metazoa; phylum Chordata; class Lepidosauria; order Squamata; family Iguanidae; genus Iguana; species Iguana delicatissima. Next base: position 1,739,414 of record CAOKZL010000311.1, read on the forward strand.
AACGTATTCCTGGAGGAAGGAATGAATGGCAGACTGGAACACTGGACATAAACATTCCATACTGCAATATTTTGTTGCAGATACCACTTATAGCTTTCCTGTTTCCTGTTTGGTTTCCTGACTCCCTTTGTACCTGAATTTCCCCCTTCCCTCAATTCCATACTACATACTCTTTATGTCTCCTGCACAGTTAGCTGACCTAGACCTTACAAGTGGCCCTTAGGTCTACTATTCTGGGGCTTGCAGGCCCTTTCCGTACTTTTGAGCAGATTAACTTCCTCCGGGCTACCTAAGTTTACTCTTTTCCATAAAAGATTCCATTTGATTCAAATTTGTTTCAAATTTCCATTTATTTTAAAGGCTAAGTGAATGGGTTTCATTCACAGAGTTAGAGGTGTAAATCTTTGCATTGTTCACTAGTGCATGTAAAGACAAATAATTTCATATTATTCTTTCTGTAGTTCTCTGTACAGTTTTCTCCTGATTGCTGCATTTTGAGGAGAATTATTCAACATAGAAATCCTTGTATTTTGTTTGTTTGTTTTCTGCATAATAATTCAAGGTGCAAAAACGCCTGTGTTTCCCGCACAGGAAATGTGTTTTTGTGGAAGAAACACATTTTGTGCACAAAAAAGCATGGTTTTTTAAAGAGGAACATCCTGTGTAATTTTTGCTGAGAAAACACACATTTTTGTGTAGAATAGTTCTCCCAGAGACTTTACAAACCATGAAGAATCACTGCTCTATCCTTGAATAATTTTAAAAGCACCAGGAAAGCCATTTTTCTGCAGAGAAATGCTCCTTCCTTCCTTCCTTTCACTATATAGATTGATTTGCCCATTTTTGGCAAATTCTAATACCATAATCAGGCATTCTGTAGTGACTGACATTGCTACCCTTTTCCAGTATTTGGCTAACAATGTGTTGGCAGCAATTAAGAGATATATAGTTACAAGTATGAGCAATAATTACACAAGATGTTAAAGAAATACAAATTAGGATCAAATCCCACTATTTCAGTCAAAATACAATCAGAATAAATTCAGTTCCTCAAAGGTAGCATTTGACAGTGTTAACAATATACCTATGAAGTACACATCTCCTGTTGTTTCTACAAAGATCTCTTTTGAGTCCATATCTGATCTCCAGATTTTGAAAAAAAAGTTTCTGCAAAGAGTTCTAGACATTTTAAAAAAAATTCCTTTAGAGAGTATGAAGAATGAGTCTCCGTTTAAAGCATTTCCTAAGCCAGATTTACTAATAGCTTCTCTTGGGATCATGGCTATATCCAATTAGCAGCACAGCAAATATCTGCATGCCCTCTTTCTAAATCTGTGAAAACTATGGGAAGGTGAGAAAAAAATGCTGCATAGCCTCTGTCGCTACTAAATTAAGAGTGTCCGCTAAATAAGCAACTGCTACTTTCAAGTGGACAAACTTCTTTTTAAAAAATGCAATCAAGAAGCATACAAAATTAAGGTTTTGGATGTACCACTTGTCTAAATTACCCAGAATGGCTAGGGATTTTCAGTGTATAGGCATTCAACTCTACATACACTTCACTCCCAGAACCCATTAAGATTCTTGAGCTACATATTTAAGATTACCTGTGTATATATTTACCAAGTATAAAACACTGTTATTCAACAGTGCTTATTCAACAACAGGGCTATCAAGAAAATTCATATCTCCAGAATCAGAAATATAAATCTTGGGGTTATAATGTTCACCTCAAAAACAAGGTGATTTCTAAATTTTTTCTTGCCTTGAGATTTTAATGTGAGTTTGAAAATATAAATTTTGTCTCCAGTGAGCTGCACTTGAATTCCTTCTAATTCTGGTCTTTTCCACACTTTGTTTTTACAACGGGGCAGAGCGTCCTCCAGCGAGGACGTTTGCACTTGGGGGCGGACTGGGTCCGGACTACCTTCTGTAGTTCCGGACTTCAGCCCGCTCCGGAATGACCAGAAGTGGTCGCTCGTCATGCTATTGAAAGACCACTTAAAACAGGTCTTTCAACAGCGTGGCACGCCACACGCCATGACTGTGCTCCAGTGTAGATTTGCACCAGCGCAAGCCTGCAGATCTTCCGGGGGCAGGCTTTAGGCTGGCAAGCTTCACCGGTTGGTGGAGAGCCTCCACCAACCAGAAGCCACCATTTTCGTCCTCGGAGCAGTGTGTAGCACGGGCATGCACTGCTCCGGATCAGCCTGGATCCTCCGAGGGAGTACGCCAGTCCGGTAAGTAACAGAACAGGGCGTTTTCTTCGCCAAGTGTGAAAAAGCCCAGCTCTTTCCTCTTCCTGACTTGCTGTCTGAGCTTCTTTTTCATACAACACATATATAGCATACAATTCCAGTTTAACAGCCATGGTTCCATCCTGTATAATCCTGAGATTTGCAGTTTAAGGAGGGATGATGAAATCCTCACCCAGAGAGCTCTAGTGCCTTACTAAACTACAAACCTCAAGATTCCATGACAAATTGCCATGACAGTTAAAATGAAATCACAGCACTATAGTTGTGCATTGTGAAGGTACTATAGGTCTCTAGTGACAACGGCAGAAAATTCTAAGGAAAGGGCCCTGAAAATGTCAGTCATCCTTGGGAAAAAAATGCTACATTTCTTAGCTATCACTCAGATAGTGTGGGCTGGTGCACAAGAAGCCTAGAAGGAAGAGGCTTCCTCCTTTTGTTTCTCTTGGTTTCTGCCATGGATATCAGAGTAGTAAAATGAAGGTACTTGAATTTTAATCATGAATTATGATGTTAGGATGAAGAAGGAGGAGGAGGCTTCAAGGGTGCCATGAGAGCAGGCCAAGTCCAGGTTTTTCATTTATTTCCAAACAACCAACAAACCTACTGAGAACAGTAGAAATCCCACCCAAATAAATATTAAGTGGAAAATGTGAACTATTTATAAATGAAATAAATATCTTTGTGCTCAGCCAGAATACCTGTAGAGTTTCCCAAAATAAGAAATGGATATTTTCCATTGTGCTGAGAAGAATCCATGTGTTTGGACAGTATCTGATCTGCAGTGTGATTTGACTTCAAGGCACATGAGTATCTTTGTTTAGTTCACTGTTGGTTGCTGCTATACTTTGGTTTGGTAAATTCCCTTGTACTGTGGTATGTGTCCTACAGCAGTGTTTCACAGGCTATCTGATGGGGGGGGGGCTCAGTGTTTTTTTTCTTTTAATATTGTCAGGGACTCATACCATATTTGTGCCCATGGACTGCAAATCTTTCTTTCTCCCCAAAAAAAACCTCCTTACAGACTGGGAGCCAATGGCTTGTGGACTGCTATAATCCAGGGACAACCACTTGGAGTACCACTGTCCTTCAGTAATAGATATTTGGAATTAGTCCACTGCTGTTCTGGAAAAGCCAGTCTTGCCTCAGGCACTGTTTGGCATCCTCTGCATATGTCCACATATCTCACTGCATATTGCTATGTTCTGGATCTTGGACCTGTGCAAATACAAACCCTAAACCAGGGTTGACCATGCACAATACACAAGTCACATTGCTTTTCTTTGAGATCCTGTGTCCTGCATCCATCAGAATTACTGCTGTGTAACTAAATATGGTAATGTGTCAACAGTGAAAGTACATATTTCTTCAAGAGCAAGATGCACTAGGAATAATAGTACTCTCCTAAACAAAGCACATACTGCCTGCACACTTTTTTAAAAAACGCAGCTTTGATTGCAGCCAGTTAAATACAGAATTTCAGTGGGACAGGAGCATTTTTAAAACAAAAGGCAACTTTTTTGGCCATCCTGGTGCTGGCCAGATTTGAAACTCAGCAGAACAGGAGCAGTAGGATACAGCCCCTGTGGGAATGCATCCTCAAACTCTGGAGGTTACTATCCCAGCTCTGCAGCCTCAGAGCAGTGATCACTCTATAAGTTCTATAAGTATGTGCAATTGAGTCTGTAGTGCTTCCATCTATTTGTCCTTAAATAAGAGGTTCCCAAATGGAGGCCCAAGAATAAATGAGTCTGCATGGGCTTGGTTGCCTGAGAACAACATCTATGTAGGAATGGGTATCTAAATCAAAGTCACAAGAACTATAATCTTGTATGTATGCTACTTTATTAGAATATTTGAGACCTGATACTCCAAACTTTGTCTAATTTTTTACAGCCCCACTTATAGATGTCACGCCTAGCCACAGTGGTTCAGCTATGCTGATGCTGCTGTCCGTGGTATTTGTGGGATTGGCAGTATTTGTAATCTACAAATTCAAAAGGTAGGCTGCCTTCCTTCTTTTCTTACTGTTCTTCTGTCAGGTGTGAAAGCAAAATGCAAGAAGAACCTTAGGTACACACCAACAATGGTTTCTGTTAATGTTTTAGGAAGATTCCGGGCATTAATGTTTATGCACAGATGCAGAATGAGAAAGATCAAGAGATGGTCAGTCCAGGCAGTCAAACTGAAAGCATGCCTAATGTCCCTCAAAGGGAGATGATGACCCCAGAGCAACTAGTAGATGAGAAGTTGGAGACCCGGCCCATAGGTAAATAAATTACAGCAGCCAACAATTGGTCAAAGTCTGCCTTCTGATTGGCTAAATCTATTCTGAGTCTCCCAACCTCCTCTGCTAAAACACTCACTCTTCCCACTGTTCAGTTAATCTCTCTAGATTGCTCTAAACTAATTCCAAAATCTTTCCTCTTTCTGTTCTGCTTTAGTGAATAAGAAAATTGACAGTGGTGTTTTGTCTTCACTATAATCTCCCTCACCCCCTGTCTCTTTCTTTTTCTCTCTTTCCTTGTGAATACACACTTGTATGAACATTATATATTGAGTAAAAGGTTTTATAGCTTCTTCTTTGTACTTTCAGGCATGAAATTCAGTTGTAATGATAAAACCATACTAGTTACTGGTCAAAGTGCAAAATCTTCCTGCCATGCTATCAGATTTTTTTGTAAAAACAAAACAAAAACACTATTTCCACTGTCTGTCTATCTATCTATCTGTCTGTCTGTCTGTCTATCTATCTATCTATCTATCTATCTATCTATCTATCTATCTATCTATCTATCTATCAATCATATTGATTTATTTCTATTTCCCCTTCTAAGGAAAGCCCATATACTGGACATGATCAATTTTTAAATATATATAACAGCTGGATAAACAATATATAGTAAAATAGCATCAGATAAATGTTGTCCTCCCAGAACATCATCTCACAGGCAGCCATTGTCCTATGTTCTATGTACATTATGGTTAACTAATCTTACAAAGGACACATGGAGACATTTTGTTTTATTTTCTGCCATCTGTCTCCAGTGTAATCAGCTGGAAGAAATGGAAAAGAAAAACAACAACAAATGTGTGTACTATCATAGTGGGAGGAGATGAAGATGCCGAAGAAAAATCCTAATTATTTTGGTGCCACAAAATACTATTGTGTGGCTTGGGTTTAAGACAGCAGACCACCAGCCAATTTCTTAATAGCAATCCTGAATTAACTCAGTTGTTTTTGGCAGGATATGAGTAGAATTTCATCAAAGACAAGAGCCTAGGGATTGCAGTTGAGACAGAAAGTGAAAAACTTTATGTGTATGTAAAGATTTGTACGAAATGGTGATCTTCATCAGATCTTAAATTATCGTAGGCCACATATTAGCATGTGAGCAGTAAGCAGACTCTGAACTTGCTATGTATTTGCATCTGATAAAAAATCTGGGGATGCCAGAACATGATAAAGTTCTCACCAGCTGAGAACATGATACAGACAGATGGGATCTCTGTTTCATTGATAGGCTCATATGAACCTACCTAGTACTGAATCACACCATGCTCTTCAATTTAGAAAAGTATGTAATCTCTTTAGGCAGTAGCCATCCTGAGTCTTTGGGAGAGGTCTTTGTCAGTGTTCCCCTTTTAAAAATCAAGTAGAGGTGCCTGGGATTGAATCTGGTATTTTCTGCATTAAAAGAATTTGCTTGGACATGCAGGTCTTTTTTGCAAGACAATGATCTTGTGCATCATCCTGTCATAATCCTGGCAACGCCTCTGCCGGGATGGGAGCATGTCCCCAGTGCTCCCCTCCACACCTGACCAGCTGCCTGTGAAAGGGAGCATGAGGGACATGCCTCTTCCTTCCCTACTGCAGCTGGCCTTCTTCCCATGCTGCAGTGGGGAAGGATGCTCATGACTGTGCTTCTAGCCCTTCTGCATGGCTGTCTATGATGGAAGGCTCATGCAATAACGGGTCATTGACAGAGTTTTTCCATCAATGATATACCCTGTAATCATGCCAACTGGGAATGTGAGAAGGGCAGGACCATGACAATGTCATGTGGAAGCATCATCACGGTCCTGCTCCTCTTATGGCCATTTCCAGCCGACCCCTCCCTAAACTGCAAACCCCAAGACTCCATAGGATGTTGAAAGTGGAATAATAGTGCTATAACAGTCTAATGCAGAAATGGCCTATGTCCCCATGCTGGGAAGATGCTGTCCTGCAGAATGGGCTTAAGTTACACCAGTGGTTCTCAACCTGTGGATCCCCAGATGTTTGTGGACTTCAGCTCCCAGAAGCCCCAGCCACTATGGTCAGTGCTCAGGGCTTCTGAGAGCTGAAGTCCAAACAAATCTTGGGACCCACAGGTTGAGAACCACTGAGTTTCAGCCTTTACGCTTTGCCACTGAGTGCACCATTTTTCGCATTTTCACATTCATCACCTGCAGGCTTATTTTTTAAATCATGTTGCTCCTCACTAAATACTAAATGCATCCCTATTCATTGTGAATGAATACTGAATACCTCCTTTTTGAATATTGTATGTTTTTCTTGATTGAGGTTCTTGGTTTTGCTTTACCCTTCTGCCATACAGACCACTGCAAGGTCTACTTTGATTTAGACTTACAGTTGGACTCAGTCCACAGTCACTTTGAAAAAGGATGGAAAGCAGAGTTTTTATTGATTTTTTTACCTCTTTGATTCCACTGTGCAATTCACCTTTCTTTAATTGCCTGAGAAAGAAATCTAGGAAATGAGATTTTATCCTCAGAGTCAAATGAGAACAGCATATATTTGAAGAATGAATGGTTGGCAAAACTGTATCCATTTGCTTCAAATGTTTTCAATGTTCCCCTAAATTTTCAGATCATCATCTGGTGAGTCCTATGTTTTTAGCCAAAAATCACTAACCAAGACTACGTCTGTAACAGTTTGCAAAATTTAAATGTAATATTTTGCCTCAAACAGAGAAATAAATTAGATGACTTCTGATTTTTTTATTTTTTTATTTATTTTTTGCAGTCAGCAATTCTGTTGAACAAATGGAAATGCCACAGATTTGAAATCTTGGTTGCATAAGTGTGTTTTTAATTTTTTTTAAAAAAAAAATATTGTCTTTTGCAAAGTTTATTTCTGTACCTATTAGGAATATTGCTGATCCATTCCAGTGTAAAGGCATGCAACTGATGGGTTTAATTTTAAATTTTTTAAATGAAATTCAATAAAATGCAATAAAATTTACAAAAATTCAATCAAGTTCATGAAAAGCGAAACAGAGTACTTGCAATGTTAAATTATATAAGTATATAAAAATCATCTCTATATTACTACCTGCACATTTTTAAAAAACAATCATAGTAACAAGTCCTTCCATAAATTATTCAATATGTTGCTGGAGAATAACTGCAATGGCTAGATTTAAATGGCAAATCCCATCATTGTCAATGACCTTGTGTCAATCTGAGGCCCTTTTACACTAGACAAATATAACATTGTGATTCTATTTTAACTGTCATGACTAAATCCTATGGATTTTTGGAATTTATAGTTTGGTGAGCCTATAGAACTCTCTGGCTGAGAATTCTAAATTGCAAATGCCAGTATTCCATAGGATGGAACCATGGTGGTTAAAGTGCTGTAATTCTATGGTGCGATAAGGCTCTTAAATTACATATTCAAGATACATATACTATAACTAACAGTGTACTATATATGGATATCTCCATGATATCTCCATGGCAGTGTGGCCTATGTATATTTACTACTTACTGTTTAATAGCAAATATACTGCTGAGTAGAAAGCTAAGCCTTTCCTGCTGGACTGGCCATACCCCATTTCTATCTGAATGAAAAGGAAAGAGAGCCAGTAGATTCTAGGGTTGCCAGTTTTAAACTGAATGAAATCTAAACTTGTTCATATACAATGATAATTGAGCATTCCATACTGCTTTAAGCCTGTGCAGAGAAAGATTACTCTGCTATTCAGTTTCTCAAATTTTAGCTTGCTGTTTAAGGCACATGATTGAGGCAAAAAAAAAAAAAAGTGGCAATTTTAGTGCATCTCATCACATTTCTGCAAAAGAAGAACCCAACATTTAGGCCATTTTCACACGGGCATATTGCCCACGCTAGAGTGACCTCTCCAGGAGGTCTTCTTCACCGGGGTCTGCGCTAGAGCAGTTAAAAAAAGAGAGGTTCTAGACCTCAAACTGCTCTAGTGCAGCCCCGGGGTGGCGCTGTGAGTTTTATAAAAACCACCTTCAAAAGTGGTTTTTATAAAACTTACCCGCGCTGCCCCATAGCAGTCCCCGGTCAAGAACGGCAGAGACGCGGTAGCGTGTCCCTGAAGATCTGCCCGGGGGCGGGCTTCCGGCTGGCACGCTGTCCTAATTGGCGGAGCACCGCCGGAAGCTGCCGGCCACCATTTTGGGCGCTGCCGGGCACCGCCGAGTGCCGCCGAAATTCGGCGGTGTTTGGAATGGCGGATCCACGCTCTTCGGAGGGATGGAGCAACCCGCTCGCAGGTAAGCTCTACCCCTGCGTGCGTGGCCCCATTTGGGGCTCCCCCCATGAGGAAACGGCCTTAGTTAACTGTTTATATATTATTTGGCCATATCAAGATAACTGGTTAAGCCTTTAAAAAAAAGTTCAAAAAAGTAACACAGTTTCTAATTTCTGGTCTTGGTTGGTTGTAAATAACACCCAGAGTACTTATCAGGACTCAAAGAACTCTAGAGTTCAAATCATTTTCTCCAAACATATTAATGGACGATAATCAATATGTATGCTTGCATCTCGAGAAGAAAATACATTTCTTTGCCAGGTTTGGGGGTAAAATATTTTGATGGAGCTATGGAAATATTGTTTATATGATTTGGCTTGAACTTTAGAATTATATTCCAGATATCATATGGGAACATAATATTCTTATTCAGTCTGTAAATTAGGGTACGCAACTGTGGGAAGTAAAGGGACCATGGCCCTTTTCGCATGGTATTTTCGATGCAAAAGGGCCCCTGGAGCATCGTGCGATTGTGAGGAGCGATCTGCATGACACACTCACAATTATGCAATGCTCCAGAGTAGGGCAGGCGCCAATCGTGCCTAGAAGCTGAAAATGGTGTGCGATCGTACAATGCTCCCGGGCCCCACGTGCACTTACCTGGTGTGTGGAGCCTCCGGAACCATGCCAGTCGCACTTCCTGTCCCAGTGCAGCCTAGGAAGGTCCTAGGCTGCACTGCAGAAGGAAGAGTTGGGGCTCTCGTGTGAGCAGGCAGCTCGTGTGGAGTCAAAGGACCCCAGACGCAAGAGCCTCTCACCAGAGGCTGCTTGCACGATCCCCACACCCTAGTGCCGGAAGATCATAAGATGCAGAAAGGGCCCATGTTAGCCCCCTAGGAGACCTTGGAGGGCTTCATCTACTCCACTGTACCCCTAACAAAATTAATTTTTGCACCAAAATGCCCCCATATACCCACTAGGCATGTATTACAAAAAGCTTGTTCCAGGCATGAAAAGGGATAGAGGGCATGGGAACACCTCCCACTTTGGCTAGAGAGTGTTGGAGGGCAAACAATGGAAAAATGCTACAAATGGTAATTTTCCAGAGTGGCACTGACAACTCCTGAGATACATAACATATCTTAACTGAAGTAAAATGGATAATTCTATTACTACAACATCAACAATAAATGTGATCCTTGGTTCCCCATTTAATTTTGCCAGCTGTGTTTTGCTCATCATTTTTACAGTCAAGTGAATCAGTAATACAGGTGCTCTCTTAATCTGCTTTAAAACACTGGAAGCAGGTCATGGAAGTACATATCACCTCTCCAACAGCCAGTCCCTCATCTTCTTTAAATATGAAGTCCATGCTATATCAGGATATTTAGGATATTTAGCAGTCTACCACTAGCATTGATATTTATAAAAGCTCCCTACTTAACAGTGAAAGACAGTAATTTGAGTGGTGGACTAGGACTTTAAATGGGGGAAAGGAATAAGATAAAGAAATGAGAAAATTGTAAATGTAACTTACTTTCCAGTGTCTTCATGGCACAGGAAGTATGACATCTTCAAATCAGTAAAAGAAATAGCAGCAGGAGTATCTCCCCCCCCGTCACACATATATACACACTCATGTATGTACAATGTGCCACATGTCAACAATAAATAGTGTTGGGGAAAGAAAAGCACTTGGAATATGATCACACAAAGCATTGAATCTCAAGAGAGTGTACAAAAGAAATGAATAAAAGAAGAATGGCGAGAAATGTGAATACAGTTAGATCAGGAATTGAAGGCTAAGCAAGGGATATGATTCAAAAGGATGCCCCATGTAACAAAAGCTAGTACCTGGTGAGCAGAAATGGAGGAACTAAAGGAAAAGTAGAGCAAAAGAAGGACAAGGCTCAAAGGACAAAAGTGGTAGCAATAAAAAAAGAAGCTATGTCCATTAGAGAACAAAGATCACACAAGCAAAGCATGAAAGCCCCATGAAAGTGAGCATTTGGTTGTGTTCTATCACTCTATCAGCAAACTCAAACCACATGAATTTTGTTGTATTTCAGTATCAAAATCTCCAGGTTTGTCCCCATATATTGCTTCAAAGGTAACATCTCTCAGCCTTTAAACTCCCTTGGTAAAGCAGATTTGGATTTCTTTGCCCTCTTCAACCAAATTGTGGAAGATCTGCAAAGCTACATTATAGAAGGGTCAAAGTAGATGTTAAGAGGAATGCGTATTCCCTAAGATTAACCTTTTTTTCCTCATACAATTTTTTTTCCAGAAATATGTGCCTTTAAAATTAGCCTGGCAAATTTGTTTAGCTTTCAATGACCAATCTCAAGACAAAACATGCTAAATATTAGATAAGTTTGTTTTCATGTGCTATTACAGACATCTTTTACCACTTGGTGGAGCATTTCTGAAACAGAAAACCTTGCAAAATGTGTTGTTTAGCTGAACCCAAATCAAGTTAGTACAGAGATAGAACACTCTCCTAAGGAAGTGAAGTCCCAAATAGATGATAAGGAGTCAGAGCTGCTTGCAGTTGGAAAGGGTACACAACTTATCAATTCTTTAAAGCATATTTTTGCTAACCAAATGCATGTAAATTTATGCTCCTTTATTAATCATCTTCTCTTGACTCCTTGCCTCTCTCCTTGCACTTATGGAATAATATGCAAGAATTATGCTTTTCATTCCTCTAACTGTTTCTAGCTGGGATTATTTGTAGGGTTGCCAGATTTCCAAAGACCAATTCTTGTACACAAGAGGCTATTGGGAGGAAAATTTCCTGGACATCCTGGACGCCAACCAACGAGCGTGACCAGACAGCCAAGGACTGCCCAGGGTCCAGAACCAGACAGTGCATAGACTGTTGCCCTGCTGATGAGCACGCTGGCGGTCAGGGGTATGAGGAGCGCTCGCCAAGCGCAGGTGCGCCGGGTTGCTGACCCGCTGATTAGTAGACTGGCGGTCAGCTAAGTGGAAGGGGCGGGACCCGGGCTGCTGCTGTCTACCTGAGGGAAAGGCCAAAGCGTCAGTTTTGGGGACATGAGTGGGCAGTTTGCAGCCCTTTCAGAGCTGCCAATCACAAGACTTGACTCTCAACCTTGTCCTGGACACTGGACAAAGCTGGCAGTTCTTATACTGTCCAAGTCAATCACGGATATCTGGCAACCCTATTTTAAATCTATCCCTTGGCTTAATCTGAGCCAAACTCAGCCTGAAAGTGGTTTGCAATGCCAGGCTCAGCCTTAGTCAATGTGTGTGTGTGTTTAAGTTTCAAAAAAATTGCATGTGAGGGTTATCTTTCTCTCCCTACTGTTATCAGAACCAATCCCAGTATGTCTGGGATTAAAGTGTTTGTTTAATGTAGAATAGTATGTGGATTTCTACTAACACAGAATATCTAGTTTCTGAATTTGAGTTGAAACAGACCCAAATGGATTCTAGCAACTTCTTTTAGTACTAATGTAATCATTGTTTTATATGAGGACTTGCTTGTTTTTGCACATGCAGCATGACCTCCCTTACGGGCCTCTTGTGACCAGATTAGGTGAAATATAAGTGTCAAATAAATAAATAGGATTTGGAGCCTGCACATGCTGCATATAGTTAATCTGGTTTTCAGCGGTTTACAAAATGCATCTATCTGTCTATTCTATCATGTTTCTTTGGACTGGTTAAAAATCTGTGGGGAGAAATTTGAGAGAGGGAAATTCAGAAAAATCCCTAATACTGATTTCTCTTGCATGACAACTACCAATTATGTATGCAAGTGTTTGTAGGCAACAAAACCTGTCATACTTCTGTGATAGAACAATATATATTTGAAGTATCCAGGGTCTGTATAATGGTAAATATTAGAGAAATGGCAGCACAAATTCAATGGGCCAGACATATTTTCTTATAGACATTCATGGCCTATTTCTAAATTAAGTAGAATTGATGGTGAATTCTGCTAAAGGGTTACAGTTACTACTAGGATTAGGATTAGAAATCATGGATTTTAGGACAGAAGAACTTTCATGTGGAGTTTGAAACTGTTCCTCTCTCTGTACAAATTAACCACTAGACATAAAATAGGATTCAGTGTGCATTTGGCACATGGCATGTCTTTGTTTTCTAGGAAAGACAGGTGCCTCTTCAGGTTGTCAGAATTCAGATACCTTGTATTTTATTTCAAAATCAATTAAAAGCATCACGTATTTTCTCAGAGGAACACAAATGCCCCAGTTCCTCTTTTCATTCATCTCCTGATCCGTAGCTTGACAGATTAAAATATAGTGATTAGCACAGGAACAAGGAGTTATGAAGTTATGGGGTACCTCTGAAATGAAAAGACTTGAGATGCATATGGTGAGGAAAAATTGCATCCCACACGGCAAGATATTGAGATTTTTCCTATTTTCTTAGTAGCAGTTTGGACTAACTCCCCTTTGTTATTCTCTCTCTGTTTTTCTCTCTCTCTATTTCTCTGCCATAGGAAGTATTTCCACAGTTGCTGAGCCTCAAAGCACAAAAGAAATTCCCACTTGTATAAATGTTTGAAACAAGGACACCGATCCATCTTTATCCCCTTTACCCTTAAATATATATATATGTATAAAAGAAAGAAATCGACTGCTTTTGGACTTTTTGATTCTTCTGATGACGAAAGGGTTTTTAGCTTTAAGCCTGTGCATGTGGATGTCATTTGGATAACATATTTGGAACTGCAGTGTACAGGTACTCTATTTTAATGAGGTAAAAGGAAAGGGATAAAAAAACAATCTTCCTCTTAATCCTCTTCTTTCTTGTTTTCTAATCAAGGTTTAATTTGTAGATTATTCCTACTGATATAGGCCAAGAATGTGCATGGGGAATTTTGGGGAGGGCATGAGGTGGGGTAAAGGTTCTTGACTTTTTAAGTATAATTTTTATGCTTTTAGCACTGCAGGATTGTAGGTGGATTTGCCACCAAAACCTAAATTCTTAAAATACACCCAAAACCTGTACTCAAATTTAAAAGCATCACAATGTTCTCTTGGGTGTTGTTGTCTTGCCTTTTACTTGTTTGTTACTCTCCTTTGTCTAGAATTACTGCTCTAACTTCTTCAGATAGCTCCCCAAAGCAGCTCAGGTTCCTTTCATAATATTATATGGAGGTATAACCCATCTATCTGGTACAATGAAGAAATAGTTCCCTTCACAGATATACAACCAGCCATATGGGTAAACACTTCACCACTTTATGTCTGCCCTTTGAAACACCATCTGTATGAGAGATTTCATTGTCTTGTATTTTGAGGGACCTTTTTAAGGGGGGAAACTGATATTCTTCAGCTGCACTTAGTAATCATATCAATTGCTTCAAGCTTTTTTGACAACATTCAAATTATTCTGTTCTGACAATAATATTTAAATTTGATGAAAGTAGATTGAGAGAAGTATCATTTTGTTTATGCATATTTTTTCCATTGTTCCTTCTGGCCCATGGAGGCCCATGACGGGTAGTATGAAGGTTCTTCTCACCTTCTAGCCCCTTCACATTAAATCTGCTGTCCCTCCTAATCTACTATATGGAAATCCAATGTAGAGAACACTAGCCATAATTGCCATAATGCTGAAACATTTCAGGGATGTGGCTAATCTGAAGAGAATCCTAAAGGTTGCCCTCTATTTTTCCCCCACTCAAAACAATGAATTTTTGTCCCAATCTAGTAAACCTCCAAGAAAATAGGGACCTTTGAAATAATTTATATCCTAATCTTTAGAATTCCTCTGCACCTTTTGCTACAAGATTTGGCGTCACTTATGTCTATAGTTGTTGTACTCAAGATGATGGGAAACTAGTCTGGTCACTGTATAGTCAACCTCACAGTTCTAATAGGCCATGGAAATCCAATATTAGTCAAGTTATTTTTATAGGTCAATTTGAATGTTTTTTTTTTCTTATAGTGTTGGACCGACAGCCAATTTTAAAATGACTTTTTGATGTAATTTTTTCCCCTCTTGGTTGGTTACAAATGTAGTGTAATGTATAATTGCTATTGTTTATTGCTTTTACAGTCATATTTATTAAACAGATTCTGTCTCTAAAAGAATATATCGATGTTTCTGTTGCTCATTTATCCCATGATGCTTAGGTGCAATTTCAGACTTTTTAAATCTTGAGACTTACCTGACATATGGCATAATACTGAGGCAAATAATAACTGAATCTTAGTTTAAATTACTTAGCTTAAATTACTACAATTGAAACCAATGGGCCTGTTAATAATTTGTTTATGCTCTACTGACCACAAGTGAAATAGATGAGACTTAAAATGCTTAACTAAAATCTGCCCTTAATGATCAAGCACAAGTTCCTATAAATAAGAAGACTAGTTCAAGCATTAAACTGAACATGCAAGGAGTGGATGTGTGCTAGCCCGACTCTTTCTTTCATCACTCCTCATGTTTGGAAAGTGGTAATGTGAAGAGAAGAGCCTTCTGTACATGTTGAAGCTTTCCCCGTGATCTAGGATACTATTTTTTCAGGGTTCCATATATCACATAGGGAACTGTTAGATGTAGCATTTTTACATGCAGCATTTAGATGGGGTGAGCAATAGATGGGGTGGGACTAGAACACCTCCATTCCTTTGTAGCAATAGTTGAAGTAGATGTTGAATACCTGAATATAGCTATATACCATTTTAGAAATCAAATCCTTTTCATCATTTCAAGTTAGTCTTCTCGGTAAAGGCAATCTTTTGATGCATTTAGTGCTGCAATCTACTAGTTTGTGTATTCACTCAACTAGATAGATCAAGTACTCATGGACTAAAGATAATGTTCTGTTTGAGATCAGTAGCTCTTTTCGACAGAACACTGACTTACTTCATAAAAAATCTCCACAAATTTCCATCCTACACTATTATAAGTGCTATTATTCCACTTTGAACATCTTATGGAATTCTGGTGTTTGTAGTTTATTGAGGCCAAAGAGCTCTCTTGCTGAGAATTCTAAATGCTCCTCCCTAAACTGCAAACCCCAGGATTCCATAGGATTTTGAAAGTAGAATAATAGCACTACAGCAGTGTAGTGCAGAAATGGCCTTAGTAACTAGCAATTATATTCCGTTTATTAACTGATGTGCTTAAATATAAAGTCAATTATTATTTTGGAGAGGACTGTGTAATAATGGGTGATTTTCATTACCCTAACAATTAGTGGATAAATGCATGTTCTGTAAAAGTAAAATTTCTGTTTCTTGATGACTGTGCCCTGGAACAGCTAGGCATGGAACCAAGGAAGATGCTGTTAATGCTGAATGGTACTGCTTGAGACCTAGTGTGACATATGACTAATTGAAACAATGCTATTGAATTTAATGTATATGTAACTGGGAAAGTGCCAGGGCCTTCTACTCCAGTCTTATTTTATTTCAAAATTTATCTAAAATGAAGGAACAAGTAAAAAGAAGGTTGAAGGTAAAACCCAAGGTAAAAGGTAAAACCCAAAGGGTTAAATCACTCTATGTTGCTTAGGTCCTACTCAGAACCACGGCAATGGAGGCTCATTTAGAACGTATCCCACAGATCAGGAACTGAAGTTTTTAAAAATGGGAATTTTCACACTCCTAACAAGCTGTGCAAAAGAAGCTATTAGAGATTAAAAACCTTCCTTCAAAAACTGGAAATCTTGCCCAAACCCAATGAATTTAAAAGAACACTAATATGTGCTAAGAAAATACAGCCAAGAAAAAAAATGGTGAGGGAAAGGTAATTTGAGGATCATTTCACCAACAGTATCAAGAATAACGTAAATTCTCTGAATGCATGAGGAGCAAGATATCAGTCGAGAAGCCTACCAGCTAAAATGAAATCAAAGGAATTCTGATGAAGGATAAGACTATGGCCAAAAATGAATTCTTATCATCTGTCTTTACTTCTATAATCAGGTGTGGCCATGCTCCAAGTTGTGGAAGTCCTCAGCACTCCATTTGGGGCACCTGTGGTGGGATTCACTACATCCAATATTTGTAGCAAACATTTGGAGAAACTAGAAATGATGTGACACCCACTTCCAGTTGCATTTCGAGGGATGTTGTTTTGCAACCCCTCCAAAACAAAGCAAAACAGAAACAAAAAACCCTGCATTTTGAAATATTTTGTGCCAGAGCGGGGTAATTATTTTTGTACTCAAAAGTCCTGTGTTGGGGCAACAAAACTACAGAGTTACTATGACTTGGGAGGGGGATTGTACTTTATCACAAAATGACCATAAGTGGCCCACAAACTGAATGATTCCCATACCTAAGGATAATATCCATGACTGAACTGGGGGTGAATTGGCTGAGAAGGGGGTTTCCTTATGTTTGCAAAACCCCACAGGGATGAATAGAAGCAGTAACGAGACTGCCATAAGATCTGTGATCCCTCCACATTATTGGTCTGTGTAAAAATGCACTTTTTTTCCTTCACAGAGGAGATGTCAAAAATGCCTCCTGCACAGAAAATAAATTTTGTGCAGAAAATGCTGTTTCTTGTGTGGCAAACTTGCTTTCTCTGGAGAAAAACAAGAATATTTTTGCACAAAATAAGACTTCTCAAATGTGTATAGCGATTGTGAACTACGCTGAAATCACTGTGTTCTGGTCTAGCAGGGAAAATACCAAAAACATTATTCTTTCTTGTCTGTGAGGATGGAGAACACAAAGGTTTGCAATTCCAACCTCAGATATTGGTCATTCCACACTACACTATTATAATGCTATTATTTCACTTTAAACATCCTATGGAATTCTAGGGTTTGTAGTTTACTGAGGCCAAAGAGCTCTCCAGATGAGAATTCTAAATGCTCCTTCCTAAACTGGAAACCCCAGGATTCCATGGGATGCTGAAAGTGGAATAATAGCACTATAACCGTGCAGTGCAGAAGTGGCCACTGTTTTCAGAAGGGGAGAGTAAGGAGTTGAGGCAAACAGTATTGAAAATAGAAAAAGTACAAAATCTCATTGACAAATTACAAAGAAACAAACCTTGAGGTTCAAGTAATACCTACTTAAGAGTTATTAAATAACTCAAATGTAAAATTGTATATATTTTGTACCTAAGATGCATATCTGTCCATGAGATTAGCCTCTATTCCAGAGGGCTGCAGAGGTCAGTGTAAGACTAATTCTTAAAATGGGATCCAGAGGAAATACAGGAAACTATAGGCCAATTAGCTTAATAGTTGCTTCATATAAATTTGTATAACGATGCATTAAGGTTAAGCTTATCAAGCATACACAAGTATGCTTGAGAAAGACTTATTGTGGCTTTTGGAAAAGTAACATCACTAGTCTTCTTTAATGCTTGGAAAGTGTCAATAAACACATGAGCAAGAGTGATCCAGTAGACTTTGTCTGCTTGGATTTTGAAAAAGGTATAGAGTGTCTCAGCAAAAACTCTTGAATAAGCATAGTAGTAATGAGACAGGCACAGAAGTCCTCACATAGACTTAAAAACTGGGTTTAAGAACATAAAGTAGACAGCAGGAATAAATCATTTCAATTCTCATCATGGAGACACCTGCACAGTGGATTTCCTCAGAGATCACTACTGAGACCAACACTTTTTTACTTGTTCATAAAGAATTTGTACTTGGAGTTTGTTGGTAACACTAAATTATTTAAGACAGTGAGAAGAAAAACAGATTTTGAAGCCCTCCAGATCTGGAAGAATGTCAAATCTTGAGGTTTTTTTATTGAAGTTGGTACTTTCTTGGCCAGGAGTCAATGAAAGGCACAATGAAGGCCACAGTGAAAAGAAAAAGAACACCCAATACCCACTCTTGGGCCTCAAAATAGACTGTTTTTCTCTGTTTTGGAAGGTAATTTCAAATGATGTATTTTTGCACCTCCCCTTTTGCTGAGCTATTCTCAGAGACTAACCACGTATTAATTTCCCCTGAAAAGGGGTAATCAGTTTCCAAATTTCTTAGAAAGTGCTTTAGCTTTCTTAATTTCACTTCTGCTTTGTAAATTTCATTCTCATTAGCAATTTTGCTTCAGTTGGGTCTCTTCATGAATACATGACATGCTGCTTAAGGTGAAAGGTGTCAGATAATATCTTTATTTGGGGCATGCATTAATTTGAGGAAGTACTAAATGACAGGCTGGACATACATTCCATCAATTTCGTATATATGAATAAAGAGAATATGGCACAAAAGGCGGCCATTTGTAAAAGGAACACTTCTTTTTTTTTCTCCACAGAAATCAAACTATAAATGTTGGGATATTTTGCTGGATAGACACAGGCTGTCTATATTGTTTATAGGATGTTTACTATAGCCATGAAGCAATACAAAAAGGCTGGCCATCAAAGAAGTCCATATTTACCATTTGGCTAAGCAAAGTAGAACTGAGTGCAATAATCTAATAGTTCTCTGCATGAAAGCTGAGTTAATTTTGTTCTCCTTTAAACAAATTATGAGTTCCTCCATGTTTGATGTGGATGTTTCCAGACAGAGATGTAGCTCTTCATTATTTTTCTTCTTTAAGGAAGCCATGAATGATTTTAGCAATTTTCCTCCCACTGCAAGAGAATCTTTAAAACCACACAGTTTTCAAAACCTATTAACAATTTGGGACTCATTCTGTGTAAAATTCTCACATGATTGTTTTCTGCAGAAAACTATATTCCATTCCTTATGTGCACTGCAATGAATCCAGCTCTTCATTGGGATCAAATTTAGCCACAATTACGGATACAAATCATGACTCCTGCAAGGCCTAATTTAGGAGACAGGACCCATAATGGGCATTTAATGTGTATGCAGGTTAATAAAGATGTTCACAGTGAAGCAGGGCAGACACTTTGACTTCATGTGCTTTGCTGTGATTTCAGTTCGAAAGATGCATGTTAATGATGGCCATGTAAATATAGGCACAAATGTTCAATTTGTGGAGGAAACCACCCCTTCAGTTTTTCTGCCGAAAATAAATAGAGAGGATCAGCTACACTATAAGAAGGGAGGAGAAGTTGTTTCAGGTCAAACTTTTATAAAAGAAGTCCAGCCCAATTCATCTAACTGAGTGTGATATCCTAGAAGGCAGTGAGTGTAGATAGACTTATATTCCAATTGTATTATTCTATAGGGGACTCAGTAAATGATCATACCCCTAGTGAGCGAATGCACAGTTGAATACACTTCTCTTGATTATGCTCTGTATATGGTTAGAATCAGTGAAATGGGGACTGAGGTGGCAAAATGCAATACCAAATCAACTTTTCATCTTCTTCCGATGCAGCTTTGTTAGTGGTGTTTGTTTGTTTGTTTGTTTTTGTTATATTGTGTAAATGAATTAATAGTACCTGCTAGAAGAGATTTGTTGAGAGGGGTATTAGAATTTCAGGATGTGCACCTTGTGGAAAGCCATGTCCTTCTTAAAGTTAGATATTCCAAGCTAGTTCAACTAAACAAAAGCATAAATGTTAATCTACTGTGCTCCAAGACAGAACTTTGCATAATAAAATTACCAAAAGCTTATACTGCATAAGAGGTGGTCATGGAAAAGAAATACTTTTTGCTCAGGCAGACCAACCACTTTTAGACAAATTCCAGTTTTTGGAGGTGGCATTCCAATTTCTACAAAACGTATGTTCATCCATTCACAATATTTTCATTAAAAGAGTTTCCTGTTATGTTATTTCTTTTTCAGCTGCCAGTCACCAGTACAATTGAGGCGATGTGTTGATTTGTAGGATTGGGCAGGAAGAGGAAACCTGCATGGCCATTACTGGCATTATTCCTGGCATTGTTTTTTGAAAAAAGAATGGATCCCTCTATCCTTCTTCCCAAAACAAAATAACACATTCCACTTGCGTGGAAATGATTTGGGTATACTAAAGACAAAGAGAGCCAGTGTGGTGTATTAGTTTGAGCACTGGGCTACAATCCTGACTTGGCCATGGAAACTCACTGGGTGATTTGGGGTATGTCAGGGTGGGTTGCACTTGCAGTGCTGGAGAAGAGGTAAGATTATACTTGTTTCATCATATACCATGCTAAACAGCTCTGCTGCCAATCAGAATTAAACATTTAATAAAGTGGCATTTAGTTTATCCACACATTTTGGGGTTTGTCTCTTTATTCTGGCTGTGTTGCCAATTACTGCACAGAAAAAGTTGCTTTCTATGTAAAGCTATGTGAAAGTTCTCATCAGTGCAGGATTCTTCTGACTATGGTTCCTGACATTCAAAAAACATGTTTTTCAACATTTTTTTTTTAAAAAAATCTCTGAACATTCTTTCTATCCCTATTTCTAGTGTTGGAAAAACAAAACAAACAATGAGCATCTTTCCTGGCTTGTAGAATAGACTTGCTTAGCATGACAATAAGGTGGGTGGATGGCCTCTCTTTTTGTGATGCTATATTTGATACAGTGGTAAGTACAAGCATCGGTAAAGGATAACTGGTAAAGGATAATACATAATACATGGAGCTCCAGAATGCAAGTTTTCCAAGAGCTCCCCTGCTTCCTTGTAGAAAAATCAGAATGATAGATCTTTTCAGGAATGAAAATGCAGAAGTGAGGGCTGAAACTGTGTAAAAAGATGGTGTAAGAATTTTGAAGGTTTTACAAAGATGCTTGTCCATTTAGCACTGAGGTCTCAAAGGAGACTTCCAGAGGGTTCATTTGAACATGTTTAGAAACATCTTTATTATCAGGGAACTTGCCAAATCAGGGTTCCTATGTGAAGGTATAATACTATGATCAGCAAGACATACTTAGAATTTCCTTTCAGACCTGAATGATGAACATGTAAAAATCTAAAGAGGACTACATGTTCAAACATGAGGGTCGGGCTTGTGTGCATGCATCTCACTGACACTGTAAGCCATACCGTGAGCAGGCTGAATTCCTATGTGGAGTTACTAACAAACTCTGAGAGAAAAGGAAACATAACACACACAAAAAAGAAAAACTTGACATTATCCATTGTATTTTCTTTATTGGAAGGGGGGTTGGATTAAAGTGTCCTTGCAGCCCTGTCCAGTTCTTAAGATTCTATGATTCTATGTATTCTTAATTTCTACGTTGAATATATATACATTCTTAAATTATTGTTCAGGTACAATTAAGGGTGGAGTCCAAAGTTTTCAGAAAGATGCTTTATGTATCCACAAGAAACATGCTTATTTTATTTTAAATGAGTATAGTTCATGGCTGAGAAAATGGTGCCATGATAGTTGTAGAGTACTCATTATGCATAATGCCATGATTGATTTTATATACAGCAAACATGGAAGCCAGTGGCCACTTTTCTAATCATCTGTTCTTCTTAACCAGAGGTGTGCAAAATGTGGCCCACAGGAGTATTTTGTGCTCCCCATGACAATTTTTGTAGCCACTGGGAGATCAACTTTCATTTTTCCAGAGAAGGTATTTCTCTGAGAGAAGAAATTTTTGAGAATATGATCAGCAAAGCTTCTGATTTTGCTAGCTAAATATCTCCTAGATCTTATCTTCCCTCTTCCATTTGTACTATCTTACCTAAAGACCTATAAACCTTGTCAGAGGGAAATAATAAATGGGCTTTTTTCATACTGTATGCCCTTATTTAGTTATTATTTTAAGCACGCACCAACAGAGTTCTGTCCTGGAGGTTCTGAAAGATCAATGTGACTGAATTCAGGTGAAACAATGTGGGCTCAAAAGAAATCACTGTCATTACTTCTGTTTATTATCATTTCTTTCCTATGATTACTTTGAAGATGATTGTTCTCATGTGGGCCAACTAATTGCAGACAAGAATGGTAAACTATGAATTACTGAGACAGCAATTCTGCAGGGTTTTTTTTTTACCACTTCCCTGTAGATGAAAAATGCATAGCTAACATTCATACACAATATTGTTATATCATTTTGGGGCATGATGTTAGATTAATTTGGGACTAGAGGGAATTTTGATTATTTGGAAGAGGGCTAGTGGTCTAAATCCATTGCACTCTTTTTTAGATGCATACAGGAGGATCAAGAGCATAAGCTGTCCATATCTGAATTTATACCAGTGCACCTTGATCAAGTTAGTTGTCTTCACCCACCTTTTATATTCTTGAGAATATTTATATTTCTGGGGCTCCTGAATGGAAGAGGTGGGCATCTCTATATCAGTTTAATCTCTGAGATAAAATTTATGCTGTCAAATATTTTAATCTATGTTATTTTATATAAAAAAGTATATATATGTACCTTTGGCCAAGATGTCTGATTCGTTAAGTCACCTAGACAGAAGCTTCTCCAAATAAAGATTTATAATATTATAAAAAGAATTTGGATGGTCCATGCTGAACAGAGATGGAACTCTCTCCAAATCGGTTGGTGATTCATTACTCTCCAGTGGGTACAAACAATTTGCATGATAAATATTCAAAGTGCAGTCTCCATTGATAGAGTACTTGAAAATAAAACTAAGTGCTGAGAGACAGATAGCATGGCATTCAAAAAGTGAAGATTAAATTAAGTAGCAATTTGGACTGGAAATAGGAAATGAGTAAAAGATCCATATGGAAGATGTATTTTAGGAAAGGGGAAATAAATATTGTCCCTAATGCCAGAATTTAACCTAAGAATGATTTATATAACATTATAAACATGGCCATCAGAAAATGTCCAAAGCTGGGCTAGATAAAACTGACTCTGTGCTCAATAAAATTCAAGCCACAGTATCCAAGATGGCTAATATGATTTTAGATATGATGAATGTATGACAGAATGTAATGGGAATTTTAAGCAGAAACTGGGTCTGTCAAGATTAGAGATAACAGAACAAGTAAACCATTTTAAAGAGCTTGCTGAAAAACAGTTCAAAGCGATCATGACATCAGTTCAGAATCTAACAAGTACACACAAACATGAACAGGAAATCTCTGATAATTCAAAGGTAATGGACATTTTATGGCAGGACTTGTAAAAGACTGAGCATAGAATTATGATTATTGAATTAAAATCAGAGGAAACACAGATTAGGCTAAGAGGTTCCAGAAGAGCTGATTAACTTACAGACAATTTTAAAAGCTTTGGTGGGCCTTATAAGCAGCCATGATGAAGAACTTGACAAAAAAGATTGAAGCAATAAATAAGCTAAACTATTCTTATGCACAGAGAAAAAAAAAACTTACAAGAGATGTGATAATTTATGTCACACATAAAAGCATCAGAGATGAAATACTGAGTCTACAATTTAAGAAAAGAGTTAAAATAAAGAGAATTTAAAATAAAAAGAATTTAAGAAAAGGGTTAAAATAAAGAGAATGAAATAATTTATGTTTAAGAAATGCCTAAAGGAATGCTGAAAAATGTAGAGGGTATACATTTTTGGTGGAGGCTCTCAGAAAAAAAATATATAACTTTTTGCAGAATTGTCCCGGAAGATCTGATAGCCACTTATACAAGTGAGAAATATAAGATAAGCTCTTTGGAGAGAGCGAGAGATCTGTTCTAAATGTTGAAGGAAGAGATTCCAGAAAGAGACATTTAAATGGTTGAGAAGTTGTTAAGATGAAATAATAACAATATAATAAGAGATCATAATTTACAAAAACTATAATTGATCTGAAAATAATTAAATGAAATGTAAATGGACTACATTTGCCCCAGATGAGGAATAGAATGAAAAGAATGAAAATTATTTGAAATTATTTGAAAAGAATGAAATTATTTGTCTTCAAGAGATTCATATAAGAAAAAGAGACGGAGGATTTTTGCAGAATAGAAACATGGGCTTAGGGTTTGTGTCTGCAAACAAGAACAAAAGAAATGGACTAGTCTTTTACATAAACCAAACACTGCAACCTAGATTGATTTTTGAAGATTGATAATATGGATGTGTAATTGTAGAAATCAACTGGAATGGTAAGATAATGCATTTAATGAGTATTTATGGCCCTAATAATGCAAAATCAACATTTTATTACAATTTGGTCAGAAAGACATCTAAAATAGACTTACAAAATCTGATTTCCATGGGCAATTGGAACAGAGTTGGTGATTCTAATAAATGTTCCAATAAAGATATTACGGAAGATCAAGGGTGACTCTCTAGAATCTTCCTTAAATGTACTGAGTACCTTGGATCAATAGATGGTTGGAAATATTTACAGCCAAACTCTAGAGACCATATTTTTTTCTAGATAGCTATGGAAATTTTCTAGAACAGATATGTTCTGGATTTCTAAAAATATGGTTAACTTAGTAAAGAGTATTTAAAAAAAACAGAAAATTTCAGATCATAATCAGATTAGATGGAGACTTAAAGAATATCTATTTTTGATGACACAAATATTAGAACAAAGTAAACAAGAACTGAGGAAAAAAAAATTTGAGCTGAACTTAAGTAAGGGTATAGGTAGTTTGGGATGTAAGCAAAGCTTACATGATAGGACAATTTATAAAGTATAGTTCCAGACTGAAAAAAAGAAAGAGAAACTAGAAAGAGGAAGTTGATGGACAGAACACAGGATTTGGAGGGAAAAATATAATAAACAATGTGATAAAAGGACTCAACAAAACATTAAGTTATTCTAACAACAATTATTATTGTTCCAAGAAATGGATTCCAAACTTACCATACCTTAAGCAAAATAACTTTAAATTCACAAATAAACCTGGGAAGTGGCTTTCCTATAAGTTGAGAGGGGAAAAGATAAAAATGTTACAAAGATCAGGAACAAAGATCAGTTTGTAGTGGATCATTTGAAAATAATAATAATCTTTGAGAAATATTATAGAGACTTAGATGTGAGGAACAATGATAAAATATTAGACATGTAAGATGGATAACCTCCAATTGGACAAATTACGCTTGGGGAAAAAAAGTAAAGTTTGAATTAAAACAATTAAAAATATTAAATATGGAAAAGCAGCAGGTCCAGATGGACTATTTGCAGCATAGTTAAGATGAACTACTTCAACCATTAAGAACAGTGTGTGATGAGTTATTATAAAAAAAGAGTAGATGCCAGATTTTCGTGGAAATGGCTACATTACTCCAATATTAATTAAGAAATACAAATGAAAAGTTTTCAAAAAAACAGAACTATCCCACTACTAAATAATGACATAATAATGAGAATAATGAGATATTTACTATCATCTTGGGAAACAGATGTAGAAAACATGTTTTTTAGAGTATCCATCAGGATCAATTTTTTTTTTTTTTTTTTGCCAAAAAGACAACTGAGGAATAATGTAAGAACAGTTCTTAATATTACTAAATTTTTGAACATTTGATAATATTTCTTGGAATTAGTATCTTCAAGTATTGGAGAGAATGGGCTTTGGTGAAAAATATTATCTGTAAAATAAAGACAATCTATTCAGTTCAAAAGGCCCAGATTTTAGTAAATGGCAATGCAACAAGATCAACTGACATAAAAAGGGGGGCAAGACAAGGTTGTCTCCTCTAATGTTTATTGCTTTATTTTGGCACAGGAGACCCTACTGAGAGATAAAAGTTAAGACCACAGAATCTATGTGATGTGAATGAAAAAAAAAGAACAGTACACACTGAGAACTTATGCAAATGAACTTGTGATAAGCCCTGTTGTTTTATGCAGCTGGAGGAATGGATACTGCTTAGAGATGTGAGATTCTTCAAATTTGAAGGTCATAATTTAAATATTGTGTGACATGTTTGATATGATAAATGTAAGACTCATATTGAACTAAAAATTGTTGTATTGGAAAGACTCTCCTATAAGTTTGGTATTAATATAAGCATGGCAGGCCACATGGCCAGCTCATCTTCCCCTTCCTGGGAGGCCATGCAACCTGTGTTGTTACCAGGCCATACACCCCCTATGTTGATATGGTCTAACTGGCAAAAAATAATAATAATTGGCAGATAAGGTTAATTGGCATAATATATAAATTATAAACTCTTATGGCTGGAAAGGCCATTTGGAAAGGGACACTGGCTGGGAATAAGAGATAACCACAGCATATCCAGGTCATGAAGTCTGACTTAATGGCTCAGAGCAATCCTATCAACTGCCAACCACAGAAAATAATAAGATGCCCAGGTGCAGAAGCAAGGACCCTGCCATGCGTATATCCTACCGAAGCATGGCCCAGAAACCCCCATTCAGCCAAGACATTGAAACAATAATCCATTCCAGATCCCGTTTATTGTGCCAGAAAGCAATTAACTTAAAACCCTTCAGGGATGGAAATAGAGTATATAAACTCTTGGTTTTGAAAAGTCAGATGCAGTCAGACGAAATGCTGGGCCCCTATATGTTGCCCTGAATCCTGACCTGGTCTGCCCTTAAACACAAGTCTAAGCCACATACCAACGTCTTCACTACTCTTCTGGACTGGTAATTATAACCCCAAACCCTTAGCCTCTCTATCCATAATTTTTATTCCTTTTATCCTTCAATTAGCTCTTGTGTGAATGTGTGAATGTGTGTATCTTTTGTGCATTCATTAGTGAATTCCCCTCAATAAAACACATTTTTAGCTTACTTTTGAATCTCTGGATGGTTCTTTTCCTGCGTGAGCCCGTAAACATTGGTAGAAGGGTCTTGCT
This sequence comes from Iguana delicatissima, assembly GCA_948472985.1. Classification (NCBI taxonomy): domain Eukaryota; kingdom Metazoa; phylum Chordata; class Lepidosauria; order Squamata; family Iguanidae; genus Iguana; species Iguana delicatissima. The sequence goes on from CAOKZL010000311.1 coordinate 1,766,736, forward strand.
AAGTTGCTCCCATACCATTAGCATTCTGAGTTTGAGCTAGTTAATTCCCCACTTTTGCAAGCAGCTACTGGCATTGCAGGGTGGCCCGCATAGCACCTATATTTTGGGGTAACAGTGTGGCATGAGGAATGGCTCCATCATGTCAGCCAATGAATTTGGACCACTGGTTTAAACTCATTGGCTACCTCCTTTTCCAGGCCAGAGCTGTGGAAATTTTCCCTCTGGTCTGAAAAATAGGTATTTAATCAGGTATCTGGTCAGTGAGTACTCACATCTTGAAGTGTCATTGCACCCTCCCTCTCTTAGTCTCTGTTCTTGAATTGTTGCAAGTTTGTTCCTCTGTCACAACTCATGGGGCAGTTGGCATGGGTCAGGGATCTGGGATGCTGTTACCAGTGCACCAGGGCAAGGTAAATATGGCATCCCCCCTTTTTGTACCTAGGGGAGTGGTGTTCAACTGGTTTCCCACCAGTCGTGATATGAGTTCTGACTTTGGGCCAATTGGCTGGGCTCATTGGTTCAACAGGTGGTTTGGCCAATGCCCAGATTCAGAGCCATGCACATGCCAACTTTTTTAACATAAAGTTGTGGCCTTTTATCATCCAATTGCTGCTCTGGTAGTTCTTTTGAGTGTCACATCTCACTCATGAGCTTGCAAAACTTCTCTGGATAAATCTTGCCAAGGAAACTCTATTGCAGGAACATAAAAAGTCACAGATGTTTTAAAGGTACATAACAACAAATGTGACATAACATTCTTTATCTCAGTTTTTCCTTATCTCCAGGAAGGGAATCATGTGGTTCTTGCAAAGTCATTGGACTGCAGATTACTATTGTCTTTATTGAGTAGGTATGATGGAAATTCCTTAGCATTCTCAACATTGATATGCTATAAGTTTGCAGATACATGTCTGTTTGTAATTCAATAAACATCAGGGCAAGTGACCTCCTTCACCCAAGTATCTCTTATAGGTTGCAATTTTAAAAGGGGAAAAAAATCCTCCACCCTCTCCCCCCAAAAAAAGTAAAAAAAAAAAAAACAGATAAGAAATGCAACTGGAGATTACATAATGGTAGAGCCAAAATAGCCTTTGCTTCTAACCCTGCTTGAATTTCACTAAGAAGTCATGGCCTCTTTTCTCATTACCTTCCCCTAAGTGCCTCAATTTTTGCTCTAATGCATCATGACTTCACTTCGATGATCCCAAGGCATGTTGTTCAATTATATGTATGTAAGCACAGTATACATGTAACTCTGCTCACTCTTGCCTAATACAAAATAAACGTAGCTCTTTTGATGTGATAAATATTGCAGTGTATGATCCTTCCATTCTCACTTATCTTCAGACACTCACAAGCACATGCAAGACACTTCTATCAACTAAAGGGAGATCAGTTTTGTCGGCTTCTTTGTACATTTGCCAGATTAGGAAAGCAGAACCAATCACATTGTCCCTTGAAAATACAGTTTTTGACATAGTGTATCATGCAAGATAGCAGGGCAATTTGGGCAGAAGGATGCAATTTTTTAAAAAGGATTCTGCTTCTGACAAGCAAATAAGAAACAGATGTCAATTGATTATTTTATTTCATTATTTTAGCTTTGGAATTAAATTCTGTTCCATTTTTAATATTCCTGAAAATCATTTGTGAGAAGAGGTGACAAAAAAGTTAGAAGTTGAAGTGTAGACAATTTTTTTAAAAACTAGATGATGCATGAAATGGCATTACCTTTCAGCCTACAAATGGAGCTCTACAGCTATCTTCAGATACTTGGTGGCAGGATTTAAAGGCCTTTTCTCCAGCCTTTGACTTTGGCATCTTTGAAAGTCTTTTGGTTTTTATACTGGACAGAAAATTGTGCAGTTAAGAGTTACCTTTTTTTCCAGCGCAAGGTTCCCTGAGGAGATTTGTACAGTTTCAAACCTTGCCTGCCAAGAAATCAAGAGGTTTTATTTTTCACTGAGAGAGTGAGCTAAAAGGACAAGGATACAGGGAGAGGATATTTAGTAAATATGCTAAGAGTTTGGCAGGATGATTTGGATGTGATTTGGCCTCACTTCTAACACATTTTTCTTTAGTCACCTGCCACACAGGCGTTATATCTAGCTTGGAAAGTTATCTTTTGGGCTACAAATTCCTGCAGATAACATGACTACTTTTTCAAACACTTATTATAATTTCACTTTCCTGTTTAATTTGTTACGTGAACAGCAGATGCTCTCAAATGATATTTCTACTTCTATTGGAACAATTAATTGGTTTGAATATATTTAAATGTTGCAAAATCTTGATGAATGTGTCTTTCTAAGGATCCTTAAGAAAGATAGTTTTCCTATGTGAGAGATAGCCTTGCTTTTAATAAACCTAAGCTACCACTCTTTATCAGAAGTGAAGGCCACCATTAATTTGATATTTCATCTTTTTTTTCACTATGTTATGTACTATTTCCTAATACAGTGTTCACCGGCATGGCTCAAAAGTTAATTATCTTCCCAGCTTATAAGTATTGTAGGAAATTCACCTTAAAACCACACAATAGCATCAGTTTTCAATGGAAAACAAACTCAACCCTTATGTAGCAGGTTTGGATATTTCAGATGTTCAGAGTCATATTTTACTGCACAATCTGCACAAAAGTAGACTTGCAGGCATTCTATAACATAGTTACCCAAAGAGTTGTAGGGATATAATTCTTCACTAAGTTTCTTCTTGAAGGCAGCAACAGATAATTCCAGCAATTTTCTTCCTGCTGGGAGAAAGTCTTTTGCCACCGTGAGAAAATCATCCAGTTTCTGAAGGGTAATCACAATTCAGGTCTTATTCTGCAAAAAGGGGGAAAATATAGTTCTTTTGCACAGAAATCAGCATTTTCTGCACAGGAAGCAGGCTCTAGTGCATGAAAAAATAATATTTCAGTGAAGAAATATTAAATCCTGCATAGAAAATGCTGCTCTTTACACAGAAAATGCTATAATTGGAGATTTGTTCTGTGTAAAATTTGCACATGGTTGATTTGCACAGAAAAGAGCATTTCTGTGCAGAAAGCAGTATTTTCTGCAAAAGAATTAATAAGTTTACATTGAAATATTTTCCACACAGAAAAAGCTGTTTCTTGCACAGAAAATACTGATTTCTTCAGAAAACTACCACACACAAATTTTTCAAAGAATAAGTCCTAAAACAGTGGTTCTCAACCTTCCTAATGCCGCGACCCCGTAATACAGTTCCTCATGTTGTGGTGACCCACAACCATAAAATCATTTTTGTTATTTATTTATTTATTTATTTGTTAGTTAGTTAGTCAGTTAGTTAATTATTTCCAATATCGAATAGATTGGAAACACTGCCCTAAATCACTGCTCTGTATAGACTTCTAATGCCTAAAAACTGGTAACCCTCTCCCTTTTGTTTAAGCACAGAAAGCGTCCATCAATGCTAGAATTAAGACAGTAGTTCTAGTTCTGAATGTTGGGTTTCCACAGTTCAAAAAGCCAGTCACTCCCAAAGGCAACGCTGAAACAGCCCACATTCTACACAAGGTGCTGGGAGGAAAGGACAGGGAGAGGAAAGAAGGCGGCGGTATAAGCAGACTTCTTTCACTCCCTCCCTCCCTCCCTCCCTTAAAGGGAGCGCAGACACTGAACATACAAAAAGCAAGGAATGCAAGACAGTCAGGGTGAAGAACACAACACGTGCGTGTGGCAAGCACCAAGGGCCCATGCACAACAAAAGCGAGAAGAGAAAGTCATCCTGGCTATTTCCGCACTAGACTGTTATAGTGCTATTATTCCACTTTCACCATCCTATGGAATCCTGAGGTTTGCAGTTTAGGGAGGGGCATTTAGAATTCTTAGCCAGAGAGCTCTTTGGCCTCAGGAGACTACAAACCCCAGAATTCCACAGGATGTTGAAAGTGGAATAATAGCACTCTAATTGTCTAGTGCAGAAATGACTCTAAGTCTTCTTAGGCTGGGAATTATTCAGTACAGAAACCACATATGGGGTTGTTGCACAGTAAGCAGCCCACAGAAAAGAGTAGTTTTCTGTGCAGCAAATGACACTTTCTGTACAACAAAAAATGAACATGTATTTTTTTTTTTTTTTGCAAAGAGTAAGTGCTGAACTATGGAGATTATTGGCCTTTTGGTATTTTTCTCATCAGGATTTCCTGACACTCAGGAGACCCGTTTTTCATCTGTTGTTCAAATATTGTCAAATATTCTTTCTATTCCTGCTGTCCATTTTCAAAGGCAGACATCAGCAGGTTCAGGGAAAACCCAAGGTCTGCAGAAGTACAAACAGTATCCTAGTGGAGAGCGCTTTCAAAACAGCCTGATGAAGACTGAGCTTCAGGGATAACTGGCAGATCAATTGTGGAAATGGCCAAAGTCCACAGGACAGATCAGAGCAGCACTTTCGGGTCAAAAAACCCAAAAAACAAAAGAAAAACAACCAAGGAGCCTCGGGGGCTCTTGCAACACAAACCCAAGCCCTTGGCTGATGCCCCCTGCTCCTTTCCTGACTGAGTTCTCAGTCTCGAAGGAGCTGATCTCCCCCATTGGATGGCAGATCCGCCACAGGAAGGTTTCCCCCTTTGCCTGCCGGACCAAAGGCAACAGCCATGCCAAACAACTCCCAAGGAGCGGCGTGACCAGAATGAATGGACAACCAGGCGATCGCTGTCGCCGCAGCCCCACCCCTTTGGGAAGCAAGCAGAGCCCGGCTGCTCGCTCGCCCCGGCAACCAACTTTGCTCGCCGGTATGAAGGAGCAGGAGGTGAAGAGGGTGAGGGGATGGGGTCTCATCTCCCAGACGTCCCGCTGCAGCGCCATAAACCCACGGGTTGAAGATCGCCACCAACCAACCACCAGGTGAGCGATGCAGGCGAGCTCCAGCAAGCCTCTGTGTGTGTCTCTCTGTGTGTGTGGTGCGCGTGCAAGCGTCCAAGCAGCGCCCGGCTGCAAGCACCTGGTGGCAGCTCCTCCTCCTTCCTCCTACTCATGCAACCACCGCCACTCCCAAAGAAATCCTCCTCCCTGTCCCGCCCGGCAGAGAAAGACAGGGAATGTCCCCACACGCACCTCCACCCCCCTACCCAGCAGAGAAAGATGGGGAACGTCCCCACAAGCACCTCCACCCCCCCACCCGGCAGAGAAAGATGGGGAAACGTCCCCCCACACACCTCCACCCCCCTACCTGGCAGAGAAAGACGAGGAAACGTCCCCAGATGCACCTCCACCCCCCCACCTGGTGGAGAAAGACGGGAAACCATCTCCACATGCACCTCCACCCCCCCACCCAGCGGAGAAAGATGGGGAACATCCCCACAAGCACCTCCACCCCCCCACCCGGCGGAGAAAGACGGGGAACATCCCCACAAGCACCTCCACCCCCGCCACCTGGCGGAGAAAGATGGAGAACGTCCCCACACGTGCCCACCATGTCTCCTTTCCCTTCCTACCAGTGTGGGGTCTCCTCTCCTCACTTCCGCCTTCACTCTCGGGCTCCACGCTCTCTCCTCTCGGTCTCCTCACCTCTGCCTCAACGCTCCAACTCCGTGTTTTCTCTTCTAGCTCTCCCCACCTCCGGCTTCACCTCCGGCTCCTCCAATGCTTCCCCACCCAGCAGAGAAAGATGGGGAAACGCCCAGCGCACCTCCTCTCCCCTCCTCCCAGGGTGGGGTCTCGGAAGCAGTGCTCCTATTTGCTGTGAGGCCGCCTTCTTTTAAAAGGGGGCGGGGCAAGATAGAGGAGCGGCAACCCCTGTGAAATGGTCACTTGACCCCCAGAGGGGTCGTGACCCACAGGTTGAGAACCGCTGTCCTAAAATGTGTGAAGATTCTCGTCTGTCCAGAATTATTCTCATCACAGTTTCTCTACACTCAAAAACATGTTTTTCAAACATTTTTTTTCCTTTTTTTTCCTTTCAAATATTTTTTCCGGCCCTAAAACAGTTCCCCCCTGTTTCAGGCACTTACATGTACAATTGCCTCAAGACATCTACTGTGTGTTTGTTTGCACAATTTCTGTTGGAGTACTTCTCTGTCTTGGCCAACACAGTGCAAATGCTAAATTTCAACACTCTGTTGACAAAGCATATGTTCCACAAGTATATTTATTGTGAAGCTACTTCCTTTATCCATCTGCTTCTCCCTATGCACAACAACAGCTGGGGCCAACAGGCACAGCTCCATCTCTCCACCAACTGTTCAGTTGAAGGGTGTGCCTGGACTCTTTCTGACTTCTCTTCAGCACCAACAGAAGAAGAAGCAGTCTCTGGCTCCGGTGTAAGGCTGTTCCTTCTTCCTTTGGTAGTCAAAAGCAACTGGAACAAAGGCAGATACATTAGTCTCATTTCAGAGGGTAAAAATACTTATATTTTCAGTAGATCCAGAAATAAAAGTGTACCTTAAATGCTTCTGTTAACCCTAACACTGTTTAATCACAAAGGGCCTTTCTGCACTACACTGTTATAGTGTTATTATTCCACTTTCAACATTCTGTGGAATTCTGACATTTGTAGTTTACTGAGGCCAAAGATCTCTCTGGCTGAGAATTCTAAAGGCCATTCCTTAACCTGCAAAACCCAGGATTCCATAGGATTTTGAAATTGGAATAAAAGCACTATAACAGTGTAGTGAGGAAAGGCCCAAAGGTCCAAGCTAATAAAAAGTGTATTGGAATTTAGTGGGGTCAGAAAAATATCCCAGAATTCATTCCATGCACATTTTTAAAATAAAATCTGGGTGCATGCAACTTAAAAAAAAAAGAGGAAAAAGTGTTAAACAATTCCATTCAGACTCAAAGCTATGAAACTATGGCCCTTTCCACACCTACCTTTTTATGAGGGTGGCTGTGGGGATCCTGGCAGTGGCTCCGCTGGGAGGAAGCACAACAGGAGTGCTCCCCTCTGCACCAGCTGGCTTGTTGTGGAAGGGAACGTGATGGCCTCTTCCTTTCACAGCATAGCTGGGTACCTTCCCAGGCTGTGCTGGGGCAGGAAGTGCAGCCATTGCGCTTCCTTGGCTTCTGCAGGACAGGTAAGTTTGCAATGGTGGCGTGACTGCATGCCATTGACGGGGAAATCTTGTCAATAATTTAATCCATGATTGTGCTGCCTGGAGATGGGAGAAGGACGGGACTGCAATGATGTCATGCAGAAGTGTCATCACGGTCCTATCCCATCCTCATGGCAGGTTGGGAGGATGGTGTGGAAAGGGCCTGTGTTTATGTCTTTGTAGCCTTCCTGACAAAGACACCTTTTTAAATTTCATTTTAAATTTCATTCATTCATTCAATTAAATTCCTTGTTTTCATTCTACCTATTTCTGTAATGATGGGAAAACTGATAAATAGCACAAGCTTATCAATCCTGTAATGCTATTTACACTGGCCTGCAAGTTAATGCCACCAAACACAGAAGAATTTACTCATGAGTAAAAACATATAGTATTGTGTAGTCTGCCATCCATCACAAATAATGAAATAATGAAAAACTTCTTAAAACAAATGTTATACACACACACACACAAATGAAAAACTTAAAAATAGACTTAAGAGCTTACTCCCTGCTGCCGCCAACTGGAACAAGGTATATTTACAAAGACATTACAGTGAATATAAACCTCAAACAACTACATCAGGTCCTAAGGAATATTTACTCTTCAAGTATGTATAGTCTGTATAGAAGTGGGCAATGCCCCACGGAGGGGAAATCTGAGGCCTGTGCATGTCCACTGCTGGATAGTGAAAGATCACAGCTGTTCCAAACATTTCTTGTTTCTCATTTCATTGCTTTGCTAAGAAAGGCTAAGGATTATGGAGGTCAATTCCAATCTCCCCCCCCCCCGGTACAACATGATTCAGGTCGAGGAAGGTCCTTTTTCAAAACCAAAAGTAACTAGAAACTACTTCCAGTTGCAGAAAAAAAAAAATCCTCCTGGACCTATAAAATCTCAGGGGTGACTAAATTAAAGGAAAGTACCCGTCCATTACCCCTAAAGGTTATGGGCCCTTTTTCAGTTTTGATAAAAGTATGGCAGGTGAGAGAAGGAGGTATATTGGGGCCCTGAGGTGTCCATGTGCAGCCTGTGCTTTGCTCACTCCTGATATGTGATACCACAAAATATCAATTGATGATACCTGAAATACTAAAATTGCTGCTACTAAGCAAGTCTGTTCTGTGCCATATATACTCAGGAGAATTATAGAATTTAACATATCTATAACATATATGTCCAGTCCTCTTTCCAGTGAGCTCATAGGTTTTTGGTTGCACTTTATATGCATACAACAACCTTCCGGGGAAGGTTGACTCATGGTCCCCTTCCACATGATGACAGTGTCTCGGCATAGAGATGCATAAGAGGAGTGGGACCATGACAATGCTTCTGCCTGATGTTGTGTTGTGGTCCCACCCTTCTTGCATTGCCCACTGGTACAATTACAGGGTACATCATTGATGGAGTTTCTCCATGAATGACCCCGATAGCACAATGTTCCTGTCCTTCCCAGCCACAAAGAAAGGCTGGAAGTGCAATGGAGGCACTTCCTTCCCCAGCCTAAGATAGGAAAAAGCCCAGCTGCATTGCGGAAGGCAGATGCATGTCACTTGCACTTTCTTCCACAGGAAGCTGATTGGGTGCAGAGGGTAGCATTCCCATTATGTTCCCTTCCTGCCAAAGGTGCTGCTGGGATTGTGACCAGAGGACAATGGGATCAGGGAAGGTGTGGCCATGATCTTCTAGCAGTTTTATGACAGGCTGGGGACTAGAACTTGGAATTCAAAAAGCCCAGTCCAATATTTTAGACACTATGTATACTAGGCCATATATTCTCAGAGTTCATGAAGAAAGTTAGAACTAAAAAGTAACGAATGATGTGGGTTTTTAGTACTTCTCAAGAGTCATGGTTGCCCATTAAATATTACTCCTGTTCCATTCATCAGAGAAGAGAAATACTCTAACCTCCTAATGCACTAGCATTATCTTGGTACAGTGGGTGCCTCATCCCATAGTGGCAGGGTGAGGTCTGCCGTTACTCCTCATTTGAACGATTGACACCTACATGGCTGGTTATCTGTCTCTACAGTGTGGTATAGTGTTTGAGCATTGGATTATGATCTTGGAGACCAGGATTCAGTTCTCTACTTGGCCATGGAAACCCACAGGCTGACCTTGGGTTTATCATATACTCTCAGCTCCAGAAAACCCCATGGTAGGTTCACTTAGTGTTGCCATGAGTTGGAAATGACCTGAAGAAACACAGCAACAACACTATTATCTCACTTTTGAGCTTCCCAAAAGTATCTGGTTGAACACTGCGATTAACACTACCTTAGACTTGATAGACCTTCCATTTGAATCAGCTGGGTTCACCTATGGATTCTACTTTAGACCAGAAATTTGGAGCATGTGGCCCTCTAGAAATTTTTAGACTGCATCATGCCTCAGCACTATTTTTACTGGCTCCAGTTGATGGGAGTTGCAGTTCAACATTTGGAGAGCAACATATTCCACATCCTTCTGTATATTGTACTTCTATGAATTTCTGTACTGCTGAATTTTCTGTTGTGGATTTGAAAAGCATCATAATTTATGCCAGTATGAGGTCCATATAAGCCAAAGTGTACTATACACTGTTAGAAATGAATAAATGCATAGTTTCAGGAAGCATAGCTAATTAATTGTCACTTGTGGTCTTGTTTCGTTGTTTAAACTATCTTAAATATCCCTCTTTATATACTTTCCAAATTCCTTTCTATAAATAGAAGGCAGGAAGAATACAATTTAACGGGACTGAAGTCAAATTATTTCCCCCTTCCCCCGTTACTCTCTGTGAAAAAGTGTAGGAGAGATGGCAATGAATCTGTGGCCCTTTCTGCGCTACACTGTTATAGTGCTGTTATTCCATTTTCAACATCCTATGGAATCCTGGGACTTGCAGTTTAGGGAGGGGCACTCAGAATTCTCTGCCAGAGATCTCTTTGGCCTCAGCAAACTATAAATCCCAGAATTCCACAGGATGTTGAAAGTGGAATAACAACACTATAACAGTGTAGTGTGGAAAGGCCCTGTGTTTGGCATATTTAAACCCTCAAGTTCATGACTGTATGGATGGCCTTGAAAGTGAAACAAGTGATAACAAAGTGGTGGGATTTGAAGGAAAATCATGAAGAGAAGAGGAGGAGCTACTCTGAGGATGCATGGGTTAGATAAGGAGAGGACAGAAGGCACAGTAAATGCTCCAAAGGACTTACACTAGAGTACATTTTTTATACTAAAGTGAGAGTTTTCATTTGTTATAATAATATGACATGAAACGCAGCACAGTTTTTCATACACGTTTCATGTCCTACAGATGTAGAGGCTTTTGTTATATTTCTTTATTAATGTCGTGTTATTTCTGAATTAAATAGAGGGTGATTCTGGAATTATGTCTTATGAACTCAGTCGGGCCGGCATACCTACATGCAATTTCAGCAGTGATTGATGCTCTGCTTAGCAATAATGACACAACCTACACTTTGTTGGGATAAGAAAGTCCACAAGTTTTTATTGGTTACAGCTGTAGAGGCTTGGCTCCAGCCTGGGTCTGGATCCAGGCATCAGTTGAGCTGGCTGACAATCAGGGGGACAAATCACCCAGCCCCCATGCTGATTATGGAAACAAACTCACCCAGCCTACCTGCTAGGTATAGCTTTAGGAATGACAGACTTGGGATTCCACATAGGTGCAACCCACTGCATGGTTCCCCTGCCACCTCAGAGTGGGGCAGACCACATGCCCCTGACCTGGGCATGACTCTAGTAGCCCACACCCCTAAAGTCCCGTTACAGGACCCCCAACTGGGTCTTATAGGCACTCATGCCTTGTTTACCCCCAACAAGATCTGGACCACATGGAAAAATCATCAGAAGAGGTGGGAACCATTTTCCGGCCTCCCACCAAACTTTTTGAAGCTGCAACCAAGACCACGTCTCATGACATATTGCATATACCAAAGGTCAGCTCCTATATCAGAGCAAAAGCATGACTATCCAATGTCAACTTCACTCCTCGACATATACATTTTTTGAAGCATTTTCTTAAATCACAACGTAATACTATCATTAATAAGTAAACATTACAAACACAGTCTCAGTTATGCTCTGAGGTTCCAGAAGAATAGTGTGGGGATGGTAGGTATTTTCTAGAATTTAACATTTTTCTTATTTCAAGTTGATTGTACATATAAACTGCCAGATATTTTAATTACCATTACAGATACCTACAGGCTTCAGCTGGAAGTGAGCCAGCATTGAATTTGTATCACTAATTACGTTTCCCTGACTATTTTCTTCACCTGAAGCCCCATAAGAAGATTGTGTTTGTCAAATGTCTTTCAGCCAAATAACCACTTATTTAATTTCAAATTGAATATCTTATTCAGAGTTGGAAATTATCCTTCATCCACGGGGAGTGGCAGCAGCCTGTTATTGCAGTGTCATTTGGGAAATACATCCGTTCCTTCCTGTTAGTAAGAAATGATATTCCATTAAATAAGAGTTTTGAAATGAATTCAATGCTTATTACACAAAAGACTGACCTTGTGTATTTATCCTGGTAACACAAAATCATGAACTGTGCCAGCCTCAATATAAGTGAAAGTCAAACAGCAAACCTAAGAATAGTCAAAGGACATATTTAGGAGAACCAATGGGAACTACTTGCAAGCTAACATTATTAGGACTGGGCCGAAAGTCTATTTTAGGCTGCCAGAGCAAAGCAGCTCTACTTGTCTTTAACTTTTAAAAGACAAAATATGAACTCCCCCTTCCCTTCACCATCCACTATGTGGCAACAAACTTAGCTCCCTAATAGACAGAAATAGGTAAGCAATTACACTCTTGGTGAGAAAACATTGTGTTACCATGCCATTCGCTTTCACTCCATGATATGATTGGTAATGGACATTATTTAATTGGCATAGATAGTATAAAACATAAATTGCTATGACTGAAAAGCAATGCTGATAATGAAGACTAGCTGAACACATGCAAAAGTAGGTCAGGTAGGACCTTGAGGCAAGGCCAGATCATATGTTCAAGGGATCAGCCAGGAAGCTCTGGTGCTGACGAACTTGCGGTAATTCCCTCAACTCAAACTTCAAGCACAATAGCACACAGCATTTCCTCAACAGAGCAACTGATAGTCATCAACCTGTTCCTGCTGAAATTCCTCTTGTTTCCTCACCTGCCCAAAAGCTATCGCAATGCCCATAAATGCTTTGTCACCTAATCCTAAGACCATGAAGCCATTACGGACTCCATTGTTTGCTCTGCCACAGAGCCATTAACACCTTCCCCTGCTGGGCAGAAAAGGGTATTTAAATCCTGGCTCCAAGCCAGGCAGTCTGTAGTACATTGAATATAAGCCATCATTCTGCTGCTCAGATTCCTGTTCTTGTCTTACCCTCACATCCCTAGTCTGATCCACATTGCTTCCTCTCTAGTCCTCAAGATAGGTAAAATATTACCCATTTCATCCCAACTCCTCACTTAGTTTTTTAAACCTTTCTTCCAGTTAGCCTTGTATGGTTGTGAGACTGCGTGAATATTATGTATGTCTGTCGTTTATCCCCAATAAAACATTCATTTAATCTCCAACTGGTGTCCTTGCATTAGTACCAGTATACAAAGATGAAAAGATCTTGTAAGGTCCTTCCTACAGGCCTCCCTCTGTGAGCTATAATTCCCCAACATTCCATGGAGGCACTGGCACCACAGGTAGACCTCTGAGTCACTCACTTTTTGGGTAGTGTATGTGTGTATGTGTGTATGTTTTCAAATATTTCTGTGTCTTATTCACACAAGACATGTTTAAACTGATGAGTTTCCATTTTAGTTGCAGAAGTGAAGGTTACACATTTACACAATGAAATAAATAAGGCAGACATCATACAGATTTGTCCAGTCCATAGTTTGGAGTGTGGAAGTGTTCCCTGAAGTGTTAATATTGAATTCCGTTGAACTAATTCACTCCTGTCCTGTACAGAAATTCCACCAGTCTGAGGAATGGAAGCCAGTGGATGGGGATTGGGCTACATCTCAATGCTTTAGCACCAAGGCATGAAAATGAAAGGGGAGAAGCCTGAGGGCCTTATAATCCAGTTCTACCTCTTCCTTTCTTTCTTTAATGCTGACACAGGCCTTTTCCCCATGGGTTTAAAGAAACAGTGCAGAGCGTCCTCCAGAGAGGAGGTCTACACCTGGGTCGGACCTACTTTGTGTAGTTCCGCAACTGAGCCTGCTCCCGAACGATCCCAAGTGGTCATTCAGTGTGCTTTTGAAAGACTGTTTAAAACAGGTCTTTCAAAAGCACGGAGCACGCCACTCCGTGGCCGCGCTCCAGTGCAGATTTGCAGGCTCGCACCAGTGCGGGCCTGCAGATCTGCCGGGGGCGGGCTTTAGGCTGGCGAGTTTCACCGGCTGGCGAGCCTCCACCAACCAGAAGCTGCCATTTTCGTCCCCAGAGCAGTGCGGAGTGTGGCCACACACTGCTCCGGACCAGCCTGGACCTGCGGGTGGAGGACAAAGGTCCGGTGAGTACTGGCACGGGGCGATTCCCTCACCCTGTGCGGAAAAGGCCACAGTGTGAGGGAACACCAAGCAGTGAGTCTTCAACTTCAGTGAGCCAGGCTACTTGGTTGAGGCAAGGCATCAGTCTAGGAGGCTGAAATGATGGAGATCAGTGGTGATGGCAACAAACACTAGTGGTGATGAGAAGTAGTCACAGCAGGCAGAAGAGGCCTCATCAAGATGGAATTTGCAATGACACTGTTTCTGGACTCTGCAGATAGCGCAAATAGATGGGGAGGCCTGGGAGCAAAATCCTCTTGTTCTGCTTTGCCGTGGGTCCATTTCTTTTCTTTTGCAGGGGAGAATTCCAGAAGTGGAAGGATCCTTAGGCCTCCATGACGCTTTTTTTTTTTTAGTCATATTATGAAGCATTCTGGGAGGCTCTCCTAATGTTATTGTTGTTGTTTTTGTTGTGTTCCTAGACTGAAACTATCTCATAGCAAGGCTTAACTTGTCCTGTTGTCAGATCTAAAACTGGATTGGAATGGGTCTAGACAATCCATCTCATCCAGGAATTCCTGGAACTTGGAGGTCACCACGTGTGCCAGTGCCTTGGCTAGAAATGGAATATTGGAAATTGACTGAGAATTCTCCAATAACATGGGATGCAGGGCAGGCTTTTACGTGCAGTAGTTTTACAACTGCATCTTTTAGGCATGGTGGAACTCTGCTCTGTTTTAGAGAGGCCTTGCCCCAATCTCTTTGCTCCTCAGCCTGCCCCCCTCTGGTTGTTTTGTTTTGTTTTGATAAGCCAGGGTCTAACACACATTGTTTCCTCTTCCTTTCCAATAACCCTGTCTACATTCTCAAGCTGCACAAATTGAAAACTAGGGATGGGCCAACTGAATCTGCGAATCCTTGAATCCTCCGAGATTTGCAGGTCTGAATCCAGCCCCCCAAACAGTCAAGTGGAATCTTTCGAATCTACTGCCAACCAAGCCTGCAAGGGCATGTAGGGTGGGTGATCGTTGCGTCCCTGCATGCCCCAGGGCCTGAGCTCGCATGGCTTGTTGTTGTTGTTGTTGTTGTTGTTGTTGTTGTTGTTGTTTTAAGTGCCTTCCTTGTTGCAGGACTTGATACTTGTCAAATTCTGCTTCAAAAACACTTTTCAGCAAGTGCTTTCTTTCCCTTGTTTTTAAAACCCTTTTTAAAAAAAGGATTTGAAAGATTCGAGATTTGTGAGATCCATGGATTCTGAGAGCCTTCTAGGGATTTGGATCCAGATTGGGATTTGGAAAATTCTGGATTCGTCCCATCCCTATTGAAAAGTATCTATTATCACTAGACAAGTGAGGGTCAAAGTCGCATGCACAAAATACATACTAAGTATAGCATCCAAGGCAGAGCAGTTCTGAGCAATTTTATCTGCACAGTTTTAAGGAAATTGTTCACAGTGGATTGTTGAGTGGTTCAAATCAGTGGTTATTAACCTTTTCTTTACCATGGACTCCCTTGAAATATCTTGTGTTGCCACAAACTACCAAGACTTAACTCAAGATTTAAAATCCTAAAGTGCATCAAATATTTATTTAAATTTGCTCATTAAAAGTCTTCAAATTGGGAGAAGAGAGAGAAAATAAGTAGATGCATACACTAACAGTATTTTTATTGAAATGATTACATGAAAATAGAAAACAACAACAACAGCTGAGTATAACACATTGTAAAAGCTGATAAGATTTTTTCAAGCCTTTGCAGAACCTCTGTGAGGACATCACACACCCCAGGGGTCCTCAGACCACAGATTAAGAACTGCTGACCTAAATTCTCCTCATGTGGACCTGTGTGTAAAAGACTCCTGGCAAGAAAAGGCAATGGTAGCAGTGAAAAAGCAACAACAACATTGTTTTTCTTGCCTATATTTCCCTGGAAAAGACCCTTAAGTAGGCTTATCAAACCTCATTACATGCCTACCATTCAGGAAGCTGGTGACTGATTACCATCTATAAACTAAATCAACATTGCCTTTCTAATAATTTCTGTCAAGCAGGACAGAAATAAAAAGTATCATGAAATTAAAAGTGTGGCCCTATTTGTTATTTTCTTCCTCTTGAAAAGTTCATTTGTAATTTAGTAAGTTCTATTAGTGTTTATGACTGTGGGGAAGGAATGGGTGGAGATGGAATAATCCTTCCCATTAAACAAAAACCATTCATGTGTTTTCTAAATAAATTCCAAATCAATTTAAATTATTAGAGATAGTTAAGAAAAATAATTAGGATATTAAAATCCATTGGGCATTTCCAATCACTGTTTTATTGTACCTCTGAATAGTTTCCAGAGAATAATAATGACACAACTGCATTGAAATGTAATATTTGTCCCTTAGTATGAAGCAATTTACT
The DNA here is from genome assembly GCA_948472985.1 of Iguana delicatissima. NCBI lineage: Eukaryota > Metazoa > Chordata > Lepidosauria > Squamata > Iguanidae > Iguana > Iguana delicatissima. The sequence continues at coordinate 1,782,702 of CAOKZL010000311.1, forward strand.
CATGGAAAGATGATTGATAGCCTATGTTAAAAATGGAAACAGACTGATTTGTTGCAAACATAACTAGGGATGGAGAGTCACTGGTAAAAGATACATACTGAACATATCAAGGAGAAAGATCACAACTAAGTATTTCATAGACATTTAATGCATGACCAGATCAGTACATGGAGGGTATTGGTAATCAGGTATCTCATTGATGACCCTGCTTCTTACTTGTAGGTATTCCACATCCTGTCTACACAGGGAATGTTCACATGCATCCCAGTGCTCATAGGATCTCATTGAACAAGCTATATCATGAAAAAGTAAAGGTATATATACAAGCTCAAGTGCACTTAGATATACCCATGCTGGGCCCTATTTAGAATCTTTCTTCATTTCAAGGAGTTCAGAGCCAGCAACCATGACCAGGTTAAAAATGCCAATAGGCAGATTAAAATGGGCCTTTTCAGGAAGCATGTACTATTGGGACAGAGAACAATGGCAATATATAGGAAAACAAAGTTATAATTGCTATGTGACCTGGCTTGCATCATTCTGAGATCCCATAATATAAGGTGGAATATGAATATTTTAATAGATAGATAGATAGATAGATAGATAGATAGATAGATAGATAGAGTGGGCAATTCATCTTATATGTGGTAGAAGAAGCTATCCTGTCAACAAGGCTGAAATAAAATTCAACTGACAGTCCAGTCAGCTTCTGTAAAGTGCCTGTAGAAACAGGCAGAGATGCCACCTTGTCCTTCACCTCAGGTGTCAAAATGTCTTGGCTGGGCACTGTACCATGATTGCCAACCACAATTCCAATATGTTCATTGTAAACAGATCAGCTCAGAGCTTGTGAGCTTTGTGAGAAAAAGAGATAGCTTCATATGACAATTCATTTTTCAGTAATAATTACTCATTTTCCTTTGGTGGAGAGATTACTTTGTGAGACACTATTTCAATTTTGGTGAGAAGGCTAGAGTCACTGTACACATATCCAAATAAAAATGGATTTAATTTGAAAGCCATGTTATCTGCTAAGTTCCTTTTCATTTATAATGCCAGCTCTCCTTAATCAACATGGTAACCTGCATGTTTTATGATTTCTGTGGCTTAGAGGAAAATAAGCTAATAAGATGTAGTCCCAGAGAATGGCAAGTTTGTATTTCTTTTTTTCCCACTTTGAAATGCCTGCTCTCCCCATTTTCTCTATCAGTGACCATCTAGCATTATGGAGAACGAAGCGCTCCATGTTCATTAACTATAATATCAAACGATTCCTAATATATTTGAATGTTCATATTGTGGTAATAGCATTATACCTTTTCTAGACCAAAGAAAATGATTGGAGATTCTACATAAGGCAAAATTGTTTCTAAATAGCATAAAGGGGAAAGTAGTGTGTTCGACAATGTGAGAGTCACATAATCTGTGTATTACACTCTGATGGCTTGAGAGGAAGGGAACACAGGCTGTCCAATTACAGTAGGTTCATTAGGACACACACCTATGTGGTTGCATGCCTACATAAAAGAAGAAATTCAATAACAACAGAGCCACAGAATGTGCTTCTGCATCTGAATATATGATAGATCCCCTAAAAACCTCCAAGCTATCTCTTCTCTGGTCTCCACTGACCGAGATCATTTGCTAGCCGCCATATTTGTGATCTTTAATGGAATTGCTAAGTTCAATATTTCAAAAGTTTCTGTTTTCTAAGAGATACACAGAAAGAAAGTTTTTATCAGACTGGAGCCCAAATTTCCAACTGGTACAAGATACTGCTGCCAGGGACAATTGACAAAGGTCATATGAGTATGTGGTGCTGAAGACAAAGGGCTGGTGCTGACCTACAAGGTTCTAAATATCCTTTGGTACAGGAATCTGAAGGAATATCTCTAGATCTATCAGTTTGTATTTGCTCTTAGATGAAGGGAGGTGGAGCACTGTCTCATCTCACCATTAGGGGATGTCCTAACACTCACGTGGCATTGTCAGATAGGATTTTCTCTGTGGTGACATCCCAGCTGTGGACTGCCCTCCCATAAAGGTATCAACTGCATCAGCTTTCTTAATATTTAAACAGCAAGTCAAGCTCCACTTGTTTCCTTGTGCATTTCTGAGTATGGTAGGTCCCCCATAAGGGCATAACCAATATCCATAGTTTCACTTACCCTTGATATGTGTTAGGGCTATGGCTGCCAGTGCTGGCCTAAGTCCTTGCTCTATGCTGCCAGCCAACAGAGGTGCATGGTGGGGTGCAGCTGGGCTTCCTGTGCCTCTCTTGGCTGAAGAAGAGAAAGATGCAGTAGAGAGAGACACATAAGCCTGGTGTGGTTTCCCCCACTCCCTCTCCATCAGTGAAAAGACAAATGTGGCAGAGAGAGGCATCCAATGCCTGACATTGCTCCCCCTTCCCATGCTTCTCTCTACTGAGGAAGAGAAGGATATTCCTTCTTTGGTGAAAAGAGGTGTGTGAAGCCCAAATGGCTCCCTCCTATGCTTCCTTCTGCCAAAGAAGAAACTGACATTCCTTCCTTAGCAAAAAGCGGCACGGCTCTCCTTGCCTCTCTCTCCACTGAGGAAGAGATGGGCAAGGTAGAGAGAAGCCTGACATAGCTCCCCACTCCTCATTATCTATATTTTTTGCCATATGTGTTAAGTCCTGGAATGTTCTCCTGTTGTTATGAGGGACCTATTGTTGTTAATAGCCACTGCAATTTATACAGTTGGAGCTATTGTTGATTATTAATTCAATCTGCTGATTGTTTATTTGTTTGTTTTGTAACCGGTTGTTTTAGTATTATTGTTATTCAGTATTGGCTTTCTGTAGGAGCATAACAAAATTAATAAAAAAAATTAATATAAATGAAAAACTCAGGTACTTCAAAAAAATTGAATATTTTAAATCCAGACTTCTTCCCTTTGTGGCATTCAGGTAAGAGCATTGCTCTGTTTCCACCATTGTTCTCCTGTCTATATAACAGACGCCATGGGCAAGAAGGTCTGAAACAGGTGTGGACAAAGTCCAGAAACTTGATGTTTCTAGGGGGAAAAGGCACCTTCTGGATAAGAAACACTTTGGGGAGGCATCTGTTGAAACTGTCCTCCAAACACTCCCATGAAGTCATTGTGGCCTTTGATGTGGCCTTTGGTCTATCTGGGGCATATGTGACACCTAGACCTTGAGAAGTTTCCAACAGTTGTCTAAAGATAAGACTCTGATTAATGTAGATTTTCTCCTCTGATGTGATAATCAATGATTTGCATTTTATTCATAATGAGGAGGAGGCTATTCCTTCAGGCCTTCTCCCCAAGTAGATGAGCAGCATAGTAGAGCCAATGGGATATGATGATGGCAGTGGAGCCAGTACCTCTTCCTTTGCACAGTATTAAACACATGTGGAAATATAGTCAGCCCTCAACATTTGTGGGTTTAACTTTCATGAATTTGATTATCTGCACATTTTTCCAAGCCCTGCCCCCCTACCTCAGGGACTTCTTTTCTGGTGGAACCTTCCTTCTTGGCAGCTCTGATTAGGCCATGCAGCCATTTAAAAACCTGACTTGGGTCTTCCTCCACCAGCCCCTGGCTGGCCACCTAAGAATGGCTTGCAGCTTAGTTTCTCAGCACCACAAACTCTCTCCTGATGCCCCCAACACCCAAGGAAGGAAATGATTGAGAGGAAGGAAGTATAAGGTCCCCATGCTCTTCCCTTCTCCTTTCTCTGACCTAGTTTGAACCCTGGGTGCCTGTTCTCCTCACCATGCTTCAGCCCCTTTCCTAAAGACACACACGAAACATTTTGATATTTGCATTTTTTCCATTTTTGCAGGGGTCCTGCATTCCTAACCATAGTGAATGTGGATGGCCAGCTGTACTGCTCAAATAGTGCTATTGGTTTTCCTATTTCTGCAGTGCTGAACTGATAGAACTAATGACACCATGTCAAAAATCAGATCCTGACAAACTTAGATGCAGCATTTATATTGTTTTTATTTTAGTCCATTTTTTGCTATTTTGGTCAGTTTTGCTATTTGCTTTCACTTTCACTTAGCACTCCCCCTCACAACCCAATTGTCAGACCAATGCGTAGGGGACATCTCACATAGTTTCTCAAAGGCTGAATTTCTTCTGTTTCTTCTCTTCAGAATATGAATATAATTCATATAGGTCTTGAGCGTTCTACCTTGCAGAATTGGACAGTTGCTATGAAAAAACAGACTTTGAATCTGAGATCAATTGCACAAATTTACAGTGACGTATTTAAGTATTCTATTCCAGGTCTCAAGGTAACTCTCAAGTCTCTACCTTCAAGTCTCTAATTGAGTCTCAAGTCCTTGCAAGATATTTTCTAGTCAAATCTCAAGTCAAGTCAAGTCTCAAATCTGAGAGGAAACTTTAACAACAACAACAACAACAACAACAACAACAACAACAACAACAACGGTGGGGTGTATGGGGGGAGGTGAATGGACTTTACAAGTGTCTGCAGCTTCAGAATTGGGGAATAGGATCTATCCTGCTCCCCATTCCTCAAGCTGGAAGCTTTTGTGTCAATGGGCATAGAAGAGTCTGAAGCTTCAAGTGAGTAATAAGATCCTTCTTACTCCCCATTACTGAAGATTCAAAAGCTTTAGAAAGAAGGGCCCTTCCACCTTAAGCCTGTTGCCTAATACATTTGCTATTCCCTTCTGAGAAACATGCCCTGTTGTCTGGGGGAGATTCTTGCCTCCTGTTATTAGGAAAAGTTTTAAAAGTCTCCTACAATATGCAGAGGGTATAGGCTGCTGAGCAGACGTCAACTCTTCCATGAGCCTGTTGCCTAAAATGTTTGATGTTCCCCTCCAAGAAATGCACCCACACTTTGGGCTTGAGATTGTAATGTGACCAGTAGGCAACAACAGATTGCTCACAGTCATAAAGTTTCTGGATGAATGGGTCACGTTACTAAACCAAGGGTAGCAAGACAGTCACTTAAAATATACAAGTCACAAATTGAGTCAAGTCAGTGTGTCATTTACTGACGAGTCTAAGTTGACGAGACTAAAGTGACTTCACTCCAACTTGAGTCTGAGTCAGTTGATTTGAGTCTACATCACTCCAAATTTCTGTGTGCTTTTTCCTCTAACTAAAGGCAAAACTCTTCTGGTTGTCACGGCTCCAACTTCAACATAATGAAATTTAGATGTGGAGAAAAAACACCTCTAAATTCAACATTGCCATTCTCTTTCTGTACTTGTAAAAAAGTAATTACAGAAGTTGCATTTCAAATTCTGAAAGTTTTGTTTTTCCTTCTACTAGATCTGACTTCACAATAGTTCTGTTTTTTATTTAAGAAAAAGTTTCCATTCTCACAAGCCATTGCATAATTCCATGCTAGCCTGCTTCATTTACATTGAATATTAACTTGATACAGAATAGCGCTAATTAATCCTGCATAAATGTAATTTGCTTTCTGGGTAACTCCATAGCATGAAAATTAACATGGCAATAGGAATCTAGGCTATCAGATACAATTTTTTATTTAGTCCAGTAGACAGAGTGCTTAATGAATTTAATTATATTGCCTCTCAATCTCCTATGCTGAAGAACCACCTTTTAGCCTTGTTTTTCTTTTCTTTTTTTGATGAGCATTATCCTTCTGTACATTTGCCTTTTCACCCTGCTAAGCATGCAAATCATTCCACTTGAGTCCTAATCATTACGAACAGTCAACAATTAATGACCTTCCTAGCAAGGTCATCGCACCCCAAGTTAACACTGAAAGTAGCTAGCATTGTCTAAGAATGAAGTTGTTGCTATTTTTAATAATCATAATACAGCTGTGTATACACACACACATGCACACACAAACTTATATACACACAGTAGCTGTAAGTAAAGATTAATGAATCTAACATGCTAACATAATCCCAACGATGTACTCAAGTCTTTTACTCCAAGTCTCAAGTCAAGTCTCAAGTCTCTACCTTCAAGTTTCAAGTCAAGTCTCAGGTCCTGGAAGATACTTTCAAATCAAGTATCAAATCAAGTCTTAAGTCTGGAAGCCAACTTTATACCGCAACCAAAATTTCAGAATTATTGGATAGAATAAAATACAGTCAGTTTTAACAATTTAAGCAGAGTCGGCTTTCCACATTTGCAATTTTGCCATCTACAGCTTCAGAAGTGAGAAATAGGATCCTATCTTACTCCCTGTTACTGAAGATTCAAAAACTTTAGGAGGAAGGATCCTTCCTCCTCAAGCCTAACAGATTTACTTTTCCTCTCTGAAAAATGCACCCCGCACTCTGAGGGTGAGTCTTGTCTTTTGTTCTTAGGAAATGTTTTAGAGGGCTCCTCTGATAGGCAGTGGGGACAGGCTGCTAAGTAGACCTAAAGTCTGCTTTAAGCTCATTGCCTAACCTGTTTGCTGTTCCTCTCTGAGAAATGTGCCCATACTTTGCGCTTGAGACAGATTGTCATGTGACTAGTAGGCAAAAAGAGATGGAGGCATTGTTCAAAATTTTCTGGATGAATGCATTACGTTAACTGAACCAAGGGTATTAAGTCAGTCATTAAAAATATACAAGTCTCAAGTTGAATTGAGTCAGTGCATCATTTATAGCTGAGTCGAGTTGGAGTTGAGTAACTGAAGCAACTTAAGTCCGACTTGAGTCTGAGTCTATCAACTTGAGTCTACATCACTGCATAATCCTATCATCAATTTATTCTGAAAAAGAATAAAAATCTAGAGACAATAATAGGCAATGATAGAGGGAGCAACACCTGGCTTGTAGGTGGCAGAAATTCTGCTTTAATTCACATTCTCTCCCCTGCTCCTAGCATTGGATGATAATGTGTCTAATTTGGTTCAAGTTAAAATGCTTGCCAGTTCTTTTTTTCCTACAACTGGAGTGATACAGAATGGAGACCCTGGGATTTCATCAGGAATATTTGTCACAAAGGACAAGGCTGGGCATGGTGGCTCAGGATGTCAACGGAAACTGTTGGTCAAGGATACAGGGTGTTGGTGGATTTATGTCACTGGGGAGGGAAAAGATACCAGAAAGCAACGAAGAAAGAAGTGAGCCTAAATAGAGGGGCCTATTGCTCCAGAGAATTGAATTGGGTATAGAATTGGGTACAGAGTATAGAATTGGGTCCCACATTTTTTAAAAATCATAGACTTTGAATGTATACTTGAACATAGCTTCTTTTTATGAATAAAATCTACAAATTTATTCATTATCTATATACAGAGGTCAACAAATATGACTTTAAATGAAACGTCAGACTGATTTACTGTCAAACAGAATGTTATTAAGTTACATAGATGGTGGCTGAATGTATCCTGCTTGCATCAATGTTATCATACAGCTAAGATTGCTACTCTAATATTGCACACATGAATTGCATTCTACATATCATATTTCCTTGACAATAATGATGGGAGGTGTGGGTGTGCTGTTTTGTAATACACTCACCAGCACACTGCATTTTAATGTAATTTCTGGCAGCAGATCTGGGTTGTCTTGTCCATATTATTGTAACAACCATCTCTAAAAGCTAGAAAATAGTAGAGAGCATTTCTGTACAAATAGTGGAGTGTTTTCCCATCAATATGGATGCACTTTTTTTGTGGGACAGAAGTTGCTGTTTAGTGGGATAGGTTCAATGTTTTGTTATGGCTGCCTACACTTACGATCCTCTGTGTTTACCTTGCTCATTTTCTCATTTCAGGAAAGTACAAAACAACTATTCCTTGCCCTAGTAAAATCATTTTTTCGAATACAGACTGAATGAAAGGAAATACAGGTTCCTATATCTGAAGTAATTCCTTCATGTAAAGGCTACCTCTACTGCTTGCTTGGACTGTTAAGTCTAAATCAGTGGTTCTCAACCTGCGGGTCCCCAGATGTGTGTGGACTTCAGCTCCCAGAAGCCCCAGCCAGTATGGTCAATGTTCAGGGCTTCTGGGAGCTGAAGTCCTAAAACATCTGGGGACCCACAGGTTGAGAACCACTGGTCTAAATCATATTGTTATCCTTGCTAGGATAGATTCCTTGAGAAAACTTGTAAGTTTTGTGTATGTTCCATGGATTCAATGGGTCTAATCTAGTTGGAGCTAACAATATAGGCTTCAGTATTCTATATTAGAATCAACAAAACTTTATATAGATTTTTAGTGTCCAGCATGCTGAATACTGCTAATAGTACCTGTCACATAAAACTTTGGTTTTTTTGTCCAGGAATAACCAAATATATTTCACTCCCACATCTACAGGGCAAGTAAAGGCAATTTTAGTGTGAAGGATGACATGGATATCAGCACAGGTATTAATATTTGTCCTATTTTAATGTTCCATGCTACTGAGAATCATCTGCTCCACCTACTGCTTCAAGATGATATAGAAAATCTTGTTATAAGAAGGCTGATTGCAGCACAGCTGGAAGTCCAGGTCCATGCAATCCTCATATACCTCTTGAATGTAGCATCAAACCAAAAGCATTCTGAGCAATTTGCTTGGATTCACTTAATGAAGTTCTTGCTTGTGGGCACACAAAAGAATAAAGTTAAAGCAAGGTATATGCAGGGAAAAGGAAAGGAGCAGAACAAAGAGGGCTGGTAACTCCTGGTTTGATTTGGAAAAATAACATATCCAAAAGACCACAGCACAGCAGTATGTGAACACACAAACGCATATTAGAAAGACAATATGGTAGCTCTCAAGCACAGAGGGAGTTCTGGAGTTCTCTTTTTTTTTCTGCATTTATATTTCTCTATAACTATCACAACAGATTTTTACACTGTATGGTAACCATCATGCAGTTAATTGAGCCCAGTAATTGCCAGCTTTTGTAATGGTGCAAGCCTCCAGAGTGAAATACTTTGACATAACCATCAACATAAAATAGCTAGAGGTATTCTTTTAAGACTTAAAGCAATTTCTGAGTTTATTTAATAGTTGAATTGGAGAGAGGGTGTCATTAACTATCATCTGGATGACTTCCACAACTATATATATTGCTAAAAGGCCTAGAAAAGCAAATGTCAAAATATCTATCACTCACTGGATGATTCTGTAGAAGTGACTTCTGAGTTCCCTTGAAAGTGAGCTCTATAAAAATCAAGGGATTTAAGTTCAGGCAATATGTTAAGATTGAGTGGTCTTGGAATGAGAGACAGTATGCATCTGAAAATCTAGGAACAACATATATTTCCTGTGGACTTTGATGTCTTTCCAACATGCTTCTTATGTTACCTTCTTATGACGTGAATATTTAACACTGAGGGTGCATTTTTTTTGCATTTTTTTGGCTGTCCCTCTGAAAATACGATTCCACAAATAAAAAAAAAACATAAATATGAGGATACACTAACTCCCAAGGCTTCTCTTCAGGTTTAAGCTGCATCAACAGAGATTCAGGTCCCTGTCATTTCTTTAGACTTCATTTCTGTGAAATTCCTTGGAGTAACCTTAGAGGGTGGGTAAAGGGTGGATAATGGCTTTCAAGCACAGTGAATCTGTCATCTTAAAGCTCAGACTCTATTACCACGCTATAACCCCCACTCCATGACATGATTGGCAACGAACATTATTTGATTGGCACTAAATACAAATTATACATTTATGGCGGAAAAGCCATGCTGGCAAAAAGGACTGGCTGAACATGTGCAAAAGTAGGTTGAGGGGACCTCTAGGCATGGCCAAGTCATAACTTCACTGAGGATTAGTTAGAAAAGATGAGCTTCTCAATAGCCCAAACCTAGAAGACAATAGCCACCAAAACTCCCAGAAAAATCAAGAATGGCCAACACCCTACAATACATCTCTTGATGAATTTCCCCCTTTTGTTTCCTCACCTGCCCAGATATTAAGAAGCTATCACAATTCCCATTAGTGCTTTGTCACATAATGCTAAGACCACTGGCCAGCTCCAGAATCCTTTGTTTGCTCTGCCATTAACACCTTTCCCTTCTGAGGAAGAAAAGGGCATTTAAACCTTGGCTCCAAGTGAGGCAGTCCATTGTACATTGCTCCTCAGATTTCCATCTTGTGCCACCCTTGGGCCCCTAGTTTGAACCACGTCGCTTTGTCTCTTCTCTTCAGTATAGGTAAATATTACCGACTTTGCCCCAACTCCTTGCTATCCAAGTTTCTTTCCATTCCTTTGGTTACGCTTGTGTGGTTGTGAGACTGCTTGAATCTTGCATGTTTTATGATTCCCCCCCCCAAAAAAAATATTCTTTTAACTTCCAACTGGATTCTTGCATTAGTATTAGTATATACAGGTGAAAAGATCCCAGAAGTTACCCTGCTCTCACAGGCCTCCCTTTTAAGCTAATAATTCCCTATCTTTCCATGGAGGCATTGGCATTATGGGTGAACCCCTGAGTCACCCACCTTTTGGGGTAACAACTCTTGCTTCCTCTCTTCCTTCATGTAAGAGAAACTCTGGAGTATATAAGAGAATACCAGTAGGGTTCTTGTATTCTGATCTCTCAAATCCAAGCAAATTATTTGCTCATTATGGAAATCATAGGTTCCATTGGTTAAAGGCTGAACGGCCCACACTGTAATACTAATTTCCATTCAAAACCACTCCTTTAACCATTGATGTACAAATAGGAAACAAAGACTTTGGTCATTTCTGCACTACACTGTTATAGTGCTATTATTCCACTTTCAACAGCTTGTGGAATTCTGTGGTTTGGAGTTTACTGAGGCCAGAGGGTCTTTGGCCGAAAATTCTAAAGGCCCCTCCCTAAATTGCACATCTCAGGATTCCATAGGATGTTGCAAGTGGAATAGTAGCACTATAAACAGTGTAGTGTGGAAATGGCCTGTATTTCCTTCAGTACAGAGTGTGTAAGCAAGCAAGGTCAAGAAGGCGTACAAGAAAAGAAATAGCTGCTTTTAAGTAGTTACCCGTATCATAACTGCAAAACAATTTTAGACTTACAGACTTCTACAGACACTCAAGGGACACACATGCTTTGTTCAAGCAAGTAAACAATAACAAGTGTTGCAAATACCTATTTCAGAGTAGGGTAGGTTTCTAGACCTAGATAACTGAAGGATGCCCTCGAAGAAAAGAGTTGCAAACAAATTCTGAGCTGAGTGAAAGAAAATACAGTCAGCCCTTCAGATTTGCAGGTTTGATTTTTACAAATTTGATAATTTGCGAGTTTGAAGCTCCAAGGTCCTTCCCCCCTCCCCTTTGGCTGGCACCACCATTCCTTTCTTAGACCCTCAGATCAGAAAAACTCCACCCTCACTCATTCACTTGATCAGAGAGGCAGGTGGGGGGGAATAGGACAGAGAGAGCTGGAGGAGGAAGGGCACATGCATTCTTTTGCACACATACTCATTCCCTCATGCAGGCAGAGGAAGGGGATGGGACGGGGGAATGGAAGGAGGGAGTGTGCATACATATATTCCCTCACTCAGTTATTCAGATGAGAGGGGGAAAGATATTTGTGGGTTTTTTCCCACAAATATCTTTGTTATCGCTAACTCTTGCAAAAGTGTAGGGCCCACTGTAGATCTATGCTCATTCAACATGTTGGGAGGAGCTGTTGAGGCAGGCTCTTCTGTTTGGCTATTCAAGGCTGCTCAACAAGAGATTCTGGAGATAGCTGCTGTTTACGTGTTGTAGGCAGGCACACACAGTTACAGTAGAATCAGCCAGAGTCGAAATCCTTCTCTTTCACAGCTCAAGATTTATTTTCTTTTCCACATTCAGAAAAAGATTGCAGAAGCTTTCTAAGCATACCTCTGGATGAATTTTATAGATCCCTGATTGCATGGAGGCTTCTGCCCACTCTATTAATTTAGCACTTGCATGTTCAGATGGATTTCTGAATAATATTGGACCCAAATGATAAAAAAAAAATAATAGTATGTCAAGGAAAATAACCATTGAGAGGGAGAGATCTAAGAAAGGGGAAAACAGAGGAAGGGAGCAGGTCAAAAAGAGAGAATGAGAAGTTTCAGCCTTGGGACAAGGTGTTTCTATCTATCCTCACTCTAAATCCTGTCCTAGTTGTGAGTTGCACTCAAGTTTTATTCAGTTATAGCTGAGCTGAGTTATAACTTAAAGCTGAATGTTCAGCAGAAAAACAAGTGAAATCCAGCAGTCTCTTAGACACCTTTATTTTCTTCTCCAAAATCACTTCGTTAGTATGTGATTAGAATATTGCTTCTTTTCACAAACTGCATTTGCTAACAATGCCATTCAAATATATGTTGCAATTTTAAAAGGCACATTAAGGTTTTAAAACTGATTTAAAAGTCTTATTTCCCCCATTCTGCTGCTCTTTGAAGTTATTTTAATCTTGTCTCAGCCTTGTTATTCCCTGTGCCACCAACTGATCCCTATGAGCCCCCCTCCATTTTTGGACTCATCTAATTTGCCTTATTTCTGAGTTGTTACGATATTCTCAAGACATCACTTTATAAATTCCTCTTGTTGAATTCTTCATTAAATTCTAATTTTTGCTATCTAGTTCTGCCTTTTTAAGCTTCTGAAATCTACAGTAATTATACATATCTATTTTACAACACTACATATTGACTTCTGAATATGAAAGGAAAAAGCAATGAGAAAAATCTGTAAGCTAGCAATAAGTGTGAGATCTTTAGCGCACTCCTATGTGACACTCTGCACTCCATAGCATCATTTAGGCTTATTTCAATATTTTTATATGCTATTCAGATTAGTTAGACTGTTAATCAAGAGGGACTTCCTCTGATTTCAGCAGCCTGACATGAAAAATATTTGGCTTCCTCAGATCCATTATTTATGGCAAAGATCTGAAGTGCTAAGGAAGAAAGGTACAATATTGTTGCTGGGTTTGCTTTAAGGTTTGGCAAGAATTTGATTGCTTTCCAGAAAGCATTAGAACCAATTTTAATCAAGGGAGAAGAAGTCATTTATGAGAACTTGCAATACCTATCCCATATTTTAACTGCTTTCAGTGTGGATAAATACTGAGGTTGATTCTATTAAATTTATTTATTTGCACAACTGCTGTTGTTCATTGAGAGATCTTATGCTTACAGGTAAACTTCCTGGGCTGAATCCTTGAAATCCTTGTCTGAAACTCTGGAAAAACTGCCCATCAATGTCAGAAATAGACTAAGGTCCTTTCTACAGCTTACCTTCTTGTAGCAGCATCTGGCGGTGATCCTGGCAGTGGTTCTGCTGGGAAGGGTGCACGATGGAAGCACTCCCCTCTGCACAAGACTGGTTTCCTGTGGAAGGGAGTGCAGTGGATATGCTGCTTCCTTCTACAGTACAGCTGGGTACTTTCTGAGGCTGCGCTTGGGCAGGAAGTGCTGCCATCACACTTCCTGCCCTTCCGCAGGACAGGTAAGCGCAGGATGGTGGTGCAATTGCATGTCATTGATGGGGAAAATCTATCAATGATTTAACCTGAGATTATGCTGCCTGGGGACAGGTGAAGTACAGGATTGTGACAATATCATGCAGAAGCATTGTCGCAGTCCCGTCCTTCCCTATCTTCATGGCGGGATGGGAGGGTGCTGCAGAGGGCCTAGAGGTCTGATCCATGTTCTTTCAAGGAACCTCTTACTCTTCTTGAGCCTGATATCTGCGACACATTGACTTAACATTGTTTTTCTGCCTAAAGATAGAATATAAATAACTAAAACTAAAATATTCACTTTTAAAAACAACACTGGGCTAAATTTCATGGTCTTGGAACTACAGGACCAAAAGAAATACAATAAATGCACATAAACAGAGATTTCTATTGTTACAGAATACTATGTACCATCTCAAATCCCATCTTTGGGAAAACATGAAGTGTTCTTTTTTAAAGGCCTTATTCCTTGAGCCAAAGTAGCCATTACTTTAAATATGCCATTTGTAGTTATATCTTAAATATTCTCAAGTAAGTGACAGCTTGGATAAATGGACAAGATCCTGACTTCCAAAATCTACCTTAACAGCCACCAGCCTCACCAAGTGATGGAGGTCTGTTTGGCTGGCAACCAAAGCTGGATAATGATGTTTCCAGTGCCCTTTCATTAGTTATCTGCAGGGGAATGAATTGTTGCAAGAGGGCTCCTGCTTCCAGTTCTCATATCACAGATTGTTATAGGAATGTCACTATTAAGGTGGCAAAATCAGGGTGACATGTTTGTGAATACATAGAATAACTGAACAGCAAGCAGTTAATGGATCCATAGGCCTAGGCTACAAATCTGTAACTTCAGTACAGCCAATGTATTTAATACTTCATACTTTGTTGCCACCAGCTTGCAGTTCATCTTGCAAAGTAGTGGTCTATTTGCTGTAATTCAGATAAAGACCATAGAGTAGGGAAATGGTTAAGGCCCCATATTTGCGTGCTACTGTATCAGCATCAATCAGTAATTATAAAAAGATGGACCTGCTCACTTCATTTATGAAGTAATGTCTATTTTGGCCCTTACTAAAAGAAACAAATATGAGCTGTTATCTGGTAATAACAAAGCATGCTTGTGGTGAATATGCATTTCATTGAGGATAGGAAAAAAAGAAAATTGCCTGTTGGGACAGAAATTATTGGTGGAAGGTTATGAGATCCAGCCATCTTTAATTTCAACAGTTCAGTGCTTCTAAAACTCTTTTCAGTTGACTTCATTTTGTTTTGGCCCTGGATGTACCATTATTCTGATGAGGGCAATCTGCCTTCAGAAAGGAGTGTCATGGGAAAAGACCCCATAATGACAAAAATAAGAGCTATTTTATTATTATAGCAATGTTTTAAATGCTCATTTAAATCAAGAACTTCTGCTTCAGCTAGTTTGATATCTCTTGGCAAAGAACTTCATTCTGGTGAGTCATCAGCAAGACTGTGAATAGACCATCAGGGAGAAGTCTGTGCTATCCAGGCTTGACAGCAATTACAGAAAAGCTCTTTTCACTTCTATGGGCATTAGAACAGGGCAAAGCCAGAAAAATCAGCTGCAGCAGAGGCAACTAAATTAGCTTGGGACAGAAATAGTGGGGCTATTCTGTTTTGGCAGCAACACCCAGCTTAGATATTTATTGTCTTTCTTTCGTAAAGAGGAAAAGATAGTGACAAAGAAAGAAGAAGGAGGATCAGATTCTGCTATTAAAAAAGAGAGAGAGAGAGAGAGAGAGAGAGATAAAGTAGAAATTAAAATTAGGCTCCTTGCTGAAAGTTCCAGGTAAAGATGGCTTCAAGGTTTTAAAATGTTGAACAACTGCTTTGTACCATTTCACACAAATCATGTTATATTTCAAAGGAATTATCTCCATTTGCTCCTTGGTCCTGCCAATAATAGCTATTGAAAGTTTGCTGCACAGGCTTCGGCAGTCATGCCACCTCAGCGTGCTGGGTTTCTCAAATTTCATGCTGCTCTATGAGGTATTTTGACTTATTTCTCCTGTTACCGCAGTTTCTAGCCAGACTTGGGGGGCACCAGATATCATTTTGATATCAATAATTTGGCCTTCCTTACCCATTCCTTCCCACATGCTTGCAAGGTCCCCGGACAAGCATGCAAACAGGCTCGGTTGCTCGCTGGAATATTCAACAACAATACAGGCAGGCCAGAAATAGCCAAACTGCCACTTCAGGAGACCTCATGACAAGTACCCTCATTATGTATGCATGCTACTTACAAAGAACTCCTTGCTCCAAGCAGGCAGCTTGACAAGCCGAATACTCAAGCATCAAGCATCCCGCGTTTGCATCCTGGCTACCCTATTGACAATTTGGACCTAACTCAATCATGTTAAATTCTGACCTTTCAGAGGCTTTGTCTCCAGCCAAAAACTCATTGTTTTCCCCAAGTACAGGCTAGCCTATGGCCACAATTTCCCCTATAAGAACCCCTGACTTTGAGCACTTCTTTGGATTGCTCAAATTGCTGGGATTGCTCCCGACTTCCATCCCGCCTTGCTGCCACTTTGCTTGGTGAGCCTTCCCCTCAGTCCCACATACTGAGAACCTCCATATCCACGAACTCTATCTTCAGACTACCCGGGCTTCAGGACAGGTGCAGTATTTCCGATACCAAACTTCCTCTAAAAATCCCTCTATCCAACTCCAACCTTTATTTCTATAGTTATCTGTGTGAGTGTGTTGCATACACGTGTTTGACTGTATTTTAATAAAAACCACAATATTATTTCACATCTGTTTGCTCTTTGACTTGACCTGACCCCGTAGATGCTGGGTAAAAGATCTTGCTACGTTACCCTGCCTCTTGCATTGCTAACTTGTGCTCTTTGACTAATTTCCCCAACTTATAATTTGGAGACCATTTAGGTGTCCCTCACGGGACCCCCAGAAATCAGGGTAACTCTCCCACATTTCATTTCATTGGCATATTCCAAAAGTTCCCAGATAGCAAGGTGGCACAAACCTCAAATTGCTGGGGAAATGTTTTATCAGCACCTGCCTCCCTGCTGTCTTTTAACTTCTCCAGCACTAAGGGCTGTTTTAAACTACACAGTTATAAGCACTGTGGTTCCATATTAACTGCTGTGGTATATCCTGTGGAATCCTGAGGATCTGTAGTTTGGTGAAGCAGTTGAGCTCTCTGGTTGAGAATTCTAAGTAGTCCTCCCTAAACTTCAAATCCAAGATTGCATGAGATCAATGGTGGCAGTTGAAATGGAATCATAGTGTATATACTGCCATAACTATATAGCTTGAAAGGCCCTAAGAGAAAAATCTGGACCTAGGTTTAATTGTGCTAGATGAGGACTAGCTCTCTTTTAGTGAGAACTACTTGGAGCGCTGTTGAGACCACACCTGTGTTTATAACAGTCACAGTGCAGAATGTGGATGCCCAAATGGTACAGGGATAGCACATTCATCCTGAAGTGAAATAATACATGCTATCAACTACAGGGAGGAACACTATAGTACCAGTAATTGTGGTGGCTTTGGTCTGTCTGTCTGTCTGTCTGTCTGTCTGTCTGTCTGTCTGTCTGTCTATCTATCTATCTATCTATCTATCTATCCTACCTATCTACCTACCAGTGGTTCTCAAATTTTTTCTACCTCATGATTCTCTTTACATCTGCATGAGAATGTTGTTCCCCTCTCCACATTGTGCTCCCCTTGTCCTCTCTCACAGTCTGCTGTGCTGCATGCACCCTTCATCTTCGTTCTCATACTCTGTGCCTCCTCTCTTCAGTTCCCTCTCTCACCTGAAACTGCCTCATGGCTGCTAAGGGGCATGTGTCTACTGCACCAATGACAGAAAGTTCAGTGAAACTGAATGGGAAAAGCATAACAAAGAGGCAGACAATTTTTGCTGTGTCTAAGGTTGGAGAAAGGCACAAGAAGGCACAGGGAAAGACATTTCATGCCTTTCTTTTTCAGAAACCAGTCAGTCCTCAACAATGTACACAGACACAGGCTTGCCCTCCCCACCTCTTTATTTTTTTTTACATTTGCTGTACTTACAGGCTGACTTTTCTTGCACTTCCCTTGAACAACTATTGCTCCTTCCTTAGGGTCCTGCCCCTCAGTTTGAGAGCCACTGATACACACAGGCCCTTTCCACATGGGGGGGCATGAAACGCAGGGAAACGGGGCAGCGCACGCAGAAACAGAGCTTACCTTGATGTGGGTAACTCTGTCGCCTCGAGGAGCAGCACGCGTTCGCTGCTCTACACGGCAGTGGCATCCGGCGGAATCAGGCGGTGCCCGGCGGCGCCCAAAATGGTGGCTGGCGACTTCTGGCAGCTCTCCGCCAATCGAAGAAGCACGTCAGCCAGAAGCCCACCCCCAGGCAGCTCTGCAAGGATGCGCTTGCACGCCCCTGCAATTCCACACGGGGCACTGAGACGGGCTAGCGAACACGTGTTTCATAAAGACCACATGAAATGTGGTCTTTATAAAACATGTGACGCCACCCCCGCGGCTGCGCAAGGGCGGTTTGAGGTGTGGAACCTCCACATTTCTAACACCCTAGCGCACTCCACGGTGTGGACGATCTCCGGGTGAGGTCGTCCTATCCCATGTTACCCCGTGTTTTTCCCCCGTGTGGAAAGGGCCACAGAGACACACACAGTTATACATCCTTTGCGAAATAAGACAAATTCTTGGCAGTGTTCAAGTGTATCAAGATACAGATGCTTATTTTTCATTTCTTCCAAATTCTTCAGGAATTCAGGAGAAAGAACTTTGATAACTTACAATAACAGCTTCAGGATAAATCCACAAGGGCAATCTGTTTTACTTACCTCATTTGTGCCTTATTAGGAAATCAACATGATTATGGTGGTTTCAATTATAAGCCTATTAGGTAGATAATTGACAATGCAAGTGCATTCATGTTACATTTCATTTGTTTCAACTATACAACAGGAACAACTGATGTGGTGTGTCTTAGGCAAGCAAAGCTGCTAATCAAAGCATAAATGGCTGATTAGGTGCCTTTGTTTGCTTTCTTGGATTGAAATAAAATTGTGTTTAGTATGCATTCAGACCAGCCAATGTTTGCTTGGCACCTCTTTTTCCCTCTCAACTGTAGTGTTTCTCAACTCTAGAAGGAACTTGTTTTAATATAAAGGTACTCATACAATAAAGATTCAGCATGGTTATAGTGGCTTGAGTGTTGGACTAAGACTCTGGGAGATCAGGGTTCGAATTCCCACTTGGTCAAGGAAACCCATTGGCTGACCTTGGGCAAGTCATACTCTCTCAATCTCAGAAGAAGGCCATGGCAAACTTCCTCTAAACAAAATCTTGTGATAGGTTCACCTTAGGATTGCCATAAGTCAGAAAAAACTTGAAGGCACTCAACAACACAACTTGCACAAAGATTATTGTGAAATAATTGTTGTTATAACTGAAAAAGCAGTCATTTTTAAATAAAAACTCCAGTATGTTTGTTCTTGCTTTATAGGAGAGATTAATATATACGAGTAGTAGGGCTGTGTAGCTCCTGTCAAAAATGATTTATGACCCTCAGATTTGATTGATTTATGACCTGTCAAAAGTGATTGATTTATGACCTGTCAAAAGTGATTGATTTATGACCTGTCAATCTCCCTCCCCCGGAAGTGCTAGGGCGGGACATCCGGAATGGGTTGTGTCCCCGCCCCTCCCACGTGGTCCCAGCCATCAGATGGGGCGATTTCTAAACTGGGTTCTAATTGGGCCCCAGCGGAGCCACGTGACCCCCTCGGATCCACGCGGGCCAATCAGGGGCAATTCCCTAGGCGCGTTGCCATTGGCCCAGTGGGGTCGTGTGAGCCCACCCACCACCCTCGACCAATAGGGGCGGATTTGGGCCCCTCGGAATCACGTGCGTTAAACCGACCAATAGGAAGACGTCCTTTGAGAGATATAGCGTGGGGAGAGAAGCGGCCATTTTCGCATGCCCGGACAAGTCCTGCGGAGACAACATGGAGGGTACTCCTCATAGA